>CM053607.1:91924046-91981229 GCA_028646535.1 Procyon lotor | reverse complement strand
TTTTTTTTTTTTAAAGATTTTATTTATTTGATAGAGAGAAATACAGTGAGAGAGGGAACACAAGCAGAGGGGATGGTAGCGGGAGAAGCAGGCTTCCTGCCGAGCAAGGAGCCCGATGCGGGGCTCGATCCCAGGACTCTGGGATCATGACCTGAGCCGAAGGCAGACGCTTAACGACTGAGCCACCCAGGCGCCCCTATAGCAATAGTTTGTGGCCATATATTATAGCCCTAGGTCAGCTGGGCAGTCTCTGTCCTGGTTAGACTTCCCTAGAGCAGAAGAAAATTCTCATCACAAATGAATTCAATTGTGGCAATAGGATTGGAGGTTCTAAAAAAAATACATGAAGATTATTCGGCAATTAGTACAAAAGTCTTTAAATTTTGTGCCATTGAGAAAGTTTGCATTCAGGATCAAGCCATAATGCACAAGAATCCTTGTAGGCATGTGGCAGTTAAAATATACTGAAGACTTTTCTAGAGCTAAATATGTTTTTGTAGATATGAAAATATTTGTGTTTTGAGAAAGATAATATTAGATGGATTGTGTCCTTTGTGTTGTATGTTCGTGTATATGTGTGTTTGAATTTATATTTGTTGTAGTGCTTGAAGTATAGTTGACATACAATGTTATATTAGTTTCAAGTGTACAACACGGTGATTTGACAATTCTGTACACTACACTGTGCTCACCATGATAAGTGTCCGTAAGTGTCATTACTCTCTGTCATCATGCAGTGTTGTTACTGTTGTTGTACTTTTCATCCCTGTGACTTATTTATTTTATAACTGGAAGTTTGCATCCCATAATCCCCTTCACCTATCTCTGTGCGTTGGTATTTAATCTTGCTTCTCCTAAGATGGTGTTATTGATTCCAGTATTACTCATTTCTGCCTTTTCCTATCTGCACCAAATGAGGAATACCATCAAGTTAGTTTCAGAGTGTTTTAGGGAATGGCAAGACGTACTTAGTAGGTGTGAGTCTGGAGTGATGTCATTTAGTTTTCTAAATATCAGGCTGATTACAGATAAGCCCACAATTAGAAGCTTTTTAGAGCTTGTGCTGGATCAGTGTTCTGCACCCTTGCTGCTAGTGGTGTACGGCCTCACCTCAGAGTTTGTTCAGAATGCGCAAGCTCGGGCTTAACCCAAACCTAATGAATCAGAACCTGCATTTAACAAGCTCTCCGGATGATAAGAATTTATATGAAAGCTTGAGACACATTACTTTGGTTGAAATAAGTTGGAAGACTGTGGTCATGCATAAACCTGCATAAAAATCACAGCATTTATTTTGATCTGAGACAGTCTTTTGCTGATTATCAAGTCTGATTCATCTGGTTGAAGGAACTGAGACGCAGCAATGGTAAGTGACTTGCATGAGGTCACATAATTAAATTCATAACCCAAGTTCTGACTTATTCCAATGCTTTTCTTTTGCTAGTTACTTCTTTAATAAAATGGAACCAAAGTAGTCATTGAGTGAAAGCTAGGTATTCATTCCACAACAAACATTTATTGAGTAATGGACAAGCAGCCCAATAATTCTGTGTGTTGCTAGTAACTGCTATTTCCGATAGTGGTTATGAACCTACAACCTTCTCTCCTTACTCTTTTGTGGATGAGCTCACTTCTTCTTCACAGAGGAAATGAAATACATTGGTGGGAAACAGTTGTTTTTTTGTCCTCTTTCACCTTTAAACAGGTCTACTTTTGTCTGTTCATCTCTTGTACTCTGAGTTTTTTCTCCTGAGGGACAATGTTTCCTTGATGTATTATATTAGTTTTCTGGGGCTGTTGTAAGAGAAAACCATAGGCTGGGTGGCCTAAGCAATGCAAAATTATTTTCTCACAGTTCTGGATGATGGAGGTCCAAGATATGGGTTCCAGCAGGAGTGATTTTCTCTTAGGCTTTTCTCCTTGACTTGCGCACAAGAATCTTTGGTGTCTTTTTCTTATTAGAATGCCACTCGTATTAGGCCCACACTGATGACCTCATTTTAACTTAATCATCTCTTCAAAAAAGAAAAGGGAATGAAAGGGCAAAGGGAATGGAAAGGAAAAGGGAAAGGGAAAGGAGCAAGCAAGATCCAAATTATTATTATTTTTTTATCTCTCAGAGTTGTGGCTGGCCAGTAGAAGCTCCTTCTTTGTTGAGTACTGTGAATGTAAGTTGTATGACCAGAGAGTTGAAACAAGGTGAATTGTTAAATACTCTGGAGATGAGATTGAGCGGGCTTGAAAAGACAGAGATGAGTTCATTTTTGTGACTTTACACAAGTATAAGCAGAGATTGTGATTTAGTGATTGAATTCATTTATTTAACAAATATTTAGTCATTGCTTTCATATGTGCCAGGTACTTTTTTAGATTTTGGCAATACGTCTTTGAACAAATTGAAGTTCGTGGTCTCTGGATCTTAAGTTTTTTTTTTTTTTAATATTTTATTTATTTGGCAGAGAGATCACAAGTAAGCAGAGAGGCAGGCAGAGAGGAGGGGGAAGCAGGCTCCCTACTGAGCAGAGAGCCCCATGTGGGGATGTGGGGCTCATTCCCAAGACTCTGAGATCACGACCTGAGCTGAAGGCAAAGGCTTTAACCCAATGAGCCACTGTAACCCACTTAAGCCACCCTTAAGATCCAGGCACCCCTGGTGGTGTGGTCTAGTTCTAACTGGGGGGTCAGGACAATAAACACTTACATATTAGAACATCAAATAGTTAAAAGTGTTATGCAGAAAAATTAAGAAAGATATCCAGACCAGAGGGATTCTGGGTTGAAGGGTCAGGTAGTTTAAATTCGGTGGTCAGGGATAATGTACTTGATGAGTTGATAACTTGAGCAAAGACTGAATTGAAGTTAGAGAACAAGACATGCAGATATCTAGGGGCAAGAGTTTTCCAGTCTGAGGAGACCAATTCTACAAGATAGAGTTGATTATCTATTCCACTGTAGATGGACACATCTTGTCTCTTATTTCTTATTAGAGACAACTCCCAAGATGAGCCCCCTTACCCTTGTCTCCTCCATATAAGCCAGTGTGGGAGTTTCTTTGGTTACAGCACCAGTGTGGAACTGCTGGGTCATAAGATATACCATGTTTGTTATAGGATACATGTGCACACACACGTGTACACACACATACACACACACACACACACACACACACACACAGAGTTAAGTTTATTAGAGATGGCAGGATTGTTCTCCAAAGTGGTTGTACCAGTGTATGTTCTTAGCAGCAGTGCATAAGGGTCTCTATTTCCGTATGTTCTTGTTAGTGTTGACTATTTTTGAACTTTTTAATTTTTGCTAATATGATTATAAAGTAATAGCTCTGTTTTTTAGATTTGTAGTAAGTAGTAAGATAGCATGTCTTCTGATATTTATTACCCATTTGGCTTTTTCTGTTCAGGAATTGTTTATTTATACTCTTTGTCCAATTTTGTTTTTTATTTCTTTTTTTTTTTTTTTTTTAAGATTTTATTTATTTATTTGACAGAGAGAGAGAGATCACAAGCAGGCAGAGAGGCAGGCAGAGAGAGAGGGGGAAGCAGGCTCCCCGCCGAGCAGAGAGCCCGATGCGGGGGTTGATCCCAGGACCCTGAGATCATGACCTGAGCTGAAGGCATAGGCTTTAACCCACTGAGCCACCCAGGCGCCCCTTTTTTTTTTTATTTCTTGTTGATTCACAAGGGTTTATTCTGTCTAGTTCTTTGTTTAGTTGTTTTTATTTATTTATTTTTAAAGATTTTATTTATTTATTTGACAGAGAGAGACACAGTGAGACAGGGAACACAAGCAGGGAGAGCAGGAGAGGGAGAAGCGAGAAGCAAGCTTCCTGCCACGCGGGGGTGCCCGATGTGGGGCTTGATCCCAGCACCTTGGGATCATGACCTGAGCCGAAGGTAGCCACTTAACTGACAACCACCCAGCGCCCCTGTTTCGTTGTTTAAAACGTCTTCTAAGTTTTAACCTCGTTAATGTTGTCTGTGTTGTCTGTGGTATTTTCATTGACTCCATTAATTTTGGTTTTCAGTTTTTATGTTATTTAGCAGGAAATTGAGCTTCAGTCTCAAATGTTGTATTTTGGTTCGCAAGTCTAAAACTAAAAAAAAAAATCACATCAGTTAATTTCACTTGAGGTATTAATGGATAACACTGTGATGAAAATGAAAAATGTGGGTCAGTAGAGTGTTGGGTTGATATAGTAGACTTCTAAACTAGTTCTAGAAATGTTGCTAATGAGACTGGGACTTGTGAGAAGTCACAGTTTGTCTCCTTAATCTCTTTGGGACACAGTTTCTTGGTCAGTAAAACAAAATGCTTAAATCAGATACACAGGTGGCCCCTGACCAATATAGATTTGAAATCTGTGGGTTCACTTATAGGTATATTTTGTTTGATACAGTAAAGTACTGTAAATGTATTTTCTCATCCTTAACGATTATCTTAATATTTTCTTTAGAATTTTTCTTTCTACTGCATTGTAAGAATACAGGATAAATACTCGTGACTTAAAACAACAGTTGTTATTGTTAAAGCTTCTCCTCATTAGGCTATTAGTTAATCTTTTGAGGATTCAAAAGTTATAGGCATTGTTTGAGGGCCAACTATATTTACAGCTTAGAGAACTGATACTAATAAATGGCTCCAAGGTGATAGGAAAATTTTTTTAATGATTGAAAACATTATTTTAATGATAAAATGTATTCTAGTTCCCAATTGTGGGGACATAGATGGCATACAGCCCATGCATGTTTTAATGAATGAGCTTTTATAAATGCAGTGACTCCTTACACTAGACTCTTGTAAGAATGAGAATTTTTTTAAATGATTTGTTCTGTTTTATTTTTTTAAAAGGTTTTATTTATTTATTTGACAGAGAATGTGCATATAAGCAGGCCACCCAGGAGGGAGAGGAAGAAACAGGCTTCCCGCTGAGCAGAGAGCTGAAGGGGGGGTGGTTGGGGCTCAAATCGCGGACCCCGGGATCATGACCTTAGCTGAAGGCAGACGTTTGACCAACTAAGCCACCCAGGAGTCTCTAGAATGAGATTTGTTTAAGACAGTGTTAAAGACTGTGATGTCCTTGACCAGTAGTTTGTAAATTGGACCCGTAGTTGGAAACTATCAGTCAAAGTTGTGTATGTTTGGAGAAGACTGATAATCCCTTAGCACTTAGTGAAAAGTTCTGCTAAACTTAAATCCAATCAGTTTGAGTCTATTAAATTTAGGCTGTGTTAGGCTGCTTTTCTTTCCTTTTTCTTTCCTTTACATAAGAAAAGGAACTTTAAAGCCAATAACCATACCTGCTTTTCTTTTGTAGTTTTTATACAGATGTGGGTTTTTTTTTGTTTCAATTAAAGAGATGTTAAAGAGGGTGATTGTAACAGTAGTTGAGGCCTCAGGACTGGCAGTACTTTGCTGGGAGTCACTGTCCTTTAGGATAAGCTTTTTTTTTTTTTTTTTTTTTTAAGATTTTATTTATTAGAGAGAGAGAGAGCACCGAAGGGTGGAGCAGCGAGGGAGAGGGAGAAGCAGACTCCCCGCATGTATTCCCCATGCAGTATTTACAGAAGTAGAGACAGTGCTATAAGGAAGTTCTTCGGTGGTCATGTTTTGTTTGCTTCAGGATGAGGTTTTCATTTTCATGTTTTAAATCCATTCTTCTCGCATTACATTATTTTTTATGCCCCCATTCATTCATTCATTCATTTCTTTCCCTCAGAGCCTCTTTTTTCAGCATTCTTTGCCCTAGCTTTTTGAATCCTGAAAACCCTTGCTCTATTTCCAGATGGTTGTGTTGGCCAAGTGGTCACTGAGAATGCCAGTGTCCTCTTCTTTCCCTGGCCCTCCTTGAGGGGAAAGGGTTAGGATGCTTGGAACATACTCTTTGGGGTGTGGTATGGACTTCTTACCATCAGGTGGCTTTGCAGGTTACTTGATTTCTCTGTGTCTTTAGGACTGGTAGATTTGGTAGTTGGTTACCTGCTAATGAAACAAATTGATGGTAGACACTGGGATGGAGAATACATAGAAATGAAATTAAAGACAGTCTTGCTAACAAATAGAAATTTGTTTTCCTTTTATGTGTTAGTCATGTATTGTATACGATATAGGAAGCTTAAAGAAGAGGAAATAATACGAATTTTCAGATTAGTTTCACTATTCTCAGACTGTTAAATATCTTAAAATACAGTCTTTATAAACCAAATAGTAAGAATATTAAATGTTTTGTAGAGATGATTGTAGTTGAAACTGCAGTTTGACTACAACACTCTGTCCTATAAGTCAGGAAGGTTGCCTTTTTGGTAAATGTGCCATCACAAATTCAGGTATTATGGTAGAACTGTTGCTTATCTACTCTTGCTACTGAAAGACATAATTTTTTTAAATTAATTTTATTTTATTTTTTCAGTGTTCCAAGATTCATTGTTCATGCACCACACCCAGTCCTCCATGCAATACATGCCCTCCTCAATACCCACCACCAGGCTCGCCCGACCCCCCACCCTCCTTCCCTCCAAAACCCTCTGTTCGTTTCTCAGAGGAAAGACGAAATTTTTAAGTTTTCTCTTGTGAACTGTTATGATGACAGTGCAATAATGGACCACATTACTTACTTAACTGGTATTTTTACTATATTGTCATGATTTCTTGGTAGGTACTTGACAAGAGAAATAAATGAGGATTTGAAGCTCTTGAGGATTTGGGAAGTTTTAGGACAGGGAAGAGAAATCAAGGAAATACTCCCATGGAAATTTAGAGCAGTTATAAAGGGAAGAATCTTGACCTTTTAAAAAGGTGTTTTTTTCATCACTAAGGTTAAATTTTTAGACTAAAAGAATTCATATAACCCCTGGGACTACCTTAGCACACCGACTGTTTACAATTTGATGTGTTTCTTGTTTGTCTTTTATTCTTAGGTGTTTTTATATTTATATAGTCTTATACATATATTTTATATAGTCTTATACCCATATTTTCTGTAGCATTTATTATTTGACATAATAGATACTTCTCTAATTACAAAACAGACTAAAGAGTATTTTTAAGTCCTGATGTAGAAGAATTTATTAAGCTTGCTTGTAGTGTCTGTCACCAAGCAGGAATTTATAGGTCCTTTGAAACTCTTGATTAGATAGGATATTTTAGCAGCAGAGAAGAGAAAGCAAGGAAATATCTCTTCTCCTCCTTGTTACATATGTATTGTTGCATATTTTTTATTCCAAGGTAGATCAGTCTTTTTGACAGTCTGCACAAAGTCTCATGGGGACTTCAGTAGCCCCAGTGATTCTTTAACTTAAGGATATTTTGAGATCTGCGGAAGCATCTTTAGTCAAAATCCATAGGAACTGTTATTAACATACAGTATTAAAGGATGCTAAAGCATCTATAGTGTGTGCACAGGGAAGAATTTTCTCATTCAGATTGAAATGGCCTCTGTCAAGAAACAAGTGAATCCGAATGGTGTGGTATGGATTTGAATGGGGCTAGTATCTTTGGAATCTCCTTGGTTTGTGTCACAAATCGAACATGCTTTCATCTTGAACCAGTGGTCCTTGTTCTGAGTTGACATCCGTTATGGTTGTTGATACTCCAGCCACGTTTTTCACTTCTTCAGTTACTTCCTTGTTTCTTGCTGACTTTGGCATTTACATAGTCAAGGTACTTAAAAAAACAGCTTTATTAAGATATAATGCGGAGACCATAGAGTTCACCCACTGAAGGTGTCCAGTTCACTTGTTTGTAGTGTATTCGCCGAGTTGGGTGACTGTCACTGCAATCAATTTTAGAACTTTTTCATCAACCGAAATAGAAGCCACACCCCAATCAGCAGTCACTCCACATTTTTCCCCAATCCTCCAGCGCTAGACAACCACTTAAATACTTTTTATTTTTATAAATTTGCCTCTTGTGGACATTTCATGAAAAAGTTATCATGTGGTCTTTGTGACTGGCTTCTTCACCTAGCATCATGTTTTCAGGGTGTGTTGTGGCATGTTGCAGGATTTCATTCCTTTTGATTGCTAGATACTCTTCCATTGGATGGAAATACTACATTTGAGTTGTTTTCACTTTTTGCTATTATAATGGTGCCATTAATATTTTTTTTACAAATGTACAACAAATGTAGACATAAATCTTCATTTCTTTTGGGTATATACCAAGAGGTAGAATTTTTGAGTCCTACACAAACTCTTTGATTAACATTTTGAGACACTGACAGACTTTTCCAATTTTAGTATATGTGCTACCAAAGCAAGCACTGACAGACTTTTCCAAAGTGGCTACACCACTTTACATTTCCACCAGCAGTGCATGAGAGTTCCAGTTTTTCCACAGCTTCATGAATATCTTTTATTATGTCTTTTTGATTATAGCCATACTAGGGGTTTTGATTTCCATTTCTCTAATGGCTAACGATGTTAGGCATCTTTGTAGAACTGTGTATTCAAATCCATTGCCTTTTTTTATAAACTTTTTTTTTTTTCAGAACGGTTTTAAGTTTACACTTAATTAAGAGGAAGGTACAGAGATTTCCAGTATACTCCCTGTCCCCACACATGCACAGTCTCCTAACTACCATCATTCATCATAATGGTACATTTTTTCACCAAAGTTGAACCTACTTTGACACATCATAATCACTCAAAGCACACAGTTTCCTTAAGGGTTCACTTTGGGTGTTGTGTGTTCTGTATAATGACATACATCTATCATGATAGAGTATCATGATAGAGTATTCTCATTGTCTTAGAGATCTGTGCTCTGCCTATTTACCTCCCCTCCCACCAATGAAAAGCTGATCTTTTCATTGTATCTAGTTTTGGCTTTTCCAGAGTGTTAGATAGTTGAAGTCATACAGTATGTAGCTGCGTTAGACTGGCTTCTTGCACTTAGTAATATATATTTTAGTTTACTCCATGTCTATGTATTTTAGTTTCCTCCACGTCTTTTCATAGCTTGATAATTTCTTTTTAGCACTGAGTAATATTCTCTTGTCTGGATGTACCATAGTTTATTTGTTCACCTACTGAAGGATATCTTGATTGCTTCTAAGTTTTGGTAGTTACGAATAAAGCTGTATAAACATGTGTGCAGGTTTTTGTGGACATAGTTTTCAACTCCTTTGGGTAAATAGCAAAAAGCACAATTGCCGCATTGTAGTTAGAGTATGTTTACTTTTTAAGAAACCATCAGCTTGTCTTCCAAAGATATTTTGTATTCCTTCCAACAATGTCTGAGAGATCCTGTTCCTCCACATCCTCACTGGCATTTGGTGTTGTCAGTGTTCTGGTTTTTGATATTTTGATAGGTATGTAGTGCTTTCTCATTGTTGTTTTACATTTCCCAGGTGATGTATGATGTGCATCTCATTGTTTTAATTTTCATTTCTTGGTGGCATATGAGGTGTATCTCATTGTTGCAATTTGCATTTCCCAGGTAAGGTAAGATGACCATCTTTTCATGTGCTTATTTGCCATCTGTGTATCTTCTTTGGTGAGGTGTCCGGTAAGGTCTTTGGGCCATTTGTAAATCGGATTTTTTTTTTTAAATATCAAGAATTCTTTGTATATTTTGGATAATAGTCCTTTATCAGTTGTGTCTTTTGGAAATATTTTCTCCCAGTTTCTGGCTTTTCTTCATATTTTAATATTGACTTTTGCAGAGCAAAAGTTCTTAATTTTAATGAAGTCCAGCTTACCAGTTATTTCTTTCATGGATTACGTCTTTGGTGTTGAATCTAAAAAGGCATCACCATACCCTGGAAAACCTATTTAGGCTTTCTCTTATGTTATCTTCTGGGCATTTGATAGTTGTGTGTTTTACAGTTAAGTCTGATCCGCTTTGAGTTAATTTTTGTGAAGTGTGTAAGGTCTGTCTGGGTTAATTTTTTTGAATGTGGATATTCAGTTGTTTTAGCACTGTTGGTTGAAGAGACTGTCTCTGCGTAATTGTATTGACTTTGCTTCTTTGTTAAAGATCAGTTGAAGGGGTCCATTTCTGGGCTGTCTAATCTATCGCATTGATCTGTTTGTCTGTTTTTGCCAGTACCACACTATCTTGATTCCTGTAGCTTTATCATGAGCCTTGAAGTTGGGTGGTGTCACCAGTTTACCATTTCTCTGTCCTCTGGTTCTTTTAAATTGGAAGTCTAGAGTCTTGGTTAGTTTTTTTCCTTTTTTTAGATTTTATTTATTTGACACACAGAGAGAGAGCATGAGCAGGGGTAATGGCAGGCAGAGGGAGAGAGAGAAGCAGGCTCTCCACTCATCAGAGAGCCTGACGTGGGACTCATTCCCAGGAGCCTAGGATCATGACCTGAGCCAAAGAAATTTTACTGACTGAGCCACCCAGGCGCCCCTAGAATCCTGGTCAGATTAAGGTGGATGATATTCTGTATTTTAGAGGTGAGGTTGTATACTTAATTATTACATTACATGGGGAGGCACTTAAGGTCAAGTTGTGCAGCTGTTGTTGATACTAAGTTTGTGTTGTTGGTTGAGCTGGTGACAGATACCTGCATTTTAAAGGTCTGTTTATTCCATCACTACATTTAGCAAGTAATCTCTTTGAACACACTGGGAATATTCTGTTTATAAAAGTTGTTCTTTCGTAATGGTTTTAGCATCCCTTATTGATAAATGCCTGAATAGGTTATTTCACTGAGGGACCCTTTTTTGATTTTGAAACTTTTTTATTCCATTTTTACTGTACACCTTTAAGTCATTTCACTCATTCCTTTAATATATAATAGTGGTGTGGAGTTACTGTTTGTGTGGCATGTTTTAAAACAAAGGACAAATAAAGATAATGTAGTAGAAAATCATCATGGCTGAAATTAAGGTCATTGCAGGACTGGAAAGTCTGTCTGTTGGTGGCAGGCAGGGGTGCTGAGTTTTCCCTTGTCTACTTGTTTGTTTTACTGAAAATTAGTAAGTTTTCAACCACAGGCACATATGTGTATCTTTGGACTTTGGATTTTCCAGAATTTGGAAAGTGACTTCCACTAATGAGCCTAGAAAGTTCATTTGTGGAGTATGAGTATTTTTAGACTCTCAGTCACTTATTTCTGGGTTGCTGAGACCTTAATAGTATTAAAGACTACAATAACTCCAGTAATTGGTGTTACCTCTCGGCTTTCTCTTATGAACTGACTGAGTTGTAAAATAGTGAGGTGAAGTGCTTATCCTTTTAATTTGTACCTTCTCCTTTCTTATTATTCTTAGAGAAAAAAGAACATACATTTAGATTTTGACTAATTCTCTTCTATAGATTAGTTCAGAACTAATAGAGTACAAGCATTTTCACCTCTTGCCTATGAAATTGAAGTTAGGCATATAAATGAAAATCAGAGCAACTTCATTGTGTACATTATTAATTAGGAAACCTAGGCATTCATTCATTCATTCATTCATTCATTTTTTAAAGGATTTTATCTATTTATTTGACACACACAGATAACAACAGAGGGAATGTAAGCAGGGAGAGTGGGAGAGGGAGAAGCAGGCTTCCTGCTGAGCGGGGAGCCCAATGTGGGGCTCGATCCCAGGATGCTGGGATCATGATCTGACCTGAAGGCAGACGCTTAACGACTGAGCCACCCAGGCTCCCCGGCGTTCATTGTTTTAATACAGATAAAGAATTCCTGTTACTACGCAGAGATATGTGTACGTTGCGGACACACCTCCACTTCTGCTGTGAGAGACTTGCTTCCCTGGCCTTCAGGCTTATTTGCTGATGGTCTCTGTAAAGTTCCTTTCAAGTTCTTTGAGAAATACCTTTAGCTCTTCCCAGGAGTTAGTCAGTGTCTGTCTCTCCCTTACTTTTTTCCCTTCCCTCCCCTTTTTCTCCCCACTTTGTCTTTCTTTGTTACTCTCAGGTCTTGAGGGTTTTTTTTGAGCCAAGCCATGTGTCTGCTTCATTACCAGGTGGAAATAACCGTAGCAGCCCTGTTAAATTTCTGCATTTTAATTCTAAAAAAGGGTATTAAAGGTTAGTTTGCTGAGTATATTACCCTCTAACTTGACTGCCGGTAGTCATTAGTCATGTATTTTTTATTCAAATGAATTTTATTTCCACAGTGTTATATTTGAATGATTCAATACATTTCTCCCTGTTCTTTAGTTCTTCATCACCACTGATGTCCTTTCAAAAGAATTCTACAATTGAGTACTGTATGCATGTTTACTACATAGAAAACGTGATCCTTTTGGATAATAATGGATTCAGAGTCTTTTTGACTGTTTCTCAAGGAAGCGTGTCATGTGAGAACACGGTATGTTAGTAAAGGTGTTGGGGAAGTCCAGTGGCGTGGTGAGGCCATTTTCTGTTCTAGTAGGGAGAGCTTGTGTCCCAGAGATTTGGTTATCAGGCCTCACTCTCCTATGTCCTAGTTTACTCCCTGACTCTGGACGACTCTGTTGAGGGCTGTAAGTTCTTTCTCTTATATAACAGTGATAGTATTCCACATGCCAGATTTGCTTTTATAGTCTTGTTACGGCATCTTTAAAAAATTTAATAGGCTCTAGCAATATGGTATTTTAAATAATCTGTTATAAGTCTGTCATTCTTGAATCATTATTTTTGATGACGCATTTAATCTTCAATTTAGGAACTGATTGCCTTTTAAATCTTCCTTTATAAGTTAATTAGCACTTAGTAATCTTTCCAGTAGAAGGTCTGAATGGTACCTTCTTTCTCTGACCCAAAAGCCTTTTACTCATTAGATGAACTGCTCACAATATTGTTTCTGTGGAGGAAATACACTCTGGATTCCAACTGGTATTCTAGAATCTTACTTTGTACAATTTGTTTTAATGATTACAATAGTTCTCTCTGCTTCCCACTTCATTATCTCCCAGAATTTGGGTAGAGAAAGGGAACTTTCTGGTTCTTAGCATCCTAACAACGATCACAGTGCTTGGCACAAAATTGATTCTCCAGAAATTTATGAACTGAGCTTTTTGTCCCAGGCTAGATGGGCTTCTTGGGAACGAGGTTCAGAAGCGGGGCACAGAGGGACGGGGTATATGCTTCTGTGGAGGACCTGGGTGGAGCAAGATACTAGAGGGAGGGAGGGATGGAAACTCTAGCAGCTTCCATTAGAATAGGTGAATGGTGAGTGTAAAGCCAAGCATAAAAGATACAGGTATATAGATTTAAGGATTGCCTTGCTGTGAAAGTCCAGACAAGTGTGAAGATATGTGTGTATGTGAGTGCTCTTGACAAATTTTTGCTGTAGTTAAAAATTGCTCTGGAGGTTGACAGTAATCAGTGATTTTATTTTTCAAGTAGTAGCTCCCAAAATGTTAAAACCAGTAGATGAAAGAACATCTGTGAGGGAACAGAATATTCCTAATGTGTCGTCCAAGATATGTCATCCCATAGATAATTTGCTAAATGCAGTGAATAAACAGACCTTTAAAAGGAGGAGAGATTTGTCAATCACCAGTTAAATCATGGACGTGGCCTTTTTCTTTTTTTCTTGAAGGGTACGGTTGGTTGGGTGGGGGGTGAATGCTGGTAAAACCTTTTGTCTATTATAGTCATATTAATATATTCACATATTCTTCCACTGGCTTTATAATATAATATAATATATAGATACATCTATATATTATATACATATATATAATATATAGAATAATATCGCTGTTCTATAAGAGAAAGAACTTACAGCCCTCAACAGAGTCGTCCAGAGTCAGGGAGTAAACTAGGACACAGGAGAGTGAGGCCTGATAACCAAATCTCTGGGACACAAGCTCTCCCTACTAGAACAGAAAATGGCCTCACCACACCACCTGACTTCCCCAACACCTTTAAAAGGCTTCCATACCCTCTTTTTTTCCTACAAGGTTATGTCTGATCTGTTCCTGCCTACTTCTTCAACCTCATCTGGTTCCGTTTTCCGTTTTTCTCATTAAGTGTCAATTACCCGGGCCTTTTTAAGTTTGTTTCTAATCTTCCGGCCTTGTTTCCCATTGTTTTTCCTATTTGGAGCTCTGCTTTCAGATCTTTACATGCCTGGTTCTCTTGTCTTTCATGTCTCTTGTAAATATCACTTAAAAGAACCCCTCCCTGAATACCCAGTGGAAACTTGCAGTTGATCTTTAGCATTATTGTATTTTTTTCATATTACTACCTCTGGTCCCCCCCCCCTTTTTTTTTTTTAAACAAAACCACTTCTTTCATTAGAACCTAAGTGGCATGAAGCCAAGGAAACTGCTTTGTTTGCTGCTTTACTCAGCCCCTGAAACAGTGCTTGGTACGCAGCAGGCTTTCAGAAATTTTATTGTATAAATCTGTTAGCTGCCATGCAGTTCTTTTTAAAGTACTCTGGTTCAAAATTGAGCACTTTCCGTTATTTACCAAATACCTGTTAAGCAAGCATAGATCATGTATCTTGTTGGGCTCCTGGGGCTACAAAGTTGTGGTAGCCATTAGTTCTGTCCCGAGGAAGACAGTATTAGATACTGATTAAGACCAGTGGCTTTGGGGGCGCCTGGGTGGCTCAGTGGTTAAGGCCTCTGCCTTCAGCTCAGGTCATGATCTCAGGGTCCTGGGATGGAGCCCCGCATTGGGCTCTCTGCTCAGCAGGGAGCCTGCTTCCCGCTCCCTCTCTGCTTACTTGTGATCTCTCTCTCTCTCTCTCTCTGTCAAATAAATAAATAAAATCTTTAAAAAAAAATAAAAAAGACCAGTGGCTTTGGTGTTCAAGTCTAAGCCCTGCTATTTCACAGATTGTGGCCTTTGCAAGGTAAGGTCTCCGATTCTTTAGTTTTCTGCCTAAAATATGGGGATAATAGTATTTACTACATAGAATTATTATTAGGAATAAATAAGAAAGCATTTAATACAATGCTTGGCATATAATATATATGCTCAGATATTGGTGCGTTAAAATTTTTTTTTATTTTAGCCGGCTGCTCTTCCATTTATTGGGGAAGAATCACTGAATTCATGTTCTTCATATAATAATGGTTCCTTATGAGAACTGCAGATCAGTGCTTTTCTACTCTTCTTTGTAGGAATGTATAATAGAAACTGCTGTACGTTTTGTTATCCACTGCATTAGCTGCACTTTGAGATGTACCTCAGTTTTAGATATTCAAGTTGTGCTTCTCAGACTTCAGCAGTTAGAAGATTTACCTAGAGAACTTACTAAGAACTTAAAATTTTTGACCTCCAGCCCCATTTTCATGATGTAGGTTTGGAGAGAGAATTGAGAATTTTTATTTCTTGGATGTGTTGCTGGTGTTGGCAGTCCTTGGACCACATTTTGAGTAAGACTTTTCCAGACTTAAGCTAATACAGTAGCCACATGTGGCTACTGAGTACTTGAAATGTGCTTAGTTAAAAATAAGATAGGCTTTAAGTATAAAATACACAGGATTTTGAAAACTTAGTATTAAAAAAAGCAGACTTTCTAAATTAGTTTTTTCAAAATAGTGATTATATGTATTTTGGATATATTGAGTTAAATATGATAAAATCTTAAAAATAATTCCATGTCTTTTTACTTCTTAACATGGTTGCTAGAAAATGTAAAATTGCATACACGGTTTGCTTTTGTGGCTTGTGTTACATTTCTCCTAGACAGAAAAATGTACTGCCTGTCTCCTTAAATACCTTCTAGGGCCTCTGTAAAGTACATGGCTCTCAGGTAGCCAGGTGTCTTTGTATTCATACATGACCAACAAGCCCTCAGAAATGAGTGCAAGTCCATTTCACTTGTTTTCAAGTGATAATGAACACGGAGACTTTATTAAATTGTTGAGGGAACTCCCAGTTAGTGCAGGAGGCAGTTTACAAGGTATCGTCTTCAGTTCCAAAATACAGATAAGAACAGACTACCAATTTAAAATCTCCACCTCCACCTCCATTACTAATTGCTAGTGTTTTGTCTGATTCCAGTTCTTGTGTCCTAGTCCTGCTTTACTAACATAGGCTTTGGATGGTTAGTTTTCCTTGAATGATTTAATACTCTGGGTCATTTCTTGTTGAGGTAGCATTTGGGACCTTCCGTTTTCATTAGTAATTGCAATTTAATTACAACTCTTAGGAAGCGTTGGCTTTGGCTATGTTTATGGATTAATGACCTTCAGACTTTTGCTATCTGGAACAGTTTTCAGTTTTAGATACATCTACAATCACAAGGCTAATAGTCACTTCTGCACTGAAGTTTATTTTCTATTTTTAGCTTTTATTTTTAATCTTACGTACTTCATATAAGTGTATTGTGAACAATTATACATACTTGGGTAAGTGTATAATTGCATATATTTTGGGGTGATTAGAAACAATGCTAGAGAATTCAGTAACTTGCTAAATGAATTTTTAAAATGGCCTCAGATGACTTGGTATAGGATTCGATGACCCAACTCTTAAGATCCTTTCAAACTTAGGGCTTATATTCTTATATTTTGTATTTGTTGATTTAGTTCTTTTTTTCCCCCCACAGTATTTCTTTACTATACATTGTCTTTAAACTTAGAAAAAATGTTTTGGACACATATTTTTGGTGGCATAAAAAATGCTGTTCTGAGGTACTTAGCAATGAGTCAAAGAACTTCTTTTTCATTTTTCTTCCTTTTGATCTTAACTAGCGATAAAGTGGTTAATTCTTTTATAACACTTACTAATTTCCATCTCAAAACTAAGATAGAAAGCTTTCTGCTTAGTCTTAGGCAGACAGTGATATTCAGTCAGAATTAAGTAGCTTTGGTTTTTGTGTGTGGGTTTCTAGTTTGTTCCCAGTATACTATTACCTTCTATTTATGGGACAATGAAGGCAGTTTCTTTGAGAAAAAAATTGATTTGGGGACCCTTCAGTGGCTCAGTCAAACGGCTGCCTTCAGCTCAGGTTACGATCCCAAGGTTCTGGGATCGAGTTCTGTACCTGGCTCCTTGCTCAGAAAGAAGCCTGCTTCTCCCTCTGCCTGTTTCTCCCCATGCTTGTGCTCTGTCTCTCTGACAAATAAATAAATAAAAATCTTAAAAAAGTAAATAACTTTCAAATCACTTTTGCTTAAATTAAAAGTATGAGTGATACATAAAAAAAAGAGAAATTGAGCAGAAACATGCAAGAGTAGGTAAATGATTGAAGTATGGGAGTAATTCAGAACATTGAAGCTTTTTCTCTGTTCATGTTACTGTTAGTTTTTTATATATGTTTATTCAAGTATGTTAACTTATCGTTACCAGGTTTCCATGGATCTCAATAGTGCCAGCACTGTTGTTCTTCAGGTCTTAACACAGGCCACCAGTCAGGATACTGCTGTGTTAAAACCAGCAGAGGAGCAGTTGAAACAGTGGGAGACACAGCCAGGTTTCTATTCAGTGTTGTTGGTAAGTTGTTCTGAAATAGTTTACTATTATTTTTAATAAGATGAGACACTACTATTTTAATTGTTCTAAGAATCTACTTGTACTGGTCGTTTACTTTAGTGCAACTGATCTAAATGTCATTGTCACTCCCATTTATTAATTCAGGGCATGGCTCTTTGAAGGTGTTGAAATGTTTGTTGATTGTTGAATACATAATTGAACAGGCTGTTGGTTGTTTTCTGCTCAGAAGGCAGCACTGTGCTGATACTATTAGCATATTAATGCTGACCTCAGGACTATAGGGTAGTACACTTTCATATTTTGTCTTCCTTTTTACCCCAGTTAATTTATGTTGTCAGAGTTGTTAAGGTCGCTCCATGCAGCATCAGTCTGGTCCACCTGGCTCACTCTGTTACTTTAAAACATGTTTTTTTGGGGGCACCTGGGTGGCTCAGTGGGTTAAAGCCTCTGCCTTCGACTCAGGTCATGATCTCGGGGTCCTGGGATCTAGCCTGGCATTATGCTCTCTGCTCAGCGGGGAGCCTGTTCCCCCCCCCTCCCCTCTCTGCCTGTCTCTCTCTGTTAATTGAACAAATAAAATCTTTAAAAAAAAAACAAGAAAAACCAAACATGATTTTCTTTTCCCCTTCTAAGAATTTCATTTTCTTGGCACATTTGGTCTTTTCCTGGGTGATAATGGAAAATAGTATAGTAATTAACAATATATGCTTTAACTAAACTTTTCTAGGCGTTCAAAGCTTTTGGTCCATCAAATTATTATCTCAATGCCAGAATAAAAGAATGTCTTTTTGTATTGAAGGTCTTTCTTTTTACTGATAATTTTAGAATTCTGGTTAATGTTTGAGATTTGCTTTTGGCAAGGGCAGTGAGGCTACCAGTTGGATCACAAACTAGTTGAGTTGCAAATGCAAATAAAACTGTTTACCGTATCTTGTAAAAATAGAAAATTGTAGAAGTTGACAAGTGGTTTTTACTTCATGACTAAAATATTTGAGTTATTAGGTAAATGTAAGAAGATACTGGTCATGTCTAGAATCATACTTGATATTCTGAATATAACATGAAATTTGGGTATTTGGCTTAGTAGAAAAAAGGTAAAAAAAAAAAAAAACAGATTGCATAAAAAATTTTTTTTCTTGAAAACATTGATATTTAAAGATACTAAAGAAAATATTCTATCCTTATTTAGGTAATCCCAGTATCATGTTTGTAAAATTTAGGTGCAGTATAAATCTTTAGAATATTTCTGAGTATCCTTATTTTTCATATGCTTATTTAAATGAATGTGCTCTGTAATTAGCCTTGTGTTTTTTCAGGCCAAAATAGAAAACATTTCAATGTTTCTTACTTTGGTTACTCCTGGACCTTAAAAAAACCAATAGGCTTGTAACTATTGACTTTTTGTGCAGTGTATGAATTATTGATAATATTAAGTGCCTAAGCCTTCTGTTTTTATATTTATTAGCTCTACTTTTCTTCTTGGAGGGGTAGTAAAATTACTTTATTTTTAAATTTTTAAAAAAGATTTTCTTTATTTGACACAGAGAGAGAGATTGAGGCAGACCGGCAGGCAGAGGGAGAGGGAGAAGCAGGCCTCCCACCGAGCAGGAGCCCAATGCGGGGGCCTCTATGCCAGGACTCTAGGATCATGACCTGAGCTGAAGGCAGCTGCTTAACCAACTGAGCCACCCAGGCGCCCCAGTAAAATTGCTTTAGGTGGAGTAGATTGTATTTATATTAGATGGAAAACCTAAGTTAAAGGCAGGAATTTTTAGTTTTTCCTCTACTCATTGTCTTGGCACTTTTAATTTCTTGTAGTCTTAGCTGTTCTTTCTAGTTTGGAGGTCCTGAGGTTGTATATTTGATCCTCATATTTGTGTTCCAGTTTTATTGTTCAAAATATTTAAGGAATATTTCTACTTGGATTCACACCTGCAGCTTGACTTTCCTTGGTTACCTAAGTGCAGCTGAGACAGGCTGACACCCACCATCTTTCTATAGTATTCCCACATTACCTCCATTCATTTGTTCATTTGCTCCATGGATATTTATGACAAAGTCTGTTGTGGAAGGAAGGAAGACATATTAAGTGTTAAAAATGAATGTGATTAATATGGTGGGAGAAGTCCATTCTTCTCGGACAACTCAAAAGAAGGTCTCTGACTTAGTTATCAATGGTGTTCAGGATTAAGTGGGCATTACACAACTATCCTTGTAATTTTTTTTTGTATGTATATGATTTTCTAAGAATGGAATTATAGTATAGATACCTGTTTTTGATAGTTTACATGTAGTGTTTTTCTGGGGTAAGGAACATAAATCTACATTATGTTTTTGATTGTGAGGTTTTCCCATACAAGGTTATGTTTAAGAGGTCACCTCTGGGGATTTGAGTTGTTTTTGGTCTGAGGTGTAGTGCAGTTTCAGTCAGTTATATTTTCCTAAGTTTGCCCTATGTACCCACGATTCTAGGTACTTTTTTTTTTTAGGTATGTTTTGTTATAAGGAAATAATTTGTTATGTTTTAAATTACAGTGTTAATATTTGTTTTATTTTTATTTCCACATACAGATATGTTACAAATTTTTGATAATAAATTTTTGGTAAAAATGTGTAAGGGTCACAGGACAACTATAATTTCCACCTTGATGATTAAGATCTTGTTGCATGTTTAGCTTGCATAGTCAATTTTATGCTCTCCCACCGCTCTGAAAACAAGGACTGCCTATATTTGGGTTAATGTTCTGCTGTCAACCTTATTTGTAGACGTAATTGATAAGGAGAATACTTTGAAATAGTTCATTTCATAGCCTGTGCTAAGAAGCCAGGGGCTTTGATTCCTTAAAATCTTTGAATATATGCTTTGATGGCTCTACTTTTTTTTAAATTGAGAACATGTTTATTTCAGTGTTTTGTATGTGTATAGGTTGTGATGCATGATTAAGTTTGTTTCTGACTTTAATTTTTTTATTCAGAAACATACTTAATGGTAGACTAGTTTAATGAGTCCCAAATATTTATTACTCAGCTTAAAAAATTAACATACTTCTACTAGGTATGCTTTCTCATGAATTGTTGAGCTATAAATACTTAGAGTATATGATCTCTATAGTGATAAAATTTAAGTGAAACATTTAAAGTGTTATCTATACTTCATTATGGGTATAGTAATTTAACCTATGACATGTTTATTTTGATGATATGTTTTTTATTTACAGAATATTTTCACAAACCACACTCTGGATATAAATGTAAGGTGGCTTGCTGTGCTGTATTTTAAGAATGGAATTGATCGTTACTGGAGACGTGTAGCGCCTCAGTAAGTTCCGTCACCCTTCCTTTCCCAGTGTGATCCTTTCCAGATTCAGGGAGGCATAAGAATGTTCCTATTAATCTTTATTCTTTATGTGACAAAATGCATTTGTGCTTATTTCAGCACACATACTAAAATTGGAACAGTGCAGGGAAGGTTAGCACGGTCCCCGTGTAGGATGACATTCACGTTTTGTGAAGTGTGAGATATTTTAAAGAAAAATGTGTTAACTACTGAAGAAATAAAGTGTTCTGCATAAGTCAGTGTTCCTTTTATTGCTTTTCTCCATGAGTTTTTTTATTTGGGGAAGGATGTGGATTTCTCGTTGTCCTCTGCTTTTGAGGATATCTAATATTATGGGAAAAAAATGCTGGGTGAATGAGTCATGTTGAAAAAAGCCTTTTTTTTTTTTAAAGATAAGTATGGAGTGAGTTAGGATTTTGAAAAAAAGTCATTGAGAAGGAAGTCCCAGGTCATTTCTGAGCTAACTAGATGTTAATTTCCAAGTCGTCTGCGTAATTTCCTTTGTGGTAGGAATGGGGTAGTAGACATTTGTAATCTCATCAGATTCAATTGTAATTGCTCCATAGATGTTGTTAAGCGAACAGATTTTTCTTAATAGTTAATTTCGTGTTATATGGTTGATGGAAATAAAATGTAGACGTGACGCTGAAATTTGTTTGATAGAATATAGTGAACTTTGCCTAAGAAGTAACATGGTCTTTGTTCTCCAGTAGATGGCACTGTCGCTCTTTATGTTCTACATTTGTTGAGTCCTTTAAAAACAAACCTTTCAGAGGACTTCAAGGTGCTTATAAAATATGTCCTTGAATAATATCAGAAGCAACCAGAATATTTTAAGGCTGCATTTGGGATACTGTAATGTAAAGCAAACCCTTTGTCTTATTTTTAGAATTCATAATTTTGAGAGAAATGAAGTATTTAGTGATGAGAATTTGTGTGTGACTTAGTTCCTGGAACCATTGCACAGTGCATACTTCTCTGCTGCTGTGTCCAGTTATGTTTTAGGTGGCTCCCAAAGTGCATTTCGTTGTTCTCGGGGTTATATGGAGAATATGGTTATAAATTATAGTTTTGGAAGGGAGAGTAAATTATGATTAAATATTTTAGATCGTACTTTTACATAAGGAATTAGAAACTGGAATTTAGTTTGAATATAAAAAATTAAAGGGGATATATGGTATTAGGTAGTTATATCCCTAGCTGTTTCTTTTAGTATATATTGAGATAGAAGCTGGAAAGGAGATTAATGCACCAAGGGAGCAAGTAAGAATGTGCTTAGAAAGGGAGCAAAGGAGTATAAATTAGTTACAGAACTCATTTAAATATAGCACACTTAAAACATCTGCTTATTTGTGTTTTTGTCAAAGTTTAATCTTAAGGGGACGCCTGGGTGGCTCAGTGGGTTAAAGCCTCTGCCTTCGGCTCAAGTCATGATCTCAAGGTCCTGGGATCGAGTCCTGCATCGGGCTCTCTGCTCAGCAGGGAGCCTGCTTCCCTCTGTCTCTCTGCTTGCTTGTGATATCTCTCTCTCTCTCTCTCTGTCAAATAAATAAATAAAATCTTAAAAAAAAAGTTTCATCTTACGTAGTTTATGCCTCTACCACTATTTTCACGGAATGAGGATTGATTTAAACTTATATATTATTACTGTATACAGTGCAACTTCAACTGGGTCCTAATTAATTAGATACTCTGCAGTTTCTGCTTGGAGTGTAATCTGAATTCATCTGATGATAGTATGTGTATGAAATTAATGGTGCAGTGTTAACTGTTTTCTCCAGATGAATGGCTTGTTTCTTTAACATGTATATATTTTTGGCATATTCACTCTATACTTTCGTAGCTAATCATTGTATTATATTCTTTTCGTTGAAATTATGAAAACTCTTGAACTTGGCATCCTGACATTGATTTTCAAGCCTGAAGCAAAAGATTTTAGTAGAAAGCATGATTTTGTGGGTGTGATGATAGATGGGAGCTCTCAAAGTTGGAAAGTACTGCACAGTCGTTTTTTAAAGAGATCCTTTCTCATGGGAAAGCATAGACTTGCCTTAGGCATTCATTCTTTTCACCTGAATGTTTATCTTAATCTTGTTTGCTCATTTGTTTACTCACCTTGAATAAATCCCTGTCAAGGTTTAAAGAAACTTTTTTGAAAGTATAATATATGACATAACTGAAAAAGTGCGCAAATGGTAGGTACAGTTAGAATGTTGGTACTGTGGCCACATCCATGTAACTGTCCCTTGGAACCACGTGAAACATGACTGGCGCCGGAGAAGCCCCCTGCCTGCCCCTCACAGTCACCTTTCCACCCGCTCTCCAGCAGCATTTGACATCTCTCACCATGGATAGCTTTACTTGTTTCTGAACTTCATACAAATGGAAGTCTTACTAGTATATGTTGTTTTTGTGTCTGGCTTTTATTCAGTATTACACTTGGGAGATTTATCCATGTAGTTGCATGGAAAACTCACTCTTAGGTATGAGTAAAAGATTCCATATTAGGACCATCGCATATCTGTTTGTTCTGCTGTTGATGGGCATTAAGGTTGTTCCTAGTTTTTGGCTATTAGTGCTTCTTTGAAAACTCTTTTGCATATCATATTGCACGTAAGTGTGCATTTTATTGTCATGTATGGTCAGATGTATATTCAGCTTTAGTAGATACTGTCACTTGCTTTTCAGAGCGTTAGTACTAATTTCCACTCCCACCAGCAGCCATATCAGTGTCGGCTTTGCTCCACATTCTCATAGCACGCTTGATTTTATCTGTCATTTAGGTAGGTTTTCCATTTTTCTCATGAACAGTGAGTACCCTTTTCATACACTTATTATTCATTTGGATATCTTGTTTTATGAAGGCTGCCATTCGTACATAAAAAAATGGATTATCTTATTGATTTGTAAGACTTTGTATATATTTTGGACTTAGGTCCTTTGTTAAAACTACATATTGAAAATATTTCCTCGTGCTTTGTCATGTGCCTTTCAGTTTCTTATGTTTTGTTTTTTTAAAGATTTTATTTATTTATTTGACACAGAGAAAGAGAGACCACAAGCAGGCAGAGAGGCAGGCAGAGAGAGTGGGAAGCAGGCTCCCTGCTGAGCACAGAGCCCGATGCGGGGCTCGATCCGAGGACCCCGAGATCATGACCTGAGGCGAAGGCAGAGGCTTTAACCCACTGAGCTTTAACCCAGGCACCCCAGTTTCTTATGTTTTTTGATGAAGAGAAATTCTTAATTTTAATGAGGTTCATTTTAGCTAGTTTGATATTTAATTTTTTGGGGGCCCATTTATTTTTTAAAATTAACATATAATGTATTACTTGCCCCAAGGGTTCATGTCTGTGAATCATCAGGCTTACACATTTCTCAGCACTCACCATAGCACATACCTTGGGGCCCATTTAGAAACATTTTGCTCATTCCAAGATTACGAAAATAATCTATGTTTTCTGCCAGAAGCTTTGTTTTATGTTTCACCTCTCTGTATATTATCTCTCCAGAGGTGATTTCCTTGTAAGGTGTGTATGCGAAGGAGGGGGAGCAGCAGTTACTTTTGCCCTGTCTCATTTCAGTGGTTCCCTTGTTAGAAATCAGGCGTTGCACCTCTAACGATCTGTTTTTGGATTCCCTGGTTTGTCCTCTGGCGTTTCTTTCTTTTAGTTGTTATACTTCATAAGGCTTGATGTACTTCCTATTACTTTTTTGGATTTAATTTGAAGTTTTCTAGTTTTTTGAAATGGAAGCATCAATAATTGATTTTTACTTCTTAGATACACGTTTAAAACTTTAGGGCTTTTCTTGTAATCTTAGGTTTAATTTAATTTTGTTACCATTCAGTTAAAAGTTACTTTCTTTTTAGACTCATGGATTAATTAGAAATATATTGCTTAATTTCAGGCACGTGGGGCTTTTTTGTTTGTTTGTTTGTTTGTTACTGATTTCATTCTTTGAAATGTGCTGTCTCATTTAGTAATCTCAGCATATAGTATTCTGGTAAATGTTTTATGTGCCCTTGAGAGGAATGTGTTTTGCCGTTGTGGATTGTAATGTTTGATATGTGTCAGTTAGGTCACATTTATCACTTACGCTATTCACATCTTCTATATCCTTATTGATTTTGTTGGTACTTTTTTCATCATTTTCTGAGAGAGGTAGGTTAATCTCCAGGTATGATTAGGGATTTGACTGTTTCTTCTTTACATTGTGCTTTTGCTTTCTGTATATTGAGGCTGTATTATTCAGGTCATGTAAGTTGAGGGTCATTATGTTTTTGTGGAATTGACCTTGTCCTCAGGAAATGTTCTTCTTTATATCTAGTAATGTGTTTTGGCTTCCAGTTTAGTTTGTCTGATTTTAATACAGGCACATGAGCCATCTTATGATTGTATGATACATCTTGTTCTCCTTTTTTCTTTAAGTATTTCCTTGTTTTCCTATTTAAAGTGTCCCTTGTAAAAGCAGCAAGTATTTGGATTTTGTTTTTTATCCAATTTGATAAATGTTGTCTTTTAATTTTAGTATTTTGTTGATTTACATTTGTTGTAATTAGAGATGAAATTGGGGTTAAAGTCATCATCCACTATTTGTTTTCCATTTGATTTCATCCCCCCTTTTTTTCTTTCTTACCCTCCTTTGGATTATTCACGAAATTTTTTGTTACCTAGTTTTTTTCCCCAAGGTTATTAGGACTTTTATTACCCAACTGATTTTTCTAGAGCTTTTGTTATGCTTCCGTGACTTACTAGAGCCTATCCTTAGATTAGTAGGTTACTCTTTCTAGGTAATGTAAGAACCTCATAATACTTTGACTCCATTTATGCCTTTCATTTTTGTTGTGGTTGGATACTTTAATTCTACATATATCTTAAACTCCACAACATACTGTTTTATATTTTTTTGCCAGTAGTATTGTTTTTAAAAAAAATTAATTCCGGTATAGTTAATATATAGTGTTAAATTACTTTCAGTTGTATAATACAGTGACTCAGCTATTCTGTACGTTACTCAGTGCTCATACTCTTAATCCCCTTCATCTTAATCATATCATCCATTCCCCCAACCTTCTCGCCTCTAGTAACCACCAGTTTGTTCTCTATAATCAAGACTGTTCCTTGGTTTGTCTCTCTTCTTTGTTTTGTTTCTTAAATTACACATATCAGCGAAATCATGTGGTATTTGTCTTTCTCAGACTGGTTAATTTGGCTAAACATTATACTCTGGATTCATCCATTTTGTTGTAAACATCCAGATTTCATTCTGCTTTATGACTGAGAAGTATTCTGTTGTTTGCATGTACCACATCGTTTTCCAGTCATCTGTCAGTAGACATTTGAGCTGCTTTAATTTGGCTATTGTAAATAATGCTGCAGTAAACATAGAGGTGCAAATAACTTTTTGAATTAGTATCTTTGTAGTCTTTGTGTAAACAGCCAGTGGCAGAATTATTGCTTCATATGGTAATTCTGTATTTAATTTTTTGTGGAAACACCATACTATTTTCTATAGTGTCTGTACCAGTTTGCATTCCCATCAACAGTGCATGGGGGTTCCTTTTTCTCCACATCTTGGCAAACACTTGTTTCCTATGTTTTTGATTTTTAACCATTTCTGACACACATGAGAGCTGAAATCTCATTGTGGTTTTGATTTGCATTTTTCTGATAATTAGGGATGTTCAGCATCTTTTCATGTGTCTGTTGGCCATCTGTCTTCTTTGGAGAAATGTCTTTTCATGTATTCTTCCCATGTTCTGATTGGATTATTTGGCTTTTTTGATGAGTTGTATAAATTCTTTATAGATTTTGAGTATTAACTGATTCTAATCAGAAAATTATCAGATTCTAATCGGAAAACTATCGGTTATATCATTTCTCAGTATCTTCTCCCATTCAGAAGGTTGTCTTTAGTTTTATTGTTTCCTTTGCTCTGCAGGAGCTTTTTATTTTCTTGTAGTCCCAGTAGTTTGTTTTTGTTTTTGTTTACCTTTCCTAAGGAGGAACATACAGAAAAACTTTGCTATCCCCAATGTCAGAGAAATTACTGCCTGTGCTTTCTTGTGGGATTTTTGTAGTTTCAGGTCTCACGTTTAGGTCTTTAAGCCATCTGAGTTTATTTTTGTGGGAGGTGTAAGAAAATGGTCCAGTTTCATTCTTTTGCGTGTAGCTGTCCCTAGTTTTCCGAGCACCATTTGTTGAAGACACCTTTTCTTATTGTACATTCCTGCCTCCTTTGTCAAAGATTAATTGGCCATATAATTGTGGGTTTCTTTCTGAACTCTATTTTCTGTTTCATGTGTCTGTTGGTTTGTGTCTGTTTTTGTGCCATTACCATACCAGTTTGATTATTATAGTTTTGTAGTGTATCTTGAAACCAGGGATTATAATACCTCCAGTTTTGTCCTTTATCAAATATTGTTTAGGCTACTGAGAATCTTTTGTGGTTCATTACAGATTTTAGGATTATTTGTTCTAGATCTGTGAAAAAAATGCTTCTGGTATTTTGATAGGGATTGCATTCGGTCTGTAGATGGCTTTGTTGCTTTGGGTAGTGTGGACATTGAGAATATTTGTTCTCCCAATCCATGAGCATGGAATATCTTTCCATTTCTTTGTGTCCTCTTCAGTTTCTTTCATCAGTGTTTTATAGTTTTCATAGTACAGGTCTTTCATCTCCTTGGCTAAGTTTATTCTTAGGTATTTTATTATTTTTTGTGCTGTTGTAAATGGGATTTTTAAAATTTCTCTTTCTACTAATTACTAGTTTATAGAAATAGACCAGATTTTTATATATTGATTTTGTATCCTGCTTCTTTACTGAATTTGTTTATGAGTTCTAGTAGTTTTTTGGTGGAGTCTTTAGGATTTTCTATGTATAGTATCATGTCATCTGCAAATAGTGAAAGTTTTAATTCTTTACCAATTTGCAGGTCTTTTATTTCTTTTTCTTGTCTGATTGTTGTGGCTAGGTCTTTCAGTACCGTGTTGAATAAAATTGGTGAGAGTGGACAGTTATCTCGTTCCTGATCTTAGGGGAAAAGCTTTCAGTTTTTTGCCATTGAAGATGATGTTAGTTCTGGGTTTTTCTTAGATGATCTTTATTATGTTGAGGTATGGTCTCCCTGAACCTATTTTGTTGAGGGTTTTTATCATGAATGAATGTTGTGCTTTGACATATGCTTTTGCATATACTGAAAGGATCATATGATTTTTATGTATTCTCTTATTGAGGTCATGTAACATGTTGCTCGATTTGTGAATACTGAAGCACCATTGTGTTCCAGAAATAGATTCCAATTGATTGTGGCAAATGAATTTTTAATGTATGGTCGGATTTGGTTTGCTGGTATTCCGTTGAGGCCTTTGTGTCTATGTTCATCAGAGATTTTGGCCGGTAGTTGTCTTTTTCTGGTGGTATCTTTATTTGGTTTTGGTATTAGGGTAATGCTGGCCTCATAGAATGAATTTGGAAGCTTCCCTCCTCCATTGTTTGGAATAGTTTGAGAAGAATTGGTATTAACCTTTCCTTTAAGTGTTGGATAAAATTTGCCTATGAAGCCATCTGATCCTACTGTACTTTTGCTTATAGGGAGTTTTTTGATTACTGATTCAGTTTCATTCCTGGCAATCAGTCTTTAAAAAAATTTGTATTTCTTCCTGAGTCAGTTTTGAGAAGTTACATATTTCTAGTAATTTATCTATTTTCTTCTAAGTTGTCCCATTTTGTTGGCATTTAATTTTTCATAATGTTCTCTTTTAATTTGTATTTTTGTGGTGTTGGTTATTCTTGTTCATTTCTGATTTTGAGTCCTCTCTCTTTTTTTTTTGGTCTGGCAAGAGGTTTATCAGTGTTGTTGATCTTTTCAAAGAATGCCCTTGTGGCTTCATTGATGTATTCTATTGTTTTTTTTTTAGTTTCTATTTCATTTATTTCTGCTCCAATTTTTATTATTTTTTATATTTATTATTTCCTTCCTTCTACTGGTTGGGGTTTTGTTTGTTTTCTAGCTCTTTTAGATGTAAGGTTAGGTTGCTTATTTGAGACTTTCTGAGACTTCTTGAGGTAGGCCTATGTGATTATAACCTTCCCTCGTAAAGGGAAGGGGCATCCCAAAGATTTTGAACCATTGTGTTTTCATTTTCGTGTCTATGTATTTTTTTATTTCCTCTTTGATTTCTTGGTTGACCCATTCATTGTTTAGTAGTATGTTATTTAACTTCCCTGTATTTGTGTTCTTTCTAGATTTCTTCTTGTGATTGATTTCTAGTTTCATAGTGTTGCTCAGAAAGGATGTCTGGTGTGACTTGGATCTTTTTGAATTTGTTGAGGCTTGTTTTGTGGCCTACTATGTGGTCTGTTCTGAAGATCAGGTTCCATGTGCACTTGAAAAGAATGTATATTCTGCTGCTTTAGGATGGAATGTTCTGAATATATATGTTAGGTCTATTTGGTCCAATGTCTCATATAGAGTCACTCTTTCCTTGTTGATTTTCTGTTTGGATTGCTGGATTGTAGAGTAGCTCTATTTTCAACTTTGAGGAACCTCCATCTCCATACTGTTCTCCAGAGTGGCTGTACCAGCTTGCATTCCCACCAACAGTGTAGGAGGGTTCCCCTTTCTCCGCATCCTTGCCAACATCTGTTGTTTCCTGACTTGTTAATTTTAGCCATTCTGACTGGTGTGAGGTGGTATCTCACCTTGGTTTTGATTTGTATGTCCCTGATGTCAAGTGATGTTGAGCACTTTTTCATGTGTCTGTTGGCCATTTGGTGTCTTCTTTGCAGAAATGTCTGTTCATGTCTTCTGCCCATTTCTTGATTGGATTATTTGTTCTTTGGATGTTGAGTTTGGTAAGTTCTTTATAGATTTTGGTTACTAGCCCTTTATCTGATATGTCATTTGCAAACATCTTCTCCCATTCTGTCAGTTGTCTTTTGGTTTTGTTGACTGTTTCCTTTGCTGTACAGAAGCTTTTGATCTTGATGAAATCCTAATAGTTCATTTTTGCCTTTGTTTTTCTTGCCCTTGGGGACGTGTCTAGCAAGAAGTTGCTGCGGCCGAGGCCACGGAGGTTGCTGCCTGTGTTCTCCTCTAGGATTTTGATGGATTCCTGTCTCACATTGAGGTCTTTAATCCATTTTGAGTCTATTTTTATGTGTGGTGTAGGGAAATGGTCCAGATTTATTTTTCTGCATGTGGCTCTCCAATTTTTCCAACATCATTTGTTGAAGAGACTGTCTTTTTTCCTTGGATATTATTTCCTGATTTGTTGAAGATGTGTTGACCATAGAGTTGAGGGTTCATATCTGGACTCTCTGTTCTGTTTCATTGATCTATGTGTCTGTTTTTGTGCGAATTCCATACTGTCTTGATGATGATAGCTTTGTAATAGAGCTTGAAGTCTGGAATTGTGATGCTGCCAACTCTGGTTTTCTTTTTGAATATTCCTCTGGCTATTCATGGTCTTTTCTGGTTCCATATAAATTTTAGGATTATTTGTTCCATTTCTTTGGAAAAAGTTGATGGTGTTTCGATAGGGATTGCATTAAATGTGTAGATTGCTTTAGGTAGCATAGACATTTTCACAGTATTTGTTCTTCCTGTCCATGAGCATGGAACATTTTTCCATTTCTTTGTGTCTTCCTCGTTTCTTTCATGAATGTTCTGTAGTTTTTTGAGTACAGATTCTTTGCCTCTTTGGTTAGATTTATTTTGTTGTCCGAGAAACTAGTTGATTTCTAATAAGTCTTTTATCCCAGATATCCTTTGATTCCTCCATAGAATATCCTCACTCAGATTTTATAAAAGAAGTCAGTGGAAGACATATTTCTTTTAACAATGATTAGTTTTTTTTAGGCAACTATTTTTATATCCAATAAGGAAATGTCAAAATACCACATTTCTGGATTTGTCTTATTTCTTACTGTTTACTCTTTTGTGCTTCATATTTATTCAGTTGTGAAGGAGTTTTGTGCTTATGAATTACTTGATGTGCCAATATTATAAGTAATGGAAATAATTCGGTTTTCCAAAACTAATCAGAATCACTTGTTCGAAGTCTTTTTCTTTAAGATTTTATTTATTTATTTGACAAAGAGATCACAAGTAGGCAGAGAGGCAGGCAGAGGGTGGGGGGAAGCAGGCTCCCTGATGAGCAGAGAGCCTGATGGGAGGCTGGATCCCTAGACCCAGAGAGATCTTGACCTGAGCCACCCAAGCGCCCCTAAGGCTTTTTATTGTTAAAATTCAAAATAGTGTTTACCATTGTTTATTTTTAGGTAGCATTCTTTTGCATAATAAGTAAATCTTTTTACAGTGCTCTCTCAGAGGAGGAGAAATCTACTTTGCGTGCAGGGCTAATCACCAACTTCAATGAACCAGTAAACCAGGTTAGTGAGAAAATGAAAGCTAAGTATTTTTTCTTTTGCTTTTTTACTTCTTTCACAAACTAATTTTGTTTTTGGCATTAAAAATGAAATTTTATGATGTCCTTCTGCGATGCTTATAGATTTTAAGATTTGGTTCCAGCTATTAAGAATTTGGTTATATTCGGCTCTTGTTTTAAAATTCAGAAGTCATCTTAAGTTACACACTTTTGGAAGCAAGTCTCTATATATTTATAGTCCAAATTAATTTTTTTTTTTTTTTTTTTTTTAATTTTAGTGATTTGTTATTCCCCTCCCTCCTTTTTTTAAATTACAGGATATCTTCTCTATTTCTTCATTGATCACCTTTTCGATTCTCACTGTGGACACTGAGGGGGTTAGATAATAGATTTACATAGTTCAATTTTTTTCTTTCCTACAGAGCACTGTTTTTCTTAAAATAGTAAGTTTTGCTTATAGGTACAAAAATTCTTAGATTTTTACAAGTTCCTATTTACTACACTTAATCTGAATATTTAAGAAAGGTTATAGCTTTGATATTTATTGTGTTAGCAATGAAAACAAATTTTAAAATATTAATCGAAAATAATAAAACCATCAGTTGTTAGCCTAATAGAATTTTAAGGAATGAACCATAGCTCTTTCCCCAGATATTTAATGAGATGAGTAGCATTGTTGTGCTTTCTTGCATATTGCCATAGTGTCTGGTATTTAAAAGAAGACATCTAGATTTTCCTATCTACTTCTTCCTTTACTCTTTTGGAATGTATTATTTTGGGAGAAGTTACATGAAGAAAATCTAGCCTTAATTCATAGACCATACTTTGTGAATAACCTTGTTCAGTAAGCAGTTTTCAGTGAAATTTTATTCACTTTTGTTGAATGTTTAACTTTCCAACTAACTAACTGAATGCATTCCTTATCTGCTGATTTGATTACATATGTGTATTTCTGATGATTAATTTTTTTCCCTTTAGATTGCAACTCAGATTGCAGTGCTGATTGCGAAAGTTGCTCGGTTAGACTGTCCTAGACAGTGGCCTGAACTGATTCCGACTCTTATAGAATCTGTGAAAGTCCAAGATGATCTTCGACAGCACAGAGCATTACTTACCTTCTATCATGTTACCAAGACTCTGGCTTCTAAACGACTGGCTGCTGATAGGAAGTTGTTTTATGATGTAAGTGATTTAACATAGTTAAATTTGATTATGAAAACTGCTGGTATAAAAATGTCTGTAGTCTTACCCCTCTAAATATTTTAATCAAAGACTGTGAATTTTTTCCAGTGGCTCTAAAAGCTTCAGGATAATAGGTAACAGTTGAAAAATTTTAAACTGGATAGTGATAAGTAAGATTGCTTAGTTGCCAGTAAGCCGGGATTGGTTGGTACCAAAATGGTCTAAAGGCAGAGACTCTTGAGGCTTTTGAGGTTCAGATGGAAATACGAAGCTGTGATAAAGGGAACATTTATGAAGGATAGAGCTGAAATATAGAAAGTTAAGATTGACATTCCTGGGTAATTGATGTGTGTAGGGCAGATGTAGGGAAGGCGTCTGACATAACTGGTGGGTAAGAGCCCCTTTATTGGGTGTGTTAGCACCATTTGTTGAAAAGACTGCTTTTTTCATTCACTTACTTTGACATTTTTGTATTTGATTATTTTCATCTTATTAAAGTAGTGATTTTCATATTGTTCAACCTACTGTTTGGGACTGTATGGTGTAACACTAGTGAGTCTCATAGTATTTTTTAACAGTGTTCTTGTCATTCTCACTTTGTAATCCTCACTTTGAGGATATAATTTGGGAATGTGCATTTGTAACAGGCTGCCCAGATAATTCTTATATATATCAAAGTTTAAACCAGAATCACATTAGTTTCTCTACTTTGAACCCAGTTCGTTTAAATAGCCAATATTAGGTTTGTCCAAGGATGTTGAGCACAAGAGAAATTCTTTTTGTTGAAGGTTGTTTTTTAAATCATTGCTTTCGCTTGCTATTCAACTAGGATTTAAGAAGTGGACTGTTTATTCTCTGAGGTCTTGCTGTGAATTTCTTGCTGATTTTGCTCCATTTTATCTCCATCTTATACTCTTCCACTTACTTTTATATTGGCTCTTTTCCCAAGTCAAGTGTCTAGAAGGTTGAGGGTTGCAATTATTTTGTGAAAGAGTACCCTTCCTCAGAAGTCTGAATTCATAGTTCAGCTTTCTCAAGTTGTACTCTCCTAATGTGTTGCTTTAGTTTTCAGGTGCAATTTATGTTTAGCCTATGCAGTCTCTACAAATCGTATCTAATCGGAGGCTGTCTTCTGGATAGCTTGATTGAGTTAGCTTCCTGAGCCCTTTAGCTTTCTTGGTCAGTTTCCTGTAGTATGAGGAAGCTGTTTCCTCTCTATACATTGTAAAATATAGGTCTCTCTAGCATCCTATATGTACTTCAGGCATAATATTTATTCCATAGTGCTGACTTAGAATTAATGACTTATCTTTCTGAGATCCACTTCACTGTGAGTTTCATGAGAGAGAAATTGTAGCCTTTATTGTTTCAGTCTTACTGTCAAGCCCAGAAGAATGCAGAGAAGGGGGTGGTGCTCAATAACTGTTAAATGAGTATGTAGAAGAGGAGACTTGTTCTTAGATACCTTCCAGATTTCACAGTGGCATAGTACAAAAGAGCAAGAATTTGGGGAGGATGTGTAAAACTTTCTAGGTATCTTAAGATACCTAGAAAAAAAAATTGGCTTAGCACCTTTCAGTATGGATTAGAGTGGCTAAACCTGGAAAAACAGAGCATAGTATAGAGGAAAATACAATCATGTCTGATGGGTTTGATGGGGTATAAGAAGTGTAGTTGAATTGAAGGTAGTATATATAGGAAGACATTATTATAAAAAGCAGTTTTGCTAGTTAGTAAAGTAGCCCCTATTATTTTGGTGATCTGAAGTATAGAAAAGCTCTTTAAAAGATATTTTTACTGTGTTGCTAAGATGGTCTTCTTGTATTAAATTAGTTTCCTATATAAAAAATGTGAGGTCATAGTTGAGCTAGTTCTTCTAGCAAAGTAGTGTAGTGTATGCTTAAAAGTAGAAACTGCTGCTCAGTGCAACCCAATAATTTCTATATCCTCTTTGACTTTCACATTAAAATAAAGTACGTTCCTTTGAGGGATGACATATTACAGAACCAGCAGTTGAGAGAAAATTGTTGGCAGTCACAAAGTTGAGCGTGATTTGACACAAAAATGGATTTTTGATAAAACTATGCTTTTCATAGAAACCTGAATATAAAAATATTGATGTTAACTGTTAAGGCTAAAACTTAGAAATTTTAAGAACTGAAGGGTTGATGATGAATAAATTCCCACTCAACAGTGTGTGTATTGTTTGCATGATAGGGTAAAGGAAAATGGAGGTAAGGTGAAACCACATTACAATATAGCTGACCCTTGAACAGCACAGGTTTGAACTGCATAGGTCCACTTATACACAGAATTTTTTTTGCAATACAGTTCTGTAAATGTATTATTCATATTTTCGTAGTAATGTTCTTTTTTCCTAGCTTTATTGTAAGAATACAGTATATAATACATATGACATAGAAAATACAGGTGTTAAACGACTGTTTATGTTACCAGGAAGGCTTTTCCTCAACAATAGGCTATTCCTAGTTAGGTTTTGGGGGAGTCGGAAGTTACTCACAAATTTTTGAGTGCACGTGGAGGTGTGGGTTGCCCCTAACCCTCATGTTGTTCAAAGGTCAGTCATGCTTCACAGTAGTCTTCCTGATGAGTTAGTATGTTTTCTAAATAAGCTAACAAAGTGGTACCACATAGCTACTTTGAGATGGATTGGTTAGTGTTAAGGTTGCTCAGGCTTGTAGCAGAGATTTTCACACTTACTCTTCGGAAACCTCTAACTTCATGATACGATTCCTAGGGGAAATTTCCAAATAGTTGAAATTGTGACTATTAAACATGTGAGTGTACCAAGGTGCCACTTACATGGTATAACTCTAACCTTCAGGATATCATATTGTAGTAAAATTTATTTAAAACATAAATGTGGGTTTTTGGGGTTTTTTTTAAGATTTTATTTATTTGAGAGAGAATGTGAATGAGAACATGAGCTGGGGTGGGGAAGACGGAGTGGCAGGGGGAGAAGGAGAGGGACAAACGGACTGCCCACTAAGCAGGGAGCCTGATGTAGGGCTCAATTCCAGGACCCATGGGATAGCCTGAGCTGAAGGCAGATAGATGCTTAAGTGACTGAGCCACCCAGGCGCCCCATAAATGTGTGTTTCTAAGCAAATCAGTAAATAGGTGAAATAGCTTGTTTTCAGTTTTGTTTGGGTGACTCTGATTGCCTCACTAAGTGCCATATTGATCCTAGATCTTGTGTCTTGCTCTGCCAAATTTTATATTGGCTTTTAAAAACTCATTATTTAAAGAATGGCGTCAGATTTTATAAGAGTCATTTCTGCTATGGTGAGCCTCTGTGGGGATTTGAGCTTGTATGTGTATGTCTAGGTTTATATTAATAGGAAGGGAAAAAGAGCCTTTTTGGTGGAAACTTTTAAGGAAGGAGAGAGACTCATTGGGACTAGCTTAAGCTCCCAGCAAAAGGGGTGGGGGAGCTGTGCACTGAACAGAAGATATTTTTAGTGTAGCATGGTGCTTGTCTTTTCTGTAGTATATAAATCGTTACCTGGGTTGTAGAAAAAGAGACTCAGGAAAAGGAGAATAAAAACTCAAAAACTTTATTGCTAAAATCTCTGTGTAAGTTGCTCTTGAAGGAGTGTTGTTTGTTCTAGCCACCAGACAAATACTGGTTTCCTTCTGTGCCAGTCACTGTATTTGATGCCTGAGACACAGCTGTGAACAAAGATAAGGTCCCAAGTGGGAAGGAGGGTAGTTTGACCTTTTTCTTCTCCTTCACGAACTGGGTTTCTTTGGATACATGAGAGCATCATTTAGGAACCAGTGGCAGAACACAGGTCTGTGGCTGTGCAAGAATTAGAGGACTTTAGGGATCTGTAAGATGGGCCACAGTGACCCTCCTGGGCTTGAGCTGTACCAATGGCAGATTTGAGAACAAAATAAAAATGAGGGTTTACTAAAAGATATGTAGGTAACAGATGCTACCGGTCTTTAGGATGTCCTTCAGTGAAATAAATAAATATCAGTTGAGAGACTTTGGCAGTTTGATTGGCAATTTTTTTCAAGATAGACCTTGTTGTACCCACCAGAGCTTCTGTCGTGAGACATTTTGATAATTTGATACATATGGTTCATTGAATTGAACCAAATGTATTGGTTTGAATCAACCAAAAACCAACCAACCAAAAAGTTGAAGCAAATTTATATGTAAGCCTTGTATTAAAACAGAAACTGATTACTACCAAAATAACTACCTTTTTTTTTGTCATACAGGCGTTTGTAAAATTTCTTATTTTGAGATTATTTTTTTCTTTTAAAATGTTTAAAACATGTAGAAGGCAAATGAAAAATACAAACTACCGTATACCCATCACTTAGATTTGGCAGTTAACATTTTGCTCTTTTTGTTTTTTCACCTTTTTTACCCAAGGTGTTTAAAGATTTAATGATATTTTATCACTAAATACTTGAGTATTCATCTGTAAAAGGATACTTAATCTGCTTATAATTGTTTAACTTTTATCAAACCTAAGAAGAATAAAAATGGTAATTTAGTACCATTTAATACTTTAAGCAGATTTTCTACATTGTTCTCAAATATGCTTTAACAGGTGGTTTGTGTGAGCCAGAAAACTGAGTAAGATGGGTACATTTGGTCAAGTCTTTCAAGTGTCTTTTAATTTAGAATAATATTCATTTCCTTCTTTTTTTTTTTAATGCCACTTGGTGAAAGAATTGAATGACTTGTCTTAAAGGATTTTGTGCGTTCTCTCTCTTGATAGAACATAATCTCTTGATTGTATTCCTTGTTGAGATTAAGGTCAAGCAGGTTTGAAAACTATAGATTATGAGTAATATTTTGTGCCCCACTGTTAGTGATGAATTACAAGAATTTGATTTAAGAGTTTTTCACTGGTAATGTTTCTTAGGAGAAAATTGTGAGAACCATGACCTGGAAGCTAAATAGGTGTAAGAATATTTTAAATGCTAAAAGAAATAAAACTTTTGTAATGGTTCCCTTTTGGCCTTCAAGGAGTGAAGTCTTTGTACTTATCCATTAAAAAATCACTCAGTGGTCAGTGGGTGGCAGTGTTTCTTCGGGTTTAGAAAAAGAAAATGCAAGTATTTGTGGGTTTTGTGAACAAGTACCTAAAATGTTTCATTTAACAGTTTATTTTCTTATTGTCTCACTGAATTGTCTACCTTTCCCCCTCTACATTTTTGGGAAGAAAATGTAGAAGAAATATTTTTATTTCACGTACTTGCTTCATTATTTTCCCTTTTCCAGCTAAGCTTTCTGTAACCACGTGGTGGTTTCTGGAGCTGCTAGAGGCTTGTGCAGGACTTGTTTATATAGGATAGCTGGCAGTGCTTCTTCGCAAATTCCTTTGGTTGCTTTCTTCATTTTCTGTTTTTCTTCTTGTACTGTTGGGCTGAAAGGGTAGTGCCATTGCTTATTCTTCATTCCAACCATCTCTCTTTGGGTGGAGGCCATTTGTTTGTAGATTAGCTAAAAAGAATCTTTTTTTTTTTTTTTTTTTTTTAGCTAAAAAGAATCTTGAATTAGAGCTTTAATAGATGCCTAATGTCCTTAACTAAGTGCTTAGCTCCAGAACTGGAGTGTGAGACAAAGGTGAATGTGAATTAAAAATTTCTTCCGCAGTTCTACTGATTGTTTCTTGATTTTTTTTTTAATATTTTATTTATTTATTTGACAGAGAATTGAGAGATCACCAGTAGGCAGAGAGGCAGGCAGAGAGAGGGGGAAGCAGGTTCCCCGCTGAGCAGAGAGCCTGATGCGGGGCTCAATCCCAGGACCCTGAGATCATGACTTGAGGCGAAGGCAGAGGCTTTAACCCACTGAGCCACCCAGGCGCCCCTCTTTCTTGATTTTTGCCTTAAATGCTGTATGCCTTCATTCAGCAATACCTGCCAAGTGCCAAGCTACTTAGGTGCTTTTCATATTTATGTGACTAATTAAAGTGATACTTTCATACTATTAATTTTCAGAGCTAGAAAGTGGGGGAAGAATTAATAGATCTAAATTTACCCTTAATACCTATAAATGTTACCGCATTTTATTTTTTTTTTTTAAGAAAAAGGATATGAAAATTTCAAAAATTGCTGAAAGTTGTTTAAGGTAGAACGGATAGAACCTTTGATTGTCTGAATTATGTAACTTTCTTAAATATGTTTTAGAGTGAAATGATGAGAAGAGGATGATTTTATGGAGCAAAATGGAATTTTATTATAATAACTTTGATTCCACCATAATGAAAAACTTCGTTTTTCACTTTTTTGACAGTAAGAACCTTTGGTACAGTGTTCTGTGCTATATTTTGTTTTTTTTTGTGTTGGGAGTGAGCGGGGAGGATTTTATGTTGGGTATGTGTACTGTAGTTTACATTGTGCATATGCAGGTAGTAAAACTCTGTAAAGGGTTATTCTGATAATAGAAGTGTGCCTGAAAAGATGATAACAGTTAAAGTAGTTTTGTCATTTTGCTAATGTTATTGTAAAGTACCCTGAAAATAAATCTGACTTGTTTTTATTAGCTAGAATGCAACAGGAAGTTACTCATAGAAGAGTTCTCAAATAAGACAGCGGAAAGCTGTCAGCAGAAGGGCAAAAGCAGGGAAGGAATGTGTTTTGTTTTGCAGAATCAACAGTTACAGCCAAGGGGAGGCCCAACTGCCTGTTTCACTTGAGAGCCCCTTACTAGGTGTATCTCCCCTGAGAGCTCCTACGTGAGCCACTTTGAGCTGGGTTAGACATGAGGACCTGTGCAGAAGCACCCTGCGTTATCCTGAAGTTACCTTTATTTCATTATAATTCTAAGGTCTCCTCATGCGGGCAGAGTTTTCTGCCAGTTTTTAAACATAGGACATATGCACTAGCAAGCATGTTGACATGTTAGGCAAGCGCAGTTGAACCAGAGTCCTTAAGTGAGCTCCTTGCTCCTGCCCCCTGATACGCTGAATCCCCCTGATATGCTGAATAAAGGTACTAACCTCATGGGGAGAGAGTGCTTTGAGAGCTAGCTCCTTTTCTCTCTATTTATAATAAATAATACAAAGTTCTTTGCTTTCAACACTTTCTTGCGTTGTGTTGTATTTGGTGTACCCCCAGCGATGAACCTCTTGAGTTGTTATGCTGTGTTGGTGATTTAGAATGGTAGGTTATCCCTTACAAGTTTTGTCTTCAGCTGTTGTCAGATTCCATTTTCCCTCAAGCTTAATATTACTTTTTAATTAAGGAACTAGGGAATGGTTACTGTTGTTTTCTTTATTGAGTCTGGCATGTAGTGCTAGATGAGTACATTGAGAATTAGATGACTATGACTCTTGGGATTGATGAATGGGACTTATTACAAATTTTATATTAATAAATTTTATGAATATAAATTTTCATAAATTGTATATTCATACCAAGATATATATCTTATAAGATGTTAGTATGAATATAAAATGTGTGTGTGTGTATAAACAGCGTTTAATAATATTAACTGTCTTGCGTAGGTACTCCATATAAGTAACAGAACAAAAGTTCATGTTTTTCTCTTGAGTATTGTACAAAGGAAGGTTGAGACTTATGGAAGAATTTGTTAGGTCAGATTCTGATTCAGTTTACTGCATCCATATTAGCAGCAGTATTGATCTCAGTGTGGGGCAGTTTTCCTTTTTGTTATGAAAAGGAGCTTCTACCACTATTGAATTGTTACATAGCTTTTGGAGAACAGGATTTACTATATTGATTCTGAGTGTATGGGATAGTATCTACTTAGTATTTGTATTTTGATACTATAAAGTTTAAACAGAATTTGTACAATTAATGTTTATTTTACCAAATGATTATGTATTTAATTGCTATGTACTGTATTAAGAAGCATTAGAACATAGAGGTTGAAAATGTAAGCTCTGAGCACCTTCCTTGGTTTCAGACCTGTCTCTTTCTCTTACTAATTATACTCTTTGCTATTGGGCAGGTTACTTAATCTTTCTATACCTCAGTTTCCTTTTTGCGAAAAGGGGATATCTACTTTTTATATTGTGATGGTTAAATAAGGTAATAAAAACAGGGTTGTTGGGGAGTTAGGGATAGCGTGACTGGGTTGTGGACATTGGGGAGGGTATGTGCTATGGTGAGTGCTGGGAAATGTGTAAGCCTGATGATTCACAGACATGTACCCTGGGGCAAATAATACGTTATATGTTAATAAAAAAATTAAAAATAAAAAAAAATAAGGTAAAAAAATAAATAAGGTGATAAAGGTAAACTGCTGAGAGCATTGCCTAGTGCAGAGTAGGTTCAATAAGTGTCTACTCTTATTCTGTTGTTAACTTTGTTAGTTTTATCATGTAATTAACATTACCTACGTGAACACTTGTTTTCTGAAAATACCTTTTACAAGAGTTCAAGAGACTTCAAATAACACTGATTAAAAAAATTATATAGACAATCCTTCTGAATATTTTAAGTCAAATCTATATGTAGAAGTTAATGTGAAACAAGTAGTTCTTTTTTTTTTTTTTGGACAGATCACAAGTAGAGAGGCAGGCAGAGAGAGAGAGGGCAGCAAGCTCCCCACTGAGCAGAGAGCACGATGTGGGACTTGATCCCATGACCCTGAGATCATGACCTGAGCTGAAGGCAGAGGCTTTAACCCACTGAGCCACCCAGGCGCCCCCTGAAACAAGTACTTCTTAAAAATTTTTTGATAATAGGGGCTCCTGGGTGGCTCAGTTGTTAAGCGTCTGCCTTCAGCTCAGGTCATGATCCCAGAGTCCTGGGATGGAGCCCCACATCGGGCTCCCTGCTTCTCCCGCTACCATTCCCTCTACTTGTGTTCCCTCTCTCGCTGAGTTTCTCTCTGTCCAATAAATAAAATCTTTAAAAAAAAAAATTTAATAATAATAATAATAATAAAAGATTTTATTTAATTTGACAGAGAAACAAAAAAAGAATAAGAACAAGCAGGGGGAGCAGCAGAGGGAGAGGGAGAAGCAGGCTCCCCGCTGAGCAGGGAGTTTAATGTGGGGCTCAATCCTAGGACCCTGGGGTCATGACCTGAGCCAAAGGCAGGTGCTTAACAGACTCAGCCACCCAGTTGCCCCTGAAACAAATAGTTTTAAGGAAGAGATGTGAAGGAGGGTTAGAAAGTGTGAAGGAGGGTTAGAAAGTAAGTTGTAAGCAAGAGACTGCTTTAGAGTCTAATAATTTTCTGTTATTATTTGAAATTGAGGTATGTCACCCCTTAGGTTTTATTTAGTACGTATGTATAAAATGCGTCTAAAACTTATGGCCTAGGCTATAGACTTCAGTTTATTTTGTTGAAATATTGGTGCAATAAGAAATTATACTTTAGTTGAAAACTTTGCTTTTGGGTCTTATGTACCATTACTACTCCTTCCCTGCTTCTAAATGTCTTTCTTTTCTTTTGCTTTATTCTGGCAGGCAAATAGTTTGATGATTTATATGTTCAGAAAAGTATAGGATGCTCTAACTTATATTTGCCAGTAAGTGTAATAAAAATTAAGATGATGGATTTTCCAAATCTAGACGTGTATTTTAACCTCATATTCTCAGAAGGGACTTGATTTACTAAGAAAAATACTGAAGTTCATTGTAGTTCTAAGTAAAACTTACATATTTTTGAAGGGTTTTTTTTTTCCCCCCTCAGATAATATCCATTCTGATTAGATTGACTATTTGCTTCTCTTTTATAGCATTGTTTCCCGGAATGATACCAATTTTAGACCCTTAAGTTTTTACGGTATTGCTGCTTGCTGGAATACAGTATTGAGCTAATTATCACTAGTATATTTTGTCTATCATAAAACATTAAGATTAAATAATTTGATTTTACTCTTTAAAATATTCCATGTGTATTTGAGAATGCGCTGAATTTACTTAATAAGTAGCCGTTATATCTTATGCATATGCACAAGATAAGGGAGGACCAAAGCTCTGACTGATCAGTTGGTGAAGAGAGGAGGCCTTTTAGAAACTGACAGTTTGGGGCGCCTGGGTGGCTCAGTCATTAAGCGTCTGCCTTCGGCTCAGGTCATGATCCCGGGGTCCTGGGATCGAGCCCCACATTCCACTCTTTGCTCAGCATGGAGCCTGCTTCCTCCTCTCTCTCTGTCTGCCTCTTTGCCTACTTGTGATCTCTCTCCCTCTGTCAAATAAATAAATAAAATCTTTAAAAAAAAAAAAGAAAAGAAACTGACAATTTATTACTTACTTTGGACAAAGAAAAGAAACTAGACACATTGGTACCAACTCCATGTGATTTTTGTTCCACATACCAAAAACAATGACCAAAGCAATATGGGCTCAGGTGCAAATTGTGGGATGCCCCATTGCTAAGGAGCCACTTCTAGACCGTAACTAAATGGTTTTTTTTTCTGCAGCTCTCTTTTGAGGGGGATGGGTCAGAGAACTTTATATCTTCTCACAGCCCAGGAGGTGAGAAGGCGAGCAGGAGGAGGTGGTCTTGTAGAAGTTCCTTACAAGTTTTCCATTTCTAATGTTTTCCCGGAGGATTGTAATATGTTCTGCTGATACTCCTGTTAGTTGAGGTTCAAGTCTTTGCCTTTGTGGCCTATGTAGATACATGCAGTCACCAGGAGGATTTGGCAAAGCTCTTTGCCTATACCTGTAAGCACAGGCCATTATTATTGAATTAAAATTATTGAATTAAAATAATAGAAATGAAATTTTTTTATAGAAGTTTTATTTATTGGATTGCATTTCTGACTGGTTTCTGATGCCTAAAATTTACTATAAATCCAGTGTTTAGTGGAAATTATGTACTTTTATCTGAAATAAGAAAAAGCATTCTAGAGTTTGCTACCGATAACTAGTCATTCATGTGTACTTTCATCTCATTTTTATTTAAATTAAATGACCATGTAGACTCAGCTGGATTGCTCTTAGACCTTCTGGAAAAACAAACAAAAAAAGCTGAAGATACCCCTGGAAATGGTTCTGCCTCTGCCTGGGTGGCAGAGGCCAACTGCATCCCAGTGTGAAAGTGAGGTTTGTACATTTTAGGAAAGCAGCCTGACAAGCATTGTGGTTTGTATGTTCCTGCTTTAAATGCCCTGACACCATAATGGATAGCACTGGCAGAACACAGAAATTTGATTCTTTTGTATTTCTTAGTATATTGCTTTATATGTTATACTCACTGACAGTCTTGTACTGTTTTAAAAAAACAGTGTTGCAACATACTAGTGTAAGAAAAAGGTCTAAGTGGAGAATGTCAGACTGCACTGTGGGCATTAGACTAGTGTTTCAAGAAAAACGAGTATTTTAGGTGTGTATATGTGTTCACAGCAGCAGCCAGCAAACGGTCCTTGATACTGTATGTTCTGTCATAAAAAGTTTGAAACGTGATAAATGACTTATTTCACATCTCATTGAAAATGACATGTAAACTGTAATTAAAAACTGACCTAAAAACTGAAATCTATTACTGTGTCAATCTAGTTGATTACTGAAATCTGTGTTTTTTTGTGAACAAATTTGTTGATATTTCTTTGCAGTTAGCTTCTGGAATTTATAATTTTGCCTGCTCTCTGTGGAATCACCATACAGACACATTCCTTCAACATGTCTCTTCTGGCAGTGAAGCTGCAGTTCTAAGTTCACTAGAACGAACTCTGCTGTCATTGAAAGGTACTATTAAACTTGATATGTTCATTTTGGAAATGACGTACCTCAAAAGAGTCAACAAATAGTTCCTCTGATGGATTATCTGCTCCCAATTGCCCTGGGAGAGTAAGTGGTTAATTAGTCTCTCCCTCACACATAAGGCCATATTTGTGGTTGGTTTTTCTTTTGTAAGTATAGCCTTTCCTCTAATTAGTAAAAGTGTGAGATAGTTTTATGTTGTAGTCACATTTCTGAGGTCTCAGAGCTTTTAATATGTTCCTTTAAAATATTTCTATTTTTTTGCTTATACTTTACACTTCTCTTTCTGGGCTCCTATCCTTATCATTGCTGTGCTAACTTCACTAAACTTCATTCCTCAAGAGTGTTAGTTGAGCTCTATCTCCCAGGTCTGTTTTTCATGAGAACTCAGCTTCTGTCTGTCTTGTTTCTACCTCAGACTCGCTTGGATTTTTAGAAGGTGCTTGATGGCATGTGATCTTGGCCTGTGTTTTCCTATTTTTTGCTTGTAGGTATTCCTTAGCATAAATTTCTGTTTTTACCTTCCCTGAGCTGGTTACCTGGACAAATGTATTCTGAGATTCCTTTCCTTTATAAAAACACTCACATTTGGCTTATTATCTTTGTCTTCCAGTCTCTTTCTTCTTCTTGTGCTTAGGCTTTTTTAGTTTGTGTTTCTTAGTTTGATCTTAGGCAGCCTTTAGTTCTCTTAACTGTGACCCATTTTGCATTCTTCGGCTTTGCTTATAAGCCCTTTTACCATACTCCCCTTAGTACCTTAGGATGCCGTTCTCCCCTCTTGGCACTGGTTTCATGCATCACTTAACGTTGATCAGACTGTGGATGCACAGACTTCAAACGGTCAGCACATTTTGGTGAACCTTGTAGACCAAAAGCGTGAATGATTTTAAGGGAGGGTTGACAAGTAAAATTCATTGTATAGGTGGTTATTATGTAAGTGAGTGGAGATGGTTTTCTCAACATCCTTGAGAAAGAAATTAAAAGGATTTAGAAACGGTTATCCAGAAAGAATTAAAGAAACTGGTGTAAGGTTATGTGTACAAAACTTGTATAAATTCTGTATGTAATGATTAAGATATTTTCACTAGTGCTTTTGATTGTGGTTTTCTTGCCTTACTGATTTCAAAGAGTAACTTTGACAAAAAGGACGCAGCACTACTCTACATTAGCCTGATTTTAGCTTTTCGATGCTTCCCTGTCTCGGGGTCTTAGATACACCATAGCATTTCTAAGATATCTTGACCTGGAAAAAATCCGATAGCGTTTCCTTTTAAATTTTAAAATATTTGTTCTGCTCAGCTGTAAATTTCTAGGACTTGAGCAATACTTAAGACTACAGTGTTTGTTATGTGTAATCTGAGTCTGTACCTCTGTACAGACATGCATTTATGTGTATATATTCATTATTTCAGTAAATTTGTAGTTAGGTGTTTGATACTAGGTAGACAAACATAATAAAATGGTTACACAAATACATGTAAAATGACATGTGACATTGGTCTTAAAATATTATGGTAACTGACAGTGTGGTCAGAAAAGACTGTTGAGAAAGTGATGTTTGAACCAGACTCATCGTAGGGTAAGTGGAAGTTCCCAAGTGATCCAGGGGAAAAGAAAGGATTGTCCCAGGTGATGTGGACCAAGTACTTTGGAAGGAGTGATTGAATCTAGAATAAGGGACTAAATTTGAATCCTTTTTTCTCCTTTGATGGTGCAGTAACTTTTGAGTTGCATATAATTGTAGTATGAAACTGATAGTTTTTGGGGTGCCTGGGTGGCTCAGTGGCTTAAGCCTCTGCCTTCGGCTCAGGTCATGATCTCAGGTTCCTGGGATCAGAGCCCCATATCCGGCTCTCTGCTCAGCAGAGAGCTTGCTCCCCACCTCCCTCTGCTTGCCTCTCTGTTTACTTGTGATCTCTTTCTCTCTGTCAAATAAGTAAATAAAATCTTTTTTTTTTTTTTTAAGATTTTATTTATTTATTTGAGAGAGAGTAAGAGCTAGAGAGAGAGCATGCGCACACAGAGGGCCGAGGGAGAGAGAAGCAGGCTCTCTCAGTGAGCAGGGAGCCTGATGTGGGACTCGATCCCACGACCCTGGGATCATGACCTGAGCTGAAGGCAGATGCTTAACCAACTGAGCCACCCAGGCGTCCCGTAAATAAAATCTTTAAAAAATAAGTTGGTGTGAGGAAACTGTGAATACAGTCTTCATTATTTAAAAAAAATAAATGATAGTTTTGTAAACAGTTGCTTTCTAAACCTTTTTTTTAAACCGTTACCCCCCAAAACCCGTTTTTAGTATACTGCCTTTGAGCTTCACATCATGAACCCTCACTCTCAGTTAGAGATAGCAGTGGTATCTGTAATGTTTTCCTAAAGTGATGTGACATTGAATTTTATAGTCTCTGATGCTGCCATCATCTTTGTGTTACAGATTTGTGCTGTTTTACATCTGTTATACTATTGAATACTGTAATGACCCTATGAACCATAGTTACAGACAGGGAATGTGAGATCTAGAAAAGTTGTCCACAATAATATGGTTGTAGACATTGGAGGTAGGATTTAAATATAGATCTGACTTCCAATTGTTTATCCTGCTTGTCTCCTTGTGTACAGCAGTTACTCATAAAATGTGATGTTTATTTATACTTGAGGGCTGTAGTCTAGTTCAGATTTAGAAATAGTTCAGCTTTTATATCCTTTATAGGAGATACTGTATTTTCATTAATGTAGTCTAAAACTAAATGAAGCTTTTTGGTCACTGTTGAGACATATTTCATGGTTATGGAATAGAGATAACTTTCTCAGTTTCAAGTTATAGGGGTTATTGCAGGTGAGAAGTATTGACAGTTATAGCAATTAAATTTTGCAATACAGTTTTAGAAACATAAGTAGGTAAGATGTGTGAGAAGAGCATAGCTTTGAGTCACAGGAACTTCACTGTCATTCCATCTTTCCTACTTGGAAGCAAACGAGTGATCTGGGATTACCTTTTTTATTATATGAAAGGATAAAGTTAGAGTAACCCCCAGTCTTGATGGGGCTTTGTGATTCTGAGTCTTTGTTATGATTATGATTTTAATAGGATAAAATATGAGGCATTTAGATGCAATAAAGCTCAATTTTACTTTTCAGTGCTGCGTAAATTAACTGTTAATGGATTTGTGGAACCTCACAAGAATATGGAGGTGATGGTAAGTGAAAGCAGTTACTGATTCTTTGTGGCTTTGGGAAAATGCTTGGTATTTTCCTGAATGTTTTAAAGCTTATTCTTTTTATTTGGCATTCATTTATAAGTTTTTACTAAGTGACCTTTTACAATTTTGTATATGTTATACTATACTTTTTGGACTTACAGCCTTTTTTGCAGTATATCAAAGCAGCTCCTTCGTGAAGGGTAGGAAGTAAGCCTAGGACAGTTCTCAAGTGCCGTGATACATTGAGAGTGTTATTTATAATTTGAATTTAGGTGAACTTCTTGAATTTGAATGCTGTTATTACATATCTAGGTCCATTGTGGACCTAGATATTTGAAATGAATTCTTTGGTTTGATCATAACATTTATGTGTGCTCTTTGTAGTCAATTGAAAATATATATATAAGAAGGGAAAACCCTCTTGTTAAGCCCAACTTTTGTGATGTATATTCATTGTTTGTATGGCATCTTCTGCTTTTTCTGTGTACAAGAATATATAGCTGTATATATTATGTCCCAAAACAATGAGATTGTATTATATATTTACTCATATCTGTGTTAGTTTTCACAATGAGTTTAAGTCAGCTACAGTACTGCTTTCTTTAGGTTGCTTTGGGGGTGTTGAACAGGAATTGTGAAATATGTACAGCTAATTGGGTCTTTGGATCTGCTGTACCAGATTTTACCAGTTACTCTGTTTGTTTTAAGACTTCAGCGTAACTCTGTCAGTAAGATTTTGATTGCAATAATGATTCTACTGTTGAATGAATTTAAAAGCTGGTGATACACATCATCATAGCATGATGGCTCTTTTGTTCTATAAAAGCATTCTGTGCTTATTTTTTTTAAAGTTAAATACAGAAGGAAAGGAAATAAGTCATTTGAAAACTTGGTATCAAAGATATTGCTAAAATTTATAAGTATACTTTAAGACATTATATGCATAGTCTTTCAGATAATCTTTTCTCTTTTCCTCAGTTTTATGTAAATTGGAACCACACACTTTTCTTTTTCTTAAACTTAGTATGTCATCTTTCTCATGGGTATTTTTCTTATGTCAGTAATATAGATTATGTTCTTAATGATTCTTTGGTAAATCCATGTGATTACTGTGAGTGAATTAATTTTTAAAAAGTGATAACATTAATACAGGATTCCTCTAACTTACCTGCCCAGTTATCCATTGAAGCTAGGATTTAAATATAGTATTTAAGGGACTCATTTACTCATTGAAAAGTGATGATAATGACTAACAAAAAATAATTCCTAGTTAGTCATTGGTGATATATAGGTTGTTGCTGTTTTTAATTGTTGTCCAGTGATGTCAGAATGAACATTTGGATATATAATATGTCATTGTGTACTTCTCTGATGCACTCTTCAGACTGAATTACTAGAACTGAAAGTGGTTGATTCAAGTATAGGCACATTACTAGCATTGATTCATATTATCAAATTGCCACAATGTATATCAAAAACCAGCGATAATTTTAATGCTGATACATTTTAAATATTTATGTTTATTGCCATACTGCCATAAAATATTTCCAGAAATCAATTATACAGCTTCTCCTAAACTGCACTGGAATGTAATAAGTTGCATAAAGGCAGAGACTGTTGCATTCACTATGCACCCCAGAGCTTGAAATGGTTTCTGCCAATAGTAAAATGCTCAGTAGTTATTTGTAAAATGAATGAATATGTGATAGAGTAGAAATAGTAGGTCAGAAGACTCAGTAATTATTTTTATATGCAATATTCTGAATATCATAAAATTATGTAACTAACAGTTTGTGTGCATCAGTGTTTTGTTTCTTTAGTAAAAATAAATTGATTTAAATCACATTCCTGTGAAGTGGAATAGTGGTTTTTATTGGAAACTGTCAATGTTCTGTGAGTTGTTGGTTTTCTCTTGAGAGTCTGTCTTCTGTATGCTAAAACAGTATGTCAGCTTTTACTTAGTTAAATGCTGTTTTGTAGCAGTTAAAGTATATTGACTTGTTGGAAACAAAATAGAATTTTAACGAGGGAGGGCAGTTTCTCAAATAGCATAAAGATCTTAAAAATAACATGGAACTTAAAAGATGCTTTAGAAGTGCTGTATGATAATTGTACAATTTTGTTTCTGGAGACAGATAGATTGGGATTTGAATCTTGACTTGGCCTTTTCCTGATAGCGTGGCCTCCAGCTTTTACTTACCTACCCTGATACTCCGTTCGTTCGTTCGTTCGTTCGTTCCTTCTTTCCTTCTTTCTTTCTCTTCCTTTCTTCCTTTCTTCTTTCCTTTCCTTCCTTTCCTTCCTTTCTCTCTCTCTCTCTTTTTCAAGATTTTATTTACTTATATGATAGAGAGAGACAGAGAGAGCTCAAGCAGGGGGAGAGGCAGAGGGAGAAGGAGAAGCAGACTCCCCGCAGAGCAGGGGAAGCCTGATAAGGTACTCCATCCCAGGACTCCAGGATCATGACCTGAGCCGAAGGCAGTGGCTCAACCAACTGAATCACCCAGGCGCCCCTCTTTTTTTTTCTTTGTAATATGAAGATAAAATAATAGTACCTACCTCATTAGATGTGTGAGGATTAAGGAAGATAATGATTTTTTGTAAATGGTTCAGCTAATTAAAGTGCTCTGCAAATGACCATTTAATGGTTAGAGTTAACTGTGTTATTATGTAACATAAATCATAAGCTATAACTTAGTTTATTTGGACTGCAGATTAATAAGCTGTCTATAATTCTATAAATTCCTGATTTTCTTGATTACCTTACTAAAGTTGATGACTTTTATAATTTTCTACTTTCTTTGGAGAACCCCAGTTGATGAACTAATATTATTTAAAAGGAATAGCATAAAATTCTTTCTATGTTGTCATTACTTTAAGGGACAATGGACTACTGTATAAATTTAAAATACATGTGGGATCTCAATGATACTGTTTTTCCTGTAATGAAACATTTTGATCTTCCATCATCCTAGGAATTCTTTTTTTGTTAGTTATCATTACTTTTCAGTTATTCTCAACGGTGTTTGAAAAGACTGAAATAGTGTGACAAGTGTAAGATGATAGAATTCCTGAAGGATGAAGCAGTAGTGAAATTGTCATCTTTTAGTTTCCTTAGTGAGCTGTGCACTGTATTCCATCATCTTTAAGAAGGAATAAAAGACCAGAAGCACTCTTTGTTTATTCTCCTTTCATTCAGCTTTTGTCTATCACACTGAGAATTCAGAAGTCTTCATTTTCTACCCACAATGACAGAATAATAATGACAAGAGAAAGAGGTTTCGTAATTTTTACATGAATCAGAAGATGAATGCTCTCAGACAGACTGAGGGCAGCATTCTAGGCCCTGATGATGATGGTGAAATTGTCTAAGTGGAATCTATTTCTGAGTCATCAGATGATGATATCTTAGTTGAATTGTCCCAAACTCAAGAATGGATGAGTGGACAACATATTCCTAAGGAGAAAGAGGAAATGACACTATTCTAGTTAGTCATTCATCAGGAAGGCCTTCACCATGTAGTTATTTTGTGCAAAAACCTGGACTATCCTATTATTTAAGTGCATGTGACATCTTTTATGATGTTTATATACCAAAATTTTTTGATCCAAAAAGTCTGTGATGTTTGAATTATTAAAAATTTTAATAAAATTGCTTTTCACTATTCCTTTATATCTGTAAACTTTTTATAACATTTCCTGAAATACCTATTAATAAATAAGGGTTATTTAAATTTTTACCAGATCATAAATGGTGACACTTGTCTTCTTGTATATCTGAAGGCTAATAAATTTGATACTTGGGCTTAAGAACTTCTACTTTAAGAACTTCTACTTCTACTTTAGGGGTGCCTGTGTGGCTCAGTGGCTTAAAGCCTCTGCCTTCCGCTCAGGTTATGATCTCAGGGTCCTGGGATCGAGCCCCACATCGGGCTCTCTGCTCAGCAGAGAGCCTGCTTCCCCCTCTCTCTCTGCCTGCCTCTCTGCCTACTTGTGATCTCTCTCTCTCTCTCTCTAAAATAAATAAATATAATCTTTAAAAAAAACTCCTACTTTAAATATTAGTACCATTTATTCATATATTGAGTACTTATTATTCTCTAATGCTTTTCCTGGATTCTGGGATAGAGTAATAAAAACACAGTGAATTTCTCGCTCTCAGGGAGTATACATTCTAGTAGGAGCAGACAGATAATAGACAAACAGTATGCCAGGGGATTATAAGAGCTGTGAAGAAGAAAATCAGTGAGGAGAATAGAGATTATTTAATTAAATAGAATGCTTAAGTAGTGTTTTATTTAGTGCAAAATGATTTAGGTAATTGAAATGAGACATTGAAGAGATGAAACACTGTATTTTCTAATGGAACATTTGTTAATAGTAGAGTATTATTTATCTCATTTTAACTTTTTAAAATGATGTGATAGATACATTTTAGTATTTTTGAAAAAATATAAGGGAGATGTTTACAACAATAGATTGAGACCCTAAAAATTTTTTTTCTAGGGTTTTTTACATGGAATATTTGACCGATTGAAGCAATTTCTGGAATGCAGTAAGTACTCCTTTGACAGTAGATTTTATTTGTGGAATCTTTATTCATAGCTTTTGCTCTGCTTTCATATCTGAAGAGGCTAAACTCTTCCATCTTGATCGTAATCCTCTGAGGTTGAATTGGGAGCTCACCTTTATCTTCATACACTGTCTTGTCCTGAGTGTTGCAGAAGCACTTTTTTTTTTTTTTGTCTATTTTGTGTCCTGTTTCTTTTTTCTAACATTCTTTTTTTCTTTTAAGATTTCATTTATTTATTTGACAGAGAGAGCGAGATCACAGGTAGGCAGAGAGGCAGGCAGAGGGGGGGGGAAGCAGGCTCCCTGCTGAGCAGAGAGCCCAATGCAGGGCTCCATCGCAGGATCCTGAGATCATGACCTGAGCCTAAGGCAGAGGCTTTAACCCACTGAGCCACCAGGTGCTCATAGGGTTAAATAGGTCCACAGTGGTCATTGTATTTAATACTCATTAAGTGTAGTTCCTGTGCCACCTGCTCCTTAGACTTTGTATAGATTCTGGTTTGTTTAGTTTTTTTTTAGTTCATTTTACATGTGGGTTTGGTATAAATGACCCTGAATGGTGCTTGAATTTTGTAAATCTCTTGTAGATTAATCTTCAGTGGCTTATCTTTAGGACCCTCTGTCATCACACAAGAGAATTTAGCATTTATGTTTGTGTTATATTATACTCGTGGTCTGTTTGTTATCCTCTTCCCTGTGATTGTAAGCACCTTTGTTGAACATGCACACACCTGCAGACACAAAGTACACACACATGTGCTTGCATGCACACATACACATGTGTACATCCTGTCTGTGTGTGTGCTTCTGTGCGTGTGTACTTGGGGACTTGATAGTGTGAGAAGGTATTTTAGTGTACTGACTTTTAGGGAGTTGTTGATGGTTTTATGTCAGTCATTTTCAGCTTATTAAAAACATTGTTGAGTCTTTTGCCAGGCCCTTTTTGGGTACTGTACGTGCAAAGTTGAATAAGACAACTTACATAAAGTCATTTATTTTTATGATAATCATCATTATCTCTGGTCAGCATGTGGAGAAGCACAGGGAAGAATAAGTGCCTTCCCAGGAGAGCAGAATGATATAAATGATGAGATGAATAGGAAGAGTATGATTATAGAGAGTAGTTGATGGGCTGGTGGATACTATTGTGAATGTACACAATTAATTAATTATGTCAGGGAAATTATCTGAAGGAAATGGTCCGAAAATACAGGAAAAATAATGAGTATGTTACTCTTTGAATGTTCTGTTTTTACTAACTTTGCTTCCAAATTTCAATTTCAACTATGACTAATTTTGATTTTCAAAATGTGAATGATAATTCATGGATAAAATTGCTACTACCCTTTTATTTTAACATGGGCTCAGTTTGTATTTTAGGATTAATTTTGTGAAAAATGTCCTGAGGATTACTGTGTCCGTTAAGTGTAATTCTTTTAAAAAACTTGATTAATTTTTTAGAGTTGGGAAAGCACAGTAATGTATTTATAATGCAAAACTTGCAAAAATATATCTGACAGTATTTTTGTGAAAAGTTTTGTCATTGTTTTGATTTTGAATTTTTGGAGTATTATAAACTTGTACTAATATTTGAATTGTGTTTTTAACAGGTAGAAATATAGGCACAGATAATGTATGTAGAGATAGATTGGAAAAAACCATCATTCTTTTTACTAAAGTGGTAAGTTTTATCTTAAGTTTGTTTTCTTAAATACATGTACTCAGATTTATGAATGAAAATGGTGTGAGCATATATTCTTTAGTGTAAAGTAACTTTCTGTTTCTAGCAAAGTTAAAAAAAACTGTATTAAAAGTATTTATTAGCATGCACGTAATAATTAAATTTATATGCCATATATCAGTTATAAGTCACTTTGTTGTAAAAAAACAAAAAATCCTAATAAATATTAGAGAAATTCATTCCTCTGAAGTTCCTTATTCTCAAGGCTATTGGATAAAAGCAGAGATAAGGAAGGTACCAGTTGCATCTGGGGAGGAACTGGATCATATGTAATAGGCAATGTAATAGGAAGTCATTGTATTCAGAATGACATATTATCATCATCAATATCAGACATCTTTTGAATAGAATTATATGGGTGCATTGTGCTAGGCAATGTGTATAAATTTCTGATAAAACTAAGTTTTAGGGGCACCTGGGTGGCTCAGTGGGTTAAAGCCTCTGCCTTCGGCTCAGGTCATGATCTCAGGGTCCTGGGATGGAGCCCCGCATCGGGCTCCCTTCTCGGCAGGGAGCCTGCTTCCCCCTCTCTCTCTGCCTACTTGTGATCTCTCTCTCTGTCAAATAAATAAATAAAATCTTAAAAAAAAAAAAAAAGTTTTATAGAAACCAATTTTTTGAAATTTTGGCCTGGGGGTGGTTGGGAGGAGTACATAGAGTTGGGAAGACCTGGTTTGAGGACTGCATTGCGGTAAAACCGGTGGTTGAAGACAGGTAGCAATATCTAAACTTGCAGCCTGTTTTCTTTTTTTTCCTGGTTTCATTAATAGGATTAAGGTTGTCTGTTCTCCTGGGAGTGGAGAAAAGGAGTACAAATGAGCTGATCGTATGTCTTTGGTTCAATATCAATACCTTTAGTTTCAGTTCTCCTTACTTCCCACAGTTAGGTTCTAAATAGCCTCAACAGCAAAAGCCCACCTAATCTTCCCAGATCAGCCAGAAATTGACTCAGGTATTTTAAGTTAAAAACCAAAAAAAAAAAAAAAAAGCAAAGTAAAATAACATAATGTGGTTAGTCAGTGGATCTGTGCAGTGTGCAGTGTTTATAAATAAAATTATTTATGAAATTCATATTTAAAATGTCTGACTTTATTAAAGCTTTAAAAATTGGAACATTTCAAACATACCTCCAAATAGAATTGAATAACTTTGAGTCCCCTTGAAGTCATCACTTAGCTTCAGGACTTATCAATGTATATTAGCTCTGCTTTATCTGTGTACTTCCTCTCCCTCCCCTCCTTGCTGGATTTTTAAAAGCAAATCTCAGATATCCTGTTAGTATTATCTGTAAATATTTGAATATGTATCTTAAAGTGATTAGGGGTTTAAAATCTAACACATTTAAAAAGTAGGAATGACTTTTTATTATCCTCTGTTGATGCAGTTTTTAGATATTTCTCAAAATATTTATAGTTTTGTTGGGGTCAGGATTCAGTAGTGTCAGTCCTCTTTTTGTTGTTGTTGTTGTTGTTGTTGCTATTTATTTGTCGAGGTAATAGATAATTTCCTTCTCGGGTTTTTCCTGTTTTGCATTTAGCTCTTTCCATCCTGGTGTGTTACTTACCACGTTCCTTTGTCTCTGTACTCTTCCTCTTCCCATACTTCTTACAAATTTGTTGTCAGATATAGAGGCTTGATGGCATTCAGACTTTATTTTGTGAAAGAGGGCAAGGATGGCAAGAGTACTTTACAAGAGTACTGTGTATTTCATACTGCATCACATCAGGAGATACGATGTCTGTCTACAATGCTGAGGGAGAGCTATCCGTTATAAAGTTCCTTAGCAGCTTTTCACCGTTGATTATTTTAGAAGCTATCGATGATCATGCCTAGATCTGTTGTTTGATAAGGGGTTACAGAGTGACGGCATTCTATTACTTTGTTGGCATTTGTTGGCCAGAATTGTTTTGTAAAGAAGAAATCCCCCTTATAAGCTGTTGGAAATGTAGTTTCACTTTTTGCCTTTATTACTTTTTTAATTTTTATTTTTTTATTAACTTATAATGTATTATTTGCCCCAGGGTACATGTCTGTGAATCATCAGGCTTACACATTTCACAGCGCTTACCATAGCACATACCCTCCCCAATGTCCATAACCCAGTCACACTATCTCTTCCCCCTACCCCCAGTAACCCTCAGTTTGTTTCGTGAGTTTAGGGGTCTCTTATGGTTTGCCTCCCGCCGGAGTCTTTATTACTTTTTAAAGTCCTATCTTTTGTGTATTTAAACTACCTGTTTCATATTTATCCATTGTTCCTGAATTAAGTATGAAGTGGGTTGATTTTGGACCCTGGACTAGAAATGATAAAAATTTCTTGTCATGAGATACAATCTGACATAATCCACATTCTAGGATGTATCCCAAGAAATAAGTTGTATGTGTATTACATGCAAAACTGCATGTATGTAGATTATCTGCCAAGGTTCAGATCTTACCAGATATATAATAGAAAGTTATAAGATGTAATTATGGGTGATTATATTCCCACATAACTTGGAGAAAATTCATTTTAATTTTTTCTTTATAGCTTTTGGACTTCTTGGATCAGCATCCATTTTCATTTACTCCTCTAATTCAGAGATCCCTGGAATTTTCTGTAAGCTATGTATTTACGGAAGTTGGTGAAGGCGTTACGTTTGAACGATTCATTGTTCAGTGCATGAATCTTATTAAGATGATTGTTAAAAATTATGCTTATAAGCCATCTAAAAATTTTGAAGGTAATGCTTTCCTGACAGTTTTTTCCCCTCATTATTTCTAATGTGAAGTAATTGCCATTTTTATGTATTTGAAATTCATTTATCTAAGTGTGAAAGAATAAAATGAAAAGAATAAAATGTTGCTTGTACATGAACAGAGATAAGGATTAGAGACTTTCATATGTGAGTGCCAGCTTTAAAAGCCATAGACTGCATTTAGTAATCTATCTTTTGTAGCACAGTAAAAGATCACTTGAAGCCTTGGGACCTTAAGAAGTAAGTACTCCAATAACCACCGCAGTTCATGTTATATTTATTTATTTATTTGTACAATTAAAATTTTTTTCTGACTTTAGTGAGGTTACTTTTAGACTTTGGAAATCATTCACATGCATGTATTCCAAGATGAATGAGGAGTTCTTGTTGGAGAGAGAAAGACATATGTGTCTAAGTCACTCCAATATGGTGTGATAATATAGCACGGGGACGTACAGGCTGTGGTGGGCGGACAGCTGCAAGACTGATGTGTGTGCTGTGAATAAAGAAATGTCTTTGAAATTTGCCCTTAAGAAAATGAAAATTTATTCACCACTTTATATTCTCCCCCAAGAGTGTATTTTAAAATTTATTTAAGTTACATAACCCAACTTTGGTAAAAACCTTTGTTTGATTAACTTGGAAATTTTATTTTTCTAGATAGCAGCCCTGAAACTCTAGAAGCTCATAAGATTAAGATGGCATTCTTCACATATCCCACTTTGACAGAGATATGTAGAAGATTAGTCTCTCATTATTTTCTGCTAACTGAAGAGGAACTGACAATGTGGGAAGAAGACCCAGAAGGCTTTAGTAAGAATTAGTTTTTCAGTTATCACCTGGCTTTTCTCCTCTTTCCCTAAATACATATTATCTATTTGAATGACAGGCATAACAACATTGTATTTTAACATAACACTTTTGATCTGAGAATCTTGGCTTTTAAAAGTTAACATGTCTAGAAGAGATTATGCGGAGTGAAAATAAG
>CM053607.1:91864868-91923946 GCA_028646535.1 Procyon lotor | reverse complement strand
GACAGGCATAACAACATTGTATTTTAACATAACACTTTTGATCTGAGAATCTTGGCTTTTAAAAGTTAACATGTCTAGAAGAGATTATGCGGAGTGAAAATAAGTCAAGCAGAGAGAACCAATTACCTTATGGTCTCACTTACGTGCTGACCGTAAAGAAAAACATGGAGGGCACTGTGAGAAGGAAGGGAGGGGTGAATGGGGGGAAATCAGAGGGGGCAATGAACCATGAGAGACTGTGGACTATGAGCAACAAACTGAGGGTTTTGGAGGGGAGGGGGGTGGGGGTTGGGTGAGCCTGGTGGTGGGTATTGAGGAGGGCACGTATTGCATGGAGCACTGGGTGTGGTGCAAAACAATAAATCTTGTAACACTGAAAAAAATAAATAAAATTTAAAAAAAAAGAGAAAGAAAATTAAAAAAAAAAATAAAAGTTAACATGTCCTTTGTTACCCATTGAAACAAATTGAGAAGCAGAAAATGAATGATTTTTTTCAAATATATGGAGTTTTGAGACATTTTAAAATTTTTAGATGTTCCTGTAAACATATGACATAGTTTAAAACAAAAACATAAACTGTCCCTATTATCAGGTCAGTTTTTATTTTGTGATTCATTCCATCTTATTTTTTATTAGACTTTTTTAAAAAAAAAATTGGGAAATTGCTGAATTGCTGAATAGGTCACCTATTTAAATTTTAAGATGAATTTTTTGAGGATTAAAATGTTTTTCTGGGAGATCTTTTTATCCGTTGGAGTTTAAATAATAGAATAAAAGTATCAAGGTCCTTGCTACAGAAAATAAAAAAATCGTATGTCTAATAAAGTTTCTGTATGTGAATAAAGTGCCTGTGTGTGAATTACTTAAGCTGTCCTAGACATAGGCTAGATATTTAGTCTCTCCTCATCCCTTTGAGTGACTTTTTGTAATTCTAATCATATATTTCCTGAAATTTTATGAACGCCTCAAATGTTTTGGAAGACTCATTTTCTCCCTCTTTTTTTAAAAAACAATTAATTCATTTAGAAAATACAGCATTATACTCTATCCTATTTTGTTTTTGCTTTTTCTCTTAGCTAAAATCTTAGGTTTCAAATCACTTTCTTCATGCCGTATGTATAGAGTATGATACGAAACACTGAATTCCTGCATTTGTATAGGTTCCTGAAGTATTTAGTTTTTTTTTTAATTTTACTTGAAAAATGGAATATTTTTGAAAATGTTACTAATTATTTTGACTTATAAAACATTATTATATTGAAATGAAATAATCTTAGGATTATAGTTATATTTGAGTCCTTACTATGTGATATCACATATCCTGGAAGTGACGAGTCCTTTGAGTTTTCCACCTTAAAGAATTTTTAATGAAAGTAAGAATGCTTACATGAGCACTTGATGGAAGACTCCCATACACAGATGTGATCTATACTGTATAGTAAAGAAATCTGTGTAAGGGCTTGTGTTCCCAAGGATTTGCTTTCAGTGTTAATGTTTAAAACCATTCATAGAAGTAGACTGGCATTATTGAAAATCTTTGTATTCCAAACTGAGACTTTGAAACACCCATATTGCATGGTGAGCATCATTTGTCGTATTTTTCATTGCAGCAGTGGAAGAAACAGGAGGAGATTCTTGGAAATACAGTTTGAGGGTAAGTATTGATTGAAAGAAAAATTGATAGGGAAATGCTTAATGTTTCTATGACTCTTAATAGAGAATGGTATTTTGTTGAAGATTCCAAGCGTTAAACCAGACAAATAGGAAACTATAATTGTAGGAATCTGTATTTGAGAGGAAAGTACTTAATTAAATTATGAACTTTAACCTAAATATTTGTTGTTGTTCGTTTGGGGATTTGCAAACTGAGTTTTTCTGCATTTTGCAGTCACATTGATAGGAAAGTAATAGTGCAGAAATAGGAAATTTTTTTTTAAATGTAAACTACTTCTTTTTGGCTAGAATGATTTTTCCCCCTCAAGTATTTGAGTAATTCTGAAGCTTTTTTTGATACGAGTGTGATTCTCAGAGACCAGCCCATTGCTTTTAATTTTAGAATGCTTTCTAAGCATACATTTTTTGGTATGGTCAACATTTGAGGAAAATTAATCAAATGTAGTCCTTAAACTATTTTTTTGTGTTTACATAATTTATACTATTGGTTATTATTTTTCTAAGAATGTATGTTAATGCTTTTAGTTTTTTAAGCTTATGTAGAAAACTAGTGAGATAAATACTAGTGGTTTAAAATTTTAAAAATTCACTTCTTTAATTTTTTAAAACTTTGTTTTAAGGAAAATTTCAAACATAGTAAAAAGTAGAATAATACCATGAACCCTTGTGTATTTCACAACCTCATTTATCAGTTACCAACTCATGGCTAATCTTATTTCATATGAGTACTCCCCAACCCCAACTTGGATTGTTTTGAAGCAAGTATTTGAGGTGACCTATCATCTCATCTGTACATATTTCAGTATATATATGGTTTGTTTTAAAACATAAAGCATGGCACTTTCAAAATTCATAATTCCTTTGTATTATGAAACATGTGATGGTTCGTTACTTTTAAGAACCAAAATGAGTTCATCTTTCTATGTAGCTAACACTGACTTCTGTTACTGTTTGTGTCTGTTAAAAGAAATACTGTTCGGGGGTGGGAGGGACGGGGGGGGGTGGCTGAGTGATGGACGTTGGGGAGGGTATGTGCTATGGTAAGTGCTATGAATTGTGTAAGGCTGATGAATCACAAACCTGTATCTCTGAAACAGATAACATTATATGTTTTAAAAAAAAGGGAAATATTATTCTATGAGGTGAATTGGGTTCCTGAATTGGAGTTGTTACTTATTGTGTCATTGATAAGAAAAATATATAGTTTTTAACGAGTTAGCTCCTGAACAGTCATTGATAGTACTGAATCTGCAATGAATACGGCTTTAGATTGCTTTTTTTTTTTTTAATTTAAAGAGTTACTAATTGAAAATGTAAGTTATTTTCTCTCTGGAGTTTTACTTTTTGAATGCCTAATGGCAAATGATTGACATAGTAAGATAAACTTTCTGTGTGTTAGGAATCAAATTGTAATTTGATTTTCTTTCCCAGTATATCTGCAACAATTATAATCTACTTTATGTAAAAACATCAAGAGTTGGAAACATGTTTGGAGTTTTACGATTTTAAGAATGAGTATTCTTTGCTTCATTATAGACTTGATCAGTACAATATACCATTGTTTTCACTAGAAAATTTGTTTCTTTCCTCTCCAGCCTTGCACTGAAGTACTATTTATAGATATATTCCATGAATATAATCAGACTCTTACTCCTGTACTTCTAGAAATGATGCAGACACTTCAAGGTGAAGTATATTTTATGATACTTTATTTATTCATGTTCAGTTAAAATAGTTTGAGTGCCTGCTTACTATGTGCAATGCATTTTTTCCTATACCATATAAAAGATGGGAATCTGTGGAAGACCTGAAGGTGTTCTTTTCTGAAGGGATGGCTTTCAAGGTAGAGAACAAGAATGGGCAGCTGACAAGGTTGGCCTTGAGATAGGCATTGAAGGCGATAGTTGGATTTTGCTCTTTCAAATATACTAGCAGCATAAGCAAAATAGTATATTTTAATTGTGTGTGTGTGTGTGTGTGTGTGTGTGTGTGTATAGTATACTCAAGTATATTGCCTGGAAAAGTGGTCTATCTTGAGTGTGTTGTGAAAGTAGTGCGAGAAAAGGTCAAAATAACAAATGTTAGGCTCAGGATGATAGCAGTGGGAATGGAAAGAAGGTAATGGATTTAAGAGAAAGAATGATGATGTGAGATTTTTGGCACTTAATCACTGATTGCAGCTTGTGCTTAAGTAATTATTATTAATTAATTAATTAATTAATTTATGCGATTTATGATTTCTGACTTTTCTGCTATATTGTAAATTCCAGGAAGGGATGTAGTGATCACATCTATTTTGTTCACACATTATTCCCAGTGTCTGGTACTCTCAGTAACTGTTTGTTGATTGACTTTTGGTGATTGATTGACTGTGCTGGGCAAAAGAGAGTGACGGGACATGATCCTGAACTGTAGTCTCAGTGACAGGGTGACTGTTATCAGTAGTGGTTGGAAATAGAGTTTTACTTTTGGAGTGTGTGTATAAAGGGCCTTGGGAGAAGAAAAGCAAGTTTAGGATGGAACCCAAGATTTTCACCTTCACACATATGAAAAGATGAAGGTCCTGTAGAAAAGCCAGGTCAGAAACTCTTGGAGAGATATGAGGAACAATATGGGAGTGAATCTTGGAGAGAAGAGCATGTTACTAGAAGTGTCCAGTGATGGAAGAGTCAGAAGGCAGTGGAATCTTCTGAGACAATAGATTATTTGAAATGTTGGGGCAGAAATTACATTGTAAGTGACCAGGGATTGAAGAGGCGATGATCTAAGAAAATAATAGGAAGAGAAGCTTCTGTAGGGAAGAAGATGCCTGATCTTGTTTGTGGTAGTGAGAGGGCAGCTCACCTTTCCGGCTTTTGTTCTCTGAAAAACCTAAAGAGTGTTCTTAAATTATAAACCAGGGGAAAAAAAACGGTCAGTTTTTATTTTGTTTATCTGTGAAGATAATTTGAGTGTTACGTGTATTTTCATATGGATTGATCTCTAAGGTACAGTTACTTATTAATTTCTTCATGTAGGATTACTGATTCTTAAAGTTGATAAAATTTGTACTGTCCCAGTTACTATTTCTTTTGAGTTTAGAACATCATTTCCATTTTCTTCTATTTTTTTTTTTTTTTAAACCACTGTAGGAAAGTGGATAAGCTTTTTAGGTTATACTGTGGTAAGTTGTTTGGTGGTAAGGATTTTATTGGTTTCAGAGTTGAGTTTTCTTTCCAGTTACGGAGCAATTGGCTTATTTGGGGCTGTGCTTAATCCAGCTTCTTAGACTAGTGAGCTTAAGAATTCATATTTAACAGCAGAAGAGTGCTTTGATAAACTCTTTGGAAATCTTTCTATTCTAAAGAAATAGACTTACTAAGGAAACTGTGTTTTTCATGGGTTAATAAGAATGACAGTGGTAGGCGACTGCCAGCTTTTTATTCCGAAGTTCCCACCTGATATGACTTTCACTTTCTGTCTACACTTTTTCTTTTGTTGCCATCATTTAATGTACTGCCATGAGCTGGTTTGTTTATTATGTTCAGAGCTTCTTGTGTGAATGGCCTATGCTTTTCCTTTTTTTGTTGGTTTGTTTTTCTTTTGTGGGATTCATCTTTTTATTTTTTCTTTTAAGAGTTCTCTTTTAGATCCGGTTACATAAGGTGGTATACACTAGGTAGCAGTTTGTGGCATATATTTTTTTGGATTGTTGCTTGATGTGACATTTTTCAAATATGTTATAATGATTTTAAAAATTGTAATATGGGTTTACATCTTGTATCTGTGCTCTCTAATGGTGATGAAAATAAAATCTAGGCTTTCCTTTTATACCTATATGTGTATTTAATATGAAATTTATTATACTAAATGAAATGATAAACTAGTCAATTGAGTTGAAATAAAATATCTTTTAAAAACTAGTTTTGTGGGATGCCTGGGTGGCTCAGTTGGTTAGGCGACTGCCTTCAGCTCAGGTCATGATCCCAGGGTCCTGGGATCGAGTCCCATATCGGGCTCCTTGCTCGGCAGGGAGTCTGCTTCTCCCTCTGCCTCTGCCTGCCACTCTGCCTGCTTGTGCTCTCTCTCTTTTTCTCTGACAAATAAATAAATAAAAATTTTTAAAAACAAACGTTTTGTTTACCTTTGCTAATATTTATGCTGATATTATATTTTCAGGACCCACTAATGTGGAAGATATGAATGCACTATTAATCAAAGATGCTGGTATGTTAAACTGATTTAAAAATATTATTTCTAGAGTAATAAATGTTTGGTATGTCTGCTTTATCGCAAGTGTTAAGCTGGGAGGCTGGGATACAGGAGTACCTAAAATATAGGAACTGTCTGGTGGGGGAGACAACCAAGTAAGCAGCAACTGATTATTGCATAGTACTAGCTGATTAATGTTGAAATAGGTGGCAATTAGGTAGTCCATTGGAAAACCACAAGGTGGTTTGGGTGTGCCTAGGGAAAGGCTCCTAAAGAAGTATACTATGAGAATATCAGGATCAGTGGGAGTTAACAAGGGGAGGGGCTGTGTGAGAATAGGGTTCCAGGCAGAGGAGCATTATGTAGGGAAGGGGAGAGGAGTAAGCAGAGTTAAGTTTTGAACTGGGAGTATTTTGGTTTAATTGGAGCATAGAGCATAAAGGGTTATGGTGAGAGATGAGGCCAGAGAGAGAGGTGGGGACCAGATCATAAAATACTGTGTCCATTTAGAAGCAGATGTTATTTTATGAATTTTAAAATTTGACTTGAATATGTTTAAATGAATGTAGTTTTCTGTTTGAAAGCACTAAAGAGTATTTAGGAAAAACAGTGTAAAGTAACTTATATAATGATTCTAAAATGTTTTTTTAAATAATTTCTCTGATTAACATTGTAAATTTCCCTTTATTAGCATTTCACATGTTTTAAAGTAGTCCTTAAGGATTAGTTTCTTATATAAGACACTTAACTTTGGGCCCAGCATCTGAAATTTAAATTCTTTTCCTCAAATCTTCTTTGTAGTGTATAATGCTGTTGGATTAGCGGCTTATGAGCTGTTTGACAGTGTTGATTTTGATCAGTGGTTCAAAAACCAACTTCTTCCAGAATTACAAGTCATTCATAATAGGCAAGTATAAAACTTTGTGTTAATACACTTAATTTAGCTTACCAATTTTGTGATAAAGATAGGAAGGCATTAAAATTGCTTAAAATTTTTAAAAAGTTAATAGTGTGATTTAGCTGATCATACCTAGCGTAGAATAAGACTTGTGACTCTTCGATTTGAAAAATAAAGTCGGTTATATTTTTTTACTTCAAATGTGAATTGTAACATGTATGAAGTATTTGATATTAGGTAAGATAGTTTGCAGGAGATTTTATATAAATGTGAGGAAAGATAAGAGATGTCTCGATTCTGGAAGAAAATATGTACACAAGAAAGCCAGCTGGAGACTTGGCGGGGGTAGGCCTGGTGTAAGAAGTTGTCTTGTGAAGGGCAACTGACTGAATGCCCTGGGATCACACATAGCTGACTGCAAGTCTGGGAGAGGGTAGATAGGATGGAGAGACACCAGGGCAGAAAGCATCGCTTGTTTTGGGTTGCCCCATTCAGTAATACAGAGCTATGTAGGACTATTCCCAATTCTTAAGTTTCATATATTTTTAAGCACTTGACTGATTGTAGGTACTGAATGGCTGAAATGGAAGGGTAAAGATTTCTCATAGATTTTATAATTTTTTTCTTAGTTTAGAATAAGGGACTTAAAAATTCCAAGAGAGGGGCGCTTGGGTGGCTCAGTGGGTTGAGGCCTCTGCCTTCGGCTCAGGTCAAGATCTCAGGGTCCTGGGATCGAGCCCCGCATTGGGCTCTCTGCTCAGCAGGGAGCCTGCTTCCCCCCCCTCTCTGCCTGCCTCTCTGCCTACTTGTCATCTCTGTGTCAAAGAAATAAATAAAAATCTTTATTTTATTTATTAAAAATAAATAAAAATTATTTTTTATTTAAAAAATATTATTTTTACTCCATTAAAAATCTAAAATTCCAAGAGACTTTGTTCTTGTTTTGAATTGTGCATTTCTGTTGATTCATTTCTGTAAATGTGCCTATCAGAATGCCTAGCATATAGTCATAGATCAGGTGACATTTTTTTGACTGCATTAATGAAAAGAAGGCTTCTATATAAATCTTGAGAGCTGTGTAATTGTAGAGCTGGAGATGATTTAAAAGTAATTTTGAAGGGCGCCTGGGTGGCTCAATGGTTAGGCATCTGCCTTCGGCTCAGGTCATGATCCCAGGGTCCTAGAATCGAGCCTTGCATGGGGCTTCATGCTCCGCAGGAAGCCTGCTTCTCCCTCTCCCACTCCCCCTGCTTATGCTCCCTCTCTCGCTGTGTCTCTCTCTGTCAAATAAAGAAATAAAATCTTAAAAAAAAAATAATTTTGACCTCTCTAAAACCAGTATTATGCTGTATGTTGACTGAGAATTTAAATAAAAACTTGAAATTTAAAAAATATATATTTTTTTGACTAGTAAAGAGCTATTTATCTATTCAGTCAGCAAGTGTTTTTAGTTGGCTGTGAACTTGCCATGTTCTGTAAAGTCTGTGGTGAGTAAGTTGGACGGTGACTCTGCCCGAAGAAGCAGGAGAGCCTTTGATGTAGAGAAAATCTTCATTAGGTAACCACATGGCCCTTAAGTGGGAACACACTGTGATTTGATTGTCCTTGAACCTTGGAGGCTATTTACTCTCCATCTGTGTTGTCCACTACAGTAGCTGCTATGTATGGCTATTGAATGCTTGAATTGTACTTAATGCAACTGAGGAAATGACTTTAATTTTAATTAACTAAAATTTAAATAGAAAAACTGAAGAGAGTAAAATATATATAGATTCCACATCGAAATGAAATATTTTGCATATATTGAGATAAATAAAAATGTTAAAATTTCACCTGCTTTTTACTTATTTTAATGTGGGTACTAACAGATTTAAAATTGCTTATTTGGCTTGCATTATGTTTCTTCTGGACTGAGCTGATCTAGACCAGTATTTCTCAAAGTTTAAAGTGCATATGCATCTCTTGGTGGTCTTATTAAGATAGCTGTTCTGATTTAGGTAATGTGTTAGGGTCCTGTCAGACTGTATGATTTCATCATGCTTCCAGGATAATGATGCTGCTGTTCTAGAGAGCACATTTGGAGGAACAAACTATCCCCTAATTTTAACTCTGCTCAGAAGTGACTGCGATCTAAGTGAACTTACGATTTGACCTTTCTGAGCTTTGTTCTCTGTATCTGGAGTGGAATGCTGAATGTAGCAATCTCAGAGATCTCGATTCTGAATTGGTGATTCTCTGGGTTCTCCACTCCACTGTGTACAACAAGTCTTGTTTACTTCCACCTCTGTGACTTTGTTTAAACAGTCCCAATTCCTGGAAATGGCAGGTTTTCAGTTTTCTGTCCCCAATACTATTTATCTTAAAGGCTATTCAAATCCCAGTTCTTCCTACCCACTCTCCTCTCTTCCTTTTCCGAAATCCCATTATATATAACTTTGCATTCTTTCATTCTTTTAGCTGAGATAAACTTTTTGAGGGCAGGGAGTACATTTTTTGCATCTTTAATGGGCAGGATATGCCCATTAAAGCATAAAATTCTATGTGATAGATCATCTTATAGTTTTGTCATTTTCTAAAAAATGTAGTGTATTCATTACCTTATTCCATCTGTACGCTGAAGCAATTATCATCCTACTACTAAAATTTATATAGTATCAAGAAGAGACTTTGGGGGTGGAATTTTTATATAGTTGTTTATAGCTTTGTGGTTTTTTTTCTCCTTGCCTAAAGAAATGTGTATACATGTTACTGCAAAGGTTTTATGGCTTTTAAAATGTAAATCATTGGGGCGCCTGGGTGGCTCAGTGGGTTAAGCCTCTGCCTTGGGCTCAGGTCGTGATCTCTGGTCCTGGGATCAAGCCCCGCATAGCCTGCTTCCCCCTCTCCCTCTGCCTGCCTCTCTGCCTACTTGTGATCTCTCTCTCTGTCAAATAAATAAATAAAATCTTAAAAAAAAAAAAAAAAATGTAAATCATTATTTTGATAATATGAGTCACATTCTATAATAGGGCACTTAAAAAATTAGAGAATTTACCTAATATCAGTATAGGTTTATGTAAATGTAGAAATCTCTCACAATATTCTGGGAAATAATCTTTTAAGATAGAAAATTGGGTTTGGAAAATTGAGTACAGGAATTCTTTTATTGCTACTTATAGGGGCCTCTTCAGCCTTAGGGTTTGGGACATTATCTACTTGGGCCTTTTCAGATTACTTGTTTTTGGTTACTTGAGGAACAGAAATGGACTTGTTTTTGTGTACATATTTATGTTACGGTTCTTTAATATAAAATAATTAGATTTGTAGTATATCTGTATGAATTTTCAATTTTTGTAGATTAGATATAATTTGTTAGTATTTACACTGTGGTATGTTTAGAAGTAGCTTTTATGCTTTTATATAAAAAATGCAAATTCCTTCTTTACTATATTTACAATTTAAATGATGAAATATACCAAATGAAATAGCCTTTGTAAAATATTTACCATTTAAATTTCATGATTTTTTCTTACCCAGGTATAAGCCATTGCGACGCAGGGTGATTTGGCTCATCGGTCAGTGGATTTCTGTGAAATTCAAGTCTGACTTAAGACCTATGTTATATGAGGCAATTTGTAATTTGCTTCAAGATCAAGACTTAGTGGTATGTCCCTTAAATGTTTTAAGACTTTTTTTTTTTTAATGAGTTTAACCTATGTTAAGCTTCAGATTCAGACGGTTTTTATATCTTCAGAATGTTGGTGGCCTTTCACTGTTGTAGCTGTTTCTTGGTGTGAGCAGCTTGATTTGAGGGAAGGAAGTCTTTTGATTATTTTGCGCTCTTACCATCAATAATCTTTGAAAAAAAATTAAACTCTACCATTCTAAAATTTTTTTTAGTAAGAATAAAAGAAGACAGTGTTTTAGGATTCTTTTACAGCTTACTTGTTTTTTTCTTAGCTCAGGATAGATTTTGTCGTTCTCACATTTTGGATTGTACCATAATCCCAATAGGATTGGGATTTTTATCCTTACTGTTGTTGATGCTTCTTTGTCTCTCATTTTTGGAGAGTTTTTTGGTGTGTATCTGTGGTTTTTTTTAGCCTTTGGAACTGTTTCCTTTCAGACTTTTTATTTATAATGTTGATATATTATTCTTGACTTTTTGTTGCTAAAAACTTGGTAAGGCTTCTTTGTTGCTTTATTCCCTTAAAAGCAGTAGGTTTGCTGCTTTAATCCTTAGGTCAGTTACTTAAAGAGTTTTTGTTTGTTAAGAAGGTCCACATTGCATAGAATGGTCTTTCTTCCCCCCCCACCGGTGCTTTAATTTATACTTGAGTGAATGTATTCATGACTTACTATACCTTGTCTTTGTCTTGGGCTTAGATCTGACTCTAGCATAGTCTTTTTTTTTTTTTTTTCCCAAATGTTCCAAGATTCATTGTTTCGAAAAGATTAAGTTGTTTTTTCCTGAATTTCAAATTATTTTTATGTAAAAGTAAGTGATCCCCTGCCCCCTTAGGCTAAGATCTTGTTTAATCATTTCTTGATATAGTCCTTTTAAAAAATTTAACCTGTTTTTCAGCGAAGGCTTTTTCATTTTTACATGTGTACCACGATAACATAAACTACTTTTAATGTTCAGTGAAGGAAAACATAATTAGGAAAACCTAGCTGTTTCTGAGATTAGTATTTGCTGAACTGAGTTTACATTAATAATAGCTAATAGAGTAATAAAGTATTTATAGGATTTGAATTCTAGTTTTCTCATTTGGAAACATTGTCTGCTCTTCTATCAGATGTGTCAAAAAGAAGACATTAAATGTTTTATGGAAGTGTTCCAAAGGCATAAATTTCAGCTAACTTTTCTTTGGGAAATAGAGAAATTTTTTGGATCTTGTACTCATTTTTAATGAACCAATTTAGAGAGAAATAAAGAGAAAATGATCTATTTAGTTCTTTACTTTGAAAGTGGATCATTAATCATATATGAACAAGTGTTAGTTGAGCAAAAGGGTTTCATGGCCAGGTAATTTGGAAAACACTGGGGTAAACATTCTAGTAGTCATCTTTACTTCGGAACTGATCAGAACCTTTAAAATGTACATTTGCTTTGTGACCATCCAAGATGACCATACACTAATATCCAAGGGATACACTTATAGGAAATGCTGCTGTAGATTCAGCTCTTGTCCTTTTCCTGTTTATCTTTTGGTGATTTCCTGTCATTTTTACATCTTCTATAGTTGTTTTATCCTGCCACCATTATTTTTTTTTTTCCAAGATTTTATTTATTTATTTGAGAGAAAGTAAGAGCTAGAAAGAGAGTGCGCGCACACAGAGGGCAGAGGGAGAGAGAGAAGCAGGCTCCACAGTGAGCAGGGAGCCTGATGCGGGACTCGATCCCATGACCCTGGGATCATGACCTGAGCTGAAGGCAGATGCTTAACCAACTGAGCCACCCAGGCCTCCTATCTGCCATCATCATTTTGTTACTACTTCTTAAGACTGTGTTTTAGTAAGGTACCAAGTTAATGTTGCACACTTTGGCTTTTTGGTGTATGTGGGCTACACTACTTTAATTTCAACTTGTGAGAAATGCTGGTTAATGAGGGAAGATACTTCATACATATACACAGACAGCAAGGTACAAACATACATATACACATACATGTACATGTACATGTGTGGATAGATAAGTAGGTGGATAGATACTGATGGATCTGAATGTTCTCTGGCTTTCAGAATCTATATTCTCTTGCTTGAGTGTTGCTGTTACAGAGCTGGGATAGATTTTATCTTGAGCAACTGTGGTTGTCTGTGTGGCTTCCAGATGTTATGGCCGTGTTATTATAAGACTGGCTATGACAGAGTAGAAAAAGTGCAGCAACTTGAGACTAAATCTTAGGATACCAGAGGCCACTGGGTGGAGTACATCTCTCTTTGATAGTTGCATGACAGTTTGGCCTTATCATTTGATCTGGGGGAATATAATGCAAATTGAGTAACTGTTTTTGCTTTAGGTGAAATATTTAACTTTTCCTCATTGTTAAACAGTTTGACTTGTCAGAGAAATCCAGATTTTATAAACTAAAACTTCCAAGTAGGCATAATGAATAAGCATTTATAGTATTGAGTATTTGGAAACTTTTTGTAATAAATGATAGGAAAATTTGGTAAGGTTTACTTTGAAAATTTTTACTTCCAACCTTGTTTTTGATTCATACTTAAAAAAGATGAGGCTTTTAACTTTGTAACCTTTTAAAAATTAAGAATTATATCAAAAAAAAGGAAAAAATCAGTGACTAACATAGCAAGCACCTATAAGTTCACTTCCCAGTGTCCATATTCTCATTGTAATAATTTTTCATACATACTTCAAATATTTGAGAAATAAGGCCTCCAAATGCAGTTGAATATCTTTGCACTGTTGTTCTTTTGTGTTTTTGTTGAGGACAGGTTTTTAATTTTCTGCAGTCAAATTTCTGTTCTGCTCTTTTTGTTCATTGTTTAATCCATTTCTTTACCCTTAGTTCTTTATTTAGAATTTATTTTTGAATGTGATAGGAACTGTGGTTCCATTTTTATTATTTTTTTATAAGGACGGTAGTGCTACACTCTGCTGTTACTGTAGTGCTGTTCACTATAGTGAACTCAAGTGACTACATTTTAGGTGAGGAGACCTTCTTTTTGTACTACCCTAACTGATTACTAACCAGAATATTTGATTAATATACTGGGCTTCTTTGATTTTTAAGGCTTTGAGCCAGTTTTGTCTTAAAATTATTGCAATTTCAAAAATTTTTTTTACAAGTTTTACTTCGAGTATTTATGCCGCCTCGATACCATAAGCAGTAAGCTACTAAAAAATTAGCATTGGTATATTCTTTCATCCTTGTAAAAGGCTATATGAAATGTGAGTTGTGGTGCAACCAGAAGATTTATAGTTTCGAAGTAGGGTGTAATGGGGTTGTCTCTCAAGCAAAGAAATGGACATTTTTATGGGCAGGTGACTACCACTGTAGAAATAGCGAATTTTCAAGATAGAAAGGCAGTTAGTGGTCTTGAGAACGGACTTTTAGTGGCATGTACAGAACCGCAGCAAACCCTGAGTGTGTAATGGGAGGTACAGCTGGGATTGGGCAGATGTATCTTAATTAATTAATTAATTGTATCTTAGATGTATCTTAATTAATTAATTATCTTAATTAATTGAAATTCTTTCCATTCTTATGCCTTTTATGGTCTCCCATTTTGGTCACTCATTCTGTCTTACCATTTTGATTTTCTTTCTTCGTTTTCCCATTCTTTGTGTCTCAAAAACACTGCTATAGATTTTAAACTGAGAGTAGTCTGTGTCTTCACAGAATGATTTCCGAATTCAGTTACAGTCAGTAAATATAATTTCCAAAGGAAATACCAACAACATTCTGTGTTTGAGACATCAAATTATTAGACCACTCTAAAACCAGGAAGAAAGGAAACTTTAGTAAGCTTCCGCTAGTCAGTTTTAGGTTTTTACTGGTATGTCTGGTACTTTAGAGTGTATGAAAATGAGCTTTACACCTGCAACTACATTTTAAACAATGTTATGTGTCAGTTATATCTCAGTTTTTCAAAAAAGTAAAAGAAGTTTAAGAACTTTTTTCTTAGAAGGAAATGAATAAGTTGAACATGGTTTTTATCCTTTCAGGAAACTTAAATTATACATGTATTTCAGGAGAAGTACATCAAGTAGTGTAATCAACTGATCTTGACTTTTTTGTGGAAGAGAGCAAAAAAAATTAGCATACTAATAGCAAGTAGTAATAGTACAAATGTGTTGGGTAATATTATGTTAGTATCCATAATGTCTAGCCTGGCGTCAATCCTTAGATAGTGTTTACTGAAAGAATTAGGAGATTGGGGGGCGCCTGGGTGACTCAGTTGTTAAGCGTCTGCCTTCGGCTCAGGTCATGATCCCAGTGTCCTGGGATCAAGCCCCACATCGGGCTCCTTGCTCGGCAGGAGCCTGCTTCCCCCGCTTCCATTCCCTCTGCTTGTGTTCCCTCTCTCGCTGTGTTTCTCTCTGTCAAATAAATAAAATCTTTAAAAAAAAAAAAAAAAAGAATTAGGAGATTGGAGTAAAGAGAATCCAGGAATGAAGAGGGCTCTCTTTTTTAAGATTTTATTTATTTTATTTGACACAGAGAGAGAGATCACAAGTAGGCTGAGAGGCAGGCAGAGAGAGAGGGGGAAGCAGGCTTCCTGCTGAGCAGAGAGCCTGATGTGGGGCTTGATCCCAGGACCCTGAGATCATGACCTGAGCCGAAGGCAGAGGCTTCAACCCACTGAGCCACCCAGGTGCCCTGAGGGCTCTCTTAAATAGTTACGTTATGAAGTCATTATTCTGCTTCTCTTTAGCGGATTACTTTATTCTTTCCTGTTAATTTTTTTTTTTTACATTTTCCTGATGATCTTCAGTCCCTGAGACACTGCCATTTCTTTCTGGGCCCCGGCACCATGATGTTTTAGTGTATGGATGGCCTTTACTGTTATGGGCAAGCTGTGGAAGTGGTGAGGCATTGAGCTAGTTCACGTGTGGAATTCAGATTAGCCACTTTGACAATTCTCCCAAGGGTCATTGTCACTGAAGCGGGGCATGTAAATATCTGATTATTCTTTATTCCATTGCAATCCTCTTTGGCAGTAGGGCTGACCTCTGGTGTCTTCACCTTCATTTGTCTATGGCTCTCATGCTTTCTTGGATCCTTCCACTGTTTCCCATACTTTGATGGTGCTTCTTTGCCTTAGTAAAGGAATTAGCTTGTTAAATTTTCAGGAGTTTTCTGAGATTTCAGCGGGAGTTAGGATAGACTCTTAGGCTCAGTTCACACAGTCTGGATCTACTTCCGGATACTTGGGATTTCATTTGCCTTTAGAGGCATTTATTCTATGCAAAGTCTATGCAAAGTTTAGAGTACTTTGTTTTCTTTTCTTGCATTTTCTGGCAAGTATTTTTTTAACATTTAGTATCCCAGCAATTGTTAGACTCTCTTCTACCCATCTTCTGTTATATTCCCCAGCTCTTTATTCCATAAATTTGAGTTTTGACTTATTCCCCATTACTTATGATTCACTGTGAATTCATACTGTCTCTTTGTGGTGAGTACTTCCTATTTTTTTTTTTATAACTCAGAAATGGCTAATTTTGTTCTTATTTTTGCCATTTTTAAAATTTGCCTCTGTTTTCTTAAACTTTGTGGGCTTTTTGTTTTCCCTCCTAATTTGGCTTTTTTTGGAGTTAAACTAGAGCTCAGGCAAGTCATCTCATTTCATCTCTTCCTTAGAATGTACTACTACACTGACTTACCTTTGTTAGGTAGAAAAACACAGCTAGTTTTTAATCTGATGCCTCTTTTGGTTTCTGTACTTATTTGTGTAGATATCAAGGGTATGAGTTAGGTGCATCTGTGGTCCTTTTGTGGAAAAAAAATCAAGCACATTAAAGGTTAATGTGCTGGCAGTTTGATTGCCATTTTTCTTTTTGGGGGCTTTTATGTCCTTTTGTTTGTGAATTTAATTATTTACGTAGTGCCATCTCTGTGCCTCACACTGTACTAAATGATGACAGTTGAGATATGACCAGCCAGTCCATGTCCTCAGGGGGATTATTCTGTTCTTTAGCTTTTCAAATTTGACATCTTTATTGATAATTGTTTAATGTCTGGTTCTGGTACCCTTCAAGAATGTAAGTTCTCTGAGGGCAAAGACTAGATCTCTCTTAGAGCTTTTTTCTGCAGCATCCAACACATTCCCTGGGAGATAACAGTTCCTTATTGAATATTTTTAATCACAGGAGTATACCTTGTTTTCATTAGGTCATTTTGTGGTAGGCCACTTGGCATGGTGCTTTGCACGTATTAGACATCTAATCAGCAAATTTATTACATCATTTAAAAGTCTGAAAATGTTCACATCGCCTTTAGAGACAGTGAATAAAAAAGAAAGGCAGACAGGAAAACATCTGCACTAGAGGCTCTTGGATCTGTGGATTTGGCAATGGAGTGCTTAACATTTGGTGAACATGCTTAATCAGCATCTCAGAACTTAAGAAGCTCCTGTAAAATGGTTAAAAACTGTTCCTTTGAAAAATGGTTGCCGAGACAAAGCCAGTTGCTATTTCAGGTACACTAAATGTAGCATCTGAGAAAGTAATGACTGGGAATCCAACGTTTTAGCTGGTTAGTAGTTCAGCTGGGAAATGAATGTTTTAGATACATTGTTTTGTGGAGTAGAGGCAATTTAGTCATGGCTTGAGTTCATGTTACCTTTTGTGGAGACTCTGCGTCTGGTAGCCTGTGCTAGTTGAGCTGGCCAGAGCACAGGTTAACACTTGAAAGAAAATAATGGGAAGATTAAGCTGTCATGATGTGATTTGCCCAGGGAGCATGCTGATATACAGAGACAAGATTTGGGAAGGTCAGGAGCTTGTATAAATCTTTGTGTTTTTGTGACCTTTGGGATTTAGAAAATCTTGGAAAATACCTTTGGATGGTGTATGAACTTCCTGTGATGGAGTTTGCAGATGGAAGTGTGTGTTCTTCCTCCTCACACTACTTTTCTCCTCCTTCACTCTTCACTGAACATCTCCCAGCTTTGCCGGTCCCACACTATTCATCTGTCTTTCCTCCTTGATCTCAGCCTTCTCTTTTTGTGTGGCAGCCCCATTTGTACGGTTCTGTTAGTGCCACCCTCTCCACACACTTACAGCAAATTTTTATTTTATTTTATTTTTGTTTTATTTTCCTGGAAGCACTCCCTGGACTAAAGGCTCCTAAGATAAATTACGGGAAACCGAAAAGGGTGGGACCTTTTATTTTTTTCTTTTCAACTCTTGTCTCAAAGTAAGAGGAATATTCTTTTATTTCTAGATGATAATTTGCTCTGTGACTTAAGTAGTAACAAAAAGATTAAAGAAAGTGATTTGGAATAAATTCTTTTGCCATGTGATATTAATGATATTTAGTAGCTCTAGAATTACTAAAAACTAACAATATACTGATTTTTGTTTTTTTTTTTTTTTTTAGGTCCGTATTGAAACAGCCACAACACTGAAGTTAAATATCCTTTAAAGAATTTAAAAATACTCCTTTGTGATGGGGTGCGTGGCTGACTCAGTCTATGGAACATGCAACTCTTGATCTTGGGGTTGTGAATTCGAGCCCCATGTTGGCTGTAGAGATTACCTAAAAATAAAATCTTAAAAAAAATATACTTCATGAGGGCCTCAGTGGCTCAGTTGGTTAAGCCTCTGCCCTCAGCTCAGGTCATGATCTCGGGGTCCTGGGATGGAGCCCTGCATTAGGTTCCCTGCTCAGCGGGGCTTCTATTTGTCTCCGGTCTCCTTCTGCCCCTCCCTCCGGTCATGTTCCCTCTGTCTCTCTCTCACATAAATAAATCTTTTTAAAAAAGAATATTTGGCTTTGAAGAATTTTAGCGACATTTAAATTACTAATTTTTGGTAAAATTTGTTAGTTTAAAATGTAGTTTTTGAATGGTTTATTATATTTGGTTTTAGACATATTTTATTCTGATACATCTCAAACATTCTCAGTATTCCTTAACTAATCTTTACCTGTTGATGATTTTGAATTTAGAACAGATCAGTTTCTACCGGTAAGAATATTTATTTTTAGGACTAATAACAATTTCTGCTTATGTCCTTTGAATATTAAATGTTATTTTGTAACTGGAATTATATGTATCTGTTATTGATTAAAGCCAAATTTAAAAGTGTATTGGATTATTCTGGAAGTAATTATTTGTATTGGTAATTTTGACTCATAACTTTTATTCTGCTTATTTTTCTTTAGCTATCTTAACTGTTTTGGAGTTAACAAACTTTTTTCTTTTTCACAATTTTAAAACATCTAATTTCAGGGTGACTCAATTGTTTAAGGGTCTGCCTTTGGCTCAGGTCATGATCTCAGGGTCCTGAGATTGAGTCCAGCATCAGCCTCCCTGCTCTGTGAGGATCCTCCTTCCTCTCCCTCCGCCTGCTTCTCCCCCTGCTTGTGCTCTCTCCCTCCCCCCACCCGTCAAATAAATAAAATCTTAAAATTATTTTAAAAAATCTAGTTTCATTTTATCTGTGTCTGTTACTTTTACTGCTTAGGTTATCCTTATCTATTTGTGAGCCACTCAGGTGCCCTGATACGGTGGATTCCTCAGAAGACTGGGTGGCTCATTCGGTTAAGCCTCCAACTTTGGTTTCTAACCTGGTTGTGATCTCAGGGTTGTGAGATCAAGGTCTGAGTCGGCCTCCACACTGGGGGTAGAGCCTGCTTAAGAGTCTCTCTCTCTCTCTTTCTCTCCCCCCACTTAAAAAAAAAAAAAAAAAGACTGGGCAAGAAGAAAGTTAATATGATTAAAATGTCTGTCTGTACTTCTTGTGTAGGTCATACATAGAGAAACTTACAGAGAAGGTTTTTCATTAGTAAGAGAATCATTGGATATTTTTGGATGAAATGTTTTCAAAATCTTTTTTAAGCAAACTATCTGAAAGATCAGATGTTTGCTTTTTCTAAATATCTGCCATTCTCTGATTTGTTAATTCCTACTGTAATTTTGTAACATAGGAAGGAGCTACCAGACACGGGATATTTATTTTTAATTTCCTAATAATACTCTGTCATTCTTTGAATAACAAATCTATATGTACAGAAATTGATATCTCCATGCAGCGTGTGTTAAGGACCATATCAGAGGGCTAATATGCGAGTATAGTTGGCGATATATGTTTTGCTTTAACGAGTAGACTTTGCAAAACAGAACATTCTGTGATTGGGAACAGGCATATATGGAAGGGGAAAGACAGGAAAGACGCTGTTAACAGTTTAGTTAGTGGTATAAAATGTGAACAGAAAGTTTAGACACAGTTTTCCTCTGAAAACATTGAGTTTGTGGATAAATTGAATTCTAAAATGAACCCATTGAGCAATAATAAAGAAAAAAGCATCACCGTCCTAAACACTGGCAACTTGAACAATTTGAAGTTACTTAGGTAATGCTGAGGTTTTTGTGATTGTTATTTATTGCTTGAGATTATGATTTAATTTCATTTCTTACATCTGTTTGTGAAGATATTCTATTTCTATTCTGACCCCCCTTTTATTTCTATTTCCCTGCAGTATTTGGAAACCATGTTCACACTACTTTTTCAGCTACTGCAGCAAGTTACAGAATGTGACACAAAGATGCATGTTTTGCATGTCCTTTCTTGTGTGATTGAAAGAGTCAACATACAGGTAAATTTGTTATAAAACATTAAATGTCAGAGAGGTGAGTAAAGTATATGTAGAATGCATTAATATTTCTGCTTTATGTACATTGTTTAAAAGTTAAAATGTGCATTAAAATGCTTACAACCTATATGACTGTCATTTCAGTTAAATTGACATGTGTACTTGAGTTTTCAAAAGATGACTTGAGAAAATTAAAATCTACAATTTAAAAATGGGATCAGTAATATAGAGGTGTTTATTTTATTTTTTTAAATTTTATTTTATTTTTTTTTAAGATTTTATTTATTTATTTGACAGAGAGAGATCACAAGTTGGCAGAGAGGCAGGCAGAGGGAGGGAGGGAAGCAGGCTCCCCGCTGAGCAGAGAGCCCGATGCCCGATCCCAGGACCCTGAGATCACAACCCGAGCCAAAGGCAGAGGCTTTAACCCACTGAGCCACTCAGGCGCCCCTAGAGTTGTTTAGAATATAGAATTTTATATCTCTTAGTAGATCCAGTTTATCCTTAATAATACTTCTTAAAATTTATTGTGTTGGAGGACATAGCCACACATGTGTCAGCAAATGCAAATATTCTCAGAGGTCTGTTATTTTTACCTTCAAAATTAAATGTGTTTAGCATTTTGGTCTGAGTTATGTACAAGATTAATATAAAAATAATATGTAATGTTTTCAATAGTTATTACACTGTTAAGTTATTCAGCTTCTTTGTATCTCCTAATTTTTGTGAAAATTGATAATCCAAGAAACTATCCTCTAATTATCCTAGTGATTTCTCATATCCTGGTTCACCACTGCATATCCTTGTTTGAAAAGTACAGAAGTAAATCAGTGAGATAGTAGGGAAAGAAAACTGAATTCACAGATTCAAAGTGTGTTCCTGGATCTTTTAGTGAATTATGATACCTTGAGCTTGTTTTTCAATTTTAAAGCAACTGGTAAGAATTGCTCTCAAGTATTGAATAAGGACAAGTTAAAAATGTCTGCACTGAGTGATTTGCACATATGTCTCATTTAATCCTTGCGGAAACCTTTGAGTGAGGATTGGAATTTATTATCTCAAATAGTTTGAGATTTTAAGGAATTTGTTAAAGTACATACATCTCATACATCTTTAGTGGTATTATCGATACTCACAGTCACCATGCAGCTCCAGCAGCAGTTTTGAGTCTCTGTTAATCATTTGTAGCACATACTGGTCTGAGTGTCTAAAAATAGTATTATCTGGAGCGCCTGGGTGGTTTAGTGGGTTAAAACCTGTGCCTTCGGCTCAGGTCATGATCTCAGGGTCCTGGGGTTGAGCCCCGCATTGGGCTCTCTGGTCAGCGGGGAGCCCGCTTCCCCCTCTCTCTCTGCCTGCCTCTCTGCCTACTTGTGATCTCTCTCTGTCAAATAAATAAATAAAAATCTTAAAAAAAAACCACTAGTATTATCTTAGAATTTTCTTAGCACCTGGGATTCTTATTACATTAGTTAAATTATTTCATTTTGATATTGGCTTTTGAAGAATATTGAGAGATTTTGATCACACAGATAGTTAATTGAAACTCTTAAACTCATTTCCAGTGCCTGTCTCTGCTATTTAGTTTTGATAAAATCTTTATCTTTGTGTCCTTGTGTATTAAATAAGAAAGATAATTCTTAAATCACCTAACTCACAAGGTTTCATTAGTATGAAATTACTATAAATGTGCGGTATGCTTTAGATCATTATACAAATGCAGTAAATTGTTCATTTAAAAAAATTGATGGTAGAAACAAGGTTTGGCCATTTTTTATAATCTTATTTAGATATCATCGGGCTAGCAGAAGTTTATTAAAGAAAATTTCTTTTTGTGGAAATGAATTTTCTTACCTACATCTTCCCTAGTCTCTAAGAATCTTTGTATCCTACGTTGAAATTCCTCATGTTAGTAAATGTAGAAAAGTGCTTTTGTCCTTTTATCTATATATGGCTTTCAGAATATTAATAGCCTAAGCAACTTGGGTGACTCTGTCATCATTAAATAATGAGATAGAGTTATCCAGTAGTATTTTGTGTTTTGAGAATTCAGGTAGGAAGTGGTTATGAAAAATATTTTCCGTAGTCTGATTGTTGAGCTTTCCTATGTTAATCTTTGAACAACTCCATCATTTATATATCATTGATCTATCTTTTGTGTGCTAAATTTCATTTTTGTCCATTAGGTTGTATGTAAATAGTTTGAGCCATCTTACAACAGTGAGATGACACATAATGGTTTAATCGTGAAGTCAATATCTTCATACTATAATGTGCAATTATTTAAAAATTAAATTTTCTCTGCCTTTTGCAAAAGTAGTTGAAAAGTTACAATTATTCTATTGCAGTGATCCCATAAATACATAGAAAAATTAGCTAATCATCAGGTTTGGGTGTCAGGCAGACATTCTTTATAAACTTAAGGAATTTCTGAAGAAAAAGGACAAAATTAAAGAGCTTGTGTGAAATATTGAATATTCTGTGAAAATTAGATCTATAATATGAGACGTCGTTGGGTACTTCGTATTTTAAATCCCCTTGTGGATGGAACCCTTGTTAAAACATGTACTAGGTTCTCACATACTTGATTTTTACATTTTTGGTAGGGTGTTACATAGGAGGGTGGTTACCTCCCTATATATGATGAATTAATTCATAACACTGTAATTCTCATAGTAGTCTCCTGCATTCTATTTTGGTTGCTTTTTGAGTGGAGGTGCCAAAAAATGAGTGCATGTAGTGTACTTTTCATCTCATTGATATTAAGCTGATAGTTTAGCTTCTTTTATAGCCTGATATCTAGAGAATGTTCTTATTTCCATGTGTTTTATTAGATGTTGAGCAAATAGTTGATACTGGCCTACCAAAAAAACCCGTAGAGTATAACCATTTTCAGAATTGTGTATAGGCAGTATTTTATTTTATTTTTTTCATATCTTTTCATTTAAATATTTCAGATGTACAGAAAAGTTGCAGTAAATCAATACCCATATATCCTTCATTTAGTTTTATCAGTTACTAACATTTTACTGTATTGTTCTTTTTTTAATTTGTGTGGATATACAAATTATTATTGTTATTGTTAAACCATTTGAATTATATCATGGCACTTTACTCCAAAATATTAGACTTGTCCTCTTCTTAAGCATAGCCTTGATTAGACTCAGGGAACTTAACATTGATTAGTACTGTTAATCTAATATCAAGTCCATAACAAGTTTCCTCAGTTTTCACAGTAATGTTTTTTTAAGCTCTAACCTTTTAGCCTAAGGGAATGTATTTGGCTCTTATGTCCTCACTCTATTTGCTAATCCCCAGCCCTATGCCCCTGTTTTTGGGTAATGTATTTTTCAGCGGTAACTCTGTGGATGATTATTGAAATTCTGATTTTGAAGAATTAATTTTAATTTAGAACATCATAAATTCCATTGTACAGCTAAGTTTGGGATATTAATATTTTATTGCTTGCAAATGTCCTTGGGTATTTGGGTTTTAATTCCTACTTTATCTGTAATTAATAGCATATACTCCTTTTTAGCTCTTCCATGAAAGGGTTCTCACTTGAATATCAAAACCAAAATCAGTTTATTTTCCTTGTCGGTAGAATATGCTGTTATATACTATTTTTAGTTAAATATGAATGAGTCAAGTCGTTTGAAACCTGTGGTTTTACATACTAATTGGCCTGCTTATATAAGCTAATTGGAATGATCTTTAAGATAGAGAGCACTTGGGGTGCCTGGGTGGCTCAGTGGGTTAAAGCCTCTGCCTTCGGCTCAGGTCATGATCTCAGGGTCCTGGAGTCGAGCCCTGCATTGGGCTCTGTACTCAGCAGGGAGCCTGCTTCCCCCTCTCTCTCTGCCTACTTGTGATCTCTCTCTCTCACTTTCTCTCTCTCTCTCTCTTTCTCTCTGTAAAATAAATAAAATCTTAAAAAAAAAAAAGATGGAGAGCCCTTAGCAAGATTAAATGCTCAGTAAAAACAGGTGATATAAAGAATCTCATAATTTTTCAGCTTTATCTCACTGAAATATTTGGGCAAATACTTAACTTCTTGTCTTTCTATAGCCTCCCTCGTATCCTAAGGAGCAAACAATTCTGCACGTTTTTTACTATCCTTTTAGTGTATATGGTGTTTTAAAAGCAAAAAAAGGAAAATCTCACTTTTTCTAGGAGCATTTTTTAATTTTAATCCATGAGCTTGAAAGAGATATTACTGAAGTTGTGAATGTCTAGTATTTCTGTTTATCATGAAGGTTACTCTCATTGGAGCAATTTCAAATACTGTAACCATAAACCAGGAGACTGGAGTGTTATCCAGCTTCGATATAGATCCGTTTTATTTTTTAAGAAACTCACTGTCAAGCTGTACTGTGTCTCAGTATATTTTCAAAACTGGTTAGCTTAATCCATGTGGTCTTAACAATTGTGTCTTTTAAAAAGGATTTTGTTCAGTGTTTTCACTTTACCTCCTGTACACCTTTATCATTCTACTGATCTTTTCTTATTGCAAGATTTTGTATGTCTATCTTTACATTCTTTTCTTTCAGTGCCTTGTTCTCTGGAAGGTGCCATCAGATAATTGTTCAATGTATGAGTAAATGCTCACTTTTTAAAACAGTGCTATTGCTAGTTAGGTAAGCTGTTTTGTTAAAACAAGATCCAGGGTATAGCAGCATTTTGTATTAAACTGTAGATAACTGACTGTATTGTGTTTTTTTCCTAAGTTTTAATTCATGCAGTAGATATGGTATTTATTTAGAATTCTTTAAAAATATTTACCATAGAGCTTTATGTCTCTGTATAATATATGATTTCTCTTTAAAAAGACGTATGCATTTCATTTAGTAAATATTAAATTTTTCCTGCCTGAGACTTAATAATGTTATGTCACTGGTTCTTGAAGTCCTAATACAGTTCTTTTGCTTCCCCTACTTCTGTTGTAATAGATACGACCATATGTAGGATGTCTGGTACAGTATTTGCCTCTTCTTTGGAAGCAGAGTGAAGAGCACAATATGTTGAGATGTGCCATTCTGACAACACTTATTCATCTTGTTCAGGTAAGTTACTTTCCAGTTTCTTTATTTTTTAATATATATATGTATTTTTTTTTGATTGATGTCTGATTAACATACAGTGTTAGTTTCAGGTGTACAACATAGTGATTTGACAATCCTATACATTATTTAGTGCTCAGTAAATGTAGTTACCACTTGTCACCCGTATACCAGTATTATAGTATTAGTGCCTATATTCCCTATGCTGGCCCTCTAATCTCTGGGACCTATTTATTTTATAAATGGAAGTTTGTACCTCTTAATCCCTTCTTTATATTTCGCCGATCCTCTTACTCACCTCTCTGGCAACCACCAGTTCTCTGTATTTAAGGTTCTAGAGTTTTTGGCTTTTTATTTTTTTTCTTTTTAGAAATTATTCATTGTTCTCATGTGGTTTATTTTAATGTAGTGCAAAGCCTCTCACCTTTTGTCTTTTTCATATGTGAGCTAAACACTTTAGAAAACTTTAATGTGTTGACTTTGGATGTTATTGACATCTGGAAAATACTACTTTTTTTTTTAATTTAAGTTCAATTTGCCAACATATTAGACTACAACAATTAGACTACATTATTAGTCTCAGATGTAGTGTTCAACAATTTGTCAGTTGCTTATAACACCCAGTGCTCATCACATCAGTAATGGTCACCCAGTTACCCCATCCCGTCCAGCAACCCGAAGTTTGTTCTCTATAGTTAAGAGTCTCTCACGGTTTTAAAGGCATTTTCTTTCATTAGATGTAGCAGACTCCCATGGTGATAGACTCGAATTTGTGCAGTCCATCGTACTTTCGATATACTTTCCTTGGTATTTAGGGCTTTTCTGCATAGATTTACTCTTCATTTTCACTGTTTATGTGATTTAAAATAAAAATTTTCCCTTTCATCAGAGGGGAAGGTAGGGAAACAGGTGACTTATATTTGAAGGAAGGAGTGAATATGATTTTAGGCATCTTGACTTTGAGGTGTTGGGGTTGTGTAGCGGGTAGAGAGATCTAACATTTCAGAGTGAACAGGACTGTGTAGGTGTCATATGAATGGATATGATGAATTATATTCTGATGGTGAGAGGATAGAGAGAGAAGAGCTTAATGCCAAGTCTGAGAATATCTGGATCCAGGTATGCTCAAGTGTTTTTTATAGGCCTTGCCCCCAAGTATGGTAGATTTTCCAATGGAGAGATCTCTAAGTTAATAGTTATTACTTGACATTTTTCTCTTAATTTAAAAATGGGGGTAAAAAACATTTTAACAGTTTTTAAAAAATCTTTCTCAGGCACCATAACACTTCTTTTGGGTTGTAAATTTTTTCTTTCAGTAAATACTTGTGGATGAGTTTTTACAGTTACAAATTCCTACCTAAGGCAGTTTCAGAAAGATGAATAGTGACTTTTTAAAGCACTTTTTTAAAAAGTGATTTTTTTAAAAGCACTTTCTTTTTTAAAAAAAAACTGTATCATGTAGCGTCTCTTCTTACCTACCATTTAATTCTTGTGATCTGATGTGAAGATTCTGTTCCTTTTACAGAGAAGGTTACAAAGGCTAGGATAAGGTTACCGCTCTCATAAGTAAGAGAATGAAGAGTGATCCCACATTTTTTACATTATTTCTCTGCCAAAATGTGCTTTTAGGTTCAGTTTGAGAGTTTTGTAATGGAGGATGAACAAAAAAACAGCTACTCTTACCTCCTTAGGCACTGTCACCTCCAGAAGTCTTAGGAAGCCAGAGTAACCTGCAGGGAATGTTTGGAGTATAGTGTAGGGCCTTTTCCTTTAATCATGACTGTTCTGTACCCTGTGTTTTTATTTAGGTCAGAGGTGCAGGGTTCGAGCCAAATGGTCATCCACCCTTCTTGGGGAAGGCATATAATGTTTAATGTTAAAGTTTAGACTGTAGCTTAAAATATGCTTTTCAGTCATCTGAGAAGATTATACTAAGGGTTATTGTTAAGTTTCATTTTGCAGAAGACACTGCCATCCTTGGGCTTTTCAAACTTAACAGGGAAACATTAGTGTATTTGTCTTTGTTTTTGTTTCATTTTTTCATTCTGGGAACCTAGACTAGCAGTCTCTGACTAAAGAGATCATCTATTGATCCTTGATCACCTGCCAATTTTATTATTATTTTTTAACCTGTGAAAAATTTGAAGCATACACAGAAAAAGGAAGAACAGTATAATCAATCAGCCTTTAGATAACTATCACCCAACTTCAAGAGCCATCAACATTTTGTCTATATAAATTTAGGGCACTAAAAAGCTGATTGAGAGGGTTGAAAATGTGTGGGAATCTTAGTAATTGTGAATTTTTCCTTTAGGATATAATCTGCGTGGGTGGTTTTGTAGGGAATGATCCACATTTTTGAAGTCTTTCCTCAGTAAAAGGTCTTTCATTTTCCTGCCTCTTACATGTTACAGCTCTCTGTTTTTACAGAGTATTGGTCCTTTTGATTACCTGGTGTCTCCCTGTCTCCCTGACTTGAGAACATTTGCTCTACCTTATCAGAAGATTGAACAGGGCCAGTGGTTTGTTTGTGGACTTGCATGAAATCTTGGCATCAAGCTGCTTTGTGGACACTTTCTGGAGGCCCTCTTAGTTTTTTTGTTTTTTGTTTTTAGGCCCTCTTAGTTTTAATACCAGACCTTTAACCTCCCCCTTCCCAAAGCACTGGCACTACCAGTTTTTAAATCTGAGTTTTCTGTAATGTAAATCAGGTTGCCTCCTGCTGTTATTTTATTGCTGGCTTTGAACTTTGGTTTTCTGAGTTCCCTAAGTCAGTTACCACTTGCCTTTCCAACTTTTATCTTTCCTTATGCCATCTTTGTACTTAGGGTTATAGGTTTTTAAGGCACATCCTCCTAGTTTCTTTCAGTGGTTTTTGACCGAAGAGTAGTAAGTGCATGCATTAAATCTGTCCGCTTTCTTCAGATGTTAATGTAGTATTGCTAATACTCAGTTGTTCGGTGTAGCTGGAACATAATACAGAGCTTGGGTTTAGGGTCAAAAAGCCCAAAAGCACATCTCCTGAAGTTTAGAACAAGGAGTCTTACCTTTTTTATTTTAGAAAGATAATCAAAGTGCCAGTGGTGGCCAGGTTTGGAATGGATTAAAACTAAAGTCAAGGCAAGTATTTGGCAGACTTTCTGTTAACCGTGAAGGAAATGATGATGATCTGAAGTAAAAGTCATGAAGAGAAGGGAAAAGATTTGAAAAATACTAGAGAGAATGAAGGGATGTTTAGATGTTGGGTGAGAAGAGGAACGAGAAGGTGGTTGAGGTACCATTTATCACTAGTGGTTCAGGTCACTTGAGTTTGGAAATGTAGGGAGAGGAACCAATTTTAGGTAGGTAGTCGGTTAGTTGGTTCAGTGGTCAACTAAGAGTTTGAGCTGGCTTCTAGGTGATGACGTCCTGTAGTTATTTACTATGTCAGGAATAAAGAGATAGGAGGTTGGAGATAATAGATTGGGACATTTTCAGCATGCAGATGGCGCAGGAGAAGACAGTCAAAAACAATACCCTTGGGAATGCCAATATTTAAGGGGTATTATTCTTTTTGTTCCCCCATAACCTAAAAACAAATAATAATAAATATCAATTCACAGGCTGTTGATAGTAAGGACAGAGTACCTTTCACCCCATTTTCCCTTTTGTCTTATGTAATTACAGTATACTATAATATGATTTCTGCCCCTTGAAGCATTTCTGATAATTTTAATAACTGTTGAATTTACCTTTGAGCTTTTATAGTACTGTAGACAACGTCCTAGTGTGATTATTTCATGGTGTTGCAGACAATGTCTTGTAGTTATGACTGTGGGCTGAGAGAATATTCAGATTTATTTAACGCTGAGTATCTGGGATTGGACAAATTCTTCAGGCCATTAGACTGCAAAGGTGAATGTCTTCAGATTTTGACCAAGAGAATATTACATGTTTAGCAGTTGCTTACTTTCGTCTGGCTAAAGCTAGCATCTTGTGCTTATTGGATGTGTACTGAGTAAGTAGATGGATTCTAATTTTCCTAGGGAATTTTAAGTCTACTTGATAATCAAAATGATTTATTTTAATGTTCTTTTTGTTGTTGTTTATTAAAGATTGAACTATAGAGACTGAAATTAAACTACATTTTAAAATCCAGTATAGAACTTTGTTTATTGTGACATTTTAGTAATTCTCTTCCTTTAAAAACATCTTTAGTAAGGTCTTTCAAGTTGCACTGTAATTTACTATAAACTATATTGATATTTGAATTGTTTTCTAAATAAGGAGGTGTTTGATACTTTATTAGTTTTCTTTCTGTGTTTATTAGATTACAGAGATTATTATGGATTAGAAATTGACTTTTTATCCATTTCGTTTTCTTGTAGAGTGCTTAGACTCAATGTGCTTCCCTGAGTCAACCTCCATAAGACAGTAATTAAGTCAATTAGAATTTTAGATTAAATCCCCTTTTCTTCCTCCATCTTTCTATTCTTGGGTCATTAATATGAGCAAAAATTATTTATTTGGAAAAGAAAAGCTTATAAAACCAAAGAAGGAATCTCTTCTTTTACCTTCCTCCAGAATCCTTTCCCGCTTTCCGTATTTAGTATTAATTTTTTCTGTATGCTCCCAAGAAACATTTTTATGCATATAACTCATGTGTAGAGGTAGATATTTTAAAAAATTCTTGGGCATTGTGCAATTGTTATACACACACTTTTGCACCTTTAGATTCAGTTAGTAGTTATTTTTGAGGTTGTTTTCATTCCATGCCTAATCCTTTTTCATTGACTGCTCAGTATTCTGGAATATGAATGTACTATGATACAGTTGTTTTAATGATGAATATTTTGATTGGGTTCATTTAGAGGTGATTTATAGAATTTAATATAGCAGTGTTAGTACTTCTTAAGTAGTCAGAGAAAATATATATGGAATCTCTTAAAATGAACAGATGTTTATAGCTTGGTGTATACGGTTTTATTACCATTAGGCTACTGAATAGTATTTTTTACTACTTTCTCTTGAGTTGTAAACAGAACTCACTTTGTTTTAGTAGTGCTATAGCTAGGACCATCCCAGAAAATCTGATTGATTTATTTTTTGTAAGTTTGTTTTAGGACCTATTTATATGATAGGTTATTTTTTGGTGGGGTGGGATCTTAGAGTGTCTTATGTTAAGTTTTATTTATACTTCCCATAGGGATTAGGAGCAGACAGCAAGAACCTGTACCCTTTCCTGCTCCCAGTTATTCAACTGAGTACAGATGTTTCCCAGCCTCCACATGTTTATCTTCTGGAAGATGGTTTAGAATTATGGTAAGAGGAAAAATTTGATACCCTGGATTTTTTTTTTCCTGGCCTTCCATACTCTCATGCCAATGAAGCAAAGGTCATGTAACAGGGCTGACCATTTAAAAACAAAAACATGAAATCACTTCCTCTGAACTGGGTAACATAATAGCTCCATGTCTTCTTGGCAACTGTCACCCAGTGTAGGCTCATAGGAGTCAAAATTAAAATGGGAAATTTCAGTAAGAACTTGGCTGCATTTGATATTTACAAGTTTGAAATGTAAAATGGGGAGAGCTCAATAAATTTTCAAAACTAAGAATGACTTGGAAGCTGCAGCCTGTTAAATGGGATGTTTTTTTGGGCGGTGTGTTGAGTTATTTTTCAGCCTCTTAACTACCTTACCTAGTAAGTACTGAGATACTATACCTCAGCCCCAAATGTTGAGTCTGCTTAGTCTTGACTAGTTATTTTACCAAGGTATTAGTAGGTTGTGTTGAAAAGGAAAGAGAAAAACTCTGTTTCTACGATGGCTTGGTACCACAGACCTGTAGTGACTGACCACTATGTTAAGGAACTGTGCTAAAACACAGAAAATCGTTTTGCTTTACTAAGCTTATCTTACGCATAGCAGCAGTTTTCTGTGGGGCCAATTATAATAAAGGAAAGGCTTAAACATTCTGATATGTAAACCGACTATTGAAATTAAAAAAGAAAATCACAGAAATAACCATAGAAAAAAATGAACATTTCTGGTTTCCTTCCTTCCTGCCTTAGTATTTTCTTAGATGTTTAGGAATGAACATTTTTTTTTGATTTTTAGAAATTCTTTGGTGCAAATTATAAATTAATGATCTGTAGCAGAATACTAAATGAACAGGTAGATAATTCACAAATTGGGTTTCTCACAAGGTGGGTTATGATGTTTGAACTTAAATGACTTTCAGTTGTTCGTTTGCAAATTAGCATGTGTTCAAAGCTTTTGTATTCATGTATTTTTATTCGTACAGGATGCATTACTCTAGATCAGATGTTGGCATTCTTTTTCTGTAAAGGAGCAGACAATAAGTATTTTAGGCTTTCCAGGCTATGTGGTCTCTTACCCTAACTATTCACCTCTGTTGTTTTTGTGCCAGAGCAGTCATAGATAGTATGTAAGATGACAGTGCTCCTGTGATACATCATTTACAGAAAGAAGGGTGTGGGTTGAAATTGACCCATGAGCTGTAGTTTGTGAATCCCTACTCTAGATTACAATTTAAAACATTAGGTCTTTGGCACACTTCTGTAAACATGTAGATAATGGATGATGTTAACTATTAGAAAAGCTAAAAATATTAGCTATAGTAATGAGATAGACTCAGATACTTAACAGTATATTAGCATGTATGTGTATATATATTAGTAGACTTAGTATATTAATGTGTTTAAAGGTCTATAAATTGTTTAAGGATTACATGAACAGGTAATAATAAAAGTACTTGCTCTGTTAATAGTAATCTCTTTTTTTCCTAGCTTTTAGTTACACGTAGACAAACTGAAATCATTAGAATACTTGTGGGTTTTTTTGTTTTTCTTTTACCAAGTTGGTTAGTAGCCAAGATTCCTTAAGTTGAACCAGGGTACACATTTCTTCGTATATTTTTCTTAGGAGTTAGAATTCATCTTTGGAATCAGATATAGGTGCCAGTCCCAGTTATACCACTGCACTAGGTGTGTAATCATTGTCTGTGAGACTCCGTTTCCTTATCTATAAAATAAGGAAGTATAATTCCTACCTCATGTGGTTGTTGTGAGGATGAGATAGTTTGCACAGTGGTTAGCACTTTGTATGTGACATTGAAAGCCTGAGAATGATTGAGATTGCCTAGGAAGGAAAGGGCAGGTATGGTGCATTCAGAATTCCACAGTATTTCCAAGGTCATACATCACAAGGTCAGATAGTGATAGAGGGGGGAAACCAAGCCAAGAGAGGAGACTATTTCCTGAAAGAGAGAGTAATCCAAATATTGCTGATGGTCCTTGTTAGAGGAGTACGAAGAAGTGAATTTGGCCCATGGAAATGATAGGAGTCCTTTCAGTAAAGTAAAAATTTAAAATTGAAATTAAGTACAGACTGTGAGCATCGACCACTTCAGAAGCATTTACTATGAAGGAGAGTGTAGAAATTGGGCAGCACTTGGCTGGTGTGGGGAATGCAAGGTCTGGAGGGATGGGTGAAGCTCAAGAGTTATATAATTGGAGGCAAGAAGGGATGGGATTTAGCATGTAGATTTTTTTTGAATAGCGTCAGGGATACTTCATCCATTTTAACTAGGGGCAGGAAGATGGATTTTTGTATTACAGTGGGATGAGATAGGAAGGTGTTCGATCAAATAGATTGTTTTCTCAACTAAATGTGAACTGTAGCCATCAGCATAGTGTTATGGCTGGAATTGAAATGTGTATAAGATACGAGGGATTTGTAGAGATAAAAGATGTAAATGGTTATTTTGGAGAATGGGAATTTGAACTTACTAGGGATAATCATTAGCAAGAGATGTTTGTGGTCACATATACCAAGTAAAACTCTTCAGACTGATCATGTGGGTTTTTTTTCCCTGTCAACTCTTTTCCCTCTCTTGATTCAGCATGCTAGAGATTTTTTAGTATTACTAGTCTTCTCAAAGAACCAACCTTTGGATTGGATTCTCTCTGTTGTTTTTTTTTGTTTCCTATTTATTAGTGCTTTTATATTTATCATGTCCTCTTTCTACTTTAAGTTTTTGTCATTTGACCTACCTTCTGTGATTTAGCTTGGTAATTTTTTTTCTTCTTTGCAAACATAAACACGTGATACTATAAAATATTTTTAAACAGATTTTGAGCAAACCTTGCATGACCAGGTTTTTTGTTCTTCAGGTTTTTTTGTTTTTAAATGAAGTACGGTATGGTAATGGAGACTGGTCAACAATAAGCATCAGCAATATACCATTGACTATAATATGCTCTTCATCATCAAAAAAAACCCCCAAAAAACCGGTTTGATTGCATTTTGCCATCATCTTAGGAGATTTAGAATCTTAACAACAAACCCCAAAAAGCTCTCTCTCTTTAAAAAACTGACTTCCTGAAATAAACTTTTCTTGCTAGGGTAAATTCTACTTTTAACATGTCATATAAGTCTATTTTCTGGTGTTTTATCAGATTTTATTTTTTTCCTTTAATTATAAATGAGTTGGATTGGTAGTCCATATTTTGTGATACTGTCTGATTTTATAACGGTGTCATGTTTCTTTTACCAATTTACCAGTTTTTAAAAGTGATTTTTTTTTTCCATACTGGAATGATCTCTGTAATACAGTAACCCTTTGGATGATTTGAAAATTTAGTAATAAAGGGAACTGAAAATGGATTCATGGCAGTGGCTGAAGAGTGATTCACAGTTTGGTAATATTCTGAGGTTTCTTAGTTGTTAGTTTATACATACTTGGGTTTTGATTTTCTTTTTTTTTTTTTTTTTTTTTAATATTTTATTTATTTATTTATTTGACAGAGAGATCACAAGTAGGCAGAGAGGCAGGCAGAGAGAGAGGGGGAAGCAGGCTCCCTGCTGAGCAGAGAGCCCGATATGGGGCTCGATCCCAGGACCCTGAGATCATGACCCGAGCCAAAGGCAGAGGCTTTAACCCACGGAGCCACCCAGGCGCCCCGGGTTTTGATTTTCCATGTGTGTTACAGATTGGGTACTTAATACCTTATGATACTAAATTTAAAAAAAGCCTTATATGCATTTCCCTTATCTCTATTATTTGCAGGTGTTTTTTTTTTTTTTTTTTTACCTCTTTTAAAAGTACATTTATTAGAGATTTTTCTTTTTTTTAAAATATAAAAGAAGTACATGTTAGATTTTACGAGTTTTCCTGTTTCTATCCTTTCATTATTTCTCCTTCAGATTTTTCACTTCCTACACTTAGGTGGGCATATTTTCCTAAAGCTATAAAAAGTGGTTACTTTATTACTTTTGTTTTTCTTCAGTGTTGAAACATGTAAGGCTATGAATTTGTCTAGGATTATAACTTCCTATTTCCCTTAAGTCTTGATATAGAATGTACTGTTTTTTTATTTTGGTGGTAGCATTATGGATTTTTAATGTCTTCTTTGACTCAATCTCATTTATTTTTTTTACTGATAATGAAATTTACGATTCAGGTCTGAATTTATGGCATTGTAAATACAACGTACCACGTGTTCGATTTTTAAAAAATTAATATGAATTTTAATGACAATAGGCTTTGCTTTTGTCGCATATTCATATCAATAGTAATGATATTGAAGATGCATACTTTATTCTTTCTTTTTTTTAAGATTTTATTCATTTATTTGACAGAGAGAGAGAGAGATGACAAGTAGGCAGAGAGGCAGGATGAGAGAGAGGGAAGCAGGCTCCCCGCTGAGCAGAGCGCTCAATGCGAGGCTTGATCCTAGGACCCTGAGATCATGACCCGAGCTAAAGGCAGAGGCGTTAACCCACTAAGCCACCCGGGTGCCCCTGCTTTATTCTTTCTAACTAGTAGGTTGTGTAGTTCAAATCAGTGTTTTACTTTTTGACACTGGCTTATTAAAATACCCATTTAGTTTTCTTGTGTCAATGTCCCTTTTCATTTCTAGCATTCTTGATCTGTAACTTCTAAAAGATATTATTCACTGCACAAAATTTTGATATTTTTGTATATTGCTAAAATATTTAAAAAATAAACACAGTATTTTAGATTTAAAATTTTTGTGAAGCATCGTGTGTGACATATATGTATGCATTGATTGTATTTTCACCTTTTAATTATTTTGCTTTTAAATTTTATCTGATATTAATATTGTATGGTTTACTTTATTTAGATTTGACTTAATTGTCTTTGTTCAATGTTTACATTTTAGCTTTTCTGTTTGAAATTTAGCTGTATATTTACAGCTACTAATTTAGTAGCTGTATTTGAAATTTAGCTGTATATTTACAGCTACTACTAATACAGGGCAAATTTTTGTATTTTAATTTAACCAAAGATGCTTTACCTCAAAAGAATTTTCATGCACTTACATTCATTTGTTGAATTGATACACCTGTCTTTTTACCTGATGGTCCATGTTTCCTATATTTTTTTGTGGAAGGGTAACATTAAAATTTATATGTCTCTAGTTGTTTTCTTTTTAATATGTCTCTAGTTAAAGATGTTGGTACATATAACTTTGTCTAATTATTCATCAGAATAGTAACTCGTCTCTTTTCTTTAGTGCTTTGACTTTGTCTCTCTTTCTTCCTAAGTCTTCATTTGAAGTTGGATTTATATGCCCTGTCATTTTATTTTTTATTTTTATTTTATTTTTTTATTTTTTTTATTTTTAAAGATTTTATTTATTTGACAGCGAGAAACAGAGCGAGAGAGGGTACACAAGCAGAGGGAAAGGTAGCGGGAAAAGCAGGCTTCCTGCCGAGCAGGGAGCCCGATGCGGGGCTCGATTCCAGGACCCTGGGATCTGACCTGGGCCGAAGGCAGACGCTTAACGACTGAGCCACCCAGGCGCCCCATTTTTTATTTTTAAGTACTTTAAACTTTTCAAGATTTTTTTTCTATTCTTAAATGGTATGGCTTATATTGTGGGAACCAGCATAAGCAGTGAGAGTGACGATGACCTGAATGGTCTTTTAACTAAGGTAATGACATTGGGAAGAAAAAAATTCATAGGAAATTTTAATTTGGATCAAATGACAGAGTTTGAAACATCTGAGATTTAGAATATGTCCATCAATTTTTTTCTCACTGAAATGTCATGACCAGATTGTGTGTTTTCTTTGGATTTCATCGTTATTTTAAAGGTGAATAAGATAAAAATTTTAAAATCTCTTGTTTACCCTTCAAAAATGGAATCAAACCCTGTTCTTGTTGATCTGAGTGAAGTGTCTAAAAATAACAGTGCTTGTGTATGTGGCACATACTTCATCTTCAGGATGACTGGTTTCTCTTGTGTCCCTCTTCCTCTTCCCAATTCTGGCATTTGAAATTTGTGAAGTAGGTCATAGATAAAAGCAATAGGGAAGTCATATTAATTGTAAATATTTATAACTTAAAAAATAGAAAATCCATTTCTTGTTGCCTTGTTAAGAAATGGGTTAGTAAGAATGTCTTTGAATCCCGTGGTATTGCATGGTTATTGAATTCTCCTGTATTCATTTCAGGGATGACCCACTGTACCAATTTTTTCGTTTTCATTCCCTGGTTTTCTTTCATGTAATGTTTTTAAAATCACGTGTGTGTGTGTCTCTAAACAGTATATTCTAACTTTATATAAATTTTATAGCTTGTGTTCTAACTTGTTTAGTTTTTGCTCCCTGTTCTAAGCTTGATCCATATTGATGAGTTTAAGTATGAATGTCACAATTCATTTACTCCTACACCATTTTGGTTGATGTTCAAATAATGCAGCTGAACATTTTGTACATGATAATGTATGCAGATGTATGAGACCTTATTTACTAGGTCATAGGTATGTCCATATACACATATTTCACTTTTTCAGATAATGATTACTTTCCAAGTGATGAGACTAAATTCCTCCTGCCAGCAGTGTGCAAGAGTTCTCACTGTTCTGTAGCTTTGCCAATACATATTATGTCAGACTTTGGAAATTTTGCTAATCTGATAGGGGTAAAATTATACCTTGTTTTGCTTATATTTTACATTTTCTTGCTTACTAGTTCAGTATCTTTTTATATTTTTTATAGTCAGGTTTATTTACAGTTTTTGAATGGATACTCTTTGGAGTGCTTGTTCATGTGCTCTCTACATTTGTCTCTTATTAATCTCTTGTGTATATTCTTGGATACTACTCCCTTTTAGTTATATGTATTGGACCTCTTCCAGTATGTGCCTTACATTTTGAATTTTTTGCAGCATCTTTTGATACACAGTAATTGTTAGTTGTAACATAGTCATATTTATCTTTTCATTTAATCTTTCTTAAAATTAAAACTATAATTATGTTATCTTGACGTGTTGTAAAATAAAAACTTAACCTTCTCGTATAAATACTGGAATTGTTTACTTTATTGCGTATGAGTTAGAGGCCCAGTAGCTCATCACCAATAACCGAATTGTCCAGTCTTTTCTTAACCTGGGAGCTGCCTCTGTCATAAACAAGCAGGTGTGTTTCTTGTGTTATACTCTGTTTATGGTATTAAATACATTGATTTTATAGTAAGCTCTAATACACGGTAAAATAAGTATTACCCCCACTTTCCCCTATATGTTTTGTTTTCTTGAAAAATTTCTTGTTTATTCTTGGTCACTTGCCTTCCAAATCATTTTAGAATTCAGGTTTCCTAATTTCTCGGGAAAAGCCTGTGGGGATTTGAATTGAAGTTTTACTGATTTTGTGTAACAATTCAGAGAGAATTGACATCTTTATGATGCTGGATATTTGTATCAGTGACTCTTATAGTAAGAGCTGTTTAACTCTTAAGTATTTGTTTTGGTGTATAGAAATTGACTTGATCTTTGTATACAGTATATTGATATATTTAGCAATCTTGTTGAAGCCTCTTAGTGATTAAAGTACCTTTTTTATGAATTCTTTCTCCCTCTCTTTTCTGTCAGTCATATCTTCTGTGAATAAAGACTGTTTAACTTTTTCCTCTCACCCTGTGTCTTTTATTAATTTCTTTGTCATACCATGTGAGGAGCTCTCCGTACATGCACTTTATTATAGATGTGAAGGTAGACAAGATAAAAAATAGAGTGTATTTTTTGAAGTGTGATTCTGTTTTTCCAAGAGAATGGTTTCAAATATCACCATTAGGTGTGTTTTCTAGGAGTGTTTGGTAGGTACTCTCTTACCAGATTAAGCACTTACTTTCTGCTTATAATAGGATAAGACTTTTGGTAATGAATGTTAGATTTTGAATAGAATCTCCTGCTACTCTTTTCTCTACTCTTTTCTTGGAGTTGTTGTGACAATCATGTTTTATTTCTATTAACTTCTTGGGTGGGGAGCGAGGAGATAAACCAGCTGCACACTTCTGGGATAAACCAGGACCCATATATATTTTATTTTTTATACATTGATTCTTTCATATTTCCCAGTGTCTGTTGAAAGGACACATGAATTACATGTGACAAAAATAAAAATAAACCAATTTTTGTCTCTCCTCGATTGTAATCATGCTTTTGCTTTAGCATTATAATTTTATCATAAATATTTTAGTATGTAGTTACTTCCCTTACTATTCTTGCTGTGTGTATAGAAATAATAATATATGATTTATAGATAAGCCTTAAATTTTGACAAATTTGGTAATTTTTTTCCTAGAAAGATAACTTTTATAACTTAATGTATTGTCCATTTTTTTTTCTTCCTTTAGATGGGACAATTTTTTAATACGTTGTATTGTTAACAGCTTAGTGGTTATGGAAAGAGACTTAATCATCTGTTTTTCTTCCTAGGTTAGTGACTTTGGAAAACAGCCCATGTGTTACACCAGAGTTGCTTCGTATATTTCAGAATATGTCCCCACTTCTTGGTATGTGTGAAAGCGTAAACACAATACTGTTTTTGAATGCAGCCATAATTTGGGGCCTTATAGGTGAATTTAAATTATACCTTTCATTTTTACAGAAGTCCCTCATATTCACAAACAAGTTTAATGGTGTTTTAATAGTTTTTAGATATGTCTCTGTATAACTTTTTAGAACCATTTCTGCTTATTAAAGAGTAGGCACCAAATTTACTAAATAACTAAAACCAAAAAAGTGTTCTTGTAATATTAATTCCATATTAAGTTTGAACTTTGATTAAGTTTTTATGTTTCATAGAGGTTCTATGAGGTATTTAAAAGATTATATTATAAAGCTGCTTTGGTATACCATGGTATTATCCATTTTCCTTTACAAAATGATTTTATGCTGTCACTTGTTCACAAATGAACACATTTAGCGAAGGCACCAACAACATGAAGACTATTAATTACTGGCAAGTCATATTTATTGTTTCTTTAATTATTACTGATGTATAGAGATGCACAATCATGAACAATGTTCTAGAACCATCATTTGTGCCACATGAGATGGGAGAACTGGACACTGCTAGGAGTGGGGCCTTAGTCTCTTTCGCCACCTTGGATGGGATCTAAATAGTTTATTTTTATTTGTTTGTTTTGTTTTTATAATCTGAACATGTACTCTGATGATAATTAATACTAGAGAATACTTTTCTGTTACATATCGCCTACCATTCACAAATATGTAATTCCTTGCATTTTAAAAACCATAATATTTTGTTTATAGAGTTGTTTTGTGAGGGATTTTACCAATGCAGATTCACATTTAAACTCATGGAGTAATAGAAAGATTGTATACAGTGCAGTTTACGGATCTTTACAGTTCTTTTTGAGTCTGCAAAATACTATCATTTATTTATAAAATGTAAAAATTCAGTTTTTTGCATTCATAGTAACTGTTAAAGCTTTAAGAGTGATCCATGAAGCAACTTTAATTCCTTCATTAGAACTTTGTATCTACTGACTAAATATTGTCCAGGGAGGGCACTTACAGCAATATCTTAAGACTGTTTTTTCTGGGAATTCATTTGTAGTGAGTAGTTTTATTAGAGGAAAAATATTAACTGAGTTATAATGATACACCAGAAAAGTAGATTAACTTTTTGACAGATCAATAAATGTGGACTAAAACACTATTATAACTGATTAGAAAATAGCTCATTTGCTGGATGGTCATAGTGGGTAGGTAGATAATGTAATTAGTCCTTCACATTTTCTCAGATTTTCTATTATTTTACCCTATTCTCCAGAATAGATCTCAATAACCAAAATACCATCTGTTTCGTAATAAAGAGCCACTTGCCATTTATCATCTAGTGACACTTTAAAATTGTAGAAAAAATTCCCAAAGATGAAGACTGTGGCAGTAGACCAGTTGCTTGCTGCTGGTCTCCTAAAGAAGTTTTATCTGTTTTTAAGAAACCACAGGGAAAGAAAGTGGAAAATACCCTTTTCACTTCCCATAACTCTCTGGTGAAGGCCTTTTAGTTCTGTTCTTCCACCTTGGACACCAAATACAGTGTCATTCTGGTTAATCTACAGTGCTTCTTTGTGCTTGAACTAGGAATAGAAACCTTAACCAGAGCCATTGTCAACTTTGTCATGAACAGGATTCAGCCATTTTCACTTATGGGACTTTATGCAGTGATTTCACTTTGCCTGTGTTATTTGACCCCAAATTCAGCCTGCCTGACCTTTACAGTGTAACAAGAGAAGGATTGGTAGACAGGAAAAAAGATACTTAAACACAAAGCATTGACTACTACGACTCTATGACACTATTTTGAGTGTAGGCTTGTGTAAACACCATAGTACAGTTTAACCATAGAAAGCTCTGTAGTTGATGCATAGACCTTACGAATCAGTAAGGACTTCTCTGTGTTTAGAACAGTGTCTGGTGGGATACCTGGGTGGCTTAGTTGGTGAAGCATCTGACTCTTGATTTCAGCTCAGGTCATGATACTAGGGTCATGAGATCCAGCCCCGCATTGGGCTCCACCCTCAGTGGGGAGTCATTTTGAGATTTTGCCGTCTCTGGTCCTTTCTCTGCTTGTACAAGCGTGCACAGCTGCATGTGCTCTCTTTCTCTCTAATAGAAATAAATAAATCTTTTAAAAAGACCAGTGCTACACAGTAAGGATTATTTGTTTTGCAATTATATGCGTTACTATTACTGTTAATATTACTGCTAATTTAAAAGAAAAAGTAACCACAGTCTCTGAAGGATTTGTTACTTAACTAAATCAACTAGCGAAATTTTATCCTTGTCATAGTTGATATTTGATTTAAGCTTTTTTAATATTCAAAAGTTTTAAAAATTCTGTATTTTACAGATAGTAGCAGTAGATTATATGGATGCTATTAAATTAGTTCATTTCCTGCTTTTCATACAAATGAATTTTCATACATATTACATACAAACATTGTATGTAATTTGTTGTATGCATTATGGTGTGTGTGTTTGTTTCAAAATAGGAAATATTTCTGTTTACACATTATACCTGTGCATGTTTAGTATACCTTAACAAAAGTGTTACCTTTATTCTTGAGTATCACAAAACTAATTTTTATATGTAGCATCTTGCATATACATTCTTTCATATGAGCTTTAGGATTTATTTTGAAATATAATGGGAATATTTATTTTCATCTTTTTAAAATATAGATCAAAATGAATACGTACTTTTCTTATCAGTGAAAACATATTCTTTCTCATTATATCCATGATTTTTAAAATTTACTTATCAAATATGTGATAGCTGTTACTTTTTTATAAGCAGAAATAAAGCTTTTGGTAGAAATTTTCTCATTTTCATTTAAAATATGTAAAACCAACAATATCGAATACTATTTAGATGTTTACGGTAATGATTTTTAAGCTATGTTAATTGTGAATTTATTGTGAATTATTTACTTGTATTTACAAGGCTAAAATTCATTTTATATCCTTTTTCCTAAATGTAAGTAGAACCAGAGGAATTTAAAGCAGAACCAGAAGCTATCACCAAAAAATAATTTTGATAACCTAGTTCTAAGGGCTTGCTTGTTTTTAAAATCCTTTAAATCTGTTTTATAGTATTAATTTACTTAGTATTCTCATTACTTGAAAGATAGTTATCTGACTGGTTCTTGTCGGTGCTGTTATAAATGTCAAACTAATGTTCCTTGACCAGTTGAATTTTTCTTCTGGTAACTTTTCATCTTATTTGGAAGGGGCTTTTCCCTATCTGTCTTCATGATGTTGTAGGTTCTCTTACACATTTTAGCCCTCATATATTATCAGAATTTGAAATAGAAGGAAAAATGATGATAGTTGCCTTTCCAAACATAAACATTAAATAGTATGGTTAAACGTAGATTCTTATTGGATCTCTAACATAATTCAATAATTTGTTCTCTCTGTCCCATTACAGAGACTTTAAGAAAATAAATAAAATGTAACATGAAAGTACAGATTACAGGAACAAAAGAATAGAGGGAGAAAAAAAGAATTCACAGAGTATAAATTTTAATTAGACTAATAGATATAAATCAGATGTGCTCAGTATAATTAGTTACTTTGGACCACAGATTTGCCTCTGAGTTCATTCATAGGCTGTGAAAGAAAAACTTGATGACTTAAATTAGGGATTTTCAATCTGGACGCTATTAACATTTTGGATCAGGTAATTTTTGTTTTGAGGGGCTGTCCAATGCGTTGTAGGAGGGTTATTAGCCTCCTTAACCTCAACCCACTAGACTAGATGCCAATTATAACAACCAGAGTTTCTAGACCTGGCCAGATGTCTCATAGGAGGCAGTAGCCCCTGATTGAGAGCATTTGATTTAAGTTACTCACAGGTCTGAAAGTAAATAACAGATCTCTTGCACCTTGAAGTCTAACTCCTTCTGATACAAGACCAGACCATATTCCTCAGTCTCACTAGGAGCTCATGGATATAATGAACAACATTTACTATACTTTAAACTAGGCATGATAGCATGCCCTAGAAAATGTAGTGAAGTCTAACCTTGCCATGATGGAGCATGGAAAGCAGTATGACATGACCTAGTCGCTTGAGTATTTGCTTATAGAGATGGATCCAGGAATAGTTCTTAAACTACCTGCAAAAAGAGATGGACACTGTGGTTTTTTAAATCATTCCTTCTTAAATACTGTTTGCTTCAGCATGTATATTGATAAAACTTTAGATGGCAGTGATTTAGAAATTAGACATGCCTGGTGTGTAGCCATTTTAAGTTCTCACTTGAATAAGGCTATCCTGCCTTACTTATGACAGTCGTTACCAGTCTGCTTTTCAATGTTGGTCTGCTAAAGAGGGTACAGACGTCCAAACTTGACTGAACTTTCTGCTGGAGGAGAAAAAGACACTGAATTTTTCATAAGAATAACCTTAAACAGTATAAAGGCCTGCTCATTTATCCTGAGATTTCATCTTCTCATGTGAAAAATACTTATATGACAGCCTTCATTATTTCTTTTTATGTCTTTCATCAGCACAGTAACAAGTTGATTCATCCCTGTCCCTTCCACAATTTTCATTTTAAACTACTCTGTTGAATCCTGAAGTATATGTGTACTTTTAAAAGACATTTTGAGCGGGGAGTAAGATCATTCCTTTCTTGCAAAAGTGTATGGGGAATTCTTATCTGAAGAAAATATCTTCTTACTGTCTAGGATAGAAGTTAATTAAGAGCCAGAGCCTAGATCAATATTTTGTGAGGGAAGAAAAAATCTTTTTTAATGTGTCTTATTGTAAGTGAAGAGAATTTTGAAAATATTAACAACAAAGAATGGCACATTTTAGATACAGATATTTTGGGGTCATGTTTTGATCTGTAAATTATACACGTAAGATTTGTATTCTGTTGTACTGAATGTGATAAAACATGTAAAATAACATTATGAAAATTTGATCCTGTACAGAGTTAATAAAATAGCTTTCTGCTTTGCCCTAGAGCAACTAAACACAGTATCCTTTTCCTATGCTATTCTGGTAGTTATATTTTTAGGAATATTTTTTATGTGAAAGTTCTTACAGGGGAGCAGATTGAAGACGAGCCCAAGGATTGAGAATTATCTAAACACACTATTAAAAGTTTCTGGAGTGTGATAGGACTCTTTTCATTAAGTATTGTAGCATATTCAATATCAGTGTGGTAGCACTCAGTAAATGCTTATTGAGTGAACCATTTAAGCACGTGTAAAAATGTGATGGTAAAATGATTCAGTTCCTTGTCATTTACCATGCTGGCACTAGAAAATGTATTTTGAAATGAAAAGTTTGGTTCATATGGTTATGTGCTTGTTTTCTGAAAGAAAAAAAAATGGGAGCTTAATTTTTTTCCTAAATTATTTTAACTAGTGGTAGGTACATGGGGAGGTACTCAGTTATAGGTTGATGTCAGTTTTTAGGTAGCTGTTTATATCCCAGTAGTCTGAACAGCACTCAAAAGGTTTGTAAGGAAGGGTATATAAATTAGTTTTAAATAAATTGCTTCATTTAAACTGATTTTGAACATTGAATTAACCTTTCCTTTTTAAAATAAATTCATTGGCAGAACTAAGTTCAGAAAATCTCAGAACCTGCTTTAAGATCATCAATGGTTATATCTTTTTATCATCAACAGAATTTCTACAGGTATGGTGTAGTAGTTTTTGCATTGTAAAAATTTATGTAGTTCTTCTTTGTTTCTCATTTGAAATCAAGAGATACCTTTTAAAGATTTCGAAGGATGATCTGTTACTTTAAGGGGGGAAAGACTTTATAAGCGCTGTAGGGCAGATGTGATGCAGTTCCATGAACTGTTACTTAACACAGAAAGTACACTCTGTAAATAAATAAAGCCTTATATTTCTGCAAAAATCAGTATTGCAGTAAACTATATTTTTCTTTTCTAATCTTTTTCTAAGAATTCTAATTGAAGCTTTATATGCTTAGACCTGAAGTATATAATTTTCAGATAGATTATAATCAGTTCCAAACTTAATTTTTGCCTGTTTTGATACTGCAAATATATGTATATTTTGACTTTTGATTAAATTTCAGACATATGCAGTGGGTCTCTGTCAGTCCTTTTGTGAGCTGCTAAAGGAAATTACTACAGAAGGTCAAGTTCAAGTGCTCAAGGTATTGTCATATTTTAAATGAATATTTTTTTAAGTTTTCGCAAAATCTGTATTTTGTGAAATTGGACCTTCGTTTGGGTTTGGATGATTGGCAAGAAGGAGAAGAAGTCTAAAATACTTCTAGACAGTATTTTTTTTAGTGGTAATCAATTGCTATAATACCTCGGGACCAGGGGTCTCAAGTTTGACTGTGCATACAGATCTCCGGAGGTTGTTGTTAAAATGTGGATTCCACATTTCTGACAGGGTCCCTGCTGATGGTATCCTAATCAAGGTCCATCCTCCCTGCTTCCCCCGCCCCCATCCTGAGACCTCACTTTTAAGCAAGGCTTTAAAAATGTTTACCAATTGTCCAAAGACTGGTGACATTTGATACTCCTCATTGCTCCACTTGGTTAGCCTACTTTTGGGAAGAAATTTTATTATAATGTGGGACTTTTAATTTGCATTGGCATCATAGTTATATTATGAAACGTGTATAGATTATGATTTAGAACACAGTATCAAATCATTTTGTTTTATACCTGAAAATAATATAATGTTATATGTCAGTTAAACCTCAATTAAAAAAAGAATTTTAAAAAGTAAGCTCTGAGTTAATGTTTATGCATTATAGCTTTATAAAGATATATATTATCTTTATATATTGTATATAGTTGTGTAGAATTAAGAACAGGCTCTGAGTTGTATATATTTATGTATTAAAGATGTAAATAGAATCACATGTATTTATAAACATAACATATTTATAAATATATAATGAAATATATCATTACGTGTATGTATATGTATACATATACGCATACATGCTTTATGTTTGTATTTTGCAAGATGTAGCTGTTAAAAGTTTCACCCCTTTCTGCACTCCCCTCCCCTTTTTCCTAATTTCTCAGCTGTGTTCTATGTCAGATATGGTCAGATATGTGAGATAGGTGAAATGTTAAATTAAGAAATGCATTTCTTTAGATCCTAAAAACTATATGATTTCCTCCCAGTGAAGTTAAAATGTCTTTGCCCAAAGAGGTTCATTGTAAGAAATATACATTTGACCCTTGAATAACACAAAGGTTAGGGTCGGAGACCCTCTGCACATTAAAAATCCAGGCTTAACTTCAGACTCCCCGTAAACTTAACTATTAATACCGTGCTGTTGACTGAAGTCCTAAAAGATAACATAGTCAATTAACACATATCTGGATATGTGTTATCCATATATGGATTATATACTGTATTGTCATAAGGTAAGCTAGAGAAAAGAAAATGTTAAAATCATGAGATAAAATGAAAAGAATCTCATGAGAAAATGCATTTATAGTACTGTACTGTATTGAAAAATATCTGCATATATGTCGACCTGTGCAATTCAAACCCTTGTTCAAGGGTCAGCTGTATGTAACTAGTCACTATAATTTGTCATAGTGATCCACAGTATACTGGGGGACTGAGTAGGTAAAAGTTTGTGCAGATGGTAAAATCTCCTTTTGTATTAACCACTGTGATGGCCGCTATATAGCTAATAAGAGTAATCATCAGTTTGAACTTATTCAGCCGTTATAATATTTAATGTATTGTTCTTCAGACATTTATCATTCACACACATGTATAAAACTCTAAATATCCATGTTACAATGCTCGTTAATTTGACTTTCAAATTGGTTGCAGTTTGCATTTGGTATTTTGGGTCCTTATTCATTTATTCACCATATAGGTTATGGGTCAGCAAACTTTTTCTGTAAAGGACCAGGTAGTAAATGTTTTAGGCTTTGTGGGCCATACAGTCTTTGTCTCAACTATTTGTATCTTCTGTTGTAGGATTGAAAGCAGTTAGAGATGATAAGTAAATGAATGAGTATGGCTGTATTCCAGTAATGCTTTATTTACAAAATTGTGGCATGGGCATAATTTGCCAACCGTTGGTAGCAGTATTCAGTTTTCAATTGTAAAGTCATCAGGCAGGAAGACACCTATAGTTAAGGACTTTGTATGTTTGCTAGGGCTACCGTAACAAAGTACCACAACCCATATGGCTTAAAATGACAGAAATTATAGTATTGATAGTAATCTTACTCACAGTGTACTAGACACTGAAAGTCTGAAATCAAGGTGTTGTCAGGGCCATGTTCTCTCTGAAGACTCTCGGGGAGAGTTTATTCGATGCCTTTGTCTTGCTTATGGTGATTGCCATCAAGCTATGACTTCCTTGGCTTGTACATTTATCACTTCAGTCTTTGCTTTCCCTTGCATGTGACGTTCTCCTTGTATCTCTGTGTTCTAATAAGAGTACCAGTCATAATGGATTAGGGGCCTACCCTAATAATATCATCTTAACCCAGTTACATTGCAAAGACCCTGTTTCCAACCATATTCACAAGTACCTGGGATTAGGACTCCAACATATCTTTTTTGGAAGACACAGTTCAACCCATAACAAGCATTTACTGTTAAAAAGTGAAAAGATAGCTTTTGTGTGTGGGGATCAAGTATGGAGGATTGATTGGAGTCGGTTTTGTAGATGGAAGTGACCCAGTAGAAGAGAGGATGGCTCTAGATGATACAAGAATTGGAATTTTGAATCACGAGCATTTGTGGAAAGATTAGTTTGAAAAGGGGGGCAGGAGTTTGTTTTCTGAGAGAGTTGGCCAAAATGGCAGTGATTGAAGCTGTAGATATTCGTGTTAGGTGAGAAGTATAGGAAACTGGCATGTGACCTTGGTGTTTTCAGCTATAAAGGAAACAAGGTTAGAGCAGCATAATGCCTGTCACTCTTGAGGCAGAGGGATGTTGCAAGATGATGAGAATATTTGTACTTTGCACAGGGTAGGGGGCATGAATATTACTTACCTCAGTATTCATTCCTTAGTGAATTCTACATTACTGATGTTGAAGTTGATACTTAAGATTCTTGATTCACTTATATATTTGAACAATGTCTTTAGGCTTTAAGAGAATTCTTATAATACAGAAAGACTTTTAACAGGAGTTAAAATAAAAAGATCTTTGGGGGTGCCTGGTGGCTCAGTCGATTAGGTGTCTGCCTTTGGCACGGGTCATGATTCTAGGGCCCTGGGATCGGGCCCCACATTAGTCTCTCTGCTCAAGGAGGAGCCTGTTTCTCCCTCTCCCTCTGCCTGCTGTTCTGCCTGCTTGTACTCTCTATCTCTGTGTCAAATAAATAAAATATTTAAAAAAAAAAAAGATCTTTGGTTAATTCTGATTTTTCCTAGAAAGTCCATTTGCAAACCCATTACTTACTTCACCATACTGTCTCATATTTGCTCTTCTGTATTTGAAATCACAGTAGAATCTTTAAACCAAGATAATGTTGTAAATTAAAAATAGGGCACATACACTAAGATATGATAAAATTCTGCTTTTAGTTTCGTAGATACTTTAGTGGGTTTTTTTTGTTAGTGTAGGCCTTAAAGCATGAGAATGTAAGCCCCAGCTACAAAAGAAGTATGTGGTCTCTGAAGGAGTAATTACAGAAATCTGTGGCTTGTAGAGACCCTGGACACTTGAGGCCTGGTCTACTGCCACATATCTATAAATCCTAAGCCCCACTCTTTTCACAGTATTCTCTAAGCTGCAGAGATTACAGGTTAACATTGGACATGTTTAAGGAAATATTCTTGTGAATTTTTAATGCATTTATGCCCTTACCAAACTGATGTAGTGGCAATATACAATTTCATTGAGGACTTCATGTGTCATATCTAATCTTAGCTTAATCTTTTGTCTTGGTGGTAATTTCTTTTCTGGAAGTAGAAGAGGTAACAAGGAGTCAACACTATGCCTTAATTCTGAGAAAAAACTGAGGAAAAAGAGAATGGCTATGTGGAAGTGGTAGACATTTGAGAGGAAATTGCCATGTCATTTTAATGTTGTCTTTATAGATTTGTGTGTGTGTGTGTGCGCGCGCGCGTGCGTGTGTCTTTCTCCTCAAGCACGTGTCTTTCTCCTCAAGCTTTTGCATGATCCTAACTTCAATAAATTATGTATTCTCCTTCCTCTGAATACATACAATGGAAGTGATTTGGAAGTGAGTGGAATCCATAATTCTTACGTTAAGGATTGCGCAGTGCATATGCCTACATCCAGTAGAAATGCCAACTGAAGCAAACCAAATGCCCATTTCCCGTGTTTCTCTCCTCTTGACCTGCGCTTTGGTCTGCACATTCAGTTCTACTACTTACGCAGTTCTTGAGTATATTCTGGGCTTAAATTCTCTCATTTGTTATATGAGGGATTGTGCCACATGAAATTTTAATAATTTGTATGCATTATCTGAAATCCTCTTAAATTTAATGTATGTATTCTAAGTGATTAAGCAAAGACATTGCTTATGTTTAAACACCTGTCAGATAAACTTTGAAATGAAAGTGGTTTTTTTCCCCGTCCTGCTTTTGTAGTATTTTTAGTAACTACTGAAAGACAAATTGTTCTGAGCCATATGAAATGGGCATTGTGAAATTCATTCGAAAAAGGAAGCAAAATTTTAAGGATATGTCCTCAGGAAAATGCTTACTTTCCTTTTACTCTTTATTTTTAATTATATTCTTGCACAATCACAGTATAAGAGGCAGGAGAGCAGTAGAGCCTAGTAGGTAAGACTGTAGACTGAAGAGAAACTGCCATGGTTTGAGGGTCGTCTCTGCTGCTTCTCAGCTGTGTCCAGGGAGCAGCTTCACCTCTGCTCCTCACTTTCCATCTGTAGAATGGGATGAAAACTTGTGTCCTAGACTTGAGATGAGAACCTCAGGAGCTTACGTGTATAAAGCACTTAAAACAATGCCTCCCGGGTAATCAGGTAATATTAAGTGTTGGCTATTTTTACCTAACTGTATAATTAAGTAGTTGCCTAATGATATAATCTCTCTTTGTGGCAGAATAGGCTGCTGTATTCGCAGGCCAAATTTATTTGGTTCTTAAGATTTTGGCTCTAAGAAAAAACAAGTTATTCTTCCTCTTCTTTTGACCGTTTCTCCTAAAGTGTTTATTTAAAATAAAGAATACATTAGTTAAAATTTCAGAACTAAGCCTGCTATTTACACAGTGATAGAGCTTTATTTTTTATCAAGATTTGTATCAGCTGGCCCCTTAAAATTAATTATATTTAAATCTTTCTTCCTTTCCAGAATGGTAGCACGGTCTTTTAAAATAATTTTATTATGAAAATTTCCAAGTTTATATAATGTATATATAACACTACCCTTACAACTTTACTGGAAAAAACCCTTTTTGCTTCTCCTTCCTTTGATGTGAAATAAGATATCTTAATTGTAGGTGTTTCTTAATTGTACCTGATAATATTTTACTTAAAAATTCAGCACAAAGCATTTATCATGCAAATATATATTAAAATATTTGTGTCATTTAACATAAGTTACAGATTAAGCCAATTTGTAGATACGCCAGCAGTTCTTTGATAGTATATAAATACTCAAGTTAAAAATTGACTACCTAATAACATTTAACACTGTTTTTGTGTAAACATTGCTGTAGCTAAACCAATACATTTTATTTTATTTTAAGATTTTATTTATTTATTTGTCAGAGAGAGAGAGCACAAGCAGGCAAAGAGGCAGGCAGAGGCAGAGGGAGAAGCAGGCTCCCCGCTGAGCAAGGAGCCCGATGGGGGACTTGATCCCAGGACCCTGGGATCATGACCTGAGCCGAAGGCAGCTGCTTAACCAACTGAGCCACCCAGGCATCCCTAAACCAGTACATTTTAATTGAAATCTCAGAAACTGGATTTTATTATTTAATTGGTGATAAATACTAGGAGTATGCTAATTATCATGAATAATTATTTGTTTTTTAAATAGAAGATTATTTTAGGACAGTGATCTTTTTATGCCTACTTGAAAACTTAAGACAACTCTCAAAATTTTTGTCTTTTTCCTATTCTCAGAGTTCCAGTAAAGGTATAAAAATAGTTTTTAATATTAACTCATTTTTTTTTTCAGATTTAATACCTCGCAGATACTGTTTCTTAATATAGTATGCCATATAACGTTTTTAATATATTTTTGGCTAAATGTTACTGTTACACTTGTTTCTGACAGTATCTGGAAGTAACTGCTTTGTTCTTTGAAGCAGAAAATTACAATGTTACAAAAATTGGATAGAGCGACAAGTATGCCTGCTTTTGGAACAAATAGGAGCAAAAATAGGCTTTATTATATTTTGTGAGTCAGAACAAATTATCTAGGTGAATATGATTATATTCTAAAAATACTCAAATTTGAATTGTTAACACCTCTTTAATTTAAAATGTGTCTTTATGTATACATACCACTTGGAGTTTAGAAGTTCTCTTGTCATGGTCTCATCAAGTAGTAATGAGCCAGGGTGCTTTCATTCACTGTGGTAAGGCTTACTTAAGATGGCACAAATATTCTTAAGGTATAATTTTATAATGTAGTAATAATAGTAATAGCTAATACTAGCCTTTACTATATGCTACACATTTCTAAGCACATAAAACATGGAGTTCATTCAATCCTCACATAAACTTAAGATGATAGTACTGTTCTTTCCCTGATTTTACAGATAAGAAATTAAATCACAAAGAGGTAAATACCTTATCCACGGTCACAAACCTAGTAAGCATTAGAACTGTGATAAAAATGTAGGTATTCCGACTTCAGCATCCATGCTGTTAACCACCTTGCTTGTGATGTAAGCCTAACACCAGAAAACGGTTGGATTGCAAAACACCAGCTAAAAGCCTACATTTTTTCACAGAGATCTTAAAAAACAATCTGTTCCAAATACATTTAGAAAAGGGATGGTTTGAAACCAAAGTGTAGAAGTTTAATTTGTAATAGCAAAATGCTGATAAAAAATAATTCGTAATAGGTGGTTAGATGATTGGAGGTACCCAGCTTACTAAACCACACAGAGGAGTACTGTGCAGCTTAGAAAGAAATGAAGACAGCCTCTGTGTACAGTGTTAGAGACTGTAAGCAAAGACCAGTATCTAGAGTTTTCTTATGTTTAAAGAATGCAACCTACAGAACACTAGAAAAATAAGCCAAATTAATAAATGTGGTTATGTGGGCTAAAGATGGAGAGAGGGTAGAAGGCTGATCTTTCAGGATATGTATCTATTTTTTACTTTGGTTTCTGAAGCCAAGTAGATATTTTACATGATTTAAAATAATAAAGTAAAACAGTTCCTAAGGATCAAAAACAAGCCAAAATAGTATCGTTATTCTATTATTGTGTTGGTACCATAACCATTGGAGAAGAATATTTCAAGTAGTTTTAGTATATACTATTTTACATGTGGACTCCTGGTGGGATACAGAACAAAAAGAAACACAAGGAGATTATAAATTGCGTTCAGCAGTGTTACTGTTATTAGTAATTATTCGTATAGTTATTTTGAGACCCATAAGTATATATGTGGAAGATTATATATGCTAGAAGCAAGTTACTGTTACTATAATCTGAAAGTTTTCAATGTAAGAGAAGGATGGAAATACAAAATCAAAGAATTTATGTAAAATGCTGTAATGTCAGTTGGATTTGGTGAATTTATGTTATATAATTTACAGGAAAAGAAAATAGATATCCTAATGCTGTCTAAGTAAAAGACCTAGAAGCAGTGTCACTCCAGTGGCAGTAAATATCCCAGAGCATAGATTGTGGTCTGTAAATATTGTTTCCTGCTGGTTGAGTCTGGAGTTCAGATAAGAGATGCTCAAGATAAACTGGAAAGATCTCTTTGTGCCAGAAGGAAGAGAAGGTGGGATTCTGTCAAAAGGATGCGGGAATCAATTTGAAGGAGCTCCCACTTGGCTAATGATGGGACAGTCTGAGCATCAGAATAAAACTAAATTGATTAAAACACATCAAACAAGCTAAAATCCCTGAGAACATAATGAGTCTCCTCCCAAGAAGAGTAAGTTATGATTTAAATTACCTTACTTTAAGTATCTTTGATTATATCAGTTGTCTTTAGAGTTATTTGCTGCTGGGAGCTGCTTATCCATGTTGGGTGTACATACATTTCACTTGAGATATATAAAATTGTTTATTAACTCTGAAATCGTTAGATACATTTTAAAAAGTTGTGTTTAGAAAGCACTGGTTACTGATCAAAATGCCTGGAAGGGTTTTGATCCTAGGTTTACAGAGGAGCCGTCTTCAGTGGAAGTAGTCATAATTTCAACTCTGTGGCTTTTAAATCAAAATTGCTATATCCTCCTTGGAAAGTGGACTGTAAAATGTCATGTGTGGAAATAATCACATCTCACATGTCACGTCCACAACATAACCTCATTACTACTAGTGGGACCACAGTTGTACCCATTGGCCAAACATATAAACTAGAAGTAATTACAACTTCTTCACCTTTGATTAACTGTTTAGTTGGTTTTCTAAATCTTACCACTTCTACTTCTTGAATTTTCTCCTGATTCTGTTTCACTGCCCCTGCCTCCAAGCCTAATAATAGCATTTTCCTATATAATTTTTCAGAAATAACCTCACCTTCCCTAGCTATGGTTCCTAACTTTTTTGAACACAAAGATTCCATTTTAGCCCTGATATATTTGTGGATCCTTTATGCAATAATAACTATATCTTTATATGAAAAGAAAATGCATACTGACAGCTGGTTTGTATTGAATGATACATGTAAGCATGTAAGTGAATTGATATTCTCAAAGTCATAATGATCTAACTAGATGATTGCTTCTCTTTTTCTGCACAAACTTATGTAATCATTGGTGTTAATTTTTTTGGAGTTATTTTCTTATAACTGTGTAAGGCACTGTATTCTTTGCCAGTAATCTTTGCTGAGTATGTGAAGAAACATCGACCCTTTGGGTATTTTATTTAAGTTACTTGTCCAGGTCTCTTCCAGAGCCATGCTGACTCTCCTGCTTTCTTCCTCCTCCCCAGGCATGTAGTTTCCTCTTGTTCTAGTGTCTTGAAATTTTACAATGATGTGCCTTGATGTAGGTTTATTCTAGTTGATTGTACTGGGCCTTACTGGGCCCTTTTAATATGGAAACTCTTTTTTTGACCCTTAAAAGATAATATTCTGTCTTCTCCTTCGGAGAGAGATGGTCACTTGCCCAGATATGCAGATTTGGAAATATCTGGCAACCTGTTTCTTAAATAGACTTTTAATCAGTCTAAGTTTTAGCCTTTTCCTTTCCCTCTTTTCCAGAGGAGGTCTTAATTTCTATGGGTTTTGATGAAAGGTGGGGAGAAGACAGGGATGGCATGAATCAAGTTGCTTCTTCACCCTGTCCACTTCTTCGTTAGGTGTTAGCTGTCTAACCTGATCAGTTATTTTTTGAATTTCTTCTTTATACCTTCCAGTATTCATCTCTCATCCCTTGGTCCTTTTAAAATCATTCCCCTTCCCTTTAAAGTCCTTATACTGTAATTACAGTAGGGTATCAGAAGGGAAGGAAGTTAAATATGTGTCTAGCCATCAGCAGGTGGCTTTACTTCCCATTCATACCTAAAACAGAGACTTTGTGATGACATGAACTACTGAGAGTCAGTTTACTAGCTTATCTACATTTTCCCCATCTTTATTCCAAATCTGTTTTTTTAATAAACTTTATTGAGGTCAGATTTAATTATTTTCTGAATTTCATTTCCTGTTGCTTTTAATCAGAAACTCTGATAACTTTTATCCTCTTATCTTTTAGTAGATAGCATAATACTTGGCCCACTGTAAAAGTTTTTGTATTTTTAACTTTTCTTTGGACATTTCTTTCACCTCTTGCTCAAAATTAGGGAATGCTGTCATCCATGGGTACTATTTGCCTCCCTTCTGAATGTTTCAAAATGCATGGAGGTGTATTTGATGGTGGTCATGTTTGGAGCATTCTCTTGGCACATAAAGAACAGAGACTAAAATGCTAAAATCCCCTTGATGCATGGAGTAGTCCTGAACAATAAATCATCCCACTCAGAATGTTGATAATGACCCTTGAGAAACATTGCTGTAAGTTTTAAGGGCAACTTGGCTCTGCCTTGAGATTAGTACTTGTTCATAACCCTCTCATATGGTGTCTGTTTTCATTCTTTCCCTCTTTAACAGTGGGGCTAGAAGCATGAAAGATTCCTTCTTGGTCCTCGTTGCTGCTTCCTGACTATTGCCTGCCTTTCTTCCTAAAAAATGAAACAAAAATAAACAAAAAAATTCACCCTGCTTGGATTTTCACCCTGTGGTTGTTATAAAGAAAAGCACTCTCACTCATCATTCAGAGTTTTCACCTGTGACAATCAGTGCTCATGAATGATAACCTATATAATTATATTATAAATGAAATGAGGTTATTTTTCACTTAATATATAAACAGTATATATGCAACAAGATTTTTTTTGTCTTATATATTGATAAACTCACAGGTAGATTAGTTTTTGGACAGTGAATATAGTTTTTAGTAATTTACCTTTTCTCTGTTAAAAGCCAACCCCTCCCTTTTTTAAAAATAATTAACACACAATATACTCTTAGTTCCAGGTGTACGATATGATTCAGCAGTTCTCTACATACTCAGTTCTCAACACAGTAGGTGTATTCGTAATTCCCTTCACCTTTATCACGCATCCTCCCACTCGCCTCTCTGGTAACCACCAGTTCTCTGTTTTTAAGAGTCCATGTTTTGGTTTGTCTCTTTTTTTCCTTTGTTTATTTGTTTTGTTTCTTAAATTCCACACATGAGAGAAATCATATGATATTTGCCTTTCTTGACTTACTGGTAATTATAGTCAATTATTATTTGACTTATTTAGGAGTGTACCCTTAGATCCATCTATGTTGTTGCAAATGGCAAGATTTCATTCTTTTTTATGGTTGAATAAATAATTCTATTTGTGTGGGTGTGTGTGTGAGAGAGAGGGAGAGAGAGAGAGACATGTTCTTTATCTATTCATCTATAGGTAGACCCTTGGGTTGCTTCCGTATCTTGGCTCTTGTAAATAATACTTCAGTAAATATAAGGGTGCACATATCTTTTTGAATTAATGTTTTCATTTTCTTTGGGTAAATAGCCAGTGGTGGAATTACTGGATCATATGGTACTTATTTTAAGTTTTTTGAAGAATCTCCGTACTGGTTTCTACAGAGGTTGCACCAGCTTGCTTTCCTGCCAGCAGTGCATGAGGATTCCTTTTTCTCCAGATCCTTGCCAACACCTGTTTCTTGCATTGTTGATTTTTAACCATTCTGATGTGTGTGAGATGGTGTCTCATTGTGACTTTAATTGTATTTCCCTGATGATGTGTGGTGTTGACCATCTTTTCATGTGTCTGTTGGATATATATGTATGTCTTCTTTGGAAAAATATCTATTCATGTCATCTGCTCACTTTTAATAGGATCATTTGTTGTTTTGATTTGTCTTTTTGTGTTGAGTTGTATAAATTCTTTATGTGTTTTAGGTATTAATCCCTTATCAGATACATTATTTGCTAATATCTTCTTCCATTAGTTGGATTTTTTGTTGTTGGTGGTGGTGGTGGTGGGTTCCTTTGCTATGCAAAAGTTTTTTATTTCCATGCAGTTCCTGTAGTTGAATTTTTCTTTTGTTTCCCTTGCCAAGGGACACATATCTCGAAAAATGTTTCTGCAGCTGATATCTAAGAAATTACTGTCTACGTCTTCTTCTAGGAATTTTATGATTTCAGGAATCACATTTAGGTCTTTTAATCCATTTTGAGAGGGTTTTTTCTGTGATGGTATAAGAAAGGGCTCAGGTTTTATTCTTTTGCATGTAGCAGTTGAGTTTTCCAAACACCATTTGTTGAAGAGACTTTTTCCCATTGTGTGTTCTTGCCTCACTTTTAAAGCCAACACTTTAGAAATGCTTTTTGCTAATTCTTTTAGTGTACCATTTTGTAAGGGTTATTTGTTTAAAATGAAAATGTAATAATGAACAACATGATATCTGTTAATAGTATGTGATTAATTAAAATTCTTTGCGAGATGTATAGCTCTATTATACACCTCATATTAAATTTTATTTCAAATCCATTTTTAATGGATTTTCTTGTAAAAGTGTGTCCAGTGCCAGAATATCGAATACTTCATGTGTTTGTATGTATTCTGAGATTTAATGTGTGATATTTAATACATTGTTTTCTTTACCTGTATATTACATGAAACAGTGACTTGGATTATAAAGTGTTACCAATGAGTCTTTCTGGTTTTTAGGTTGTGGAAAATGCCCTTAAAGTGAACCCAGTATTAGGTCCACAAATGTTTCAACCGATTCTACCCTGTGTTTTCAGAGGTATTATAGAAGGAGAGGTAAGATTTGCCTTAAGCTTCTTAGGATAGTAATGGACTTTAAGGTTCTACTTTTAATTTTTCTTCTTCACTGGAAAATTATTTCTTCTTTGTTGTTAGATATTAAAAGGAAATTTTTCTTATTATTGGTTTGTTTTGAAGTAAATTAAGTAATTTTCAGGGTAGTTACACAGCTTGGCCTTTTCTTTCTCCAACAAACTATAGCTTTTCTTTTTTTTTTTTGATAACTCTCTCACTTATATGCATGAATTTTCATCCACAAAGATTTAAAGCAGAGTAATGGGAAAGAACAGTGCTAGTTGTGGTACATATTGAATATTTGAAAATACTGATTATTTTCTAAGTCAGTCTCTTAAGTGGATCCTCATAATCTTGTATAAGTATTTACATTAACATAAATAAGCAAGCCATTGGTAAGTATCCTTTCTGTGTTGTCTGTCTTTAAAATCCACATTATATATATATAATATATATATATATTATATATATACATAACACATATATATTACCTTGTATGACATATATTTAGAAAGTTACTTATAACTCCGATAATTCTGGCAGTATATCCTAAAGCGATTTTGAAGGAGAATATTGTTTTATATCCCTGTTGACTGTTACCATGTCTGTGATTGTTCATGTTTTATACTCATACCTTGGTATAATTTTATGTGTGCCGTATTTTTAATTTTACAGAGGTATCCTGTTGTGATGTCAACATATCTTGGAGTTATGGGTCGAGTGCTGCTACAAAACACTAGTTTTTTTTCTTCACTTCTTAATGAGATGGCACATAAATTTAATCAGGAGGTAAGAATCAATTTACTTAACCTGAAGAAAGTCTTTTCAAATAAGGATTGGAAATAATTGGGGAAATAATAATTCTATAAAACTCTTGTATTTAAAATTTTGCATTTTAAAACTTTAATAACTTTTATTGTACCTATGATTTTGAAGAAGAAAGTAAAAAGAATCTCTAAATGGTAATTGAAATTTACATTAGTTCTCTTTCATCATAGTTTTGTTCTGCTTAACCATAGGATAGAATTTTGATTTGTTTATGGTTGCAATTTTTTTTTCTTACTCTTAAAAGGAGACAAATACTTTACATATAATTATTTACTGTCTTTGTTCCATTCTTTTACTGAGCTTGTTCTTAGTGTCATGTGATGGGTTTCCATTATAATTATTATGGAAAGTGACTTTTTCAGTAAAGGCTTATTTAAAAAATACTGTAACCAAAACCAACCACCAGGGTAAGTACAGAATAGGTTCTTGAGTGAGTTGGTTACTTGAGACTATATACTTTCTATTAAATTTGGTTTTTATGTATTAAGTCTTTAATCTTTAAAAATTTGTAAGATGTAGAAGTTGAAAGTACCTGAATGATGTATTTAGAATAGAGGCAATTTGTAAAATCTTTTGGTTTGTGAAACAAAACTATTTCCACTTCAAGGAAATCTAGAACAAGGAAGTACAAATTTTAGAATGTAGATAGTTTTTCTAGACTTAGATATAATCTAATTAGAAATTCTAGCCTTACAGCAAAGGAAATAGTCAACAAAACAAACAGGCAACCCACAGAATGGGAGAAGATATTCGCAAATGACACTACAGACCAAGGTCTGATATCTAAGATCTATAAAGAACTCCTCAAGCTCAACACTCACAAAACCGATAATTACATCAAAAGATGGGCAGAAGACATGAACAGAC
>CM053607.1:91794515-91864768 GCA_028646535.1 Procyon lotor | reverse complement strand
TGGCTCACAGACACATGAAAAAATGTTCATCCTCTTTAGCCATCAGGGAGATTCAAATCAAAACCACACTGAGATACCACCTCACACCAGTTAGAATGGCCAAAATCAAGAGGACAGTAAACAACAAATGTTGGAGAGGGTGTGGAGAAAGGGGCACCCTCTTTCACTGTTGGTGGGATTGCAAACTGGTGCAGCCACTTTGGAAAACAGTGTGGAGATTCCTCAAGAAATTAAAAATAGAGCTACCCTATGACCCTGCCATCACACTACTGGGTATTTACCCCAAGGAAGCAGATGCAGTACAAAGAAGGGCCACATGTACCTCGATGTTCATAGCAGCATTGGCCACAATTGCCAAACTGTAAAGAACCGAGATGTCCTTCAACAGATGAATGGGTAAAGAAGATATGATCCATATATACAATGGAATATTATGCCTCCATTAGAAAGGACGAATATCCAACTTTTGTATTAACATGGATGGGACTGGAAGAGATTATGCGGAATGAAATAAGCCAAGCAGAGAGAACCAATTACCTTATGGTCCCACTTACGTGCTGAGCGTAAAGAAAAACATAGAGGGCATTATGAGAAGGAAGGGAGGGGTGAATGGGGGGAAACCAGAAGGGCAGATGAACCGTGAGAAACTGTGGACTATGAGCAACAAACTGAGGGTTTTGGAGGGGAGAGGGGTAGGGGCTGGGCGAGCCTGGTGGTGGGTATTGAGGAGGGCACGTACTGCATGGAACACTGGTTATGGTGCAAAGCAATAAATCTTGTAACACTGAAAAAAATAAATAAAATTAAAATTTAAAAAAAAATTCTAGCCTTTGTTTAGATGAATAGATAGGTATTTAGTATTTAATAGTATTTATTAGTAATTAGTAATTAGTAATAGTATTTAACTGTGAAGGGGTTGTATTAAACCATTAAGTAATTTATTCAGTTGCATTCAGCAAAATTTGTTGAGTGACTTTAGTAATAACTTTAACAACAACATAAATGCCATGTAGTATATTAAATTCTCACAACAACCCATTGAGATAATAGTATTTTTATTTCCATCTTACCCATGAGAAATCTGAGGCTTATAGAGTTTTACTGACTTGCTCAATTTGACACAGCTAAGAAATGATGGAATTGCCTTATATACTCCAGCAACCTAACTTCAGAGTGACCACAGTGTGCTGCCTCCTATCACTCTTGGAACAGGCACTTTACACTATACACTAGAGACACTTGCTTTGACAAGCTTAGTGTAACCTTCAGAAAGTCTTGAATGGGCAGTTTCATAATTATTATGAGTGCTATGTCAGATATGTTTAGTGTGCTGTGGGAAGAGAAAAGGTATCTACTATGTTACATTTTTTCTAGTTTTTTGGTCTTATAAAATATATATAACATAAAATTTACCCTCAACGATTTTAAGTGTATGGTTCAGCACTTTTGAATATATGCATAATGTACAATCATCAGCACCGTGCATAGGCCACCTCTACTGGGCTTAATTCCATACTAAAGAGAAGTAATGAACCGTGGCTACTGCTGGTGCTTACTGTTGGAACCCACTGGCAGTGTGAAAGACTGAGGGAAAGAGCTGTTATCATTGGTTCAGACTTACTTCTGATCCATCTTTAGAGCACAGGCTTTTTATGGAACACTGACTTTTCTCTCTTCATTTTTCGTTATGAAGAAGACGTTCTTTTTTTCCCTCAAAGAATTTGACATGTCAAGCCATCATGATTGAGTGTAGGGGTGAAGTGAATAAAATACTATTTTAGTCCAAATGGCTACTTCTAACTGTGAGCACAGTTCTGAGGAAAATCAAAAATATATGCAAGAATTGAATAGGGGTAGGCAAATGAGTTCCAGTAAGTTTAGAAGAGCTTTGAAGGAAGCAGGGATCTTGGAGAAAGATTTCTCTTCTCTACACTTGAAAACAGTATGAGGTAGAGTAAGCCAAGTTAAATTAAGAGTGATTTTATATCTTTGAGAGAGGAGCTGTGCTCATTGCACCATTCAGGGTTAGAACAGTGTGTCCTCTAAGCATTTGTTACCTGGAGTCTTTCAGAGTTCCTTGTTTATATTGAATGCATAATAAAAACTTTTTAGACTCATCACCTAATTTAGCACTTAGAGCTTTGGGGTATTGAAGAATGATAGCTTGTTGTAGGGAAATTTACTAGAAAATCAAAGTATTTGGAGGCCCTTTTTTCCCTTTTATCTCCTGTACGGATAGCTTCTCTTCTGGTATAAAGTGTTGCGGAACTCGGGATAGGGGAACGGGCTTTGCTGATGAGGATGTCTCACCATTCAGGATCTAGATTTTCATTTAAGTCATCTGATTTTATGTGAGAGTGGGAAAGAGGATCTACAGGGGTCTAATTATTCCTTGTACAGATTCTCAGTTTTCCTGTTTTTGAGTTCTGTGCCTCCCGTCTGACTTCTTTGTGGCCTGAGCATTGCAGGGTTCTGAGAACAAAATCTGCTTATTTTAGATTGTTATTCTCCTGGCAGGCAGCTTGGTTTCAGGCTCTTCTGTTCTGCCCAGTCACTTAAAGTTCTTTCGTCCACCCACCCTCCTCCAAACACTGTTGCCATCTTTACCCAATGTAGTTCCTCCTCTTTATAGACCCTGTGGGATGATTCCTTTGCTTTTTATATTTCTTTACTTTCATTGTAGTGGGGTTTCATGGGGGTCCAGCAAATGCATATTTTCAGTACTAAGACTGTTTTCATAATGTCTATATGCTCCCGGGGTAAATAACTTAATTATAAAGATGTAATGAAACTGTTTGTAGCAGAATAATTTGAGTAATGTTACTCGTTTATCTTTGTACAGAACATTTGTCCATTTGTCCTATTTAGAATTTCAGACTTTACTGAACGCTTACTTCAGAGCAACCATATTGAGTTTTCTAATATATATATATAGAATTTTATCGCTTCCCTGTTGCAAACCTCTTCGTTTTTTGTTTTTTTTTAAGATTTTATTTATTTATTTGGCAGAGAGAAAGAGATCACAAGTAGGCAGAGAGCCAGGCAGAGGGGGGGGAAGCAGGCTCCCCGCTGAGCAAAGACCCATTTCCCCCCCCAACGCAGGGCTGGATCCCAGGACCCTGAGATCATGACCTGAGCCAAAGGCAGAGGCTCTAACCCACTGAGCCACCCAGGCGCCCCTAAACTTCCTCGGTTTTGAGATTTCTTTAGCTTGAGGACTTAATGTGACCCGTCTAATGTAGGTTTGCCTACAGAGGCTTGCTGTAATCTGGTTCGTGCTTCCTTTAGCCTCTTCTAGCCTCCCTCTGGAGCTCACTGACAGCCATTCAGCGCACAGAACATTTCCCAGTCTCTTCTCGTTCCAGAGCCCTTGTATATAGGCTCTTCACTCCCTGTCCCGCACACACTCCCAGTCTCTCACTTTCCTTAACTTGATTCCTCATCTTATTCTATTCTACCTTAAAGCTTAACTCCTCTGGGTGACTGCCTTAGTCTCCTAAGTCTTAGGTCTCTCTGGGTGTTCTTCTAGTATTAGGAACTATGTATCTGTTATCAGGGCCAGGTTTGGGTGAGACAGGTGAGGTGGTGAGAATGAGCATCTCCTTACATTTTTGCACCCTACACACCTTTTTTGTTTTATTCTTGTTCTGGCTCTTTTTCATTGTGCTCCCCAGCAGACATGTATGGCCTATGGGCCAAATCCTGTCTGCTGCTGGTTTGTGTCAAATCTGTGAATAGAGAATGGTTTTCATATTTCTTACTAGTTGAACAAATAATAGGACTTCCTGACACATGAAATTCACCCAAAATTTTGAACCAGAACATATCCATGGCCATTTATTTTACATGTTGTTTATGACTGATGTTGGAGTTGAATAGTTGCATCTGAGAACATATGGCCCACAAAGCCTTAAATATGTACTCAGCTGACCCTTTACAGAAAAGACTTGCTGATCCCTGTGTTCTAATTGCTTGTTTAATTAAAAGTCCCCACAAATTCACTGTTTTGTGCTCTTAAGTATTTTTATAATGAAATAAGTTATAAATAAAAATAGACAATAGGGATCTGTTTATGCTGATTGAATCTTTATTCCAACTAGGTACATTATTGTAGCTTTGGTTGAATATATTAAATTTTAACGATAACTTGATAGTTGCTTTTATAATGGGTAATGGTTTGTTTTTTAAAAATTTTGCTTACTGGATAATAATTGCAGTAAGCCTGGAGAACATTTCTACCATTTGTTTCCAAATGAAATATGAGTTGAAGACATGTGGTATATATCAGAAGTTACGAAGTGGTTGTGTTTCATGGTTCACTTAGTGTGTTTGTAATATTTTCACAGTGCTCATGGGCCAAAAGAAATAAAAATACCTAACAATTCCTTCTATTAAGTGGCTGGGTCCAAATAGCTTAGTACATATTTTTTGTCCTAATAACTTAGTAGTTATTGGAAGATAATACACAGAAATCTAAAGAGAGAATAATAACTTTATTTCATTCTTAAATATCCACAAATACTCACTAATGGAATATGTGTGCCTGTTGAGCACCGCTCAGATTCTCTATTGGAGTCCTCCACCTTCCCTTTCTGTTTTACCTGGATTTCTGGGTAGTACTTTGCAAAGATAGGAAGTTGTCATAAGGAACAATTTTTATAGTATCTGACTGACATTTCTACGTTTCTCTGAATAATTGTAAATATTCTGTGAGTTCATTGTGGCATCTTAGGATGCAGCACACAGTTTGCAGAGCTCAGGTATAAATAACTGTCTTGAATTAACAAGTGTTCCTTGACTGTTTATATTTTTTTAAGATTTATTTATTTTATAGAGAGAGCGTGCATGTGGGAGCAGGGGGAGGAGCAGAGGAAGAGGAAGGGAAGCAGACTCCTCACTGACTGTGAAGCCCATGGTGTCATGGAGCTCAGTTCCATGACCTGAGCAGAAATAAGGGTGGCATACTTAACCAGCTGAGCTACCCAGGCACCTGTTTATTACTTTTTTAAAAATGTTGAGATATTTCTTGGGGCACCTGGGTGGCTCAGTGGTTGGAGCCTCTGCTTTCGGCTCAGGTCATGATCTCAGGGTCCTGGGATCGAGTCCCGCATCGGGCTCTCTGCTCGGCGGGGAGCCTGCTTCCCCCCTCTCTCCGCCTGCGTCTCTGCCTACTTGTGATCTCTCTCTGTCAAATAAATAAATGAAATCTTTAAAAAAAAAAAAATGTTGAGATATTTCTCAGAAAATATATAGAGGCATAAAAGTAGAAAAATATGGGAACTTAAGATTGATTTTAAGTTACCAGAATTCATGAGGTAGAGATTTTGATATTAAGTGCATTTTTTTTAAAAGTGTGCTATTAAGTGGACACGTGTTTATGAGGCAAACCCTGAGATTCACTTTCAGTCTATATGAACAGTACAGTTGGTTGTGTTTTACTTTCTAGATTCTAAGTGTTATCAGTCAGGGTTCTCCACAGAAAAAACAGTCGTGTGTGTGTGTGTGTGTGTGTGTGTGTGTGTGTGTGTGCATGTACATACATCACACACACAGGCACAAAGAGGAGAGAGAGAGGGAGAAAGAATGTGAGAGATAGGAGAGTATGGGTGGGGAAGGAAGCAGGGAGGGAGTGATTTTAAGGAACTGGCTCATGTTATTATGAGGCCTGGCAAGTTGTAATTTTTTAGCGATGCAGAAAACTCAAAACAGGATTTCTGTGTTACAGTCTAGAGGCAAGATTTCTTCTTTTTTGGGAAACCTTAATTTTTGGTCTTAAGGGAAAATTCACCTGATTGAATAAAGCCCAACCCACATTATCTAGGGTAATCTCTTTTCTTTAAAGTCAACTCTTTGTACATATTAATCATATCTACAAAATGCTTTCACAGCAACATCTAGACTAGTATTTGACCATACAACTGGACACCTTAGCCTAGCTGAGTTGATAGGTACAATTAACCAGCAAACTTTCTACTTCAGTATTATGTTGATTTCTTCCTTCCTCCCTCCCTCCCCCCCTCTCTCTCTTTCTCTCTCTCCCTTTCTTTCTTCCTTTCTTTCTTTCTTTCTTTCTTTCTTTCTTTCTTTCTTTCTTTCTTTCTTTCTTTCTTTCTTTCTTTCTTTCTTTCTTTCTTAAGATTTTTATATATTTGGGAGAGGGAGTGTGAGCGAGAGTGCGCCATCAGTGGGAGGAGCAGAGGGAGAGGGAGAACCACACTTCCCACTGAGCAGGGACCCCAACGTGAGGCTCAATCTCAGGACCTTGAGATCACCACCTGAGTGGAAGCAGACGTTTAATGACTGAACCCCCCAAGCGCCCCTTATGTTCGTTTATTTTTAATATAACCTATAATGTCCTAGAAACTGATTTATTTTTCTTTGGAATTCTGTAGCTTAAGGTTGCAACCTGCTCTTTCCTCTGAAAGTGGCAACGAATCAGTCCAGCAAATTATACCTTAAACATTTAAATATCTAATCATCTAACTGAATAACTATAAGTACAAGTTGACAATTTTATCCATATAGTTTTTTAGTGAACTGGAAGAATGTATTGGATTGGTGCTTTATTAAATGAAACTACTAAAATCACTCATCGGCTATATGTTGGTTTTGAACAGTCTTTAGCTCTCAGAATAAATTGGTTCCCAAGATTAATTAGAGTCATTTCCTGGTTTGGCTCAAATTATTCCTTTCCAGCTCAAGGCTTGTCCCAATTTTTTGTATTCCAATTCTGTGGTTTGTTGGAATTGAACTTCAACCATGCCTCATGAGGTTTTAGCCTTTAATAATACTTATCCACAAGTAAATAGCATTTCAAATATTGTGAGATGCCTCTTGCTCTTTTTTCAGATGGACCAGCTTTTGGGAAATATGATTGAAATGTGGGTTGATCGCATGGACAACATTACGCAGCCTGAAAGAAGAAAACTTTCAGCTTTGGCTTTACTCTCTCTTCTGCCATCTGATAATAGGTAAGGAAATATTTTTTAAGAATTTGTTTTTTTCAAACATCAAAATATTACCACCTTTCTTTGTCATTGTTATTGCTGCATGTTGCTGGACAGTATTGTTTTATGTATACGTGTGCTCATTTTGTTAGTAGATAGTGCTGAGGCAGGTATTGGTCTGGATCTAAAAAGAGGTGAACAAGAGTGGTGGGTACTGCAGTTCAACTTGGTCATATGCATTTAATAATTTTTGTCTGAATTTTTATTTATAATCAGATTTTATTAGACTTTTTTAGGTCCTTTTTTAATACAAGATGAGTATGTAAGATAATAGAAGTTCTTAAAAAGGGTCTTCCTAGTAATTCAAAAGGATGGTACATAATCTTGTTTTTTTTATTTTGGATTACCTTTGAAGAAGCTTGCAAGTACTTTGTTTCTCATTACATTGATAAGGTCATTTTACTATAGTTTACAAACTTTGTTAAAATTCTCATTTCTCTGAAGCAGATGCAAAATGCTTTGCTTTGGACATTAAATACAAGTATCTATTTTCTTTATTTTTACCCCTGTCTTTGTGGAGTTCTGCCCTTTTTTGGGGGTGGGGGTACTTTTAATTTTAGTGGCATAAAAGCGGGTTGTAAGACTTGATTTTGTATGAGAAGAATAAACTAGATCGTTTTGTATTTGGAAACTTTCAGAACACATCTTTCCTAATGATAAATTAGTGAAATAAATCCAGTTAGCTTTAGAAATCCTTGTTAAAAATGTAGGTATTATTTATTTCTAATAAGATAGTTTGAATTAAGCACATAGGTACTTGTTTTATCCTAACACCATAATAATAGATACTGATTCCTGAGCACGTACTGTATATCTTTGTATTTTGCTACATATTTGACATTTATATCTCATTCAATTTTTAATATAGTCCTGAGGTATATGCATGAATATTTTCTTTTTATAGAGCAAAGAATAACTTAAAAATGTAAACTAACTTGCCTCGGTTGTGCCATGTATGTTCTATTTATGTATGTTTTGACCTGGAGCAACTTGATGCCAGGGTTTGTTCTCTTTTTAGCTACCAGGTGGTGCTCTTTTGCAAGTGGTCATGCACAAGACCATTGTATTTCCTCATTGTGAAATTGGGTGGCATTTTATTAATTTTTGAAAACTAAATCTTAGCTCCCGGTATTTTATTACTGTTTCCTTTTCTTAATGGATAAATAGTGATTGAGGTTATTCAGGCCTTTAAAATTGAGATGTTAAAGAATCTGATCTTTGGCAGTAGCCAGCACTTTATAAACATTTGTGGAATAAATTAATGAATGGGAAAAAAAAAATTAAGGTTAGAAAAACATGTTAGGGTTTTCTCTAACATAAAGTACTGAAATTACTGAAGATAAATTAGAAATAACATACATTAGATGAAGAAGGGTATCTAATTCTATCTAAAGCATATTTGTTTTACATTTTTTATGAGACAACTGTTTGCTTTAATACTTAATTTTATGTAAGTGTGTGGTCAAAAAATACTTCTTAGTTTTAAGTGGCCAAAATAGTCGGCTTCTCTAAGGAAAATACAAGGTTTCTTCAAGTCAGGAATAGACCTTGGTGGGGTGGGGGCGAGGGCGGGTGTCTCATGTCATCCTGTCTAAATTGAGGGACAGAGGGGCGCCTGGGTGGCTCAGTCGTTAAGCGTCTGCCTTCGGCCCAGGTCAGATCCCAGGGTCCTGGGATCGAGCCCCGCATCGGGCTCTCTGCGCGGCAGGGAGCCTGCTTCTCCCGCTACCATTCCCTCTGCTTGTGTTCCCTCTCTCGCTGTGTTTCTCTCTGTCCAATAAATAAAATCTTTAAAAAAAATAAATAAATAAAAATAAATTGAGGGACAGAACTTTAATAAGACTTGGAATTCTCTTAAACATGAAAATTTCAGATTGAAAAGTTGGAAGAAGATAGTTTTGATAGGAAGATCAGGTCTTGTTTTTAAAATGAAGTAAGTATTAGAAATATCTTGTGGGCACCAATGAATTCATGTTATCTTAAGAGTACCAAGAAAGTCTTAAATAATCTAGTGATAGAATTTTAAAGAATAATTACTTAACTTTATAGTCCAATTAGTGACTAAAGAAACATTGATACAGAAAATGTAATGATATGCAAACAAAAAACTTAATTGCTGTACAAGTTTGCTACATAGTTATTGGCCCATGATAGAACTTAAAAAGATTTATATTCACATTGTCTAGTGGAAAGTAATGTGGAAATTTAGGTCAGCTTTATTGTTTTCTTTTATTACTGTTCCTCTACTTAAACTATATAGTTGTTGGAGGTTGGGAAAATTTTCCCCTTTCTGTGTCTCCAGTAATAATACCTGGTTAATCTCTCATGTAGTAGTAATTTTCTGTTCCTGCATTTCTTTTAGACATTGCAGTGTAACATTTTCCTTGCCTGAAAAAGTAGATCAAGCAAATAATGTCCATGGTGATTTTTTTTAATCATCTAAATTGGGAAGTGTTTTCTTTTCTTACTATAACAGATTTTCAAATGCAGAAATATACTGTTCTGAAGCATGATTTCTCAGTTATAGTACTAGTGATATATAGGGCCAGAGATTATTTGGGTTTTGGGGGTTTTTGTCCTAAGATTTATGAGGGGTAGAGAGAGTGCTTGCACACAAACAGGGGGAGGGCTAGAGGGAGAGAAGGAGAGAATCCTTAAGCAGACTCCCTGCTGAGCAAAAAGCCCAACTTGGGGCTTGATCCCAAGACCCAGAGATCATGACGTAGGCTGAAATCAAGAGTTGGATGCTAAACCGACTGAGCCACCCAGGCGCCCCTTTTTTGATTTTTTTTTTTTTAATATTTTATTTATTTATTTATTTGACAGTGAGAGAGAGAGAGAGAGCGAGATCAGGAACATGAGCAGGGGGAGTGGAGAGGAAAAGCAGGCTTCCTGCCAATTGGGGAGCCTGATGTGGGGCTCGATCCCAGGACTCTGAGAGGCAGAGTCTTAATGTCTGAGCCACTCAGGCGCCCCTGAATTTTTTTTTTTAAAGAGGGGGCGAGAGGAGGAGCAGAGGAAGAGAGAGAATCTTAAGCAGGCTCCACGCCCAGTGTGGAGCCCGACAAGGGGCTCGATGTCAGGACCCTGAGATCATGATCTTCACGGATTATCAGGAGTCAGAGACTTACCTGACTGAGCTACTCAGGTGCCCCCAGATAATTATCTATTATGGGAAACTACCTTGCGCCTTGTAGCGTACCTAGTAGCACTCCTGCCCTCTGCCCTGTAGATGCCAGTGGAACTTCTAACCTCCAGTTTAGAATCATTGCTGTAAAGAATGACCATTTGAGAAACTATTTAACTCTCCTTTACCCTAATCCACTAGTTCTGTTCAGAAATTTGGCAAAAACTCTATAGACTTCAGAGCCACTCTGAAATCTCAGTGCCACTGGTGACTTGCTGATGACTATGACTGTGTTACTTGTATTACCTGTGCCTAGTTCCTTGTGTTTAAAATGTGCGTGTTCCTAATGAGACAGTTGTCAAGATGATGTGAGTGTACATATGAAAGGTCAGACTGCCTGGGTAGATGGGGTTAGCTGTTTTGATTTCATCCCTTCTTCCTTTCTCACCTATTCATCCATCTACTGCAGTACAGAGTTCGGAAAGCATAAGTCCCTATGCGTACACGCCCTCATTTTTATTTTTATTTATTTTTTAAGATTTTATTTATTTATTTGTCAGAGAGAGAGAGCGCGTGCTCGCACAAGCAGGCAGAGTGGCAGGCAGAGGCAGAGGGGGAAGCAGGCTCCCTGCCGAGCAAGGAGCCCGATTTGGGGCTCGATCCCAGGACCTTGGGATCATGACCTGAGCCGAAGGCAGCTGCTTAACCAACTGAGCCACCCAGGCTTCCCTCCCTCATTTTTAATTCAGTACATTTTCAGGTATATTGAGTATCTGTACACCTATGCAATATTTATTTTAAAATTGTGTGTTAACCACACATGTTCTAAGGAATGTCACTTTGTGCTTAATTGATGTGTTACAGGATTCTGAATTATCACCTTAAGAATTCATGATTTTGTTGATAATCTGCTGTGCACATTCTTGTTATGTCTTGCTCACCTTAACATAGTGCAGTCTTTTTTTTAACTCGTTAAGTGCAACTGTCTTTTGTCCTTTTTGTTTTACTGCCTCCCTCTTTAGTTGGAATAATTCCAGTTTTGAATATTCTCCCTTTCTTAGGATCTATATTTAATTTAAGAAATCTATATTTCCTAAATATTAAGAAAATATTTAATAATATTTTCTTTAGCTGATTTTTATATGACCATAACATTATTTACATATACGTCTTTTCATATTTTCTTCCAAAAGCATAGATTAAACAAAACTACGATTTGGAGAGAAGAATAATCAAACTTTACTCTGACTCTCTTCTCTAAAATACCAGTTCATCCTCCAAATTCAAAGACATAGTTTTATAATGCAGTTCTAAGAATTTCAGATATGAATAAGTATTCTTTGGTAGCAAGTGTTGCGAGAATTTAGACTTTGACTTTTATTTTTAAATTTAATAATATTGGGCTACCTGGGTGGCTAAGTGGGTTAAAGCCTCTGCCTTCGGCTCAGGTCATGATCTCTGGGTCCTGGGATCGAGCCCCGCATTGGGCTCTCTATTCAGTGGGGAGTCTGCTTCCCCCTCTCTGTCTGTCTGCCTCTCTGCCTACTTGTGATCTCTCTCTCTGTCAAGTAAATAAAATCTTAAAAAAAAAATTAATAATATCACTAATGGGGAATATTTACCATAAACTAGTTGAATAATTAAAAAAGAGGTTGGCAAAGCAACATGGTTTTTAGGTATGACAGCTTGCTTTCCAGGAGAAATTGCCTTTCTAACAAACTCTTGGAGTTGGGGCACCTGAGTGGCTCAGTCGTTAAGCGTCTGCCTTCGGCTCAGGTCATGATCCCAGAGTCCTGGGATCGAGCCGCAAATCGGGCTCCCTGCTCTGCAGGAAGCCTGCTTCTCCCGCTACCATTCCCTCTGCTTGTGTTCCCTCTCTCGCTGTGTTTCTCTCTGTCAAATAAATAAAATCTTTAAAAAAAATAAAATAAACTCTTGGAGTATCAGATTTACTAAACCTGCTTGGATTGGACACTTGGTACCTCTCCATACTTCTCCTTTATCTCAAAATTAGTATATGTAATACCCACATTTGGAAATTTATTACTATTTAATAAATTTCTAAAATAAATCCTTTTACATCTTTTAAAACATTAAACTAGTTGAATCAAGATAACAGTTTCCAAAGAGTAGTATTTTGGTATAGTTTAAAAATGGTTAAATAAAAGATACTTTATAATTTTTAAAATCTAGACATGTTGTTTTACCTGAGTTAGGCTTGATTTAAGCTGACTATTTAACATGATAGACTTTTGGGGCTTCTGGCTGGCTCAGTCAGAAGAGAAGAGCATGTGACTATTGATCTCAAGGCTTTGAGTTTCAACCTCACTTTGGGTGTAGAGATTACTTAAAACAAAAAAAATATTTTTTTTTAAAACATGATAGACTTTCATTTTTATCCATTACAATAGGGAGGTTTTTTGTGTTTGTTTTTTAGGGAGCATGTTTTACTTCTAGATCATGTATTCTTTAGTATTTCCCTTTATCTGTAAATCTTTGCAGATGTTAGTAGCTTTCCTGTAGTAAAAATTCTCAATTTTTTTAGTCTTTCACATGAAAAATGCTTTAGAAACATCGTGTGTGGTAACAACTTTATTGAGATGTAATTCATAGACCATGTATTTCACCCACATAAATGTACAATTGAGTAGTATTTAGAATACTCAGAGTCATACAGCCATCACCATAGTTGATTTTAGAACATTTTCATCACTTCCAGAAGGAAGCATGTACTGTTTGTGTGGTCTTCATTTTCTCACCACACCCCTGCCCCCAGCTCAAGGCATCAGACCAAATGCTTGAGAGTAGTAAGGGTGGAGAGTAGAAGATGCATCCTAGAAAGGCAGAGCCTTCAAGGTAGAGTCAGTTTTATTCTCTGTGATGAACTGTGCATCAATTAGTTTCCATTTAATAATACTGTTAAAGATAATCTACTCATTGTCTTGTGGGGAAGTTATTTTAATCCATTTTGCTGCTGCCCAACTTGTCACATACTGGAAATGCTAGGATTCAGGTCTTTAAATTTTCATCAAATGTTTGCTTTCCTCCTTGTTGCCAGCATTCGGTCTTTGCTTATTCTTTATTTGTTCAACAGACATTACTAAATATGAATGTGTCATTAGTAGGTCCTGAGTGCTTTAAAATGCAGGTTTGATCATTAATCAGATATATTGAGGCCAGCAGATCAGGGGACGATTTCCATTGAAAGATACTTTGTTATTCACAGTTCCCAAGAGGAGGATGCGTGCCACATCACACAGGAAACACCAATGATTGGTCTATAGATGGAGTCAGGGGACAGTGTGGGCAAGAGCCTTTATCATGGTTTCCATGGGAAGGAATAAGCAAGGGTAAGGTGGTTTAGGATTGGCTAGTTTAAATAATTTTGGTAGTTAAAAAAAATAATAATAATAATAATAATTTTGGTAGTCTCTAGGGTGTAGGCAGTGTTGAGAGTTGTCTTACCTGGCCCTGTGGTGATTAGGGCAAGGGGATAGTGGACCTAAGTGTTAGAGCCTCATGAAAGAGGTATCTGGGTATATGGGTTCTGGATCATTTGGTTTGCATGTGTAATTTATGCAGGAAGGCCCTGGGAGGGGCACTCTTTCCAGGGTCATTAAGGCCCTATCTGTGAAACCATCAGCATACAGGAAAAATAAGGAGGCATGTTTAATACGCCGAGTATTAACCAACTTTTGTTCTCAGCACCATGCTTAACACCTTAGTAGGTCCACGGTAAGTTTAATGAATGCATGAAGAATGAATTTAATATACTGTAATGGTGTGCTGTTTTTTCTCCCAACTAAATAGTATTTGTCGGAACTTCTAAAGAATGTTTGTGCCTGAAAAATTAAGCTACTTTGATCTCTCAGTTTGTCAACCCTGGGAAGAAGTATAGCCTACTTTTTGGTCACTGTATAAAATACTACTTGAGGTAGTAAACAGATAATTTTTCAGTTTTGTCATATTAACGCACCATAAAACATTTACACATTTAGCAGCCTAAAAAAGAGTTTTTGTAGCTGCTGTGATTTGTAGTATTGTTGCAAATGAGGAGTTTTTTAATGGGACTACTTTAGACATACTTTAAATCTGTTCAATATTAAATTGAACAGTTAAATATAAACTTTGTATACCAGCCTTTTAATACTCTTTCTCAGAAAAGAAGTATGGAATGAATTTTGATGTATTTACTTTGAAAAGGATGTATTTTTAAAATTTACAGTAGTCATTTAGGCATTAAATCTCTTTATAAATTGAGAAAGGAGGTAGTGTGAGATTGTGAGATTTGGAATTACATTTTTGTTCTTTTTTTAAAATTTCAAATATATAATTTATTCGGTTTCTTTGCAATTAAATAAAATTTTACTCATTTTTTTTTTTTTAATTTTACTCATTCTCATTATAATCTTTTTGTTCTAACACTCGGAAAGTCACTTAGTCTCTCTGAAAATCAGTTTGCTATAATGAATAAGACAATATTGTTCTAAAATGCTACAATTAAAAAATATGCACAGGATATACAAATAAAGTATAAATAAATTCTTGAGGCATTCAACAAACACTAAATCCTTTTGCATCATTTATTATTTCTATTGTAATGATAGTTAATTTTGAAATGAAAAGCTATTAGTGGGCACATTTGTTTATACTAATTATCTGCCTCAATTCAGAAAAAAAAAGTCCAGAGTCTCAAAGACTGGTTCTAAATTGATTAACCAAAGTCTCAGTTACTAGTGTATTACCAATTTTATTAGTAGATTAGAGCAGTGAGTAATTTTATGTGTTTATGTACTCATTCATTTTGAGAGATGGGTAATTTTAAATAACAGATTCTAATACGTTGTATAGGTCTGATTTTATGAATGGATTTCCGTTAGTAGGTTGAGCTGTTACCGGAAGTTAGATTACCAGTTAAAGTTACATTGTCTCTGTTGCTTCTGAACAGCTGTGCTTTGTCTGTGTGTCAGATTCTTGTGTTTGTCTTCTAGAGCAATCTGAGAACTCTGCCTAGTGGAAACCATACTTTTCCTCTACTTGTGTGCGGTTGATAGACAAAGATGATCCAGCCTTGGCTGAGCTATTTCAGTGTGCCCTGTGGTCTACTAAGTTCAGAGTTGGCAGAAAGCACCCTTCATGATTACCCTACCCCTTAGCTGAATGATCCTTCTCTCTCCCATTCCATCAAATACTGACCTGAATGTCAGTGGAATGCTAGGCAGTGAGGTAACCGGGAGGAGCAAAACGGATGCAGTCCTTGCTCTCGTGAAATTTACAGTGTGGGGTTTTAGTTTGGTGGTGATGGCTCTTAGTGTTGCTGCTTTTTTCCTCAAGATTGACTTGAACTGATTCTAACAGCTTATATCATCTCATTATATAGTAACTTGTGGAAAGGAGCGGTGAGGTGGCATCGGGAAAGTTGTTAATAAATTTTATTTTGCCAGATTAGACCATAAAAGGAATAGTCATTATAGGATGTATTGAATGGTGACTATATGCCTTTCTCTCCTTGTTAGATAAGGAGAATAAAACATGTCTTAGAGTACTTGGAAATTTCAGAACCTCAGCTGTTGAGGCTCTGTTTTCCCTCTTCCATTTGAATATATGGTTTACAAATAGGAGAGATACGCTTCGCTTTTCTAAACTAATATTTGAATTATGAATGTTTTCCTTTGTATGTAATCTAATGTAGTTTGTAGTAATTAATGGTTATGATCATTCACTTCAACTGGGGAAAATCCCTCTGTGATGAAGCTTTTAATGATTTTATTTTTTGACTAGGCTATGCATATGTATTTCTTGGTTCTTGCTGTGAATTTACAGGCCGGTTTTCTTCCCAAACAGAAATTGAATAACATGCCTACTTTGAGCTGGTTAATATTCACATACTGAATTTTGTTAGCTTTAATCTAATAGAGGCTGGAGGATACCGACAAGATGGTTTAGGAAGATGAACAATTGGAGCTGTAATTGCAGGTTTATTACCTTTATCTGTATACAAAACAGTTTTGTGAAAAAAAATTACTAAATCCTGGGCTTGGTAGTTTTTTTTTGAAAGGTTATAATCATTTGTAAAACTTCTTTTTTTAAGCTGAACAGTTTCTTTTTCTGTCACTGCTTTGAAACCTCACTTTCTTCCCCCTACCCCCAAAAAGTTCCACCCTTTTTTAACTTTTTGAACACGTGTCTATTCCCTTTCCTTAGAATTTGAATGGAAATAGTCCATTTTGCTTTTCATTTCCGATAAAGATTCATTTTACTCTTGAAACATAGCAGAACCTAAATGCTCCTACATTTCTGTCCTAATATATAGCCTGCAGTACTGATACAGCCAACATTGAGCAGTATTTTAAAAATTCCTATTAAGTGCTAGAGCCCCCTCCTGTGCACTGGTGGTACATCCCATTGCACCTTCAGGACATATTATTCAGTATGCCCTTGCATCTTAGAGCAACTATTTTGTCTTCTGTCTCCAGTCCTAACTACTAAGGCAAGTTCCTGAATGCATGTGAATATAGGACCATACTCTCAGTGTCTTCCTCACATCTAGGACTGGTGCCCCATCAACAAATTAGATAAATGCTTCTCATGAACTTTTCCTAAGGTGGCAGTCATCTCAGCAACCATTATATAGCCTTCAACTTGTAACATATCACCCAAGAGACCAAAATTATGATCCAGCAAGATGTCTTTGAAGTTGCAGGATCTCAAACAATTTTAGAATGAGATGAAGAGAAGTTTGTGAATGAGATTGAGGTATGGAGTATAGGCCTAAAATAATTGACAGAGTAGCTAGCTCTAACAAGGGTATAAAAGGGGTAAAAGCACAAATCCTGTGTGCTTTCTGGTTTTTCTTGTGTAGCTAATATACCCTTATTGCTTGAAGAGTATCTTACATTTGGGGATTTTCCTTGAGCTTCTGCTTTCACTCTATCCAGCAGTTTCAGAGAGAAAAAGACATATCATGATGGAGAGGAGAGCTAAATTTGGGTTCAGATGCATGTTTTACCTACTGTAGATGTGACATTGCCTTTTTGGCTTTCGGTTTTTTGTTTTGTTTTGTTTTGTTTTTTAAAGATTTTATTTATTTGACAGAGAGATCACAAGTAGGCAGAGAGGCAGGCAGAGAGAGAGGGGAAAGCAGGCTCCCCGCTGAGCAGAGAGCCCCATGTGGGGCTCGATCCCAGGACCCCGAGATCATGGCCAAAGGCAGAGGCCCTAACCCACTGAGCCACCCAGGCGCCCCATGGCTTTTGGTTTTTTGATGTTTCATGTGAGGTAATGATACCGGCCAGCACCTATGGGTTGGTTGGTTATTTATTTATTTATTTATTTATTTATTTATTTATGATTTTTATTTGTTTGAGAGTGAGAGAGATAGCACGAGGAGGGGACAGAGGGAGAGGGAGAAGCAGACTCTCCACAGAGTAGGAGCCTGATGCAGGGCTCAATTCCAGGACCCTGGGATGACGACTTGAGCCAAAGGCAGAGGCTTAAACAACTGAGCCACCCAGGCGCCCCTCTGTGGGTTATTTTGAGGCTAAATTGGAGAATGTATATACAGTGGCCATTGGGCTGTTGAATGCATGGGAGTGTTAAATGGTAAATGAATATTAATTTTTCAATTATTGCTATACTATCACCTCTCTATTAATACCTGCTACTGTTAATGTCACTGCTGTCAATTATTTTGACAGAGTGTGTGAAGGTACCAATTTAGGCTTTTGTGAGTGCTTCCCTTGTTTACTCTGAGGCTGTCTCCCATTCAGACTGTCCACATGTGACCTGTGCCAGCGCTTGAAGAAAGACACTCTCTCTGCACCTGTTGCCTGCAGATACCTTGTGCGTGCCTGCTGTGCTCACTCTGTTCATTATTCTTATTCATTCATTACTGCTGTTGCTTCTGTTTCACCTTTGAGAAATTGGCAGTTCCTTCCTAGAAGCCCAGGACGAAGCTTCCATTGACTCATCTGTGCAGAGTGGTTGTGTAGAGTTGACCCTCAGTTTGTATTTGCCAAACATTTAACATAATCATAGAATGTGCAGCGAAACAGCAGCGTGTTCTCTTCTTGCTAACATTCATCAATGATGGAGCCCTTAAATCCTCAGATTTATTAAAGATCCAGGAAAAAGGTTTGGAGTAGAGGCTGTAGGTTGAAGGGAAACTGCAGAAAGCAGGTGGAATTCTAGGTGGTAGAAGGGCCCCAGTTTTGTTACCTTACCTGCATTCTTTGCTATCCTTGGGCATTTTTATTTGTCTTCCATTTGTTCATTTGTCAAACTCCTCCAGTATCTCAGCCTAAAAGTGTTTTCAGCCTTCTTGAAGTTTTTAGGCTGCATCCATCATACATTCATTATCATGTATTGCTTGCTCTGCTTCTGTGCTTTTTATGTATCTTACCTTCTGGGCTTTTTGGAGGTTGGATCCATGGGTTTAGGGGTTATAGTGAAAGGCTTCAGATTTGGCTCTGAACCACACTGTGGAGATTTGAGTCCTGGCTCCTGAAATCACTGTGTGATCCTGAGCAAGGTATTTAACGTATCTCTACCCTCGTCTATAAAACAGAGCTACACTTTTGGATTGTTCTCTGTATTAAGTGACGTAATGCATGTATAGTGCTTAGAACAAACAATGCTTAAAAAGTGGCGTATGCTCAGTAAATAAATTCTGGCTGTGATTATGATAACGTACAGATTTTTTTTTCCTCTACTTAACACCAGACGTAGGGTACTCGCTTATAGAATACCCTGAATGGCCAGGATATTATTATCATGAATATGTCGACTGAACACCTTGGGTTCCTTGAAATCAGGGAACAGATTTTATCTTTAGTATCCTTTGAGTCCAGCACAGTGTTGGACACACATAGGCTTGCAATAATGTGTCTGAATTGGTTATATTTGATGAAGGTAAGATAACCAGTGCATTGTGCTCTTCTCAGTCTTGGATAGTTCTGAACACCCAATTATTCATGTCAAAAAACTTGGAAATTGTCTTAGACAGCATGACCTCTCACTGTCCACATGTGATCCGTCACCAGAGCCCTTGACTACACTTCTAAATGTATCTCAGAACCATCCCCTCCATTTCCACTATCTTCATATAAGCTCTCTTTTCCTTCTTCCTAGGCTGTTGCATTAGCCTCCTTAAGTGCTCTTTGCTCATCTCTTATCTCCTCCAAGCCATATTCCACAGAGAAGATGATAGCCATGTTTTAAAAGCAGAAATGATCTTATTCCTCTTCTAGTTCAAAACCCTTTAGTGGCCTCCATGGGACAACTAGTTGGGCTTTGGCCTTTTACCTCTTGAGCCCTATTCCACCCTGGTCTCTCTTAGTCATTTCTATCAGCCGTGCTGGCTATTCTCTCTCTTTGAAACATGCTCAGCTTTTTTGGGCCTCAGAATCTTGACAAACTCTATAGACTGACATGCTTTCCAGTAGCTGCATAGCACTCCGTTTTTCCTTCATAAAACTGATCGTGATTGTAAATCAAACAAGTTTTGGTCTAGTAGTTTTTTATATGTATTTTATTTTTCAGCCACAAATATTTGTTAGCATTTTAAAATATAAGGACTCTTTTTAAACTTTGTTAAACTTACGTAGAGTAAAATTGACTACTGGGGAGGTTATACATTAATATAAATTTTCATATGTGTAGATTGCACGATCAACACCACAGTCAGAACAAAGGTGAGTAGCTTCATCACCTGAGGACACTCCCTTATGCAATATACCTTAGGAATCCCATTCCCCCCTGACTCCCAGCTGCTGGCTCCCACTGATCTGTTTTCTTTCAGTGTAATTGTGTCTGGTTGAAGATGTTACATAAATGGAATCAGGCATTGTATGTATAACTTTTTGAGACCCGCCTTCTCAGGCACTGTAATGCTTTTTATATTTGCCTAAGCTGTTGTGTGTGTCATTAGAATGTTTTTATTTGTGTTTTTGCTGAGTAGTATTCCATGATGTGGGTGTATCACCTTTAGCCCTTGAAGGACATTTGGGTTTGTGTGTGTCATTAGAATGTTTTTATTTGTGTTTTTGCTGAGTAGTATTCCATCTTGTGGATGTATCACCTTTAGCCCTTGAAGGACATTTGGGTTTCTCGTGCTTTTAAGCTGTCTCCCCCACTGATCTCTAGTTTCAGGAGCGCGATGGTCTGGACATTGTTAGCGTGTGCCCCTCCCCCCACCCGTGACGTGTGTATGCATGCATTACATGTGCACACACGCACTTGATGCCTTATTTTCTGAATTGTTTGCTTGTAAGTTGAATAGATTATAGCCTTTTGCTCCTAAATGCTTCAGTCTAGGATTAGATATTGCCTTTAGTTATCATAACTTTGTAGTCTCTTTTTCTTATTTCCTGAGTTTTTATATCTATAAAAAATGACTAACATTTTTGAAGAATATAGCCCTTTTCTTTGTTTCCCTCCCTCACTTTCTCTTCCCAGAATAGAATATTCCTCATTTGTGATGTTTCTGATGATTTCTATTGATTAGATTGTGGTTGTGCATTCTCGGTTGGAATATTACCTAAGTGATTGATGCTGTCCTTTTTGAAATACCACATCCATTGGCATATGGTGTCCACCTGCTTCTCATTAATGGTATTCTCATGAAGATGTTTGATTGCTCCACTGTGTAGTTACTGTTCTTTTTCCTTGCAGCTGATAATCTGTATTGAGATACTCCTCTTCATTAAAATTTCCTCCTACATTGAGCAAAATAATATTTTTTATTGTTACCAGAATATTTTTAATTATAAACACCATTTCAGATTTTGATTCTCTTGATTTCGGGGTCTATAAGTAACTTTTAAAATCTGTAAGATCAGTAAGCACTATTGTAAACTGTTCTTTCTGTGTAAATCCATCTTGGTTGGTTTATGTGCAGATGCTGTATATCTAAATAATATAGGGGGTACATATTAAAAAGGTGGTAATAGAACAATTGTTTGATTTATGTATTCTCTTGTCATGAAATTTTTGAATGGAAAAGAAAATGGATTTGAATTATTTGAACTATGAGATTATTTGAAGGGCAATGTTAATGAAATTTCCCTAAGAAGAGAGAGAAAAAAATAATGAGTCAGTTTCCTGGGGGGAAAAAAAAGAGGAGGCTCTTTTAGGAGACTGAGTGTCATGTTCAGGAATAGTTCTAATGAAAATTAGTAGGAATCAGAAAAGGAATATGAGGAACCATTTTGATGTGTTATTCTAGAGCAAAATCAAAATGTCACAGTTCAGAGTGGGGAACATTATTGTTCCTTGGAGATCATAAGAAGAATTCACCAAACATGTTAGGGAATTGACAAGGTAATAATGAGATGGCTTTAAATTACCTAACTAACGTGATTTGACTGTGAAGTGATAGTAGTTAAAGCACGGGGACATAGACCTTCCAGTCAGTACAGCAGGAAGCTGGGAAACTTGAGTTCTAATCTAAAGCTTGAGTTGCCATTTGTGCCACTAATTAGTGATGTACTCATAGCCAGTAAAATGAGGTCCCTGAATTCTGTTCCTATATCACCCTTTTTTGAGGTCTTGATTTCTGTGTTCTTCTGTAGTAGTGATCACTGTCTGTAACAGCAGCAACCCCTGGGAACCCTGTGAACAGAAAGGCTAATAAACTTTGTCGTTCTGGATACTGGGTTTAGATGTATTGTTTGTTATAGACGCTTTAGTTTACCTCAGCTTTTACAATAGGAGAAAGACAAAATTTATTTTGTTCTGTCACTTTTATTTAGTGTAATTTACTAAAAATTTTCTTTTCAAGTCTGATAAGAATAAATATTTTTGTCTCCTTTGGATATTTCTGGAATGGAGGACAAAATTATTTAATATTCTGATCTTATCGCCTTGTAGTTTTTCCTTTAAATTTTAAGTTGATGTTGGTGAGTTCTTCTAAACTCTAGAGGAGGAAAAAGTTTCCCTTGTCTTAAATTAAACTGACAAAGTCAAGATTAACAGAAAAGCATATAAATTTAATGTTAAGTTTTTATGACATGGGAGCCCTCAAAAGGAAGACCCAAAGGGGATTGTTAAACCTCTGTGTGTGTGTGCGTGTGTGTGCGTGTGTGTGCATGTGTGTATGTGTGTTTAAAGATTTTATTTATTTATTTGAGAGAGAGAGAGGGCATGTGCAAGAAGAGAGCACAAGCAAGGAGGGGCGGGTGAGGGGGAGTAGCAGAAGGTGAAACAAATTCCCCACTGAGCAGGGAGCCTGATGGTAGACCTGATCCCAGGACTTTGGGACCATGACCTGAGCCAGAGGCAGATGCTGAGCCACCCAGGTGTTCCAAGCCTGTGTGTTTTTTATGCTAGATTTGAGGCAGAGTGGAAAGTCGTGGAAAGAAAGGGTAGGGCGCAGGATATGAGGTAAGTTTAGCAAACAGGGAAATTTTGCAAGCCTCTTTGTTTGGATTCTTCTCAGAATCTCTTTTTCTTCAGAGATAAAGATGCTCCTTTTCTCCTACTATAGTTGAGGGCACCTCTCACAGGAAGTTTTTATCACCTCATTCCGGAGCGGAAGGGCAGGTGGTGTGAGGGTGTGACTGGAGGTGGGAAGGGATCAGAGAGAGTCCTTCATACTTCTGCCTTTTTCTCAGATTCCTTCAGTTTTGAACATTCTCTATGCCACGGTGCTATATTTTGGGATAGGGAGTCCAGAACCCCATCATAACTCTAAACTGTATGACACAATTGAAAAATCCTTCACTATGTTTGATGTAATTGAAAACACTAAACACAAAATGGACTTAAGAAACCTAGCTTTTATTCCATCTTTACTTCTAATTCATGTCATTTCTCTGTTATGGGGGTTTTTTGGTGGTGATTTTCCTTTTTTTTTTTTTTTTTAAATATTTTATTTATTTATTTATTTATTTATTTATTTATTTATTTATTTATTTATTAATTATTTATTTGACAGACAGAGAAAGATCACAAGTAGGCAGAGAGGCAGGCAGAGGGTTGGGGGGGGAAGCAGGCTCCCTGCTGAGCACAGAGCCTGATGCGGGGCTGGATCCCAGGACCCTGAGATCATGACCTGAACCAAAGGCAGAGGCTTTAACCCACTGAGCCACCCAGGCGCCCCGATGGTGATGAAATTATCTAATTTCATTCAGTAGCAACAACAGTTGTTGGCCACAAAGGATAGTTGTGAAAATTGTAAATCATTTTGATAAAAGATCTGTTATCTAGTATGCAACTCTCATTTTTTATTGGTAGTGGTAGGTATTTTGAATTATTTAGTAAAATACCTACCTAAAGTAGGTATTTTACTAAATAATTCATATTATCTGAAATAATTGTCTTGATGTAAAAGATGCTTTAATAACAAGAAGGACTTACTATACAATTATATATATCATTACTGATATTTTAAGTGTATTATCAGAGTATTAGTAATAATAAAGTCACAGTTAGAAAGCCTAAGCATTGAGCTTTTCTGAAAAATAATGACTAAACAATATATAATATAATTTATAGTTAACTCTTTAAATCATTACCCTAAAATATTACCGTGTACAAAGATAGATTTTTTTTTTTAAAGATTTTTTTTTATTTGATAGAAACACAGCGAGAGAGGGAACACAGGTAGAAGGAATGGTAGCAGGAGAAGCAGGCTCCCTGCCGCGCAGAGAGCCGGATGTGGAGCTCCATCCTAGGATCCTGGGATCATGACCTGAGCCGAAGGCAGACACTTAACAACTGAGCCACCCAGGAGCCCCAAAGATAGATTTTTATTTAAAAGATTCACACTATTTCAGATGCATATATGTTGAAAAGTAGTTAAAAGTGTCCCTTTCACTCTCCTCAGCTTTTCTTGCCAGAGGTAACCTTTGCCGGTAATTTGGTGTGCAACTTTATATCATTTTACAATGCAAGGCATATACCTTAATAAATTAAGGTGCTAGTTGGTGCTGTTCAGTATTTTTTATATCCAAAAATCTCTTTGAAAAGTTAAAAAGGAATAGCAGAGAGGTTAGTGTAACATTTGTATTCACCATTCTAAATTTCTTGTTTTTGCCATTTTTTAAGGAATAAAAGTTGAAGTCTTTACTGTGTATTCAAAGCAATGTAAATATTACATGCATCTTAAAAAATTAACCAGAATTATATTACTCTATCTTTTATTTCACCTTTTTCTATTCAATATCTATCTGTTGCTAATGACTAGAGTTTGTTCATTTTGAATAGTTAAAATTTTCACATTTCCTTTTAAAAAAATACTTATTTTTTAAGTTATCAGATGTTTAGGTATGTGTGTTAGGAAAACTCAAATTAACTGCTTCTGAAAAAAAATAAGTTCCTGAAATTTCCTTTCAACAATACTTTAGAAACACACATAAAACTACTTCCTGTCTCTCAGTTTCCTGTATCCATGGCAACCTCTGTTTTACACAGTGACTGTGGAGGAACCAATGTGAAGAGTGGTGTTTCCTGAGCAAACTGTTACTTTAAAGAAAAAAAAAAAAAAAAAAAGGTGGAGGGGTGGAGGTCAACAGTGCCACAGAAAGAAATGGAGTTTAGAAATGTCGCTCTTCAGATTTAGAAAGAAAACCTTTACTTGAATCAGCCAAGTGTCAATAATATGAATTTCCTGGTTTTGGTAAGATTATTTATTTAAATATGAACTTTTAACGAAAATGAAAAACAATTTGCTTTTGTGAAAAGCTATAGTTTAGAGTTTAATTGCTCTTTTGTAGTGAATTTGTATTTTCATAAATTATAATGTTATTTCATTGATACTGACTTTAATTTGGTAAAGGGACATATTATATCCAAAGACCATTATCCCTACCTCATCATTTGTCACTTTTGTTATTGTCAATTTTGGTGTTTTATTTTTTTATTTTTATTTTTTTTTTAATTTTGGTGTTTTAAATGAGCTTTTGCAAACATACTGTGTTGCAGTTCATTAAATTTGAATTATGATTTTGTCAAGCAATGGGTTAATGGCCTGGAGGTTTTAATTCTAGAACACATTTCAAACTCATTATATTATGCTATCACCATAGTAAAATTGGTGATATTTAGCATTGTTGGCTTATGTTAATAAAAATAAAACAATTTTTAGTATTATAGCACTTAAATTTTGAGAATTTATTGATGATTTAAAGTTTTACCTTTTTTTTTTATAGCCAATTCTGATATGAACAGAAAAACCAAGAACAGGGCTATGTGTGGATTACATTTTTCTCTGCCTTGCCCACGACTTTTTCTACTTGTTACCTGTTTACTTCTATTCTTATTCCGTAAAGAGATTCTTGGATGTTCGTCTGTTTGCCAGCTCTGCACTGGGAGACATATTAACTGCCGTAACTTAAGCCTTTCAAGTATTCCTAAGAATTTTCCTGAAAGTACAGTTTTTCTGTATCTAACTGGAAACAATATTTCTCACATAAATGAGGGTGAATTGACAAGACTTCATTCTCTTGTAGCGTTGTATTTGGATAATTCTCGCATTGCATATGTATATCCCAAAGCCTTTGTTCAGCTGAGGCATCTATATTTTCTATATCTAAATAATAATGTTATAAAACGCTTGGATCCTGGAATATTTGAGGGACTTTCCAATCTTCGTACTTTGTATTTACAGTCTAATCAAGTAGCGTTTGTTCCAAGAGGAGTATTTAATGATTTAGTTTCAGTTCAGTACTTAAATCTACAAAAGAATCGCCTCACTGTCCTGGGGAGTGGTACTTTTTTTGGTATGATTGCTCTACGGATACTTGATTTATCAAACAATAGAATTTTGAGGATATCAGACTTAGGCTTTCAACATCTTGGAAACCTGGATTGTTTGTATCTAGAAGGTAATAATTTAACAAAAGTACCGTCAAATGCTTTTGAAGTACTTAAAAGCCTTAAAAGACTTTCTTTGTCTCATAACCGTTTGGAAGCAATACAGCCCTTTGCATTTAAAGGACTTGTCAACTTGGAGTATCTCCTTCTGAAAAATTCAAGAATTCAAAATGTTGCTAGGGATGGGTTTAGTGGAATTAATAATCTTAAACATTTGATCTTAAGTCATAATAATTTAGAAAATTTAAATTCTGACATGTTTAGCTTGTTAAAGAATTTAATTTACCTTAAGTTGGATAGAAACAGAATAATCAGCATTGATAATGATACGTTTGAAACCATGGGAGCATCTTTGAAGATCCTTAATCTGTCATTTAATAATCTTACAGACTTACATCCAAAGGTCCTTAAGCCTTTGTCTTCACTGACTCATCTTCAGGCAAATTCTAATCCTTGGGAATGTAACTGCAAACTCTTGGGCCTTCGTGACTGGCTAGCATCTTTAGCCATTACGCTAAACATCTATTGTCAGAATCCCCCATCCATGCGCGGCCGAGCATTGCATTATATTAAGTGGACTGACTTTACAAATTGTGTTACGTCTTCGACAAATGTATCCAGAGCTTGGGCTATAAAATCTCTTCATACTCATCACAAGACTACTGCGTTAATGATGGCCTGGCATAAAGTAACCACAAATGGGAAACATTTGGAAAATACTGAGAACGTTACTTTCTGGGAACGAAGTCATACTGCACCTGCCAGTAGATTTTTTCAAGAGAATACGTTTGGTAATCCGTTAGAGGCTACTGCAGTGTTACCTGTGCAAATACAGCTTACTTCTTCTGTTAACTTGAACTTGGAAAAAAACAGTGCTCTACCGATTGGTGATGCTTCCGTGTCAGGGAAAACATCTCCCATTTGTACACAAGAAGTTGAAAAGTTGAATGAGGCTTTTGACATTTTGCTAGCTTTTTTCATCTTAGCTTGTGTTTTAATCATTTTTTTGATCTACAAAGTTGTTCAATTTAAACAAAGACTGAAGGCACCAGAAAACTCAGGGGAAAATAGACTTGAGTACTACAGCTTTTATCAGTCAGCGAGGTATAATGTCACTGCTTCAATTTGTAACACTTCCCCACATTCTTTAGAAAGCCCTGGTTTGGAGCAGATTCAACTTCACAAACAAATTGTTCCTGAAAGTGAGGCACAGGTGATTCTCTTTGAACATTCTGCTTTATAATTCAACTTAATGTTAGTTACAGAAAAACTTAAGTGCCATGGATGTGAATTCAACTGAAGCCTCCTTAAAGAATTATAAACTTTATTTGGAAATAAAATGAATTATATGAGCTTAGCATTAATAAATACATTTTTTTAATAATTTATGAATACTGTATTCATTCAGCATATGTCTTCGATAGGTGCTATGTTAAGTAATAATACTAGCTAATGTTTCTGTGTACTAAGCCCTATGCTAATAAATCCTTCGTATTATCACATTTAGCCTTAAAAAACCTTGTAACTATCTACATTTACAGGTAAGGAAACCTAGGGAAAGTGAAATTAAGAAACTGTGCCAAATTCTTACTGCTTGTGATTTTTTGGGTCTGTCTGAGTCCAGGGTGCATGCTTTTACTTTCATGCTGTGCTGCTGCCTAGGTGTTAATTGTGAACAACATAGGCATGGCTCCTATTTCTTGGTAGAGCTTAAAATCTAGAGGAGACACATGGTTTCCATACGGGATGGTAAGTATTGCACTTGGAGGTGCTACCGGGTATGACATGAAGTGGTAAGTGGCTTTATGAGAATAATGAAACGAAAAACGATGAAATGAAAAGAGCTGAATAACAGTCAGGCGTAACACCATATCATAGGAGTCGAAGAAAGAGAAAGAATGCTGCTTTTCATGAAGTAACATTCAGGCGTAACATCATATCATAGGAGTCGAAGAAGGAGAAAGAATGCTGCTTTTCATGAAGTAACATTCAGTGTAACCAGAGTTGAGTGGTGGCATGAGATTTGCACCTGGAGAGAGATAGCAGATGATGAAGTGTATTGTAATTTCATATTGTCCTTAGAGTCGCAGGGAGCCATGGCAGGATTTTAAGTAGTGGAATGACATGATGAGATTTAGTGTTTACAGAGTACCTTCTTTTTGGAAGGAGCAATGAGACTAGAGTCCGAGTTAACTGGGTAGCAATTCGAATCACCAGTCCAGGGGAGAGGTACCGGAGGCCTGTGCCAGAGGAGTGGCCGAGAGAATGGATGGATTCTGGAGTTTGGTGATGAGCAAGGGGGTGTCAGGTAAGGGATAAGTCAGAGATGGTCATTTTTTGGCTTAGGCAGCATTCAGTTGGATTTAATAAACAAAGTCAAAAGAAGTGGAGATACGGGTGGGGTCAAAATAATGTAATGATTTCAATTTTGGATATGCTGAATTTGAGATTTACATCTCATCTCCAAGTGGAAATATCTCACAAGCAGAAGATTAGGGGAGAGATCTATCTGGTAAAGTTCAACAATTTGTAACCTTCCATTTGTCTAGTACACCAGAAGTATATGATACTCTCTTAACAGTACCATAAACCATTTGGGTCATGATTTTGGGAGACAGGTAAGTGAGGAAGAATAAGATGAAAGAGCCCCCAGGAGATGTTGTTAGTAGAATTGATTGGGAATCTTTAATGTAGATAGATGGTAATTCAGGCCATGGAAACTATGTAGGTTTATCTCTCTTAGCACAAATTTATACTCTGTAGAATGTTGGGCATATAGTAAGTGCCCACGCTTGATCTGTTAACAGGGACCTGAACCACAAATATGTGTTAAAAATTTTCTCGTGAACATTATGTATTTCGTGTTTGTGCTGTCCTTCCTCCTCTCCCAAATTCCTCTTTCTTATTATTAAAAGGTAATACTTCCTGTATGAAATTAGCCTGAAGCAGTCTGGGAGTGTTTGGACCAAGTGATAATTATTGAGTCTGTATTGTGAACCTGAAGTAATTACAAGAATGGTTGTGTTGTCCAGTATGTCTTAAGATGGTGCTTCTCAAACTCAGAATCACCTGGGTTGTTAAAATACAGATTGTTGCCTGCCCCCCAACCCCCACAGTTCCTTACTCAGTAGGTCTGGAATGGGGCCTGTTGAGTGTGTGTGTGGACAAGTTTACTGGTAGTGCTGGTCTGGGGATCATGGCTTAGAGATACACTGGAAATCTCAGGGAAATTAAAGCCACAACTCTCCTCCCTGCTCCTGCAAAAATCTTCACTGTTTTCCTTTTCCCTGTCTAGTTGAAAGCTTTGTCCTTGATGGTGATTTTAGGAGAAAACCTGAATGTGTTTTTAATAAATCTGTTCTTACATAAATTACTTGTTTCATTGGGAAAGGTATGTGGTGTTTGTTTCACCTTGAAAATGTTTTTAATACACTTCTGTTGTCGTATCCACATAACTCCCAGAACTCCAATTAAACTTTTTCTTTAATTACTAAAAGTACATGCTCTTTGGAAAAAGGAATTCAAAGAATACAGAGATACTTAAAATGGAAAGTGAAAATTCTTCCATGTTTCCCTCCCTCACCACCTAGACAACATCCTCTTGAAGATATTAGAAGCGGCATAGGTGGTCATTTGGAGTTAGGAAATACCCATAAACAAAGTATTTATCTTGACCTTACAAAAAAAGACTCCCCCAAATTTGAACAAGGTAATTTAGAAATTTTATCAAGATGTTTTAATTATTTTTATGTATAACTTAAAATTGATGGATGTAGGCTCAACTAGAAAATTTTAATCTTAATAATACTTTTTTATATATGGAGTTGTAGTTGTACATGGTGCTATTCATTAAATATTCATTCTAGTTCTTGTCAGCAGCTTTTCCTTTTGAAAATGTTACCTCCCATGACACTGTTGTTTGATACTTGCACAGTTTAAAAAACTTACTTAAGGGAAAATTGATTTGAAGTGATAATATGCATAGAAATTTTTAGCAGTATGATTTGTGCATATGATTATTTCACATTTTAGGCAGCCCTACCTCAAACAAAACCGTAAAGTTAAAACTAAGTAATGCAGGTGAAGAAACTTTAAGATGTTGTGTTTCTCTACCATTTACTAAAGTTTTTTTGATGAGAGCACTTAAGAATAAAATGGTTGTGTTTCAGGATAGTTTCATATACAGATCCATTTTTTTCCATTGACTTCTATAGAAGTTTGATAAGGTTCCAGGGCATTCCAAAAAAGTTTCCCTCTCTCCTCCCCTATAACAAATGAGAGGTATAGAACTCAACTACCATTTATTTATAATATAGTATACTTTTTAATACATTTCAAATTCCAGTGTGGAATTTCAGAAATATGTATCTCACTTCTGGGATAATTGGGAACTTACTTCCAGTTCCCTCCTAGTGTCAGAGTAGAGATGTCTGATGTCAGATTGTCCTTGAGGACTTAATTGGTATGGAAGAGACACTTCAACAGGAGTAAGCAGGAAATTAGGAACGTCCTAGGTGATGGAGTGGGAGCCTGGTTAAGATGTCTCCTGGGCTTCTGGAGGTGAGGGGCTGCCACTCAACACTTTGTTAGCCAGAGACAAAGTGTTGGGGCAAGATAAGGGTGGGCATTGTTTGAGAGGGAGGGAATTGTGTAGAATTCACTGTAGCAGGGAAAGATCATCTTTGGATACCTCTTTGTTCTCCGCCAACTTTGTACTCTGAGTGCAGTTCTCGACTTTCTCCTACACACTGTGCCGGGATTACACCCTTCCTCTTACCTGTGTAAGTAAGCATTCTTACTTAACTATCTTACCTGCATCACACAATAACCGTAAAATACGCCGTATTTGTTTTAAAGGGTTGCAAAATGGGAGGAAAAAAAACTAAGAAACCTTTTAGAAGGTTCTGAAAAACAGCTTTAATGCTAGGCCTTCCTACCAAATTGGTCTCACAAGAACTTAACCCATGTCTTCACTATAAGGATCCCACACCTTTACTTGCCTTTGTTACCAGAGTCCTCTTTTGATTGTGTAACACTGTTTTCCAGTGCACGTTCTCTTTATTTTGGTCCGGGCTGTGTGACATACAGCACTTCTCTAGGAATATAACTCCAAGCCATGAATAGCTTTTCATATGACTTTAGTGACAGCATAATTAGCTTTTTCATTTGTCCTGAAGGTATATATTCATGCTTGCTTTGTAGTTATTTCTTGTATAGCTTTATCAGCGACAATACCAAGCATTTACAAATGGTGAGGTCATGTTCCCATCCTCATAATGACGAAATCTCTATTATATCCCTTTTTAAAAATCAAGAAACACTTTGTCAACTGACTTCTGTAAGCGTTCGAAACAAGCATTGCTGGGCTTTTCAGCCTCACGTTTTTCCCACATCGTTCTCTGTCAGTCATTTGTCACCTTCAATGGAAACTTAGTTTTGTCATTGGATATTGTTCTTAAAGCATAGTCTTTTCTTTTGAAAGTCACAGAAGGTCTTACTTTCTTCACATGGCATCATACGTGGATTGTTAGAGTTTTTCTTACTGTCTTAAAGATTATGGGCTTCTTTGTTTTGCTTGTGTGTGTGTGCACTCCAAAAATTCATGGAGGGAATAGTTGATATAAAAAGCCTTTTTGAAGATTATTTTTGGATTTAAAAAAAATCCAACTTTCATTTTAAAACAACTTAGTGAATTTCCACTAAGAATTTTTTAGTCCTATTTTCTTGCCAGTATTTGTCAAGGGAACTAGATTTATTAACACTCTTTTCCATGACCTTGTAGACAATCATTGTGTAGAAAAAAATGTACGTTTCTATCTAAGTGACAAAAGTATTTGCAGCTGGCTAAATCCTGGAAAATATCTAGAGAGAAAAAAACTAATTTTAGTGTAAATGTCACCACTTTTGTGGCCTATGGTGTGGTAGAAAGTTTGGAATAAGACGGTTTAGTCAGGGCTTTCTTATTTTGCCGTTTCTTTCAATAAACTCCTGTTCTATTAAACAGGATAAGCAGAGAAGTGTAGTTAAGAGAATATTTTATTTGTTACGGTTTTTAATGCTTAAATCTTACTATTTTCTTAAATTACCCTAACTTTAGTGACCTCCTATATTTAAGATACAAGAATGCAAGAGTGAGTTCAAATATTAATCATTTGTATGTGAGGTATATAGAGTGTAACTGTGGTCTGGTTAGAATAGAGAAAATGCTATTTATTTTTTTCTTGGACCTCCTATGAAAAACTGTTAAATCCTCAATTTTTGATTATAGAACTGTTCAGAAAAAATAATTGAAAATTTTGTGTTTCTGCATGCCTGTTTTCTTCCCAGGTCCAAACGGATGAAGATATAATACAAATCTATCAATCCATCACTTAGAAACTGTAAAACACATCTTCTATGATGGATAGATCATTTCTCCGAAAAGTAGAACTATAAAATGCTCATTATAAAAATGCTAATAAAAATTGGACAGTTAGAAGCTAGAGTCTTGTTCATATTCAATGTAATATTTATTGTTTGGGCTGACCAAATGAATATTAGAAATTTCATTTATTTTTGCCTTTTGAGGTTAAAAGTTTTATTCTTTTCAAGGGCTATTTGTTTTCTGAACCCTTGTGGTTAGGTTCATAATGACACAAAAGGATAGAAATAATCTTAAGCCAGCATAGTTTTTAAGTTGGTTCAATAAACACAAAGAGGGATTCATTATTTTCTTTAGTACATAATTTTCAGAACCACTCTGCATGAAGTTTTTGCAGTTCAGTCTACAGATACTTTTATGTACCCAGAAGGTGCCTTAAGATGCCATAGTTTTAGAAAATACTAAAACAAGATAAAGAACTATAGTTTTACTGATGTGAATTTAACAGAAAAGTTTACTGAAAACTTTGGGGAATTGTTTAAATGGTCAAGTAATATTTAGTACAGGATTTCAAGCCCTCACCTATTTAATGTTTATATATGTGTAACATGACTTATAACACACTTGAATAACCAAACAAATGGATGTTTATAAAAGCTTGTCTTCTTTCTGTAGTGTGTTTGTAACTTATATCTATGTGAATACATTAATATATCTACCAAGTATGTGCAGTAAGAAAAGGAAAAGTATTTGTGACAGAAAAAGAAGAAAATCGCTCAGGTTACCAGTACTTTTTTGCCTTCACTTTTACTTTCATTCTCGTCTTTCATCTCTAATGTTAAACTTTCCTTGTGTTTTCTGAAATGTTTCAGAAATAGATTCCAACACAGTCACCTTCTGCTTTTTTTTTTTTTTGTCTCATGTTTAGTGTAATCAATTGTAATATGTTATCTATAATTCAACTGTCCATACTTGTAATTTCCAAAAGAGATGAGCACAAATAATATTGCAAAAAGAAAATGAGGGAGGGCAGTTCTTGAGTCTTGGGGATCATTAATTCCCATGATTATTTATTGAGTGGTCACATTATTTATGTCCCTTGGGACATAAAAAAAAATAAACATAACACATAGGCTGTGCTTAAAGTTAACTGAGAGTCTTAGAGCAGGCGTGTAGGGATGAAAAATTAAAGGACATTAGGAAAAAACTAGATGGCACATGAGTTGCATGCTAAATGAGTAGTGCTGGTGGTTTATGCTACTGGAAGTTCCAAGGACAGAGTGCTTATGCACAGTGGGGTGGCCTGAAAAGGCCTGTGAAGGAAATGTGAATTAAGGTGAATAGAAAAAGGAGGGAGAGCATTGTGAGGGGCAGGAAGGGAGTAAGCAGATAGGAGTTAGCTATTCAAGAGGTGATGGTTTAACTGCCTGAAAGCCATGAAAGAAAGGTGGGATTGTTCAAGCTTCTTGAAGTTCCTGATTGCCCCCTGAAAATTCTTAAGGAGAAAGAATGAAATGTAAGAGACGAGTAGAATACATCCATTTGCCTCCTTGAAGCCATCACTAATGAAGTGAGTAGGATCAGTTGGATCCCATTTAACCTTGTAAAATAAAAATAAATTTTTGTAAGAATTGGGATTGATTGATCTCTCCTAATGTTATCAGTGCAAAGTAGATTAACTTGCAATTGCTAAGGTCTCAAGTGATGGTAGAATTGTCAAGATTCTGGGGACCACTGATGAGAAATGGAGTGATAATTTGCCAGTGCTTCTTTAACTCCGTTCAGGTGACTGGATGCTTTCCCTTCAGACAAGTGCCACTTAGTATGTCAGAAATATCCATTAAATGGAGAAAAGTACTTACTCAGGATATCATACTTTAGAAGAAAAAAAAAAAAAAACATCTCATTTGTTGTTTGTTTTCTTTGTCCTTCCTGCAGATTTTTAGTCCATAATGGATGGACGCTTAGGTTGTTTCCATAATGTTGCTGTTGTAAATAATGCTGCAGTAAACATCTGGGTGCATGTATCTTTTCAATTTAGTGTTTTCATATTCTTTGCTTAAATAACCAGTAGTGGAATTACTGGATCGTATGGTAATTCCATTTTAATTTCTTGAGGAACCTCTGTACTGTTTTCCACAGTGGCTCTACCAGTTTGCGTTCCCATGAACAGTGCACAGGGATTCTTTTTTCTCCATGTCCTTGCCGATGCTTGTTTCTTGTGTTTTTGATTTCAGCCTTGCTGACAGATATGAGGTGATACCTCACATAGTTTTGATTTGCATTTCCCTGATAATGGAGTGATGTTGAGCATCTTTTCATATGTCTGTTGGCCATGTCTTTGGAGAAATGTCCTTGCATGTCTTCTGCCCATTTTTAATTGGATTATTTTTTGGAGTTGAGTTGTGTAAGTTCTTTATATATTTTGGAAACTAACCCTGTAGTGGATATGTCATTTGCAAGTACCTTCTCCCATTCTGTAGGTTGCCTTTTAGGTTTGTTGATTATTTCCTTCACTCTGCAGAAGCTTTCTTTTGATGTAGTCTGTAGCTTATTTTTGCTTTTGTTTCTTTTGCCTCAGGAGGCTTATCTAGACAAATGCTGCTGTGGTCAATGTCAGAGAAATTACTGCCTCTGCTCTCCTCTAGGAGTTTTATGGTTTCAGGTCTCACATTTGGGTCCGTAATTCATTTTAATTTGTGCATGGTGTGAGAAAGTGGCCTACTTTCATGCTTTGTCATGTAGCTGTCCATTTTTCCCATTTACATTTTTTGGGAAGACTGCTCTTTTCACATTGCATATTCTTGAGGTGGCTATTTTTTTAATCTCCAGAGCTTACCATGACGTCTAACAGAGTTTATGGACTCATAAAATGTTGAATAAAATGAATGAATGTAACTGTGGTGACCTGTTCACCAGGAATGTCTGGCAAAGGTGATATGACACTCTGATCACTTATTTTTTTTGTAAATAAATTGGTATCCTGGTGTAAGCCCACCTTTTATTAATCTCATTGAGCCAGTCTTCCGAAATGTGACCTTGGGACTATAACGTGATGTAAAGTTTTGGCTGGAATAATCGGTAGTCTTTTTTTTTTTTTTTAAACCTCTTAAGTTTTGATTTCTCTACTGTGTTATGGAAGCTGTATATAAACTAGCAGGGAGTTTAGCTATTCCTTTCAGCACTCTAGATTGCTGCCTCCTACCTAATGTGAACTGTCAACTTGTTAGTAAGCACTGGTTTGAGAGGTTAAGAACCAAGTGAGATGTAGAATTACATGGTTCCCCCTGGCTACCTTCACTTCTTCCACCTTATATACCAGATTTGACTGATGTGCATGAGAAGACATTAAAAAATGACACAGAGAAGGATGCTTAAGAAGTGTTAACTTAGAACTCAATATGTAGCACATATGGAAGAAAAAACTGGGCACCTGGGTGGCTCAATTGGTTAAGTGTCCTGTCCGACTGTTGATTTTGGCTCAGGTTATGATCTCACGGTTTTGAGATCGAGCCCCATGCGCTAGGCATGGAGTCTGCTTGAGATTCTCACTCACTCTCCCTCTGCCGCTCCCCACTGTTGTCTTCCTTGCTCTCTAAAACAAACAAACAAAAAACCACTTAATTCTTATCTTTTCTTTAGAGAGGTAATATATATGATTAATTACATTACCTTTTTTTCTCCAAACCTCTTTCTGTTTCATTTCTGGTTTATAGCTCTCATTTGATTTGTTTCCATTTTAAATGTCTAATCACATTTTAAAGCATTTAATTCAGAAAGATTATTATCATAGGAAAACAAGATTGGTTCTTAATTTGTAAAAGATGAGAGTTGAGGGAGAATTATGTGACTAAAAAGTGAAGTGATTGTTTAATATTCAAAACTTTATAAAAATACTGTGGGTTAAAAAAAATCTAAAAGCTTCATCTTTAAAATGTTACATTATGCATTTAGAGGGAGCATTTTTTTAATAAATGGAGAAAAAAATTTTAACTTCCTATTCTTACTTACTTTAAATAAATATGTGTTGTGCATACCAGGAAGTCCAAGCCTTTTTTGGCTTTTTGTCATGCCTACTATTTGGGAGTGCTTTTCCCAAACTGCTTAATGAGCAGTAAAAAGCTTAATGCTTTTCCCAACTGCTCAATGGAATTGAGGTGCATCTTTTTGTGTTGGTTTGTTTTTGGTTTTTGAACTTCAGTGCTTTGAAGAGAGTTTCTGTGTAGCTTCTTTTACTGATCCCAGAAGATGGCATGGATACTCTCATTTCCCCTACTAAGTCCTTCCTTCTTCTTTTTGAGAGTCACCTCTTCCCATCTTCCCATTCAAAGCCAGCTCCTGGACCTTTCTACTGTGGGCTGTAGTCATTTTCCCCTTTTCTAAACTCGAAGTCTGTGCTCACCCCCTCTGGAACTTAATAGGTACTCCAGTGCAAGCACAGTTTTCCCTGTCTGCTGGAATTTAATCCCCCTCCCATACCTACATCTCTGCTTCCGTTGTCCTTCTATGCAGAATGAGTCGTGTCCCAATGAGAAACAGTGACTGCCCACTGAGGTTGCCTACTTCCCTTCCCTCTACTAGACAGTCATGTGTCCAAGCCTCTCAGCTGGTAGAACCAGAAATCCCCCTGGAGGTCGGGGAGGGAACGGGCCAGGTGAACCCCACTGATGGCATGACTCACTTTTCCTCCAAGCCCGGATGGGCATGTACAAGCCAAGCAGACTTTGGACCTGTATCCTCTGGCCTGGCCCAGTCTGCTTCTATGAGTATCATCTTCCATTCTTCATTCTAATTTTCTTAACACTTCTTTTTGTTGGTTATTGACTATTTCTAGCTCTTGGCTTTACATAAATCTCAGGTTCTTGAACTCATTAGATTTCTCTCAGAACTTTTCAGACTTTGTTTTGGTTTCAGCAGTGTTCTCTAAACAAAATCACCATTCATGAGAAAGGGGTCAAGCTAAGCCTTTTGGCCAGAATTTATAGTCACTAGTGTACCCTATTCGTGTAGCAGTTTGATTATCAGAATCTGCCCTCAGCCTTGAAGTCATCGGTGTGGTGAATGTGCATGTCTCTAGAGGTTCGGTGTTCTGGAACTGTATCCTTTATTCAGCATATTTCTTATTCCTTTTTTCTATTTATGGCAGAGGTAGAACTTTCTACCTTTTTCTCAAAAACATGTGTCTGTGCTGGTAGCATCATCATTGATCAATATGATAAATTGTAGTAAAACCTATAATCAGGTGAACTGGTTGTCAAATATATACCGTATTTTTCTCTCTTCTACATTCCTTCCTAATTAACCTTCACCCACCTTATAGACCTTAGTCACACTTAGATTGTCAGGAAGATTCATATTCAGTCTTTTGAGAAAATAGACTGTATTCATTCAGAATTCTGTTCCACTGATTTCTTATGAAATTACTGGTTTTCCTAGAAGGGGTTGATGCTTGGGAGGTGATAATGAGTAGAGAAGGCAGCTGCTTGCGTGGATTGTTCCTAAAAAGTACTTAAAAAAAAAAAAAAAAAAGGCCTGGTAAACAGCTGTAGTCTGGAGGATTTTTGACTTTTTCAGCTAATCAAGATCAGTTGATAGCTATCTGGAATGTTCCTGTATTAAAAAGGAATTTCAGATCCTGCCTGTCTTAGAATGCTGTAATGGATTAGTGGCAAATTACTCTGCAGTAGGAAGTGAAAATGTCTGTATTCCCTCCGCGTATCTGTCATACTTTAGTCCAACCTTCGTTTTGCTGACAAGGAGACCAACATCTGGAGAATTGAATTAACTTTAATGGGATCACACCGTTAGTCAGTGAAACTTTAGGCACACTTTTGGTTTCCTACTTTTTCTTCTAGGGTGGTGTTCCCTGAACTGAATAAAGTAGATCCTATGTGTCTGTCTTAAAAGATTTTTTTAGTTCTTATATAAAGGAAATACAGTGACTTATATTTACTCCTGCAATAGGATGATATATGCACATTAAAATGTATCAGAATATCAGCTAGTTATTATTTTGCCTAACTAGTGATGTAGTCGTCTAAAATCTGATCACATTTGAATGTACAGACAAAATGTTTGACTTTACAAAAGTGGGAACATGACCCAAAATATGGTAACTTGGGTACTTCTGTACTGAACATTTAAAAAAGTAATCATCCGTGTTAATGCAGAGTGAGACACATGGTATGTCTCTTGTAGGAATGATTCTAGAAGATCCCTGGACCTTCTAGATTTATTTAGTTATTTATAATTTATTCCGTTACTTTGAAATTCAAATAGTATAATTTAGTGTTTCAATGGATGATTAAGTACTTCGACATTTTAAAAGTCAGATTCATTAAAGTACAGTTACATGTAGATTTATACAAGTTGTTGCATGTATCTTTAGTTCCTTTTTATTGCTGACAAGCATTTCGTTGAGTAGGTATCCCACGGTTTGTTTAGCCATTCTTTAGTTGATAGATATTTGGGTCGTTTGTACTTGTGAATTACTATGAATAAAGCTACCATAAATACTTACAGATCTGAGGCTACTCATTTTGGTCTTGGGTAAATATGTGGGAATGGGATTGCTGAGATGTGTAGAGTGTGGTAATTTTATAAAAACTGCTGGTGCATTTCCTAAAACGGATATGCTGGGTTTTTTATTCTTAATAGCTGTGTATGAGAAGGCCTGTTGTTTTTCATCTTTTTCTGCAGTTGGTATTGTTAGTCTTCTTAATTTAACTCTTAATTAAAATGTTACTATGGTTTTAATTTGCATTTCTCTGGTAACTAGTTATGTTGAACATAATTTTCAGGTACTCCTATACCACCTTTATGTCTTATTCAGTAAAGTGTCTTGGATTTTTTGCCAGTTTTTAAATTGAGTAGTCTTTGTGTGTGTGTGTGTGTGTGTGTGTGTGTGTGTGTGTGTGTGTGTGTGTGCAAATAGGTTGGTTTTGTTAAAGCATGGGACAGGACTCATGGGCAGAAAGAACTGCAGAGATTTCTTCTTGAGCTTTTAGAGTTCTTTATATATTCTGGATTCAAGTGCTTTCTCATACATGCTTTAAAAAAATAAATATTTTTTCCTAGTCTATCTCCTTTCTTGGCATTATCTTCAGAAACGTAGAGATTTCTAATGATTGATTTATTTTTTAAATATTTTATTTATTTATTTGACAGAGAGAGAGATCACAAGTAGGCAGAGAGAGGGGGAGGGAAGCAGGCTCCCCACTGAGCAGAGAGCCCAATGCGGGGCTCGATCCCAGGACCCTAAGATCATGACCTGAGCTGAAGGCAGAGGCTTTAACCCACTCAGCCACCCAGGCGCCCCAGAAGAGTAGAGATTTTTATTCTTCAACATTTTTGTATCTTTAACTTTTTAGTTAAAAAATCAACTCAGGGGGCACCTGGGTGGCTCAGTCGATTAAGCATCTGCCTTCAGCTCAGGTCAGGATCCCAGGGTTCTGGGATTGAGCCCCACATCGGGCTCCCTGCTCAGCTGAGAGCCTGCTTCTTCTCCCTCTGCCTGGTGCTCTGCCTACTTGTACTCTCCATCTCCAAATAAAACCTTTAAAAAAAAAATCAACTCAGGTCTGTTGTAATAAGTTAAAGAATATTAAAATATGTTTTTCCTTTCAGATTTGCCTTTTTAATATTTAAACACTAATACTCTAGTGAAAGAGCAAATTTTAATGTTACATGCAAAGGTAAAATTTTTGCTACAAAGAACATTTTGAAAGTTTTCTTTGTATCTTAGAAGTAAAATTTGTCTTCATGTTTCAGGGGGTAATTAGAAAAAAAAAAAAAGAATTATCTGTTAAGATACTCCAGTTTAATCTGTCTTGCTTTTCTTTTATTTTAGTGTCATCCAAGATAAATTCTGTGGGATTATAAATATCTCAGTGGAGGGCCTACATGATGTCATGACAGAAGATCCTGAAACAGGAACTTATAAAGAGTAGGTGGATCATTTAATTAATTGGATTTGATCTGGGATAGACTGTGTGTGGGGGTAATTAGTTATGTCCTGCATGATCTTTGTTCACTGCTACCATATAAACACAGTTTGGTGACTTATTTAATTTTGTCTTTCCTAAAGAAAATTTTGTATTTTTTTTGTTTCTAACTAGCTTGATCTTGAGACCACCTTTAATTTGTTAAAGTGAAATGACAAATTGGACTTCTTTAGTTTAATAATAATAATTTTCCTATTTGACATTAGGTTTTTATGTTAGCATGTAAATGCCTTTTTTTTTTTTTTTTTTAAGATTTTATTTATTTATTTGACAGACACACAGCGAGAGAGGGAACACAGGCAGGGGGAGCAGGACACGAGCAGGGGAGCAAGAGAGGGAGAAGCAGGCCTCCCGCTGGGAGCCTGATGCAAAGCTCCATCCCAGAACCTCAGTATCCTGACCTGAACTGAAGGCAGACACTTAATGACTGAGCCACCCAAACGCCCCTATAAATGCCTTTTTTAAGATGTTTTGAATATGTTCTTTTTTCAGTTAACAAAGTTCCCCTGCCCATTAGGCAAGTTAAGAGGAAAAGAGGGTTGGTAAACATCCTGTATTTGCCTGATAGAAGCATCCCTGGCACCTTTACATATGAGTCATGTGGTACTTGACCAGTCTTAAAAGAGAACAGTTCAATGACATTTTTGGGGCACCTGGGTGGCTTCCTCTGTTAAGTGTCTGCCTTTGGCTCAGGTCATGATCCCAGGATCCTGGAGATAAAGTCCTGCATCAGGCTCCCTGCTGAGCAGGAGGCCTGCTTCTCCCTCTCCCACTCCCTACTTCCTGTGTTCCCTCTCTTGCTGTCTCTCTCTCTCTCTGGCAAATAAATAAATAAATAAATAAATAAATAAATAAATAAATAATCAATCTTTTTTAAAAATGACATTTTTTGTGAGAATATTTAAAATCACATTATCAAGAATACTGATAGTGTCATATTTCTAGGACTATTCATTTGAAATTGAATTTAGTTGCATCCTTCATAGGTAGTAGAATTGCTGTACGTTTTCTCTTATTATTGTTAATAATGGGCATGTGTTATGATCTCTCTGATATGAAGAATTTGAGAGACAGGGCAGGGGGTCGTGGTGGGGTGGGGGAGGGAAATGAAACAAGCTGGGATGAGGAAGGAGACAAACCATAAGAGACTCCTAAACTCATGAAATGAACTAAGGGTGGCTGGGAGGTAGGCAGGGTAGGGGTAGGGTGGCTGGGTTGTGGACATTGGGGAGGGTATGTGCTATGGTAAGTGCTGTGAAATGTGTAAGCCTGATGATTCACAGACATGTACCCTGGGGCAAATAATACATTATATGTTAATAAAATATAAATAAGGGCATGTGTTAAATTACAATAAGCAAGACTTAATGAGATTTGAGGCCATTTGACTTTACATGAATAGTATACTTAACCTGTTTTCTTTGTTCTTTAAAAAGAATCTGTAGGAAATGGGAAAGGTTGCCACTTGAATCCTATTTTGTTGAAAAACATGGAAAGCAAATTTATATTATTGAATCTTATTAAACATATGTAGACATAATATGTCTGGCATATAAGTTTGCCTTCAAGAATATAAGAGTTGAGGTGAAGTAAAAACCTCACACTTCTTTGATTACAACCGAAATAAGAAACCAGGCATGTAGGCATTTTTTTTTTTTTCAGTTTTTTTTTTTAAGTTAACATAGGGTTTATGGCACATGACTATAAATATTGTGTATTTATGTATAATATGTGACAAAGTTTACAACTGTGTGTGAAATATTTAAGATATAATCAAATGGTCCTCATCTTCTTGGGTGTATATAATTTAGGGGAAGGATGTGTCTAATAGCACAATGAAAACGCTAGTAATGAGTAAAGGCAATTATGTATGTGTTGAACCAAGCACACAAAACAGTAGAATTCTAGCTTGTGCTCCAGTAGAGAAGGAAAAGGCACTGTGTGTTAGAGTCTTGAGGAAGGGATAGGACTTAGGATATGGAAATGGACATAAATATAGCATGGTTTAAGTGGAAGGGATGAGTCAGGAAGTTGTTAGAAATAAAATTGAAAAATCAGTGTAGTTTCATTATTTTCAAGATTAGGATACAGAAGCTGGGAAAAGTGCAGTGACATGGAAGATAAGTAGAGGAGTCAAGACTAGAATATGGTGTTCTGACTCATGATGCCAAGTTCAGCCAGGAAGAACGTTTTGGTTTCGAAGAGGAAAATGCTGGGCATAAGGAAAGCAGACTACCTAGGAGACCATGGTACTGACACTGGCATCCAGACTACAAAGACCTAGACTTGAAGGCCAAGGTGCGTGGATAGCTGGGTTGGAAAACCACTGTTTTCCTCCCCAGAGTTGTTTGGTCACTGCTTTTTACCCTGAAGTGGTATTGGGCATATGGAAACACAGTGAAGAAACTATTTTCCTAACCTTTCTAGGTTTTCTAAGAGAGGTTAGACTGAATCTGTGATAAAATTCCTATTCTGTAATTCTGTGGACTGCATAGAGTTCTTTCTTTTTTTTTTTAACTACACAGAGTTCTAAAAATTATAGTTCATCAGACTGTAGGGTATAAATAGACTTTCAGAAAAGGGCTCATGAGAAACAAAATATTTACTTGTGTAGCTAACTTATCCTCCAGCTTCCCGTTCCTCTTTATTGGGACAGTTTATTCAAAGAAAGTTAATATTTTTCGTTCTATTGAATTCCTATTCTCGGTATAGAATAAATTAGAGCAAAGGAAGAAAACCTTGGGTTGGTTGGTTTGTTTGTTTTTTTACCTCTATGAGTAGTATATTAGGGTTTTCCGTAAAGACAGAGCCTAGAGATTTTTATTTATATTATGTACATATAAATACATTATATATAATATAAATATATTATGCATATATATATAAAGGGAGAGAGAGCATGCCAGAGAGAGATATTTATGTTATATATTTATAACATAAATGTAAATAGATTTATTATAAAAAATTGACGCGTGCAATTATGGAGGCTGAGGAGTCCCAAGATCTCCAATTGGCATACTAGAGTATAGTTTCAGTCCAAGTCCAAAGGCCTAAAAGCAGGAGAGCCAGTGGCGTAAGTTCTAGTCTGAATCACAAAGCCAGAGAAGACTGATGTTCCAACTAAAAGATAGGCAGTGTGTGTGAATTCTCTTAAATTAGACCTTTTATTCTATTCAGGCCTTCGACTTATTGATTAAGAGTCACTCACATGGGGGAGGGCAATCTGTTGTACTCACGGTACAAATTCACATGTTAATCTCATCTAGAAACACCCAGAATAATATTAACCAATTAAATGGGCATCCTGCTCTCCGGTCAAGTTGATATATTTAACCACAGTAATGAAGCCTGGTTGACAGACCGTCTCCTTATTCAGACTTGTTTCTGCCAGGCGTTGTGCCATGTGAGGAAGCAGCTGAGGCTCTGTCCTGCAGGAGTTCACTACCTAGAAGGGGAAATGAGGACCACTGGAGCAGTACCAGCTACAGAAGAAGAAGGGTTTTGGGGAAACTGCGAATAATTGTGAGAATATGTAGTGATCAGAGGCAGCTAGTAAAGTAGGATTTTGGACTACCTTGTGTAGTCAGTGGAAGTTCATTTGGCAGTTTTAAAGTGTGGAAGTAAGAAGAAAAGAATTTTATGTCGGAAGAGTCACTTGAGTGTGTTGTAGAGGATGACAGGGAGGGCTGGAAAGGCTCACACTGAGTGGTCTCAGACGATTGAAACAGCCTGGGATGCTTGTTAAAAATGCACATTTCGCTTCCCCGTCCAGATCCATTATATCGGAATCTTTGGGGGCTAGGGCAATAGAATCTGCACTGTAATAGATTCCTGCACAGGAACCCTGGATGATTCGCGTGCCCTTTAAAAATTGTGAATGTACTGTCTGGGCGATTGAGAAGCCCTTCAGGTAGCTGTCCTACTACTGTTGATGGGAGTTTGAGATAGACGATGGAGGAAGGATTGGCAGCAAGTGATGAAGAGTTCGGGGGACACAACATCCATAAGTGTTCTAGCATAATCGTGCGTACACCTGACAACCTGTGTCTGTTTTTATGCTTTAATGTACTTCATAACTGCGTTCTCTTAGGCATTTAAAAAATTAAATGGAACATTTGATGTGGGGAAAGTGGAGGTGGGCTTTTATTTGCTCTTAAGATGATACCATTTTTCATGTGGTAGAAAAGTTTATCTTCCAAGATAAATGGGTAGTTAATAGTTGACTGTTACTGATCTTGATACTGGTATTTCTTAAGAATGCTATATGAAATGAATCCATTTAGAAGAAAGAAGAGTTCTATTTTCAGAGTTGAAGAATCTGGATTTTTTTTTTTAATTGAAGTATAATTGACATGTAACATTATTTTAGTTTTAGTTGTACAACATAATGATTCAGTATTTGTGTTTATTGTGAAAGGATCACCACGGTAAGTGTAGTTAACATCCATCACCATACGTAGTTAATAAATTTTTTTTCTTATAATGAGGATTTTTAAGGTTAATTCTCCAGGCAGCTTTCAAATATGCAGTACAGTGTTATTAAGTGTAGTTACTGTGCTATATATTGTATCTCCATGACTTATTTATACCATCATTTGACCGCTTTTACTTACCCATTTTGTCCACCCCACACCACTCTTCTAACTCTGGCAACCACTATTCTCTTCTCTGTCTGAGTTTTGGTTTTATTTTTTTATTTTTTATTTTTTTTTTAAGATTTTATTTATTTGACCAGAGAGAAACACAGCCAGAGAGGGAACACAAGCAGAGGGAATGGTAGCGGGAGAAGCAGGCTCCCTGCCGAGCAGAGAGCCCGATGCGGGGCTCGATCCCAGGCCCCTGGGATCTGACCTGGGCCGAAGGCAGACACTTAACGACTGAGCCACCCAGGCGCCCCTGAGTTTTGTTTTTAGTTTGATGTAGAGTTCCACATGTATATTACTGCTTTTGTTGACTTTGCTTGGGAGTCAGATCCAAAAAAAAATCACCACCCAAAGGCTGATGTCAGGAGCCTACCACTTGTTTTCTTCTAGGAGTTTGATGGTTTCAGGTCTTACATTCAAGTCTTTATTTTATTTGGTGTTAATTTTTGTGTAAGGTATAAGATAGTGGTCCACTTTCAGTCTTTTGCATTGATTTCTTTATATATTTGTATTTTAGTTAGTACAGTTCATTAGACCAGGAAAATTTATTAATGAAGCTTGAGATTTGCCTTCTGCTTGTCTTCAGTTAGAATGGTTTTCCTTTTATTTCCTGAAATAATACTTTGTTTTTAGGTACATTGTGAAATGAAATTGACAACTCCTTGCCAAAGTTTGGGAAATTCAAAGAAAAGACTGAGCCAGCATTTTCATGGCTAGAATTTCTTAAACATGCTCCTCTTGAAGGCAGTCATTGTTAGGGACGCCTGGGTGGCCCAATAGTTAAGTGCCTTCGAGCCCCACTTCTGGCTCCCTGCTCTGCAGGAAGCCTGTTTCTCCCTCTCTCACTCCCCCACCTGTGTTCCCTCTCTCTCTGGCTCTCTCTCTCTCTGTCAAATAAATAAATAAAATCTTAAAAAAAAAAAACAAAAAAAAGCAGTCACGGTTAGCAGAATAAGTTTGCCATGAGGCCTGTCGAGCCACTGTCACTAGGGCTGGGATCAGCTTTTACTGAAGCAAACGGGAACATGGACACATACAGAGGCATGGAAAGGGAAGATACTGGACAAATTCAGGGTTCTTTTAGGAAGGAGGATGGTTACATAATCAACCGAAGTGTTGATTGCAGATCAGTTGAATAATGCTGTCAGTTCCAGTTTTATTTTGACATTCCAAAGTGAGTTCGTTTAGATTAAATGAAAGGTTTTATTGCATGTTTCTTTTAAATTAGAAATAATTGAATGTTACATGCTAACACTGTTGGTTGTGTTTCACTGGCTAGAGTTTCTTGTTGGGAAGGATGCGGATTTAGCGGGCTGGGATGCCTGAATCTATTTAGTGAGTGAGTGTAGGATGTGAGCGATACGTGGCTGCCCAGGTTCACATATTAGTTGTCCCTATTTTAGGTGATGATGATGATGATGATTATATTCATTGCCTATATATTTTAGCTTATTAGAAATCAATTAATGCCCATCATGCCTTTTATGTAAAACATGATTCCCTGTCTTTAATATTTGTCAAAAAAATAAGATTTGACTTTCATTGGAAATTTACCTGCAGGAGAGATTGCACCTTTAGGCTGTTCAAATTCATTTTTTTTCCCTCTCAATTTACCCGTTCCAGAGACCCAAGTGAATACGGTTTGCAGACTTGCAAAGGAAAAATATTCTGCCCTCTCAATAATTTTTGGTCTCTAGAAAAAAATTATATGTGTAATAAGAATACACCCCATTATTTATGTGATAAATCATTTAACTTAGGGAAAGGAGAACAGAGAGTTTTTACTCTTCAAGCAAGTTAACAGATTTGGGAATGTGGTAATTTCATGCGATGTAAAGCATACTTTGCTGGAGATCCAGATTCACTGCAGTTAGAATTCAAATCTGCAGCAGGCATAAAATGGCTAGTGTGAAGGAACTCCTTCTTACTATTCAGTTCCAAAATACAAAGAGGGATTTAGATTGTTTTCTAGACATTTCATTTTACTAAATAGCATTTGGGCTGGAATAATAATATAATTTCTCTCTTTGTGCCAGAGTCCCTTGGCCAACTAGTTGTGCTATATCCTATTATTATATCATGGTGGAGGAAAGCATTGCAGCTTCAAGAGGTTAAGACCATGTGGTGCATTAGGAATCAAGCTCTTGCTGTTTCTGATCACAGTTTAAGGTTCTTAGTATTTGATCGCACCAGTATTCACTGACTGGGTCATAAGTAGTTGTTCCAAAAGTTGATTTTTTTAATGGTGGGTAGTAGCGGGAAGGGATGCTCCTATCCCTTGAAAGAGTTGATCCTGATCCAGTTTCTGGTGTCAGCGCTTGTCTTTAACCTGGAATTAAAAGTTATTTACCCAGCCGAGTCAGGAAGTAGGTTTCCTCCATACTTGCTACAAAACATAATAGAAACCAAGCTTTCTTTGCCACAGTTTATTGGTTAGGAGCCTTTGACTCTGATAAATTACTGAATTTTGCTATTCTAAATTATGAAGCAATGAGGTTTATTCTATCAACTAGATTCACTAGACAATATTTATTTCTTGTCTCCCTGAAAGAAAGTATTGATTGAATAGGAAAGTATATTTCTATTATCTCTGTTAATGGTGAAAACTGATGGTGCAGATAATCAAACTAAAATGATTTAGAACTGTCCTGCAGATACAAGTGCTCTAGGGACAAGTTCCTCGTTTGGAGCACAGAGTAGATTATTGCATAATTAATGTTGTTTTAATGATATTACTTAAGTTATTGCTATTGTTATGAAACATGTATAATAATCTGCAGACATACGAAGACTGGTGGTAAAAGAAGTGTTCATTTTAAGTGTCTGTAAGTATCATTTTTTAGAAAAAAGTAAAGGGTACACCTTGCTTTGTCAAGTGATGTTATGTTTTAAAAATCACATACCCATAAATTCCTTATATCTGCTACCTTAAATTCTCAAGTAATATGTTCTAAAATATTTTGATATGGCCTTTTTTCTAAAAAGTGAGGTGTATTTTTGTAATTAAGTCTTAAAATGATTAGCTTATCTAGCTATTCCTCACATTTTGGTACGTAGAAGCAGTAATGTTCTCAGTGATTTTCAGGGTTTGTTTCAGCATGTTAGAGACTTTTTTATTTACTTAAAACATTTTTTTTATGTAGCTGTATGTTAATGTCTCATCTTGAAGAACCAAAAGTTACAGAAGATGAAGAACCACCTACAGAACAGGATAAGAGAAAAAAGATGGTAAGTTAAAAAGTAGCATTTAAAATTTGGGAGAATCACTTATTATTATATTCTTTAGGTCTGAAAATGTCTCTTGGTCAATTCGTTCATCTCTCTATCTATCCCCTCTTGTAGAATTAATGTAAGCTGAGCTTTGAAATTTAGAGCGTACTGCTAAAACAGATAAATTACGTTCCTAGTAATCCTGGTATAGGGAGTTGAACTCTAAATTTAATCTGAAATAGCTTTTTCTTGTCTTAGCAGAGCAAAGGGTTTACTTACTCTTTCACTTTCAGGAAACATGTGACCCTCAAAACTCATTTAAGTAAAACTTACTCTTAAGTAATTAAGCTTACTCTTCAATTTACTGAAATTGCTTCATTCCCTGTTACTTCATGAATTTTCACAATGAATTTTTTCTGAGACAGTCACAGCCTTTATAAAAATTCCTTTAAATTAACTGCTAAATAGGAACAAAAAATCAGAAACCTCTAAAATATCCTGGCTTTAAAATTATTTGTAATCTCGAACTTTTAAATAATTACTTTGACACGTGAATGTAAAATAGCTGCAACATAAGTCAACTTTTTCCCATTTCCTCATGGAATCTGTTCTGGTCTCCTGGCGTCACCATTACTGACTGCATTGTGCCTTCTTTCGTCATTTGCCCTTGAGAACAACAGTGATAGATCCCTCAAAAGTAGAGTAAAGAAATCAGTATATAAGATGGTCATGGGGTACTGCTGAACACCTAGTAATTACCGGTGATCGGTGATGGTGATGGTTATTTTGGTCGGCTTAAGACCTTCCCTCCTTGAGTTACATCACACTAACCCACAGGGGGCGTCATTCGTCCTCGGGATGGAGCTGATGACTGCACTGCTCTGACAGCCTCCTTTTTGTTTTTTTAATTTTTTAAATTAAAAAACATTTAACTTCTTTTGTTTTTTATGTTTAGTTAGCCAACATATAATATAGTTTTTGGTGTAGTGTTCAACTACATCAACTAGATTCATTAGCTGTGTATAACAGCCTTCTTTTAAACCCTGTTAGAGTTTAAATCCATTTTATTTGGCATTTTCGCTGGAGTGATGATAGCCTTTCAGTATAGCTTCACAGTTTATCTTCTCCTTCCTTGTCTCCATTTTTTAAAGCATTGCGTATATAATTGGCGTTATGGAAAATATAACATCTTCCTCCATAAGATTCTAAACTTGTAAATGAGTAGTAAGTATTCTGCTTCTATTCGTTCCTCGGCTTTTGTACACACCGTATTCATGTCGTTTATTATGCTCAGCTGACCCTTAGCAAATTCACCTACTCAAATCTATTTTTCATCCTATTGAGAATCCTCAGTAACAGCATACAGTACTAATTTTAATCCTAACCAGATTTTGAAGGTAAGTGAAATATTACCTTAAGGAACAGTGTAACAGCATGGTTTCAGAAATGACACTTAAAGTTTCTTGTTTCAGTTTTGTGACTTTATTATTCGAGTGCTGGTTGTTTTATCATTATTATTCTAATCACAGGCAATATTATTTTACAGAACAACAATTATTTTTCCCAGGGGTTGATTTTATTTGAAATTAGTTGTCACTGTAGCTTTTTGATATAGATTTATATTGTCATCTCTACTAAGATTTCCAGTGCCTCAGACTTAGAGCATTAGTCTAATGGCGATGATACCTCAGCATTTACGGTTAATGCTGGGATTTTTTATCTTAGCCTTGAATAGGTCTAATTACGAATATCATGATAATTTTCTGTAACTTTTCAGTAATGATATTAGTTTCACTGTATCTTCAGGGTTACCAGTATAAATAATATATTTTTTTCCAGTAATTATATCATCATTCTTTACTGTGTTGTCTTTAACATGAGAAATTTTTTGAGAACTATCTAGGTGTGTCCTGGTTGTAATTTCAAAGGGGAAAATGTTTGCTGGTAGTTGATTACTATTATTTAAAAGAAAAACCAATTTAGTGTCAAAGCATTTTTTGTTTTAAAATAAAAATGTTTACTTACAAGGAAGAAAAAGTGTGACTGCTTGGTTCCGCAATTACATAATTAAAAGTTTGATTTGCTTACTGCTGTTGTTGTCTTCAAGTGGTCCCTAAAATGTGGTGTCTGCATTTCAGTAGCTGCTTTGCAGAGGATAGAGGCAGTGATTGTAATTCAGAAAAGTGGATGATTAACATTACATTGAATGTGCCAGGTGATGTTGCTTGTATTTATGAGCATTCTCATGGTCTGTTTTAAATAAGGAAGAAATTTCCACTCAGGAAAGCTCTTCAGCTGTCCAGACTTGTGTCTTGCCCTTTTTTATCCAGCTCCTGTCTATACTACCTGTTTGGGGGGAACTAATGGAAGGTCCAGTGTAGCACAAGCATTTCATTTCATTTCATTCCTAAGGTCTCTCTCTATCCACTATGCTCCAGGAGTAGAACGATAATTTGGAATTGGATAAATTATGGAAGTGACATCTTCCATAAAGAATTAAGCCAACACATTAACATTTTAAGTTGCTTATGATTTCTGTCTTGTGATATGTGACTTATAAGGCATTTATAAATTGTGCTTTTCCAAATTTAAGTTTTTGAGCATATTAATGCTTTTTGGCAACCTGATAGTACTGGCTAAGAAAGCATTCTTATGAAACACTTGATAAAGTAAGTAAAGCTGTGTTCATGAGGTATTTCTGAGCATACTTTCATGTTAAATATTTCTCAGTTTAAGTCCCAGAAATATTTTAGTGATCTGCTTCTGTACATGATAATCTAATTTCATATATATTTACTAGATGCTTTAGTTGATAATGTCAGTATAGATAAGCTTGAACAGTATTAAAACTACACTAACTTTGATGCACCTGGGTGAGTCAGTCAGTTAAGCGTCCAACTCTTGATTTTTGGCTTAGGTTGTGATTTGGGGGTTATAGGATCAAGCCCCGTGTTGGGCTCTGCGCTCAGTGTGGAATCTGCTTGAGATTGTTTCTCCCTCTTCCTCTGTTCCTCCTTTCCCACTAGTGAGCACATGTTCATTCTAAAATAAAAAATCTTTAGGGGTGCCTGGGTGGCTCACTGGGTTAAAGCCTCTGCCTTCGGCTCGGGTCCTGCCTTTGATCTCAGGGTCCTGGGATCGAGCCCCGTGTCAGGCTTTCTGCTCAGGGGGGAACCTGCTTCCCCCCCACATACCCCCCCGCCTGCCTCTCTGCCTACCTGTGATCTCTCTCTCACGGTCAAACAAAAAATAAAATCTATAAAAAAAAAAAAATCTTTAAAAACAAAACTACACTAACTTTTCATTTTCCTGTGCTGATAGAGCATTAGCAAAAATAATGGTCTATCCAGTCACTTTACATGACTTTGAAGTAGTAATAGTAATACCTTATCTATATAACATTATCCTTTTTTTAAAGAATTTTTTTGGGGTGTCACGTTATTTGCCCCTGTAACAGTTTTATGGCCAGATATTGATGAGGAAACTAAGTCACAGAGAAGTTGCCTCTTATTCAAGAGTTACAGATTCTAGGAAAGACTGAAATAGAACTGAGCTTTCTTGACTCGTAGCCTGATGAGTTCTTTATGATTTTAATTTCTGAAATTTCCGTAGCTTTTCTAAAGTGTTCTGAGAAACACCACATACCTTTTTGCTGGAGCTGTACAATGTATGGGAACTACATGTTTGAGGGGAAAATATGCCAGCTTAAAATACAGCTCAGCTACCACAAGTCACTGGAATTGGAATTAGATTAAGTATAGATTGTCATGCCCTCATGATAAGCATGGCTAGAAAACAGGTCATTTATTAATTATACATTTGCTTTACTGCTACAATTAAATGTAGTTTGCAGTTATACACACACACACACACACACACACACACACACACACACTATAAAGAAGAGCTAGAGAAATGATCTTGAGGAATACCCATTGAGAGAGATCAATTTCAGGGAGAATGTTAATGATAATTCACAAAAATGCTAATTATTTTGTGAGTAGCATTGAGTATTTACTGTAAGTATTATTTTAGGGGCATCTGGGTGGCTCAGTCCGTTAAGCATCTGCCTTCGGCTCAGGTCATGATCTCAGGTCATGATCTCCCCTCTTCCTCTGCCTGCCTCTCTGCCTACTTGTGATCTCTCTCTCTGTATGAAATAAATAAATAAAATCTTTTTTAAAAAAAAAGGTATTAAGTTTTTTGTGTAATTGTTGAATGCTCACGACGTGATACACTCTTCTTGATATTGAGGATATGGTGGTGAAGGGAGCTTAGAGCCCAAAGAAATGATTTATGTATAATAACAATGTCAAGTTTATGAAGATTAAGTGATAAATACCACAGTAATTTTCTAAATACGTAGCATGTACATGAAACTTGGAAGTTTTATATATAGTGTTGCTAGAAGTATATTTTTACTGTTGTAATAAATCAGTAGCCCTCACTTCATTGACAACTGGTCTCTCTCTCTCTCTTTTTTTTTAGTTTTATAGATCTTTACAAGCCTTTTATTTGATTAGTTTTTTCCAAGAGAAATATCATTTTGAGAACTGTTTTAATGGTTTTCAAGATCATTTGTACTTGTAATGGGTTTGATTTATTTTTCATCTTTTATGTACTCGTGTGGGAATATATCTTAATGTATTTTAGAAGAAAAATTTAGAGCGATCTCAAGAATAGGAACTATTATTTTTCCATTATCTCTCTCAAGAGGTAGATTAGAATTGAAAACATCTATGCAATATTACAAACCAGTGGAAATAGCATTTAACATGTACTTTTAGGCTGCCGTTTGCGGAGTGAACTCTGCAGGTGAATTTTTACTGGTTTGTAATCAAGTCTTAAGCTTTTGATAGGCTCAAATATTTATATGACTAGCAAGAGTTTTAAATTTTAACTTGTACCTTATATAGGTGAAACAGAATCTATAGCCTATCTGAGCTAAATTTTGGGTGGAACTAAGTATTTTTAGGTTGAATGACATTAGCAAACCTGACATCACAGTCTTCTGTTTTGGATGTAGCATATCCAAGCAGATTAAATGTCTTTTAGGTTGGGTTGCATTTTATTTGATAAACTCATAACCATATCCCAAGTCTCATGGCAAATATAGTAGATCCAGAGCATGCCTTACTTATTGCCTTTGAATGAGTATCGTCTCTTGTGTTCCTGTTGCCAAATATGGCGGCACTAGATCAGGGAGGGACGAGAGTATGGCAGTGTGGGAACGGAATTGTCTGAAATCAGAGCTTATAGGGAGCTAACAGAGTTTTCCCCTTTTTGAGAACAGGTAGACCGCCTCAGCCTTCACTTCTACCTCCCTCCCCTTTTTCCTCCCCCCCACCCCCGCCAGCTGCTCCTGTCATCAGCTCTTCCTGAGAACTTTTGTTTGCCTAACTACTAAATCCACCAACTTTCCTTAGACTTCTACTTAGTAGAATTTAGAATACATTGTCAGAGGGAAAGTTAACTTATTACCATTTAAAGATATTCTGTCATGTTGTTTTATTAAATGTTCAGTCACAATGTATTGATAGCAGGGCAGCCTTTGATAGTGGTTGGGTTGGGAAGTGGTAAACTCTCCGAGCATGATTTTGATCACTGAGAACCACTCAAGTGATTTTTACTGCCTTCATTTGCCTCTAGAAAAACTCAGCAGAGTTAGTAGTAAGAATGGTGTGTGGCTGTCACTTATAAGATACTGTATTTTTCTTAGTTAACTAACAGTAATCTTGAAATTCACATACAAAAGGCATTTTTATTTTTCAGATACTATAAGATTAAGCCATCATCTTATTGGTAGCTTCTGAATTGCTTTTGAGAATCCTTACCCTTTTTCATTCAGTAATCGAGGTAAATATCAAATGGTTGAAAATACTCTTCCAGGTTGCGTGCATTGTCATGCTCGTTATGACTTCAGAGAGCTTCTTGTTGCTTTTTTCTCACCATGTGCAGTTGCACTACATTGTTCCCCTCCACTTTCGTGCTACATCTTGACCTCATCCTAATTTAGAACTGATCCTCATCCATAGTCCTGAACTGTGACCTTTCTCTGTCACAACCTCTTCTTCTTCCTTACTGAACATTCCTTGTGTCTTAGAAATTCTGTTTTGTACTTATATCTGAAGTCTTCTAATTATTCTTTTTTTAATTGCAAAAACGAATTTTAATCTTTAATCTTTAGTTTGATTTAACATTGCTTTTAGTATGATGCTGACACCAGCTGTGCGGAAAGGGCTCTGTGTGTTCACAGCAGCACACACCTGCGGCTCTTGTTCGGTTCAGGAGGCTCCAGGGCAGCCAATATTGCTTCGTCAAATACATTCTTTAGGCCCTTCTGTGTGAGTGCAGAACACTCCACATACTTGACCGCCTTCAGGTCACGGGCCAGCTTGTCAGCAGTCTCTGGAGTGATAGGCTTCTGTTCTTGGCAAGTTTCTCAGTCGTAGAGGGGTCATCTCGGAGATCAATTTGGGTCCCAACAAGCAAGAAAGGAGTCTTTGGACAATGGTGAGTTATCTCAGGCACCCACTTTTCCTTCACATTTTCAAATGAGGATGGAGAGACAATTGAAAAACAGACTAGAAATACATCTGTTTGTGGATAACTCAGCGGTCGTAATCTGTCATAATCCTCTTGCCCTGCAATATCAAAAAGTCCAAGAGTATATGGCTCTCCACCAATCGTAACTGTGACTGCACAGTTGTCAAACTGAGTATGTTGGTACATACTCAGATGGAAATTTGTTTGTTGTGTAGGATATCAGGAGACATGTTTTACCAACGGCACCATCACCCACAACAACACACTTAATTGTCTGCATTGCTGAAACAGTTTTGTATCCACTTAAAATATTTCAGATTCGGTGATGACCTCAGCTTCTCTACCAGGGCGTTGGCAGCACTGCCTGAAGTCCTTTAATTATTCTTATTTTCACAAACTTTCTCATCTTTTAACCTAGATTTTCTTGTTTTTCTGCTGCTCTTATCTTTGGACAAGACATAGCTTTTGCCACCCCACTAAATTTGTGCTACTAAATATGTAAGCCAGAAATCAGTCTTACATATTTCTTAAAAAACTTCACGTGCTGTTTTGGTGTCCATCTAGGGTCGCGAACCACTATAATAGGAATTAAACTCCCTGACAGTCTTTTATAGACTTTTGTACCGTGATTCTACCCATCCTTTTGAGCCCTGTCTTCCTTTTCCCCACTGTTTCCTAAACCAGACGACTTGTCTCCATACATATTATATGTTTTCTTGCCTCTGCCAGAGCATTCAGATGAGTCCTTACGTGTCGAGTAGCCCCTTCATCTTCCTTCTCTCCACTCAGCTTACTTATTTATTGTTGTCCTCATGAGGCACCCTCTCCACTCACTGATCACCCTTCCCACCCATGCCTCGTTACAGAAATGGTGTTTGCCTCTCCTGAACTTACATAGGATTTTCTCTATACACCTCAACTGCCCATACCACCTATATTTAACCTAGCAACTCAAATCTGTGATCTCCTTCAAATTAGGAACGATGTCTCACTTATCTGTATATGTATGTGCGTATATCTCTCCATATTTCAGTAAAGCTTTTTTGAATAAACATTTCTTGTTTACATATTAACGTTTCTTTAACTGTGGCATTCTCTTTAATTTGTAATACTTAAGCCACCTTAAGAAAATCAGTTAGCCAATAGCATGTAAAAGCAAACTACTGAACTTTTTCTCCTGTTTTACCTTTCAGTTGAAAAGTTTACCTCTAAAATATACCTCTGTTTTCTTTGGGTCCCTGGATAACTGTATTCACATTGATGAGCTATATTCACATTGAATCCATTTTCCTCTGCCTTAAGATTACAGAGTTCTCTCCTCTTTACATTCTCAGAACAAATGTAGATCCATAACCTACTACCTCTGTCCTTATCTTGCAGCATATTAGCACCATTGGGAAGGTAGCAATAGCACCACACAGACAGTTTTCCTTACTTACTTTGTAGCTAATTAGTCCTGGCAGGAACTGTATATCCTGTGTCTTGTGGTCCATCATATTGGTGGTCTTTATATAAAATAAAAAAATCAGGGGCTCCTGGGTGGCTCAGTGGGTGAAAGCCTCTGCCTTCAGCTCAGGTCATGATCTCAGGGTCCTGGGATCGAGCCCCACATCGGGCTCTCTGCTCAGCGGGGAGCCTGCTTCCTCCTCTCTCTCTCTGCCTGTCTCTCTGCCTAATTGTGATCTCTCTCCTTTCGGTCAAATAAATAAATAAATCTTTATTTAAAAAATCTTAAAAATAAATTAAATAAAAAACATTCCAGAAGACTATTAACCATTAACCTGATTACTCAGTGAAGTTGCTCATGTGCATTTTAGTCTTCAAGCTTTTTATTGCTTTGACAACGCACCCTAGAGGGCATCATTCTTGTAAAACTTTATTTTATAACCTCTAAGCAATATTTTGAGGGAATGGTAGTTTTTAGTGTTATTTGGTGTAAATAATTAATATAAGTCTACAAAAATCATGTGACACATAGAAACTAGAGCTTTTAAAGATGTTTTATGTATTTATATTCCACCAGTTCTCAGAAGAAAATGTTTGAGTGTATGAGTATCAATGCCTAAAAATAAAGTTCTACTGATAACAATGTATAAATAAAAACTTGGGAAAATGTCAATTATACATTTGGGTTTGGGAGCATACAAGGACCCTAGTTTCAAAACCATTAATTCAGAAGTTGGAGGGGGAAGTAAATGTAAGATCATTGTTGTATTTACTTAGGCAGAAATTCATAACCTAACATTCTGCCTGTTGATTGACTTCTGGGGGAGTTCTAGAAACACCAGTGAGATTGTAGGCAGATTTGGGTGAGAATGTACATTTTGCTGAAGAAGGAGATTATATATATCTTTTATAAGATTTCTTTAGGGACTAATAAAAGATTAATTGACAAGAATCTCTTGACTCCTCTAGTACTTTCTCCTTTAGGATTTAGATGGAGATCTTTTGCTTTTTTCCACACACAGTTATGTATTGTCTCCCCATCCTGACCCATTTTCCTCCACTTGGCTTTACTTGGCCCATATGCTTTTTGTGTCTTGAGTAGTGAGCGAACATTGAAACACTTAGAACCAAACTCTTTTTAAGTCTAGCCAGTAGGTTATACATACTGTTGCCATGTCACCAGCCAAATGAAATGTAGGCTCTGAGAAGAATAGTAATTTTGGGCCCAGGGGCCTGTGGAGACTACAGGCCAGTTCCCAAAGGTAAGAGAACATTGGAGTCATTCTTACTGCCTTTTTTTCCTCCACCAGTTCACTTGATAATTATTCATGAATATCACTCATGGGTTCCATAGCAAGAGTATGTGTTTTTAACAAACCAGTGTTTCCAAAGATTCCTTTCCAGTTTCCTCTCAGGGCCCTAAAAGTAAGAGGATGACTCTCAGGTTAATTCACATTTTATCTAGTTTCTTGAACCATTAAACAAAAGTGTCCGTTCAGCAAGCAATCATTGAGTTTTGTGTCAGGTACGATGCTGGTGTGAACTGAGTGTGGGGAGATGACAGCTGAAGAGGAGGTGTGAAGGGTAGATTACGGAGGGAAGCCTTTCGCCACATCATGGATGCTTTACACGAGATGTAATTTCCTTTGTTTTTTGAGATTGTAAATTTGTTAAATTGGAGTTGTTTCTTGGCAAAGATGGAGATAATAGGCTTTGAAATTGTCCTTCCAACTGAAATAAGTGAAAAACAAGATGAAATACATGGGACATTTTTTAAGATACTAGAAATCAGAATATGAAGAATGATGACCTCTGAGAAACAGAAAAACAAACCCAGTGAGCCCTCCAGTTGTCACAGTTTACTGTCTGGAGAGGGTTTTCAGGGAGTGGCACAGGGAGCCCAGTGGTCTGTTTGATTTGAGGAGATAAAGCTGGAAGTCTAAGGATGCCGAAGAGGTTCGAGTGACCTGAGAAGAGGGAGCAGCCCCCTTAGAACGTGCTGGGTCTTTGGAGGGTCCCTTATGAGTCTTCAGCTCAGTACTGGTCAACACATACAAATATGGAAGTTACCCATGGCCAGGGAAATAACCTCCAGGAAGGATCCTCCAGGAAGGGTTGTTAGGGGAACAGTACTCTGAGCTGACAGACCCAGGAATAGATTCTGTTGTCAGAGTGAAAACCTCAGAAATGATAGAGTATTAGGTAGAGGATTCAGAAGTGTATGTCAGTGGTGGTACAAAATTATCCCCATGTGAGGTATTGCTTTGATCTTGCCAAACAAAGGTAAGAGCAAAATCTGAAAAGATCAGACTATTTCCAAGCAATATCACCATGTCCTAGAACAAAACTTAAGACTACAGTCATAAAAATATTTCCAGTATCTAACAGGGCAAAATTTATGATGCCTGGCATCCGTTTAAAACCTGTGGGCATACAAAGAAGCTGGAAAATAACCATTTTGGGGGCAGGGGGATTAATCAATTTTAACTACCCAAGAATAGAAAGATATGGTGGAAATAGTAGAAAAGATCATTAAAACAGTTTTTATACCTTTGTTCCCTTTGTTAAGAAGCTAGAGGAAAGGCATCTGGTGCCTCAGTCAGTTAAGCATCTATCTGCGTTCAGCTCAGGCCATGATCCCAGGGTCCTGGGATCGAGCCCGGCATCGGGCTCCCTACTCAGCAGGAAGCCTGCTTCTCCCTTTCCCACTCCTCCTGCTTGTATTCCCTCTCTCACTGTCTCTGTCAAATAAATAAATAAAATCTTAAAAAAAAGGGGGGGGCTAGAGGAAAATATTGAGCTTGTTAAATAGAGATGTCGAAGATACTTTAAAAAGACTGAAATGAACCTGTAGGAATTAAAATCTATAATATCTGGTGGGGCTAATGTAGAGTAAGTATTGGAGAACAAAAAATTAGTGAATTTTAAAGACCTAGAAGTAGAAACTCTCCAAAATGGGACAGAAGAAAAGACAGGTGGAGAGGTAAGGCATGTAGGGCATCTTAAAGCAGCCTAATGTATAAGTAGGTCAAGTCCCCAAATGACAAAACAGAGAACAAAATATTTGAAGAAATAATGGCCAGATTTTTTCCAAATTTAATGACAACCATGAGTTCACAGGTCTAGGAAGCTCAGAGAACCCTAGGCACAAGAATCAAGACTGTCCCAAGCCAAATCATAATCAACTTGCCCCTTAAATCCAGTGTTGAAGAGAACATCTTAAAAGCAGTCGGGGTAAAAATGAATGCATCACATGGAGAGGAAAAGAGGTAAGAATGATAACAAATTTGTCATCAGAAACAATGCAGGCAGGCTGACAGTAGAGCTGTATTTTTGAAACACTGAAAGAAAAGAAAGCCTGTTATTAAAAATTATCTTGGGGCGCCTGGGTGGCTCAGTGGGTTGAGGCTTCTGCCTTCGGCTCAGGTCATGATCTTAGGGTCCTGGGATCGAGCCCCATGTCGGGCTCTCTGCTCAGCAGGGAGCCTGCTTCCCCCTCTCTCTGCCCTCCTCTCTGCCTCCTTGTGATCTCTCTCCTGTCTGTCAAATAAAAAAATAAAATCTTTAAAAATAATAATAATAAAAAATAAAAACTGGTTGTTGTTTTTTTTTTTTAATTAACTCCCTATTTAATTTTTAAAGTTAACAAATTTTATTTTGGTGATGATGGAAGATAGCATTCTGTTTTCTGTGTGTGTTCGTTTTTTTTAACCAAATAGTGCAAAATATTTACAGAGTATTTGCATAATCTCTAACAGTATTATAGATGACTACAGAAAACCTATTACATTAATTATCAAATTTATCTTACGATAGAACTGGATATGTTTCATGCTCCTGCTTGAATGAGGCCACGGAAGAGTAGTCATGAGTGCTTTATGATCATCAATGTAGAAGTACATGTCCTTGTTACTTAATGGCTTGCGATCTAATTTTTTTTATTTTTTTTGCCTTTAAAATTGGTGAGATGGTTTCTTTTGTCTTAATTTTTTTTTTTTAAGATTTATTTATTTTAGAGGGATGGAAAGCACATGAACCTGGTTTAGGGTAGAGGGCGAGGGAGAGAAGAATCTCAAGCAGATTCCAGGCGAGGCGCCTGATGTGGGCTCAGTCCCAGGACCCTGAGATCATGACAGGCCAAAATCCAGAGTCAGCTGCTTAACTAAGTGAGCCACATAGGCGCCCCTCATTTTTTTTTTCTTTAGCTTTTAGTACATAGTGATCTTTAAAGTCTGTAGATAGATAATAGGAAAAAGCCAGCCTACTCAAGAACTTGTCTGCTAAGAAAATTCAGTAGATCCAAATTGTTCATTATGAATGTTTTTGTTGGTGTCTCATGAAGCCGTTACTAGGAGGTAAAATTTGTTTCTGTTCCTCTGCCTCTTAGAAATATTTAAAACTTAACAGTTTGCAGAATTGTAATTACAAATTATTGCTTCTCGCTTTGCAAAGAAATCATTTGTGCTGTTAAAAATGTACACATTTTTTTTTTATTTTTAAAGATTTTTTATTTATTTGACAGAAACACAGCGAGAGAGGGAACACAAGCACAGGGAATGGAAGAGGGAGAAGCAGGCTTCCTGCTGAGCAGAGAGCCTGATGCGGGGCTCCATCCCAGGACCCTGGGATCTGACCTGGGCCGAAGGCAGACGCTTAACGACTGAGCCACCCAGGCGCCCCCACATTTTTATCCATATAAAAATTATCCATATAAAAATTTGCTGTCACTTACATGTTATGTAGTTAGCTGAAGACCTAATTTCTTAAAATTGTGTGCAAATCCTCACCTTTCTCCATTGTCTTAAAAACAGTTCAGTTTACTCGTAGTCAAGTGCCAAATAATCCTGCCTTCTACTCTTGACCTCAACACAATTGCAAGGGTAGCATCTTCAAAATACATGATTTGTCTTTTGTATTTATTCAACATACATTTTTGTATGCTTACCATGTGCAGAGCATTGATCATTATAATTAGTATTTCCTTCACTGGTGATTATGTATACCCACAGGACCTATCCTCTGATGTACGTCCATGAGGAATGTATACATGCTCGTCAAAAACATTTAACACTCTTAGCTTATTACAAAGCCAATTTCCTGAGAGGATTTGCTTGTTTTTATGTATGCTTTGCTGAGAATGTGGTCCCTAAGTTCAGCTACCTAACTGTTAATACTGTTGTTAATGATCCTTACCTTCATTTCCAAATGATATTGAAATGTAAAAAAGATGTGTCCTAAGACACATAACTTTACCTAAGGCTGACCATATTAACAAAACAAAACAGTAAATATTTCAAAGTTGTAGATTGAACACTACTTTCCTTATAAGTGAGTCTCTCAAAATCAATGTTACACTTACCCAAATCTTAGATATACACTGTTTTAGTGGGTAATTCAGTTCTTACAAACTGCAGACTTTGCATGTGACATTAAAATACTCCAAGAGGATAGGAAACAATGAACTGAAATAATCCAGCTGAGATGTAATGAAGATACAAATTGATAACCAAGCGTCCTCCTGAGAAAGCTGTTTCTCCTGTGATCAAGCTAAAATGTTAATCAAAAAATAGTTTGAGATCCAGAGGTTAAGATCTTTCACAGTAGGATACATAATTATAATCAAAAGATACTGGAAAAGAAAATTCTGTTGAAAGTGCCCCTGAAACTAAATAAAGCGATGGTTCCTGAGTTTCTCTTTTTAGTTTAGACTTCAGATTAATTGCTTGGTGACCTCAATATTGTTCTTGAGTTTTAGAAAGCAGGCGACCTCATTACTTCTTGAATTGAATTTACCTGAATTGTTACTAAGAACCTTAATCAGGAAGAGTTAAGTAACTTTGCCACTGTTCGTTTGGAAACTTTGGCACTGGGGTATTTGACTCAGTGTTAAATAAAGTCATCTTCATCTGTATACATGAAGAATATGGCCTCGTTTGGGAGACTGTATTTTCAGTAATTTAGGTAATATTGCAGTGGACATTAGACCATTTTCTTTTATTCTTCTTTTCTCCTTCTGCTTTTATGAGGAACTTATCTTTTTTTTTTAATGTGTGTAATTTAATCAATTCACTCAAATATTATTTCAATTACAAACAATGTAAGCATTGTTAGTAAGATTTTTTTTTTTTTTTTTTTTGCTGTACCATGCCTTCAGAATTTGGTGTCTATTTTATAATTACTGCACAATTCATTTCAGACTAACGACGTTTTAAGTGTTCAGTAGCCTTGTGTTATCCAAAATTTACAAAGATCCCTTAAAACTCTCCGGTAAGAAACCCAACAACCTGATTTAAAAAATGAGCCATTAACACCTCACCGGAGGGGATAGATGGCAAATGGACACACAGAAAGATGCTCTACATTCTATATCATGAAAGAAATGCAAATTCAAGCCGTAATGGCCCAGATCCCTAACAATGACAATGCTAAGTGCTGGAGGATAGGAAGCAATAGGTACTCTCTCATTTATTGCTGGAGGGAATGCAAAATGGTATGGTCTATGAGGAACCTATCTTTTGAGAGAGGCAAAATTAAGAGGCTTTTCAAAGAATTGTTCTTTGTAGCAAGTTCCTATTTTGAAGACTTTTTTAAATTATATAAGTAACCTATATTCTTTTAAAACCCACACAATTAATTATATGATAGGAAATACCCTTTCCCTAAGGTAGCCTTTAGTAATATTTCTTTCCAAAGATTGTATTTACATTATATAAACTTCCGTATGTAGTTCATAAATAAGAAATACTATACATTCTATTTATGCTGTCTGGGTATATTTAAATATCATAGATACATGAGCATACTTGTATGTGTGTACATTTGGATTTGCATCATTTCTTTTAATAGCTGCATTTGATGACGTTCTGATGAATGGATCTCCACTGCATGCGTATCTTAAGTAGCACTTTTTTATTTTTTTTTTAAAGATTTTTACTTATTTATTGAGAGAAAGAAAGTGAGAGAGCACAAGCAGAGGAAGCAGGAGAAGGAGGCTCCTTGCTGAACAGGGAGCCCCACTGAGGGCTCGATCCCCGGATCCTGGGATTATGACCTGATCCAAAGACAGACACTTAACTGATTGAGCCACCCAGGCACCCCTTGAGCACCTCTTTGTATAGTTCACAAACAACTGGGGATTCCTGAAACTCAAGATATTCAAGAGTATTTATTATTATTGTATAACTGATGTTATGAATCAGTATTATGAATTATGATAGTATTTACCATCCTAAAGTATTTTTTCTTTTCATCGTGTGGACTTTTGCACTGGTGGTGCAAAATCAGTGTTGATTTCCAAAGGCAGATATAACTGCTGCCGCCTGAGCATCAGTGAAGGCAGTGGCAGCTAACTCTGCTAGTGGTCATCATATTTTTTACTACCGTATACTCAACAGGCTTTTTGTTTGTTTTTTAAAGCTAGTTTTTATTTATTTTTTTATTTTTCATTTTTTAAAGATTTTATTTATTTATTTGACAGAGATCACAAGTAGGCAGAGAGAGGGGGGGAAGCAGGTTCCCCGCTGAGCGGAGAGCCCGATGCGGGGCTCGATCCTAGGACCCTGGGATCATGACCTGAGCCGAAGGCAGAGGCTTTAACCCACTGAGCCACCCAGGTGCACCCAGAAACATTTAGTTGTCTGCTGTGTGCTAAATAACAGTCGGGTTGTACAGGGCCTGCTGTGCCATATGATAAATATGCTAGGAAAAAAAATCCCTTTCATCTCCCAGAGAAGGCTGTGTCCTAATCCCTGGATCCTCTGAATGTGTTATGTCCCCTGTGGATATGTTTGGGTACATTGCAAAGTGGAACTAGGTGGCTCATCAGGTGTGAGTGTAAGGGAGGCTTATCTAGGTGAGCCAGATGTGATTGTGAGAGTGCTTAAAAGTGGTGGAAGAGAGAGGCAGAAGAGAGGGTCAAAATAATATAGTGTCAGAAAGATTCAACATGCTGTTGCTTTGAAGACAGAGGAAGACAGACTCTTTTGCTCAGATGCTTTTGGAAAAGAGCAGAAAAGTAGGTTCTCCCTTAGAGCCTTCAGAAAGGAAGGCAGCCCTGCTGACACACCTTGACTTTAGCCTAGTGAGACTGTTCTGGATTCCTGATCTATCAAATTGTAATATAATAAATTTTTGTTAGTTGGGATAGCTATAGAAAGCTAGAAATTTGGATTTTGTTTGGTAAGAATAGGGAGCCATCAAAAAGTTATCACCAAAGCAAAGCCACTATGAGGTATAACACCTGTCAGAATGGCTAGAATGAAAAGATAAGAAATAAAAAGTGTTGGTGAGCATGTGTAGAAAAAGTAACCCTGGGGCGCCTGGGTGGCTCAGTCGTTAAGCGTCTGCCTTCGGCTCAGGTCATGATCCCAGCGTCCTGGGATCGAGCCCTGCATCGGGCTCCCTGCTCAGCAGGAGGCCTGCCTCTCCAGCTACCATTCCCTCTGCTTGTGTTCCCTCTCTTGCTGTGTTTCTCTCTGTCAAATAAATAAAATCTTTAAAAAAAAAAAAAAAAAGAAAAAGTAACCCTGATGCACTGTTGGTGGGAATGTAAATTAGTGCAATCACTGGAAAAACAGTATGGAGATTCCTCAAAAAAATAAAACTAGAAGTAGCATATGATCCATTAGTTCCACTACTGGGTATTTACCCAAAGAAAATGAAAACAATTTTAATTCAGAAAGATATATGCACTTCTATTTTTACTGCAGCATTATTTACAATAGAGAAGATATGGAAACAAGCCAAATGTCCATCATTAGATGAATGGAATACAATAGAGTATTAACTCTGCTTTGAAAAAGAATGAGTCTTTGCATTTGCAGCAACATGAACAGACCCAGGGGGTACAGTACTGGGTGAAGTCAGATTGAGAAAAACGAATACCGTATGACTTTACTCATCTGTGTTGTCTCAGAAACTAAACAAGTGATAAAAAGCAGAAACAGGCCATAAATACAGAGAACACACTGATGGGGGGATGGGCAAAATGGATGAAGGGGAGTGGGATATACAGGCTTCCAGGTATGGAATGAAAGACAAGCATAGGGAAAATATTCAGTGGTACTGAATTAGTGTTGTATGGTGACAGACGGGTAGCTACAGCATAAGGTATAGAGTTGTCAAATCACTTGAAACTAATGTAGCAGAATGTGTCAGTGATACCTCAATAAAAGCATTGTCATCAAAGGAGTGACTTGTCAGATTTGTGCTCTAGAAAAGATTGTTGTACAGCCACAGTCTACCACAAGTATATTTATCCTTCTGCTATGACTGCATAAGTGACAATGGACCAAAAGTCCACACGATGAAAAGAAAAAATAAATCTCCAGATATCATTTGAATATGAATTTTATATAAATCCCAAATTCCAGAAATACTGTGTCCACATTTTTGTAGTCACATCCACATTTAATGGGTAGAGGATTTTGTTTACCAGTAGCTCCTTATTTCAAACTAAAGTTACCCATGTACATTATTGAATCATAATTCCTTAGCATACTTAACGTATATATTAGATAAATATTCTTTTTTTTTTTTTTTCTAAGAAAATGACCATTTTATAATGTGACTGGTTCCTGTACTATACAGGCTTTCTTTTTTGTTTGCTTGTACTTTTCTATAAACTTGAGAATTGTTACCTATGAAGCTTCTCCATTAGCCTTTACTTTTCATCATCCCTGAGAGGCTGCCACCTGTGGTATCCATGGCACAGAAACTTTTTTTCTCTTTCAGATTTTTATTTAAATTCTAGGTAGTTAACATAGAGTGTAATACTGGTTCAGGAGTAGAATTTAGTGACTCATGACTTATATACAACCCCCAGTGCTCATCACAACAAGTGCCCTCCTTAATGCCCATCGCCCATCTAGCCTATCCTCTACCCACCCTCCCTCCAGCAACTCTCAGGTTGTTGCCTCAAATTCAGAATCTCTTATGGTTTGCCTCCCTCTCAATTTTCATCTTATTTTATTTTTCTTTCCCTTCCTATACATTCACCTGTGTTTTTTTTTCTTAAATTCTACATAAGAGTGAAATCATACACTATTTGTCTTTCTCTGACTTACTTCATTTAGCATAATATATTCTAGCTCCATCCATGTTGTTGCAAATGGCAAGATTTCATTCCTTTTGGTGGCTGAGTAATATTCCTGTGTGTGTGTGTACACCACATTTTCTTTATCCATTCAGCAGTTGATGGATATTTGGGCAAAGAGCCCAAATGGATATTTGGGCAAAGAGCCCATAATTTGTTGTTGATGATGGTGCTGTAAACATCAGGGTGCACGTGCCCCTTTGAATCACTATGTTTGCAGCCCTTAGGTAAATAACCTACTAGTAGAATTGCTGGGTCGTAGGGTAATTTTATTTTTTACTTCTTGAGGAACCTCTTTTTTTTTTTTTTTTTTTTTTTTTAACTAACATATAATGTATTATTTGCCCCAGCGTACATGTCTGTGAGTCATCAGGCTTACACATTTCACAGCACTTACCATAGCACATACCCTCCCCAATGTCCATAACTCAGCCTCCCTATCCCAACCGCACTACCCCCCAGCCACCCGCAGTTTATTTCGTGAGTTTAGGAGTCTCTTAGGTTTGTCTCCTTCCTGATTCCATCTTGTTTCATTTCCCTTGCCCACCCCCCATGACCCCCTGCCCTGCCTCTCACATTCTTCATATCAGAGAGATCATATGATAATTGTCTTTCTCTGACTGACTTATTTCGCTTAGCATAATACCCTCTAGTTCCATCCATGTGGCAAATGGCAAGATTTCATTTTTCTTGATGGCTGCATAGTATTCCATTGTATATTTATACCACATCTCCTTTATCCATTCATCTGTTGCTGGACATCTAGGGTCTTTCCATAGTTTGGCTATTGTGGACAATAAATGCTATAAACATTCGGGTACACATGCCCCTTCAGATCACTACATTTGTATTTTTAGAGTAAATACCCAGTAGGGAGATTGCTGGGTCGTAGGGTATTTTCAACTTTTTGAGGAACCTCCATACTGTTTTTCAGAGTGGCTGTACCAGCTTACATTCCCACCACCAGTGTAAGAGGATTCACCTTTTTCTGCCTCCTCACCGATATCTTTTGTTTCCTATGTTGTTAATTTTAGCCATTCTGACAGACGTGAATGAGGTGATATCTCATGGTGGTTTTGATTTGTGGTTCCCTGATAATGAGTGATGCTGAGCATCTTTTCGTGTTTCTGTTAGCCATCTGGATGTCTTCTTTGGAGAAGGGTCTATTCATGTCTATTCTGTCTATTCAATGGGCAGAAGGTTCTCTTCTGCCCATTTCTTCACTGGATTATTTGATTTTTAGGTGTTGAGTTTGATCAGTTCTTTATATATTTTAGATACTAGCCCTTTATCAGATATGTCATTTGCACATATCTTCTCTCATTCTGCAGGTAGCCTGTTAGTTTTGTTGGTTGTTTCCTTCCCTGTGTAGAATTTTTGTAACTTGAGGAAGTTCCATAGCTTTTTTTTTTTTTTCTTAATTGAGCAGCTATAGATGCATGTTATAATGGTTGTTGGATTTTGTTTTGAGAGGGAGCATGCATACGTGATGAGAGGTTGGGGTGCAGATGAAGAGAGAATCCCAGGCAGGCTTCATGCCCAGCTTGAGCCTTGATGCAGGGCTCAGTCTCATGACTTTGAGATCATGGCTTTAACCAAAATCAAGGGTCAGTTGCTCAACCGACTGAGGCACCTAGGCCCCTCTACACTACATAGTTTAAATTGTGCATGAGATCACGTCACATACTCCAACAAATTTAAGTTAAAGAGCCATAGAACAGTATTTCCCTTCCCAGAAATAGTTAATGAAGATCTTAAAATACCACAGTTTCTTCAATGATTTTACTGTATCTGCAGATGGTCACAATAAAAAGTTTTTGTTCCTCCATTCATTCCCATTATATTCTGTCATTTTTATAAATTATTGATGGTTTGCACTTTGAAATGATAATCCCAGTTTTTGAAATAAAGAGCATTGACTTACTACTAAATGTTCTTGCCTTTGTAAGTTCCCTTTCAGCATTTCCTATTTATAGCACTTTTTAACCTTTCATCTGATAGCTTAAGCTTATAAAGCATTTTATCAAAAAACTTGAGATTCTCATAAGATGTTCTCAGTGATCTCACTTCTTGGAACCAAAGAGGCAGTTGGAGAAGTAAGGAAATGTGAGGGAGCAGGTGTTTCCTATAATAGGGTAGCTCACACTTGTGATGTTGATTTTTCAATCCCTTTCATAACAGTATTGGCAGAAATAAGTGATATTCAGAAAATGTAATCTAAAGATGAGATTTAAATTGTAAATAGAAATCTCAGCCAACTTTTCCTGTTTCTCTTTATCCTCTTTCCATTTTCTATATGACCTTTAAACTAAATTTAACTGGATCTATGTTTTATGGCACATGTTTGATTATATAGTATATTCTCTCACAGAATGGACCAATATGAGTATTGATGATATTTCTGGAAAGGAAGTAGGACACAGACACTACTGAGAAGTAATACATTTACATCTGTGTAGTAGGCTTTTACCTCCTAATTTAGGAACAGTGATTGCATACCCCTAAATATTCGGTTATACTTTGTTATGCAATCATTTTATTTTGATAATAACAAGAATGGAAGAAGGATATTTTTCAATTATTTATTAATTTAGTGATGCTTTAGAATTGATTCTTTTTAAATATTAGAGATACTCCATGAAGATCGTCCTTGATTTACTGCTATAATTTATAAGATTCTAAAAATGCATCTGTGATCATAATATATATATATACATACGTGTATATATATATTTTTAAGATTTTACTTATTTATTTATTTGACAGAGAGAGAGAGAGAGGTCACAAGTAGGCAGAGAGGCAGGCAGAGAAAGAGGGGGAAGCAGGCTCCCTGCTGAGCAGAGAGCCCGATGCGGGGCTAGATCCCAGGACCCTGAGATTATGACCTGAGCCGAAGGCAGAGGCTTAACCCAGTGAGCCACCCAGGTGCCCCAGTGATCATAATATATATTTTTTAAAATACTTTATTTATTTATTTGAGAGAGAGAGAGAGCATGAGAGGGGAGAAGGTCAGAGGGAGGAGCAGACTCCTCATGGAGCTGGGAGCCCGATGTGGGACTCGATCCCAGAACTCCAGGATCATGACCTGAGCCCAAGGTAGTTGGTTAACCCTCTGAGCCACCCAGGCACCCCAATCATAATATATTTTTTAAAGATTTTATGTATTTGGCACAGAAAGAGATGGCACAAGCAGGGGGAGCAGCACGGGGAGGGGAGGCAGCAGAGAGAGACGGAGAAGCAGGCTCCCCAATAAGCAGGGAGCCCAACATGGGGCTGTATCTCAGCCAAAGGCAGACGCTTACCTGACTGAGCCACCCAGGTGCTCCAGATCACATTTTTAATGGTGTGAAATTTGTCATGTTCTCCTTAAACATTACAGTTTTGTGGCATCTCATCATCTCTATCCCCTTCTGAGGAAACTGATACTGAGAATAGCCTGTAGTGGTCTTGGGATCTTACATGTTTAGTTGAATCCAGAACTGAACAATATAATCAGTAAACTTAGTTTAGTGCCTGTAAATAAAAATTCTATCCTTTTGATAGAATAAACATTTTTTAAATGTTCATGAAATGTGTATAAAAACTGAGTATATTCTAGGCTTACAGAGGAGACCAAATTTCTCAGAGTAGAAGTAGTACAGATCGTATTTTTTTTACTACAATGAAGTAAAACCAGAAATTAAACAAAGGTTCATACTGGCCACATGAAGTTTTTTTAAAGAGTATTTTACTCTTGCCGATACTTGCTAGCAAAAACCAGTTAGGAAAAGCAAGCAAAATAAAGGTCGCTTACAGATTTGTATTTTACTTACCTTGTGATGTGGGGAATCCTTTGGAATTCTAGAGTTAAAAACTACAATCAAAAAGGCATCAAGCAGGGTGCCTGGGTGGCTCAGTGGGTTAAGGCCTCTGCCTTCGGCTCAGGTCATGATCTCAGGGTCCTGGGATCGAGCCCCACATCGGGATCTCTGCTCAGCAGAGAACCTGTTTTCCCCTCTCTCTCT
>CM053607.1:91765161-91794015 GCA_028646535.1 Procyon lotor | reverse complement strand
TCCACGTCATTGCAAATGGCCAGATTTCGTTTCTCTTGATGGCTGCATAGTATTCCATTGTGTATATATATACCACATCTTCTTTATCCATTCATCTGTTGATGGGCATCTAGGGTCTTTCCATAGTTTGGCTATTGTGGACATTGCTGCTATAAACATTCGGGTGCACGTGCCCGTTAGGATCACTACATTTGTATTTTTAGAGTAAATACCCAGTAGTGCGATTGCTGGATCGTAGGGTAGCTCTATTTTCAACTTTTTGAGGAACCCCCATACTGTTCTCCAGAGTGGCTGTAGCAGCTTGCATTCCCACCAACAGAGTAGGAGGGTTCCCCTTTCTCCGCATCCTCGCCAACATCTGTCATTTCTTGTCTTGTTAATTTTAACCATTCTGACTGGTTACACTGTCATTTTTATCTCATGAACTCTGGGTCCCAGTCATTCTAGACCTAGCAGTGTAAAACAGCCCCTTTACTCACAAGTTCATCAGATGGAAACTGTGGTCCAAATTCCTCAGTAGACAGCTGCAACAGTGATGATAAAAATCTTGCTGGCTACCTTGGAATTTGAGTTCCACACTGGGTTTAATTAGTGAGCAAATTTGCATTGCTGAGCACTGTTGACGAGTTGGGTTCTGGTTGGCATCTGCAGGACTCAAACTCTTTGTTAAGCCACTAACAGGGGAGTTAGGAGAGTTTACATCCAACAGAGTTTACATCCAACAGATTTTTTTGTTTTTTGTTTTTTTTTTAAAGATTTTATTTATTTATGAGAGAGAGAGAGAAAGTGAGAGGATGAGAGGAGCGAAGGTCAGAGAGAGAAGCAGACTCCCCATGGAGCTGGGAGCCCGATGTGGGACTCGATCCCAGGACTCCAGGATCATGACCTGGGCCGAAGGCAGCTGCTTAACCAACTGAGCCACCCAGGCGCCCTACATCCAACAGATTTTTAACAGAAATTTAGATATAGGAGTATTTCAGAAATTTACAATTCCCTATAGTGAAACAATGTGAGATCAAAAAAGGGAATTTTAAACCAAAGATCAAACTATGGAAGTTTTGAAGACTACATGGTTAAATACATTGTTGTAGGCAAATTTTCCTTTAAGATTTTCCGTCTGTTGCATAGCTAGTGTGGTTATACACAATCTACCAGGTTTCATGGAAAGTATATCACTTTTCTTACAGAAGTCTTCTGCATTTTTAAAAGTAGGAAACTTTTTCTCTCTAGCAAAATTCCAATAGAAATAACTTTACAGAAAATAATTTCTGAAAAATTATCATGGGTATATGGAGGCTTGTAAAGTGAACAGTGATACGATATGCCACATAACCTAAGAAAAATAAAGGATTCAGCTGTGTGAATTCCTGCTGGGTGAAATTGCTGATTTAATGCAGTGAAATAATTTTTAGTTTTAAGGACTCAAAATCTCAAAGAACAAGAAATGTACATCCTGGTAAGTGGCACCACAGGAGCTAGAAATCCTATACCAACTAGAAGACTAACCACCTTATGGGTCGAAGCAAATGTCAGAAGGCTATAATTACCAACAGAGGAACCTGATAACAGTCCAACCAGAATCATTCTGCCTTAAAGTAATAATTTCACTGTCAAGTTGTACCAAACTACTTGCTTATTAAAATCCAGTGTATGGACTTCTGAAGAGAGTTAGGCTATTAGCACTTAATTTATTTGGCATTGCCCTGCAGTCAGGATTTCTGGGTAATTATCTTCTAATAACAGAAAATCTATTATAAGGTTTCTAATTTTATCTTAACCACCTTAATGGAAATATTTCTTAAATGATCATGTACTTTCTTGAGGATGAGCGTGAGGGTTAGGCATGTGGAAATAATGGAAAGAGGACAGAACCAGGAATTTGCAAGTCTGTATTCTGGTTCTCTTTATGTCATTAACTTGAGAAAAATCAACCTTGAATGTTACTCAAAGCCTAGGAACCTCATTTTTTTTCTCATTTCAAAAATGAACTTGCCAGCTTTGCTGCTTAGATGTTGTATAATTGAACATTTATGAAGGTAATTGAGGGGTCTGGCGCAGGTTGTACCCATGCCAAATGACCGCAGAGGGAGGCACTTTTTAAGCTCTCTAAGTAACTTATAATATTTGCTTATTGTCGTTTTCCTTGCCAGTCTCCCTTTTGTTGCCTGTGCTCCTGTTGGCCTATCTGTGAAATCTTGGCCAAGGCCCATGGCATGAAGCTTTTCCCATTTTCTCCTAGGAGTCTTATGTTTAAGTTTTCCTCGTTTTGCGTTGGTTTTGTGTGCGGCGAAAGATAAGGATTTCATTCTTTTTCACTTGGATATCCGGTTTTCTCAACACCATTTGTTGAAGAGACTATCCTTTCATCATTGTCTACATTTGGTACCCTTGTTGAAGGTCACTTGGCTATATATGTGTGGCATTTTTTCTGGACTTGTTTTTGTTAATTGTTGTGTATTATCCTACATAGTACCTGAAATCCTAGTCACAGCGATTAGGCAAGAAAAAGAAATGAAAGCACACAAATTGCAAAGGTAGAAATAAAATTATCCCTTTCTGCAGATGACGTGGTCTTGTATATAGAAAACACTCAAGATCTATTTTTTTTATTTTTTATTTTTTTATTAACATATAATGTATTATTTGGCCCAGGGTACATGTCTGTGAATCATCAGGCTTACACATTTCACAGCACTTAACATAGCACATACTCTCCCCAGTGTCCATAACCCAGCCACCCCATCCCTACGCCCCCGCCTCCCAGCCACCCTTAGTTCATTTCATGAGTTTAGGAGGCAAGACCTATTTTTAAAAACTCCTGGAGCTAATAAATAAATTCAGTAAAGTTGCAGGATGCAAAGTCAGTACACACAAAATCAGTTGTATTTTACATACTAAATGAAAAATTTGAAAAGGAAATTAAAAAAACAAATCCTACTTATGGCAGCATCAAAAAGAATCAAAGACTTAAGCATAAATTTAACTAAGGAAGTGAAAGGTGTACACTGAAAACTATAAAACATTGATGAAAGGAATTAAGACTTAAGTAAGTAGATATTTATATATTCATGGCTTAGAGGACTTAGGATGTCCATACTACCTAAGGCCATCTTCAGAGTCAGTGCAATCTCTGTTGATATTCCAATGACGTTTCTTACAGAAATAGAAAACAAAGTTCTAAAATTCATAGGAACCATGAAAGACATTGAGTAGCCAAAACAGTCTTGAAAAAGAGCAGAGCTTGGGAAGGGTTAACACGTTCTGATTTCAGAATTGATCACAAAGCCACAAAAATTAAAACAGTATGGTACTGGCATAAGGAGAGGTGTCCTTTTTATTTTGGAATGGTTTTAGGTTTCCGGGAAAGTAGCAGTGGCCGTGCAGCGCCCTCCTCACGTGCTCCTCAGCCAGTTTTCCCTCACGTCGGCATCTTACGTTACCAGGACACGTTTGTCAAAGTTGAAAAACCCACACCGGTGTATTACTGTGAACCGCTCTGCAGGCTTTATTTAGGTACCAGCCAGTTTGTCACTAATGCTCTTAGTTGCAGGATACAATCTAGAGTATCGCATAGCCTCAGTCTGTTTTGAAGAGTTTGCCATCTTTTCCCATTATTCCCAGTAGTTCTGTGTTGTCAACAGAGCCTCAGTATGGTTTCCTTTGTTTTTTCTGTAGAAGGTTTCTCTCTCTACACATTTGTACATCTGAGCAAACCTACACCAGATAATCACACTGTTGGAAATGAGTGGAAAAGAAGAATAAACAGTTTCTGGTTTTGTAAGATTCTTCGGTGATTAACTTGTTTCAGTTTGGGCCTGTAGGTACCAAACTGTTTTGGTCATTTACCTTCAGGAAGTTAATTCCATGGCTCCCATTGCTTCTTGGTGTTTGAGGTTACTACATCACTGAGCTCTCTGGGTTGTGGTGTGTTGCTGTCAGTGTCCCCCACTCATAACATCTTGCAAAACTATAGCGTCACTACCAGAATATTGGCATGAATAAGAGTCAAGATACAGAACATTTCCATCACTCCAAAGACCTCTGTGTTTCCCTTTTATAATTAAACCCTTCCCCCCCGCCCTTGACATCTCCTTTTGGTTATGAGTGATTTTTTTTTTTATTGAAACCTAGACATTTTTTGGGATTATTACTAGATTCTGAATCTTATTAAACCTTCTGTTTCTAGCCACCTTCTTTTGACAGTGCTCTGACAAAAGTGGCTCTTCCACTTGGTCACCGCCAGGAGGGTCCAGAAGGGTCCAGAAGGCCGGGTTCCCCACTGGGCTTCCACTCATACCTCCTTGCCATACCTTGGGATTGGCAAGGGGGTTCTAGGCTCCCCAGGCAACTCCACAGACTCCTTTGGGGGATGGGTGGGTCAGATCCTTTTAACAGCCTGGCGTGAGTAGGCTGGAACCACAGTTTAGTTTTGGTGTTTGGTTGAATGAAATAGACTGAAATTATTAATAGAATGATATTATTGTCTGAAAGTTTTCTGTCTTGCTTATGCAATTCCTTTACTGGCCCTTTGGGTAGAGAGCAGACTTTTTGTTGGGGCTTTTTTTGTCTGTGCAAATTAGCATGGCTGGGTTGCTGACTTCTTTAGTCCCAAATTCATAATCTGTGAGGCGAGAAGAAAGCCAGGATGCTCAGTGCTGGGGGGTACTTGTCTTTGAAGTACTGAAGTACTTTGTGTTCAGTACTGGGTCCCTCTCCACTCTTCTTCTTTTCACCTTCTAGAGTTTCCTGTGTTTTATATATATATAAATTTATACACACACACACACACACACACACACACACACACACGTAATGTCCAGGACTTTTAGTTGTACTTAGCTGGCAGAATTAGAAGAATATTTTATTCTGTTATTTTGGAATTAGAAGTCTACTTCACATGTACTTTTGCATTTTAGTTTTCTCAGGAATGTACCACCTGGTAAACATGTAAGTGTTCTGTATTTTTTCATATTAAATCAGATAATTGAGTTTATTATGTAATGTGGGCATTATTTATATAGAAATAATAGTTTTGAAAATGCTGTTGGTGACTTGAGCATCTTAATTCTAGCAATGGCACTATAATATTCAGAGAAATGATACCTGGGTTTTTAGTGGATGTGTAGCAGGGATTCTCTAGAAAATCATTTGGTTCATCTATTTCATAGATTTCTTCAAAAGAAAGTATTAATAGCTATGATTAATGAACTCTTACCACATGCCAAAATAGACATTTATTTGCTAATGTGTTCTGTTTAGCTAAGAAAAACTTGTTTTTTTTAAAGATTTTTTTTTTTTAAGATATGCATTTGGAGATTCTGTATTTTTTTTCTTCCTTCTCCCTTCCACAGCTTTCCTTCCATAGGAGACTAATGCTTTTAGTCTTTGCATGACTGATGAATATACTTAAAAAAATATTATACCATTAAAGTGGTGGGTACTAATATTATGATACTTTTGGTGGGTACTGACATTATAATTTTCCTTTTTATTAATCTGTTGGAAATTAAAGCAGATAGGTCATGATAGTTCAGCAAAATGCACATCCCCTTTAGCAAGAGATCTATTTCACTTTAATTAAAATAATACTGAACATTACTGCATTTTGCTTAAGAGCAGATATTTGTAAAAGTTCATCTTCAACTTTTGTGCATTTTGTACAGTGATATCTTCAGTCTTATGAAGGCAGGGCTTTGTGTGTACAGTCCTTAGTGTTCTCTTTCCTGTCCACCTTCAGTGAGGATTGAATTCATTCTTGCCTTGGGTTTATTATGTAACTCTGGATTCATCACCTAAGGGGTTTAATTTCAAATTCATGCCACCTTTGTCCCTGCCTCTGAGTTATATTTTCCACTTGTGGTCATTGTTTTAAAATTTCTTCATCTTGCTCAAACAGCCGATATGATCCAGCTACTTCATCTACCTAAAATAAAATTGAGAATCGGTAAGGAAAAAGAGTTTCTGTGCAGTCATATTGAGCACACAAGCTCACGTTCTTTACGTTAGTCTTGCAGATGTCCACCTTTATTGATGATGAGAGAAATACACGGCTTAAAGTAGGGTGTGTTATTGTTCACTTCTTAAATGATAAAGAATTTAGTAATACCAGTGTTACGATGTCACCATCTGAAAACTCTCATACCTTTTAAATTTGTACTAACAGAAGGAAAAATAACTTTGATAATACGTATCAGGAATCATAAAATTGTCTTTGTCCTTTAGTAATCCTTCAAAAGTAGAGCTCGGTGTAAGGAAATAATCCGAAATGTAGAGAACAGTGCTTGTGATAGATTCTTTGGCAATATTAGAATTGTATTGATACCATGATTATTTCAACATGCCTATAACACTTTAGGCATGTTTATGACCTAAATAGATACAGGAGTCTTAAAATGTGTTGGAGTGGAGTCTTTGTGTGATGGTATAGATTCAAAGAGCCACACTCATTGTGTATCTATACATGTACCGCACACACAGAAAAGACAAAGGAGGCCACTGTGTTTTCTGTTGTGACCCTTGTCATTAGGAAGTGGAATGGGGGGTTACTTTTCATTCTGTTTCTTCTGATTTCCAAATATCCCAGGGGAGAGGAGGAGTACGTGTTTGTTTTGTTTTTTGAGATCTATTTTTCTTTATCTTTGTCTTTGTCTTTTTCTCTTAACCAGAAGCGTATCTGTGAGTGTCAGTAGCATTAGCAGTGCGGGAGAGGGCAGGGTTTCCTCCGTCAGCCCTGAGGGCCACCCCGGGCTGGCCCAGGAGCGCCTGGTCTGCCTGCAAGGAGGCCCGGACAGTTGTGGTTAAATGCTCTGCGGCATGTTCCGTCTACCAGATTTTGATTCTTTACGTGGATGAACCTTGAGCTGTTGAGAAACCGGGCTCACCAGACAACTTAGGCTCAGAGACCCTAGGGAACTGAAGCTAGACAGACTGAATGAACTCTCCGGCAGCCTTTTCCACGGTGGGACTCTTTGAGACCCTCTTGTAAGCGGGGAGGCAGAAGCGGTTGTGTTGCTGCAGAGGCGACGACCAAGCCTTGCAGTCGCAGGGAGGAGGGACGTGTTCTGCCTCTCTAACACGATATGGCTCTTCTCTGTCCCGCAGCTGGCCCTGAAGGACCCCGTGCACACGGTGTCGCTGCAGCAGTTTATCTACGAGAAGCTTAAGGCACAGCAGGAGCTCCTGGGAGAGCAAGGTTTCCAGTCCCTCATGGAGACGGTGGACACAGAGATCGTCACCCAGCTGCAGGAGTTTCTGCAGGGCTTCTGAGAGCACACGAGACGAGCCGAGGAGCCCAGCCTGCCTTCTGTTTGTGAGAGCCTGCTGAGGCGATGACGAAATCCCTTGTGTATCACAAAGACGTGAAGACCGTGCGTTTCTACCACAAAATTGAATAAATGTAAATCCCGCACAGCTAAAATCACAAACCTATTCCTCAACAGAATTTAATTTTATATTTCAGAGGGGCCCTGTGTTTACTAAGTATAGATTTGATGACACTAGCTGCTTAGTTTTCTGTTAAGAGAGGAAACCGTGTGATGACCTTTTAATCATGTGCTCTTAACACTTGAGAAGATGAAGGCTAACGTCTGCGATGTCTTTCTGCAACCAGAATTAGTATTAATTTGACTGCTTTATCCCTTTTTTAAGCTAATGAAACTGCAAGTTTGAAAGATAACAAAGCTGCTCAGATGATGCAATTAAAGAAATTTGTGCGCCCCGCAAAAATATATAAATAGTAACAGATATATATTAATGAGGTTATCTTGCAAGGGAGTTGTTTTCATCTGACATAGAAAATGTGTTTTATCAAATGCTTTTATTTTCATTTTACTAATTTGATACAAAAAAGTTAGTGAAGGGATTTTTTTCTCATTTTATTTTCAGTAATTACATTTAGTCTAAATGCGTATGGTAAGGCCCACGGAAGGGAACCTGTGGTACTGCGGTGTCGGGTGGGAGACCTCTGGTCAGGATTTGGCCCTCGCTCCTTTATTACTCCTGAAGGCCAGGAGTGCTGTGAGCCCTGAGAAGCCCCGGGCAGCCCGCAGACCCTCCTGTGCTGTGACGTGGCGGTGACAGGCTGCGCCACACTTACCCGTCCCAGGCTCCTCACTGTGGGGGTGCATTGGCGCCGCAGTATTAGGGGTGCACCTCGGAGGACCCAGCAGCAATCCCCAGGGTACCAACACTCATGTGATAAGTCTTCCTTCCTTATTCCTCCAACACGCAGTACCAAAAAAGGGGAAAAAGGAGAAAATAAAGCCTTACTTTGTTTTACTTGCCATTTATTGTAAGGATCCTTTAAAGCATTTTTAAGGAAATACTCAAAAGCAAGGTTGGAAAATGTCTGATCTTTCTATAGAAAGTTGGGTACAGTATGTGACTGCAGGAAACCCACTGCCCCTTTGTAAGCTGTGGAACCCAGAATGTATGGAAATACTTGGTGTTTTCAGCAAGACAGAAAATATGGTCCAAATTAAATTTTCCAAAGATACCTTTGATTTGTCTGATTATTTTTCCCGCTCCAGGAAAAATGAGTTTGTAAAAATTGCCCCATGGATTTGAAAGGGATGTTTTCTTTCATACTCCGGGCGTTGGCTCTGCCCTGGTAGGTGATGTTGACATATGAGGCGAACCCTAATTATTCTTCTTTTAGTTTCTATTTTCATTTAAAGACTTAAAGCTTCTTTAATTTTATATCTCTTTACCATTTTTAAGACTTATCTAAGAAGAATTTCTTTTGTTGATGTAATTATTTTCATTTAGGGTGCTATTCCTAATGTTACCAGAAATTCTCAAATGTGCTCCAGTTTTTCAGTTACAGTAAAATAACTCATCTTTCCAGTTCCCGACAGATTTCATTATAGCATTATAGCAAATACTACTAAAATAGCTACGTTGCAGAAACAGTGAAAGACTTACCTCAGGGAAAGAGTTGGGTTCATTTTTTTATACTGAATGTTTAAAATAGGCTTTAAGTAGGAACATTAAGTAAGATTACTTAAGTAAGGGACATTAAGTAGGAAATGTTTAACATAGCTTAGGGAAAAAAATCATGTGTCTTGCTTGATACTTTGAGTGCACAATTAGGCATAAAATACAAGTATTGATTTATTGAATTCTGTTCATTAGTGCAGCCTTATAGCAAACATAGAAAGTTTTGGACAAATGAGGTAACTCATCCAGGCCTCTGATTGAATTGTGGTTTCCTGATACAAGGTAATAATCATTCCTATTTCATAAACGTAGCTGCTTTTCTCTTTACCTTAGGTTCCGGAGACTTCTCCATTCCTCTAACAAAGGCTCATATGGCCAACGATAACATTTTAAAGTTTTTATTATAAGTGGTCCCTTGTCCATCTGTCTGCTACCATTTTAGAGAAACCACATCATTGCATGTTAAACACTCAAGTTTATCATTTCCCTTGAAAACTCTTCACCTCAGATCTTTATTTTACCTATTCTTTATTCAACTCATAATTATTAATGTTCTTGTTTTGTGCCATGGTGCTATGCTAAATTCTGGAGTTAGAACAGGGTACTTATACCTTAGGAAATTTTCTATTTCAGTGGGAACACATACTTGCCAACATGCTGTTAAAAAGTAGTGCTTCTAATGGAAATGTATGTTCTGGAGCAACAGGAGTGCGGGGAAAGGAGATCGTATACAAAACAGAATGTCTAATTTGATACGTATTTAAAAACTACCCTGAAACAGCATAGTTTGATGAAGTTATGTAGAAGTCAGTTGGATTGTGCCGGAACTGGGACGCTCCAGTTCAAGTAGCTCAGACTCTGAGCTACTTGAAATTACTCTGACATGCAATATCATCTTTGAGATCCTGGAAATGTTGGGGCGCTCGGCAGCCTCACAACTAATCCCTCGTTCCATGAATTAAAACATCAGGCTCACCCATTAAGGGTAGTGGTCTTCTGCCCCGCTTCCACGCTTCCACAAACCTTATAAATCCCACATGAATAGAAACTTAAAAGTTGCTGGAAAAGTTATAGAAAGAAGACAAGAGGTACCTGTTGTGCAAAAAAAATACTTTCTTCTCTCAACTTACAAAAACATTGTAGTCTACAGAAGCATTGAGAGAATAGTGTAATGACCAACAGCTTGGTCTTTATCTGGCTTCACCAAACTGTTTAATTTTAATACATTCTCCATACATATGTACACACACACACACAAAATATATATATACTTTTGCTGAATCATATGAAAGTAAGTTCTACACTCCACCCCCACGTATTCCAGCATACCTCTAAGAATGGCATCTCTCACGTTAGAAGGTTCACACAATTACAGAAACAGTTCATATCCAATTTTCCCCAATGCCCTGAAGATGTCATATATATGCTGCCCATTAATTTTATGATCCAGAATCCACTGAATGTATATTCATTGCATTTGGCTGTTCAATTTTTAAATCTAGAATAGTCCTTTTTACATGTCATTGGCTTTTTTGGGGGAAGAATCCCAAATAGTCATCTGGTGGAATGCCGTTTACAGTCCAGGATTCTGATTATTTGCTCGTAATCTGGTGTGGCTGACATTGATTGGCAAGGAGACTGCAAAGGTACTGTGGAATGCCTGCCCTGGCGTCCCGTCCGGGGACTCTTGATATCCGCTGGTCTCTCGGGCTCACTGTAATGGTCAAGGTGCTGCTCGCCAGGCCTCTCCTTTATAAGGGTCAATTTTCAAAGAGATCCTTACAGTCCCAGTTGTTTCTGGTGGTGGTTTTGTTTCTTTTGTTCTGTTTTGTTTTTACCCTAGAATTTGTTTTTGTTTGTTTTTTTTTAACCCTAGAATTCTTAATTAGCTTGCCTTTTCATTGACAAAAAGTTCTGCCATTGTATTTTTTTTTTCTGCCATTGTATTTTAACCTAGAAAGGTTTGGTGGCTGAGCTTACAGGAAAGGTACACTGAGCCTGGTATGGGCTTCATCAGCCTTTTCAAGTTCTGAAAATCCTTCATTGCCTCGGCACACCTCTTAGGCAAAATCCATTTCTTTCCTATTCCCTCCCCCCCTTTCTTCCCTCAGTCCCCCACTCCTTCATGTTTTTGAGAGGTATGTAGATCTTAGCAAACACCTAGATATCCTGACCTCACACACCACTAAAAATGAAGACATGAAGGGAGGTGCTGTCTTCCTAGTTCCCATTTGGGTTTGTAAGCTGTTGGCCAAGAGGCAAAAATAGGTTTTTTTTGTTTTTTTTTTTAAAGATTTTATTTATTTATTTGACAGAGAGATCACAAGTAGGCAGAGAGAGGGGGGGAGCAGGCTCCCCGCTGAGCAGAGTGCCCGATGCGGGGCTCAATCCCAGGACCCTGAGATCATGACCTGAGCCGAAGGCAGAGGCTTTAACCCACTGAGCTACCCAGGCGCCCCAAAATAGTTTTTATTATTTTTATTTATTTATCTTTTCTTTAAAATGCTTTATCACATTTGGGCTGGACTTAAAAGGCAGAAACATGCCAGACTTTAGAGAGTTTTGGTTTAGGAAGAGAAGCAGTAAGTTACCAGCTGGCAAAATGGGGAGAGAAAAGGAAATAATCACTTCCTGAAATGTGCAGCTTTGATCTTGGTACCTCCATATGACTGTGACATCGGAAACAGCAGTTTAAAATCACCCTTTTCTCATCAAGAAGAAGTGCATTCTGTACCAGTCACATCCAAATTAGACAGAATTTGATGTCCTGTGAAGTGTTGTACAAACCAAACTTTTTCCACAGGCCCTGCTCTTACCTGAGTAGAGCTTCAGAGCCCCTGTGTGAATACCCTCATACCCTGGAAAAGGCTACAGCTCGTAGTCAGAATAGCTCCATTTTTAGTTCTGGGCAGTTGAATTCCTGGCCTGAGGGACTCCTTGTGGTCTGAAGCATTTGGGTAAAATTCAAAACTGAGAGGCATTGATCTCATTTTCTCTTGAATTCTTTCTTACTCTAACAAGTAGAGTCTCCAATTAGCCAAAGATCTTAACAAGTAAGGTTTGCTTCTTCCAGCTAATGCCTGCATCCAACTCATTTGGGCCACTGGAATTTATTTAGTCAAGCGTGCTGTGAAGAACTGTCTAATCTGGGAAGGAAAGTATCGATGTCTGGTCATCCAGCCCTTTCTTCCTTCGAAATGAAGTATTGATTTTCATGCCACTCTCATTTCCCAGTAGAGCAAAAATGGAATGGAAGTAACTGCCAGGACAGGTATGAGTCCAGTGAGGCTTAGCACATTTCTGTCTGTCTGGTACTAGCCACGTGGTTTTAAATTTGGAAATTGACCTTGTGACTAGAAATAGAAGTCTGCCAGTTGGGGATTTTTATTGCCAGGGCAGGAAAGGCTGGAGATGAGACTGGGAGTAGACCATCAAGTGAGCTTTTCAATATTTCTCAATAGCTTTGACCTGAAGCAAGATCAGTATCTCCTTTCAGAAGGGGCAGGTCATCTTCCCAGTGCTCTCTAGGCTAGCCACAGAGTGACTTTTTCCCCCCTCCTTTTTAATGAACTACAATTTAAGCAGTGATCTAGAAGAGCAAAACTTTCTGACTGACAAGTAAGTTGTAGCTCATAACCATGTACACTGATTTTAGAAGTGTACTGACAGCCCGCCAGGGAAGGGAAGTCCATGGACAGATCTGGAGGTGAATCACTATGAGCTCTACATAGGAAATGGAGGCAGCTTGGTTTATTTCCTTTTGGATTGAAAGGCTCGTTTCTTGTCGTGTCTCTGGCAATGAAATCAATACCGTGAAATGGCCCTTTCCTTTCCGCCTGGTGTGTTCTCTACTCAGTACGATGCACTGAGAAATGGGGAACCAGGTGAGCAATATTTTAAGTTTCCTATCTTAGAAGTCTAGTAATTCTAACACCTGTGTCATTTTTTATTATACTTAATAGATAAGCCTGCTAAAAGGCAAACTCATGGTATGGAAATAGGAAAACCCATATTTAATGAAGTGTAATAGATTAGGGTACTGATTATTTTCATAGGCTGTTTTTACCTTACAAAAACTTCTCCTTATAGATAGAATTAAAGGACGGTTGGCTATTTTGTTTATTTTCATTCTTTTTTCCTTTTGCCATAGAATTTAGAGCAAGAAGAAAATAAGAAATGACTGTCCTAACCTTAGTATTTAACACATGAAGAAATGGGCCCAGAAGGTGAGGCATAGAGCCTTGGGTTCCTAGTGCCTCCAATGTATTACAATTTCAATTATATATATTTGAAAGTTAGTGGTTGCCTATGTTTACACTGTACATATTTATCTTCAAATAACACTGTTCTTCATATGTAGTGTGTGTAGTGTAGATACCTGAGAGCAGAGTATTCCCAATTCCTCCCCCATCCCTTCTGATGTTGCTGTCACTTGTCTCATCCATATTCTATAATCACCGATATGTTGTTACCTTATAGATGAATTAAGAATTTAAATACTCAAAGATTTGTTTTTACCTTTATTTGTTTCTGTTCCAGCCCCTATCCTTTTTTCATGTAGACCCAACTTTGTGACCTATATAATACTCCTTTTAACATTTTTTGCTTTGCAGGATAGGTCTTCAGGTGGTAAATTCCCTCAATTTTTGCTTGTCTGAGAAAGTATCCTCAAATTTTGCAGGCTATCTTGCTGCATATAGAATTCCTAGTTGGTGGGTTTTTTTTCAGTGCTTTAAATATTTCACTTCATTGTCTTCTTGCTTTCATGGTTTCTGAAGAGATTCCCACTGTCACTTTTTTTTTAAATTGTTTAAAATTTTTTATTTAAATACAATTAATTAACATATAATGTTAGTTTCAGAGGCAGAGGTCAGTGATTCATCAGTCTTATATGATACCCAGTGCTCATTACATCACATGCCCTCCTTAATGTCTATCACCCAATTACCCCATCCCCTCAACCTCCCCAACAACACTCAGTTTATTTCCAATGATTAAGAGTCTCCATGGGGTGCCTAGGTGGCTGAGTGAGTTAAAGCCTTTGCCTTCCAATCAGGTCATGATCTCAGGATCCTGGTCTCGAGGCCTGCATAGGGCTCTCTGCTCAGCAGGGAGCCTGCTTCCCCCTATCTCTCTGCCATCTTGTGATCTCTTTCTCTCTGTCAAATAAAAATAAAAAATAAAAATAAAAAAGAGTCTCCTGTGGTTTGTCTCCTTCTCTGGTTTCATCTTGTTTTATTTTTCCTTCTCTTTCCCTGATCCTCTGTTTTGTTTCTTAAATTCCATATATGAGTGAGATCATATAATAATTGTCTTTCTCTGATTGACTTATTTCACTTAGCATGATGCCATCTAGTTCCATCTATGTCATTGCGAATGGCAAGATTTTCTTTTTCTGTCTTTCTTATTTCTTTTTTTTTTTTTTTTATGATGAATGAATAGTATTCCAGTGTGCATATGTACCACATCTTCTTTATCCATTCATCTATTGATGGACATCTGGGCTTTTTTTCCATAGTTTGGCTAATTGTGGACATTGCTGCTATAAACATTGGGGTGCAGGTGCTCCTTCATTTCACTACATCTGTATCTTTGGGGTAAACCCCTAGTGGTGAAATTACTGGATCATAGGGTAGCTCTATTTTCAACTTTTTGAGGAACCTCCATACTGTTTTCCAGAGTGGCTGCATCAGCTTGCTATCCCACCAACGGTGTAGGAGGGTTCCCCTTTCTCCACATTCTCGCCAACATCTGTTGTTTCCTGACTTGTTAATTTTAGCCATTCTGACTGGTATGAGGTGGTATCTCACTGTGGTTTTGATTTGTATTTCCCCGATGCCAAGTGATGTTGAGCATTTTTTTTCATGTGTCTGCAGGCCATATGAAAGGCCTGCAGGCCATACTCTTCTTTGGAGAAATGTCTGTTCATGTCTTCTGTCCATTTCTTGATTAGATTATTATTTGTTCTTGGATGTTGAGTTTGGTAAGTTCTTTATAGATCTTGGATACTAGGGCTTTATCTGATAAGACATTTGCAAATATCTTCTCCCATTCTGTCAGTTGTCTTTTGGTTTTGTCAACTGTTTCCTTTGCTGTGGAAAAGCTTTTTATCTTGATGAAATCCTAATAGTTCATTTTTGCCTTTGTTTCTCTTGCCCTTGGGGATGTGTCTAGCAAGAAGTTGCGAGGCCACTGGGGTTGCTGCCTGTGTTCTCCTCTAGGATTTTGATGGATTCCTGTCTTACATTTAGGTCTTTCATCTATTTTGAGTCTATCTTTGTGGGTGGTATAAGGAAATGGTCTAGTTTCATTCTTCTGCATGTGACTGTCGAATTTTCCCAACACCATTTGTTGAAGAGACTTTCTTTTCTCCATTGGATATTCTTTCCTTTTTTGTCAAAGATTAGTTGACCGTAGAGTTGAGGGTCCATTTCTGGGTTCTTTATTCTGTTCCATGGATCTATGTGTCTGTTTTTGTGCCAGTACCCTACTGTCTTGATGATTACAGCTTTGTAATAGAGCTTGAAGTCCACTGTTATTCTTATCCTTATTCCTCTCTCTGTAGGGATTCCTCTATAGGTAAAATGGTTTCCCCTCCCTCGTCTACTTTCGAGATAATTTCTCTTTGTCCTTGCTTTTTTTGCAGGTTGAACGTAATACGCCTGGGTATCTTTTTTGTTTTATGTCTTTTCAGTGTTTTTAATTTCTAGAATTTACTTCTGATTTTCTTAGAATTTCCATTGCTATGCTTACATTACCCAACTGGTTTTTGTCTAATTTTTCCTTTAGAGCCCTCGACATATTAATGATAGTCACTTTAAGTTCCTTATCTGATAATTCTGTGTCATATATGATTCTCATTTTGATACTTGATTGAGATCTTCTCTAATTTATTTTTGATCACAGAACTTGATCTGTTTTGTTTGCTTTTTAATATGCCTTATAATTTTTTTTATTGAAAGCTGGACATACTTTATGGGGTAATAGGAACTGAGGTAAAGGGTGCCTGGGTGGTTCAGTTGGTTAAGCTTCTGCCTTCGGCTTAGGTCATGGTGTCAGGGTCCTGGGATTGAGCCCCGCATCTCGCTCCCTGCTCCACGGGGAGTCTACTTCTCCCTTTCCTTCTGCCTGCCTCTCTGCTTACTTGTGCTCTTTTTCTCTCTCTCTGTCAAATAAATAAAATCCTAAAAAAAAAAAAAAAAAAAAGGAACTGAGATAAATAATTGTCCAGTGTGAGCCTTTATGTTAATCTAGCTAAGAGTTAGGCTGTGATCAATGTTTGGTGTAGCTCTTGGTATCAGGGGTCTCAAATTCTGGCGTTCTTGTTTTTTTCCCCTTCTTTGGGCTTCCCTAAGTACTCCTCCAAACAGCCTATATCTTACAGATCTTTCAAAAATCCACCATCACACTAGAGCCCTGTTGGTGTAGTTCTAAAGTGTGTGGAGGAGAGTGTTCTCTAATCTTACGATTAAACCTCAAGTCTCTTAGTGAGCTTGAGTTTCTGGTCTACAACTCTTCACATGTGTTTCTTCTTGCATAGCTTCATGTCACAAGAGCACACTATGAAGGCGCACATGCAAGGTGTGTCTTTCCACAGTGTCAACTTTATTAAATCATAAAGTTAATCACAGTCATAAAGCAGGTCTGGGATCCCAAACTCAGTGACAATTCCCATGTGTTTAAACTTGGCTTCTTACACAGCACACAGAGCAGGACAGAAGACAAGCCACACAACACACAAGATAACAGAAGGGCACAGGAAGGGAAGGGACCTAACGTGAAGTCAGTCTGTGGGCGCGCGGTCGAGACAAGGCCTCGGTCTGGTCCGGGTCAGCTCTCGGCACTTGCTGCTTCCTCTGTTCCAGCAGCGAAGGATCTCTGCTTTTTTTGGAGATCAATCTGTCAGAGCCTTTGGTGGCAATTGCTTTTTTTAAGTGGTTAGACATCGAGGGGTCAGGTCTGAACAGTCTGATAAACTAACCAAATCTTTCCGTTTGTGAAGAGATTTCATCAGTTTTGAGTCTCTGCAGACCTCTGGTTCTTCTTGTTATCAGTTCTGGGGGGGGCCACTGACGTGGGTGCCGGTAAGGTTTCTGAGCGGTGGTACCCTAACTGCTCATGTTGTTGCTTGACATAGGCCCCTGCTTGACGTGAGAGACTCCCATTTTGCTCTCTACACTTCCCCATCCCTGGACGTGAGGCAGGATAGCTAGCAGGGGCAGGAGTGAGAGGAATGCCACTCTCTCACGACTTTGGAACAAAGCATTGCTAAAGCAGTTCCCCTGGGAACTAGGCTTGTGTTATGGAGAAGGCTCTGGGCGTTTCACAAGCATTACCATTCCCCTCCACCTGCCAGAGCCATGAAGAAATCTTTTTATGATCTCTCCCATGAGAAAGTGGTAGGGCTCCTGGAGGTAATGCCCACCAAAGCAAGAGGCCTTCCCTGAGATGGTGTCCCCCCAGTCGTGATGCTGCCTGTCTCTGGTCCCAGCATTTCTGCAGGCAGTTGGTCCTGCACACCTGAGTTCTCTGATGAGTCCACAAAAACTCACTGATTTTTACTTTGTCCTGTGTTTTACTGTAAGGACCAGAGTGATGACTTCCAGGCCCTTTATGTGGTGGAGCTGGAGAAGTTGGTCTAATGTATTCTCCTTACAGTCTTCCGTTACGTAAGTAAGCTGGAGGATGAACTGTAGGAGAAAGAAAATTCCTCAAAAGACTAGCAATTTTGTCCCTGAAATTCAGAAATAGCAGCCAAAAAACTGATAAAACACCAGAGAAATCTTTTGAGCATATTACACGCTCAGTTGCTTTTTAATAACATTTTTCCCTCACTATAAATGCAACGTGTGTTCACGGTAAACAATTAAAAATACAAGTAGGTATATGGGAGGAAATATAAATTGTCCATAATCTTCCTCCCTAGAGATAACCAGTTGACATTTTGCTATATTTTGTTTTATTTTTCTTCACAGTGATAGAAACACCTGCCCCCCAAATTGGGATCCTACTAGTGTCCTTTTGCAAGTCTGCTGCCCTTTTAAGTGTTCTATTTAACCATTTTCTCATCATTTAAATTTTCTTTAAAAATGCATATTTAGTACCTGCATAAAAAATTCACTGTAAGGATGTATCAAAATTTGATTATCTATTTGAACATAGTACTATGGTGCACATCCTTGCTCATAAACTCTTGGGTACATGCCTTAGAATTGCCTTAAAATTACTAGAAACAGAATTACTAGGTGAAGAGTTATTAATAGCAGATACTAACATTCTTATGCTTTTGATGTAGCCTGATTGGTTTTGGATGGAAAAGGTTTTCTCCCCTGCATTTAGCACCAGGGGGCTGCTACCTCTGACCCTTGCCTCTGGCAGGGTTAGCAGGGACTGTTTTGTGGCATTTGAGCATGACATTATGAGAAATGGAGTACATGGGAAAGAAGAAGAGCTTCATAATCAGAAAACCAGGACGAGTCTTTGATTATCTACTACTTAAGTAATTTAACTTTCCCGAGCTTCTTAATTTTTCTCATTTGAAAAATGGGGAATAGTTGCTTCTTTTCTAGGTGGTTGTGAAGTTTTTGTTTTTTTTTTTATTTTTTATTTTTTATTTATTTGACAGAGAGAAACATAGCGAGAGAGGGAACACAAGCAGAGGGAATGGTAGCGGGAGAAGCAGGCTTCCTGCTGAGCAGAGAGCCCGATGCGGGGCTCGATCCCAGGCCCCTGGGATCTGACCTGGGCCGAAGGCAGACGCTTAACAACTGAGCCACCCAGGCGCCCCGGTGGTTGTGAAGTTTAAATATTCATGCAGCTTTCATGGAACAAATTATTGAATGCCTGCCTATGGCGAATGCTGGGCGCTAAGGATACAATGATAAAAGCATGTAAGGCTGTTTTTGTTCTGAGTTTTCTGTCTAGTGGGAAAGACACTGATCACATAAGCCTGCAAATAAATGTGAAAATGGGGATGTGGCCTTGAGCTCTGAGGGTCTGATAGGTCTGACCTCGGGAGTTACAGAAGGCTAGGTCTCTGTGGAGATGGTGACGGTGGAGAGGTGAGAAGAATGAGGAGGTGACATGGCATCGAATGTGGGACGACAGTGAGTGTTCTTGTCAGAGCAGCAACATAGAAAAGGGCTCCATGGCAGCATGAAGGAAGGAGCCCACAGGAGGGTTCGCATGGCCAGAGTAGGGATGAGCAGCGGATACACCGTGACGATCTGCCTCCCATAGGGTCTTGTTGGCCAAGGTCAGTTTCTGTCATTCTTCCGAGAACAGTTGGAAGTTCCAGGGAGAGTGGAAGGGGGACAAGAACAGTTTTACATTTTAAAGTCAGAATCCTGAATGCAGTCGGAAGATAATGTGTGGGGGACAGGGATGGTGGGATTGGGGGCAGGAGGAGGTGACAAGTGACCGGAGGCCCTGCAGAAACTATGTCAAGTCTAGGTCGGAGATGATGGTGGCCTGGATTAAAGTGGTATTGAAATACATTTTTAGGCCCAGGGTGGAGCCCCTTCAGCCCGGGGTCCTGTGCTCCCTGCCTTCTGCCCTGTTTTCAGTTCTCTAGACTTGGGAATGGAGACTGCCCACATCCTGAACAGGAATGCTTCATGTTACATAAGCTTTTTCTCTATCGTCTAGCTTGTCTTCTATAGCCATTTTTAACAGTGGTGCTGGTCAAAATAGAAGTGAGTAATCAGAGAAATATTTAAGAGGTGCTGTGGGTAGGAACTGATGAACTCAGAGTGAGACGCAGCTCTGCGGCATGTCACTCTCGCCAGTGACCTGGTACAGCTCAGCTGCAGCCACACAGGTGGATGCTGGCAGATGCTGTTGCTGAAGGAGGCTGCACAAAGTTTGGGGCCGATAAAGAGCAGCGGATTCTAAGATTGTGGAAAAAGGGAAATGCAGATAGGGGAAAGCCAACGAGGGGTGAAGAGGGGGCTCAGTGGCCTGAAGATCCACAAGGCTGGTGGCAGGAGTGGTTGATGAGCAGCTTAGAAGGACTGGCAGGTGGAGGCAGCAAGACACGGACACTGAGAACACTGCCTTCGGAGCAGGAGCGCTCTCAGGGATGACAAGGGTCGTTGTGGGACTGGGGAAGAGAGTTCTTCTTGACCATATTAGTTATTCCTTTCCTCCTTCCCTCTGCAGGAGGTCAATGTTTTTTGTTTTTGTTTTCATTTTTACAAAAGGAAGGAATAATAGCTTGGAAAAATATGTCTATACGGCACCCAGCACAGTGCTTGTGGAATAGTAGGTGCCCTCCACGTAAGCTGACTCACCTGCTGAGCTGTCTCCTAGGTCCAGGCTCTACAAAGCTACTGTAGAACTTCTTCCTGATGCCAGGCTTAGAAATGCCTGTCAACTTTATAATGACTAGTATTCTGGCAAGATTTCTGTGGTGTGGTTTAGATAGCGTCCTGTGATCAAGATCATTGTCTGGGACACATCTCCAGTGTTTAGGTCCTGTTCTGCCCACTGTTGGATGTATATTCACCCACCTTTTCCAAAATAAATCCATTCTGTAAAGTGAGAAAAAGAAGTCGTAGCATTCCGAGAGGTGCTGTTTATCAGTTTGCCAGGGCTGTCGTCACAAAGCCCCCAATACTGGGGTGCTCCAAACAATAGAAATGTAGTCCCTCACAGTTCTGGAGGCTGGGAACCCAAAATAGAGGTGTTGGCAGGGCGGGTTTCCTTCTGAAGCCTGTAGGGGGCGTCCTTCCTTGCCTCATCTACCTTTGGTGTTAGCTGCACTGTTTGGTGTTCCTTGGCTTGTGGATATGTCACTCTAGTCTCTGCCTCTATTGCCACGTGGGCACCTCCTATGCCGCTTTTCCTCTTACAAGGATACCATTCAACTTAATTACATCTGCAATGATCCCATTTTAAAATAAGACCATATTCTGAGGTACTAGGGGTTAGAACTTCAGTTCTTTTTTTTGGCAGGGGTCCAAACCCAAAGAGATGGGTTTAAGAGAACTCACATTAAATATTTCTCTGTTCCAGGGCACCTGGGTCGTTCAGTTGGCTGAGCAGTGTGACTCTTGGTTTTGGCTCCGGTCATGATCTCTGGGTCGTGAGATCGAGCACTGGGTGTGGCTCTGTGCTCCGCATGGAGTCTGCTTGTTTCCCTTCCTCTTCCCTTTCTCTCCCCAGTTTCTTTTTCTTTCTTTCTCTCTCAAATCAATCACTAAAATCTTAAAAAAAAAGTTTTTTTCTTTTCACATTGTCCTCATGATGTGCCTAATAACTAGAAACCTGCTTTTGTGGATGGAAATGCTGGTCAAAAAAATAAAACCAAGTTCTGAATGCACTCACGAAGTGTGGAATGAGTTTTGGCTCATCGTAAGAGCCAAATCTCTGTTGACAGGAGTGCCCATCTGCTGTGGTGGTGGGGAGTCTAAGTGATGAGGTGATCACAGCCCTTCAGTAGTCCTCAAGCTTTCTGCAAGAAAGTTCAATGTTCAAGGCTCATTTACTAACCTTGCTTCAGAATGCTTGCTTGGAACTTTAAGTAATTAATTGCCGAATTCATTGTCAAGGGATAGCCCCTTGATTTCCATCTTATTTTTCAGTTGGGTTAAATAACGAGTGGGAACTATGGGTAGATATTTGTGGTTTCTCCCAAGGCACTGCCGTTGTGCAGAAGGACTGGGTTTCACTGAGTCTAAGGAGAATGCAAAATGAACCGCAACAAACAAAATCCGCTTCAGCCCCATTTTAGTTCAATTGAAAATGATAATGAAATTCAGGCTGCCTACAGCTGCAGCAGACTTCTGCTCCTCTCTTGATTTATTCTCCAGAAGACACCACAGCAACATTCAACGTGGCTGTGGTTTTGGGTTGTGTCCTGGATGGAGTGTGGACTCGGGAATCAGATCTGAGTTGGATTCCAGATTCCAGGTCTTGATTTTCCTACTGTGGCAGGCAGAATAACAGCCCCCAAAAGATGTCTGTGTGCTAATCCCTGGAAACTTTGAATATGTTCATTTACATAGTACAAGCGATTTTGCAGATTTGATGAAGATACAGACCTTGAGATGCGGGAGTGCCATGCATTATTCAGACAGGCCCAGTCTATTACATGAGTCCTTAAAAGCAGAGGTGCACTCCCAGCTACGGCTGGAGATGTAATGTAGGCAAATGGGTCAGAGGTGTTGGCTTTGAAGCTGGAGAAAGGGCCCCTGTACCCAGGAATGCACAAAGCCTCTGGAGGCCACCAAAGGAAGAAAATAGATTCCGTCCTAGGGCCCCTCAGAAGGAATGGATTCTGTCATAGAGCCCCCTAGGGCCAGTGCCTTGATTTTAGGACTTCTGACTTCTAGAACCAAAAGATAATAAAGTTGTCATGTTCAAGCCACTAAGTTTGTGGTCTTGTGTGAGGCAGCAATAGAAAACTAATACACCCACTTACTGGCGGTATGACTTTCTGAGAATTGTATTTCTCATCCATAAACAATCATATAATAATCCTGATCTTGTATAGTTTATGTGTGGCTTTGCTGAGATGAGGTATTATGAAATCCATTGTTAATCACTTCATGACTTAGTTAGGAGTTCAGTCCTGAGGAGCCTGACAACTTTCTCTCGCGGCTGATGTCCAGTTTGGGCCCAGCTGCCAGCAGGTGAGAGGCTGCGTTGTTTTCGGTGGTCTGTGCTTTCTGTTTCCAGGGTGATGTGAGGACCAGCAGCAGCGGCCTCATCTGGGAGCTTGTTAGAATTCCAGAATTCAGGAATCACCCCAGATCCAAGGAGTCAGAATCTGTACATTTTTAACAAGACTTCCAGGTGATTCATATGCACTTTAAAGTCTGAGGGACGCCAGACTGGTGGTTCTCAAACAACATCGATGCTAATGGAACAGATGCCTGGGCCCAGACTTCATGGGGGTGGGGCTTCCTCATCTGTATTTTTAATATGCTTTCCAGTTATTTCTAATGCACAGAGTTAGAACTACTGGAATAATTGCTTAGAAATTGCACTTGAATATATGAGACTCAAATCAGAACCGTAAAATTTTCAATTAAGACCTTTTTCTCTGAGGCAAACAGCTAAGCTATGTAAGTATTACTAAGCGCTGCATTTTAAAAAGATACGTAAAGGAGGAAACATGAAAGAACAGCAGAGACACTTTCCCACTGTTCTGATTCCTATTCTGGCTTTATCATGTGCACTTAATTAGACTTCTTCCATAAGACTCATCCAGCTTTGCTTCATTAAGAAGCAGTACTTCTGGGGTGCCTGAGTAAATCAGCAGGTTAAAGCCTCTGCCTTCTGCTCAGGTCAAGATCTCAGGATCCTGGGATCGAGCCCCGCATCGGGCTCTCTGCTCAGTGGGGAGCCTGCTTCCTCCTCTCTCTCTGCCTGCCTCTCTGCCTGCTTGTGATCTCCCTCTCTCTCTCTCTCGGTCTCTCTCTGAAAGAAAGAAGAAAGAAAGAAAGAGAGAAAGAGAGAGAGAAAGAAAGAGAGAAAGAGTGAAAGAGAGAAAGAAAGCAAGAAAGCAAGAAAGCAAGAAAGCAAGAAAGCAAGAAAGCAAGAAAGAAAGAAAGAAAGAAAGGAAGGAAGAAAGAAAGAAGCAGTACTTCTTAGATAACTCTGTAACTATGAAACCTTGGCATTAAAAGCTCTTGGCTATTTTCTCTTTAGCAGGAGAGAGCTAAACACTTCTTACTGTTATCAGAAGATAAGCAAGAGCATGTGGAGAGCTTTCTGCATCCTAGGAATACCCACATCCTTTCATTCATAGACAGAAGCATAAGGAGGAAGCTTGGCAGTTCCAGTAGGGGCAGCCCAGCCACACTTCCGGTGGCTGTGACCCAGAGGATGGAGTTGCTTTCCAAGAACCAAAACTAGCATCTTCAGCAATCCAGGGCAGAAGATCCAGAGAGAGCGTTCAGATTCACACTCTTATCTGGGAGCTCCAAGTCCAGACAGCTGGGTAGGGGCTACAGACAAGAGCCAAAATTAAAAATAAGGAGCTGAGTGGAAACTGGGACAGACAGGCAGTGGATGAGGAAGACGGTGACAGAGTTCCTGCATGGTCGCCACAAACAGCTTTGGGGGATTTGAGCTTCCACCGTGAAAAGCAGAATGGGCTGGGACCTAGGCCCAACCAAAGGGGCATCAAGAGAAAACTCACCGTGGTAGCCAGTGAGGGCTTGGCAACCCTGCACACTCTCGCAGGAGGAACTACCGACCACCACACCTCTTGCAGGATTTCACAGCCCTGGACGTGGTCCTGTGGGATCCCCCAAGCCCCAGCTCATTGACCCAGAACCCAACAGTCATGCCCATGGGCAAGCATCTTCGGTAGAGTCTGGTAATGCAGATAGGTGCTGGCCACTATGGGGTTTCCACCGCAGTGAACATAAAACCCTATGACACTTTTTATTATGAGAAATTACAATTTTCCATCGTTGTTAGAAAAAAAAATAACGGAGACATACTTCTACACTTCTTTCAGAGTCCTGAAATATGTATATGATACCTGTTCTTTTATTAAGGTTGTTGTTTCCCTCAATAAACTACCTAAAACGACATTTAGGAAACCTCATGCCTTGTAAAATAGAGATAATCTGGTTTTACAACAGAGACTACCGGAGCTGACTGGACATTTGACAGAGTTTTATTCTTTACTGCTGGTTGGCGGTGGCTTCTAGTTAATGCAGTTAAACACTCCTGGCCATCCATGTTTAGGATATTTCTCCTTTTCCTCTCCTTTCCCTTGTCCCTCCCTTCCACTCCCCCTTCCCTGTCTTCTCAGTCTTACACACAGGGTCCCAAAGCACTCTTGTCTAACACTGTTTAATCCTATCAAATTACACATCATACCTGAGTAACTTCCAGAACATCAGACTTCCCAGAGGTGGGGGTGGTTAGGTCCATAAAGTCCCAGGGAGAGAGCCTTGAATTAACAGGTCAGGGGCTGTCATCACCCTAAAACCCATCTTCAGAGACGGTGAGAAGCCCAAGTGTCTGTTCTTCTCTGAAGTTGTGCTTCTCATTGTAGATTAACGTGTTGGCTTTCCATTTTCATTGCAAACTCATATAAAAGTCTAAAAGTCAGGCTCTTAAGTTGGAAAGCCACTCACCAGGTGGTCCCATTCCTCAAAGAATACCTTCCTTCACTCTGGCCCGGGGATTATAACCCCGCAAATAATAACCACAGAAATAATTATGGTGGTGGTACCTATTTCATTTGATTCTCACAATACCCGTAAGAGTACAGTTTCCTTCCTTTTCTAGATGTGAACACAGGCTCAGGGAGGCCACGTAATCTGCCCCGGATCATATCGCTGGCCACTGTTGTCACCGGCGTCGACCAGGCTGCCCGACGTCTGGTCCGGCCGTGCACTTCAAACATGTCACACACGGCCCCCTTGCCATCCATCCTCCACCTCTCTCCCCTGCCTCCTCACGCCCGCCAGGCCACCCTCCTGCTTCTCTGCCCCCGCCACGCAATCTCCTCAAGCGCTACCCTACCCTGGCCTCCCACTAGGCTCTCCACTCCGCCCCCGCTCGCCCACACGCACCCACGCACGCACCCACGCACCCACGCACGCGCTGCCTCCGCCAGGGGGCGGGGTGGCCCAGCCCTGCACGCATGCGCAGTCTCTCTCTCTCAGGTGGTATACGGGCGTGGCTTGTCAGGAAAGAAGGTAATACCCACCAGGGCCTACGCTGGCTGCTTTGTGGGTCTGTGAGTTAAAAACTCCTGGCAAGGGAGAGGTGCTTCTTCCTCCGGCTGCCGAGCCCATTCTTGCCAGGGCACCTATGGCCGTGTGCAGAGCCGGTGAAGCCGGCCGGGCCGAGGTCTGGAAGGCTGCCGGCTCCAGCTGCCTGGCGTGTCTCTGCTCCCGAACACCGGCCGCATTTCACTAGAGACGGGGCCAAAAGCCAAAAAGGGCACAGTACTACAACTGTGCTTCCTTCAGGTCAGGAATCCTGCTCCGGTCACCCTGAAGTCCCCTCTCAGTCGCCAGGTCTGTGTGATTTATGCGGATGACCTGCCCGTGGTTGTGGGAAGATGTTCCCATATACAGAAAAAACCCTGGTGAGCACTGACCATCCTTGTCAAGCCAGGAAGGTCTGCTCTTGGACCAGCCAAAAATGAGATGGAGCGAGTAAAAATTGCCAGGCCTAATTTCTGAAAAGCAACTTTGCCGTCATCCCAGGACCGAAGTCAGACGGTCTCTGCTGAGGCCCCTGGTCCCCTCCCCGCACTATCCTGTGCAAAGCCATGAGCACGCCGGGACAGCCCGCCAGGTGCAGTGCCGCTCAGAGGCACATTGGTTCAAATCTCTGAACCCTTTGCAGACATAGAAGCAGCCCTCACCTTCAGACGGAAGCCTCGTTCGGCGAGTAATTATGGCCCAGTGCTGTGCGCGGGTGTGGTGGAGATAATCCCTGAGCGCTTTGCATGTATTAACTTCTTTACTCTTCGTGGATTTACGGAGAAGTCATCACCTCGCTAAGTGATTTGCTCAAGGTCACACTGTAAGTGGCAAGGCAAAGCTCTGAAGCCGGGCTTCCAGCTCTGGGGTCCATGCAGAGAAGGGTGAACCGAAGCCTCCTGCCTTCTCGGCTCTGCAGACAGCAAACACCACACGATCAAATCTTATCCAAACAAGGCATGGAACCCGGCCTCCACACTCCCTCACAGGCTGTGGGGCTTCGTGTATTGTATAGCAGTTAGCCGTGGGCAGTGGCCCTGTAGACAGTGTCTTCTCTTGAAGCCGGACTTGAGACAACTAGGAGGTGTACCCTTCTTCCTTCATGACCCGCCCCCTCAAATCTCTGAGATCAAAGACCCCCCAGGTGATGATTAAGTGAGGCGCTGTGCACTCTGGGTGGGAGCAGATGAAACCATGGGGGAGACCAGAGAAGCTGTCGGAGCTTGTGGCCGGCCCGTGGCACCCTTTCTGCCGAAGCCTCTGCTGGAAGAAGTGAGGCTCCCAGGAGAGCAGAGGCTGAGTGTCTGGGAAGGGCACTCTTTCCTGATACCCACCAAGGGCAGGGCCTGCCCTTTCCTATGAGGCTCAGGTCATTCTGGAAGCAAGGCTGCCAACTGCCTTCTGTTGGAGGTCAGGTGAGGCCAGGAGCAAACTTGAACCCATGGGTGTTCCGAGTGACTATCACCTTCCTTCAGGAGCCACTGCTGCCCAGCAATAGGTAAGGACAGGACCTTCTGGTAATGTCTAGAGAGATTGGAGCAGGTAGGTGGTAACAAAGGGAGTGCTCAACGGGGTTGGAGGAGCGGGGAGTCGGTCAGCCAGAGCAGCAGTACCTGAATTTGAATATTTACCCAAGAAGGACTACATTTTCAAATAGTAGTAACTAAAAAATGCCACTGTGGTTTGAATTTACTGGATTGGCTCAAATTTCTTTTTCCCACTGCTTTGTGGGAGCAGGACTTCCTTTTTAAGGAAAGACCATACAGTTATATGGGTAGAACAAGTTTCGTGTCGGTCCATGGAAGATTTGAGGAGGTCAGTTTATAGGAACCATACTCGCATTACCATATTTGTCTTCACAGCCCAGGGAGGGGGGGCTGTGTGGTGGAAGGGAAGAGGAGCTGGAATAGCTTTCTGGAAATTCCAGGTAGAATTCTGCTGGGGACTGCTGTTGTAGGACATTTTCACAGCGGGAGACGATAAAAAATAGTTTTTATATACACACACATGCACACACGGTGTTGCTAAGAAGAAAGATCAAGCCATGTATGAGGATTGAAAAGACTGATGCAGATGGCTGGTGTTGGTCATGGACAGCTGGTGACATTTAAGCAGATATCTGAGCAGAGTGAGACAAAGCTAAATCCTGTTTGGAATGGGTAATGAAATTGGGGTGAGTTTTTTTGGTGTCATGGCTGAATGCTTGTGTTCTCCCCAAATCTGTGTGTTGAATCCCTCCGCCTTCCCTCCGTGTGTTGGTCTTTGGAAGTAGGGCCTTTGGGAGGTGATTAGGTTTAGATGAGATTGAAGGTGCCTCCCTCCCTCCCCCGGATGATGAAACTAGTGCTCTTATAAGAAAAGAAGAGACACCAGAACTCTTTTTTGCTTTCTTGTGAGGACGTGAAAAGGTGACTGTCTACAGGCCAGGATGAGGTCTCTCACAGGAACCGAATCTGTGGCCATCTTGATCCAGGACTTCCAGCCTTCAGGCTGTGTTGTTCAAGCCACGCAGTCTGTGGTATTTTGTTATTAGGGCCCAGGATCACTAAACAGTTTGATTTTTGTCTTGTTGAGTTAATGTCCACTCTTACTCATTAAAGAACTTCTGGAGATTTGCTCAAGAAGTTCTCCCTTCAGGAAGGTACACAGTAGCAGTAACATGAACCAGAGAGGTAGTCATAGGAGGAAAGGTAAGGAGTCTAGGATGTTCTCCTTCCCTTAGTTGGCATATAGATAGGCCTCGGGTGACCAACTCATTTGTAGTCCAAACCAAACTTATGAAATTATCAATTTCTACACCAGGGAAACAGACATGAATGGGGATATTAGGGTAAATTGGAATGTTGGTTATCTTAGTTTAGTTCCTGGTTCAGTGGTAAAGATCCTAATCCAGCCCTGGCTCTTTTCTCATGAATACCCTTGGGGCACAGTTATCACTGCTCCAGGCTTGGGTGGCTGGCTGGTGATCAGACCTGTATTTAGGTTTAGGGGAAGACATGGTCTTTTTTAGGCCTCATTCTTAGGTGTCGGGTTACAGAATAGTAAATTGGAAAGCAGTTACTTGCCATTGTTCCTTGTAGGTATACTTCTCAGAGGAGATTTACAGTTTAGGATGGAAGAGGTTTGTTCACGATGCTGACATTTCTGCACTCCATGCTCTTATATCATCTTGATCCCATTAAGAGCAGCAGGGTGTAGCCATTTAGAATGAAAGGCCAGTCACCCAACTACTTTG
>CM053607.1:91704887-91764661 GCA_028646535.1 Procyon lotor | reverse complement strand
GTCCAATGCAGAACACCGTGCATATCCCCAGTCACTCAACACAGCTTCCTGTAAGTTCAGGCCATGTAAGGGGGCCCTTCAATCGATGATTTCAACAAATATTCACTCGACACCTACTATGTTCCTGTCATCCGCCCAGGCCCTGGGGACACAACCAGAATACTGAATAGGATAAGTTAGACTGCTGTCTTCAAGAAAGCTTATGGCAGGCAAGCAGGGGAAGCAAACACGAAAAAGGCAGAACAATAGAGAAATGCCATAGTCTGAGAAAGACATGGTGCTCAAAATCAAGCACATTAGAAGGTGCCTCGCCCAAACTTGGTGGGTCACGAAATAGCTCCTGGAGGAAGTGACACCTCAAAGGGCCTGATGTGCGTTGGTGTGTGTTCTGGAAGGAAGTGATCCTAACACAGGAACAGCAAAACAGATGAGGCCCAGACCCAATAACGCACCGGCCTTCAGGACCAAAAAGTGCAGGACTTAAGTGTGGTGGGACCAGAGCATGAAGTGTGACTGGAGAGTCGAACGAGCTAAGGCTGCAGCCAAATGCAGTCCTCGGTAAATGCAAAGGCAACCATTCGAGGATCTGAGGCAGAAGAGTGACATGACCACACTTATATTGGAGGAAGATCGCTCTGGCTGCTTGTTGAAAGGAAAATGAGAGAGGAGTAGGAGTGGAAGCAGGGCTGCAGGGTCGGAAATCCCAAAGATGGTGGGTGGGGGCAGACTTGCGATAGAGGCAAATGTACACAGGAGGGAAGTACACAGCTGTGGGCGATCGCGGGGAGGTGCTGGCAGTGACTCTTGGCAAGTGACTAGTCATCAGGGTGAGAGGGAGAAAGCCGAACATGACACTGGGGCATCCGGCCACAGGCTCCCGAGTAAATGGCTATGTCATTTATAAAGATGGAACCTCAAGAAAGAGGAGCAGGTTTGAGGAGAAAGATGATGACTTTAGGTTTGAACGTGTCGAACCTAAGATGCCTGTAAGACACCAACAGGGAAATGTCCACTATGCCCCTAATGTGTAGATACCAAGAGAGAGAGTTCTCATGAGGAGAATGGCCTAACCCAGAGATAGGATGCTGAGGCAACAACGTATAAAAGGTAATAGGTGCTAGGGGCCTGAATGAGCTCTCTCACATGGGTCTGCTGTGACCAAACGGCAAAGTCACTCAATGCAAGGCAAAGCCACTTTCTACAGCAAGACCCACCTGGGACCACTCTTCTGAGAAGGGCTGTGAGCAGACAGTGCTTCCTGGACTGCCTAACACAGGGTGGGGAGGGGCTGACTGCCCTCTTCCACTCAGAAGAATATGGTTCCAAGCTCCCTGTGGTGATGTGTTCAGATGCTATCCCAAAATACCAGAGACTACGTAGCTTACAAACAAAAGCAACGTATGGCTCCCAGTTCTAGAGGCTGGAAGCCTGAGATCAGGGTGCCAGCACGGCCAGCTGAGGGCCCTCCTTCCCGTCGCAGACGTCCATCTTCACAAGGTGGAAGGGGCTAGTGATCGCTCTCTCGAGACTCTCTCATAAAGTCACTAATCCTACTCATGAGGGCTCTACCCTAGAACATAGGCATCTCCCAAAGGCCTCACCTCCTACTACTATCACCTTTGGGGATGAGGACTTCAGCTATGGAGGGGGGTACAAATACTCAGACCATGGAACTTTCTGACATAAAAGAGTCACTCACTGATAGGACTGTCTGGAGCACAGTGGTATATGTGATAATAAAACAGGTAAGAAGCCACTGCTCTCTGCCCCTTTTTAGATCTGACAAGTTTTCTGGTGTTGAGTTATAGAAGTTCTTTATATACTTTGGATATTTACCCGTTATCAGATATATCAACTGCAAATCTTCTCCCATTCAGTAGCTTGTCCTATGGAGGTTCCTCAAAAAATTAAATGTAGAAATATCGTATGATCTTATAATTCCACTAGAGGGTACTTACCCAAAGAAAACGACAACACTAATTTGAAAAAATATGTGCATCCATGTTTACTGCAGCATTATTTATAAGAGCCAAGATATGGAAGCAACAAAAGTGTCCACCAATAGATGAATGGGTAAGGAAGATGTCACACACACACACACACACACACACACACACACACAGGAATACTACACAGTCCTAAAAAAAGAGACCATGCTGTTTGAGACAACATGGATGGATCTGGAGGGTATTATGCTAAGCGAAAGAAGCCAGACTGAGAGGGACAAGTACCACATGAACGCACTCCTATGTGGAATCTAAACGGACAAACAAAACCCAAAGAAATGAATGAGCCAACAAGAAGCAGAATTAGACATAAGTACACAGAATGGTTGCCAGAGGAGAGGGGAGTAGGGGTGGGGCAAAATGGGTGAAGAGGGTTGAAGCTACAGGCTTCCAGTTACAGAATGTCTAAGTCACAGGAATAAAAGGCACAGTAGAGGGAATATAGGTCAGAGATACTGGAACGGTGATGTACTGGGGTAGATGGTATACACTTGTGGTAAATACAGCATAATGCAGAAACCTGACCAATCACTATGTTGCACACCTGAAATTAATGTAACATTGTTGTCAACTCTATCCTCCCCCCCCCAAAAAAAAGAAAAAATGTAAAAGAAAGAAAAGGAGAAAAGGGAGGGGAAGAAAAAAAAAAAGGAAAAGGGAAGGTTAAGAGAAAGTGAAGGGGAAGGGGAAGGGAAAAGGAAGGGAACGGAAGGGAAAGGAAAAGGAAAAGCCAAGCAAAGAAAAGGAAAAAGATACTGGGTAGCTCTGCTTAGAGTGCGGACCACGGAAGCCCAGCCGAGTGAAGTAGGGCAGGAAGTTCTGAGGGCCCCCCTCGCTCTCCAGCACCAGTCTGGATGTGTGTGAGAGAAGAAACGGAAGAACTATGGGAGAGAATGAAGAACTCTGGGAGGAAAGGGACTCCAGAGTGGGCAGAGCCGACCCCGTGCTGCGGCAACCCCAGCACCACCTGACCGAGGCCCAGAAGTCCTGGGCTACAGACTCACAGCAGCCTCCGCCCACAGCGTGCTGCGCGGTCACACGGGACCAGGACAAAGACAAGGACGTGTTCCTAGCACACCTGCCTTTCATGAGCAAAGCTGGAATTTCTGGGCGTGAGGCATGCCCTGGTTCAGTGTTGATGTGTAATGTGACATATGAACTAGTCTTCTGTATTGTTGAAAATATTTCTTTAAATCCACATCTCTATCAGAAGCGAGATTTTAGCCCCCAAAGGCCTGGTGTCCTCCGTCATTTATAGGAGTTATTTTACTCTACACTCATGACACTCCATTGGACTCACGTATATTGACTATCCCCTCTTTTATTAGCAGTTTATGGCCTGCTGCCTAAGGACACTTTCAACTGGAGAATCCTTGATACTATCAAGCAAACTTCCAATGAATCGAGACAATTTGTTCCAAGTGCTGCACATCACAAACATGGGATCCTTATTTTTAACAAAAGCAAACACAGTGGCTGACAAGATCAATGACAAAGAGTTATAATTAACCCAAGAGTATTACATAGGAAATTCCAAAATACATTCGGAAGTCAATCCACAAGAAACAGATTTCAGTGGATAATTGGTGAATGTTCATCACACACACACACACACACACACACACACACACACACACACACACACACATTCTCTCTCTCTCTCTCCCCCCACCAAAACGGTGCAATTACCCTGGTATTTTGCCGGGGACAGGGAACCAGAAATGAGACGATGGAAAATTCTTAACAACATCTACTTCATGCTTCCAACACCCTAACTATAAAACAAGTAATCACAAGATAGAAAGAAAAACTCCAGTCAACAGCTGAAAGTAAACATTTAGAAATAATTTTTAAAAAATCATCTCAAAGAATCTGAATCACAAAGCAAGGTATCTGTATCACAAATCTTTGGCAGTTTCCAGGGTCTACTTACCTGCCCCCCAAAATAACAGGTATTTGCATAAGGAAAAGAAAAATGAACACTAGCCTCAGATCCTTTGTCTTTTGAGTATCATCTGACACTTAACAACAACTAGCTTCTGAGAATTTCAAAACAGTATGCAAACAATTATGAGCTCTCTAGTATGGGGCTGTCAAAGGCAAAGGGGCTTTGAGAAAAGTAAGCATGTGCAAGGTGACCCAGCAAGCTAATGGCTCTGATATCTAAGTTTCTATCCTCCTGTCTCAGCTTTCTCCCTTAGGGGAAATACGTGTCTTATTTCTATATCCCTTTCAGATACACGCCCCCAAGAATTATAAACAGGAAATGAAAGGCTCTTGTCTCCAGCTAGAAATCCAAGGACACATGAACAAACCAGAATAATATAGAGATTGTGGCCTCATCATGGTTGTGCTCAAAGCCCCCACCACAATGCCTGGCACATAACAGATACTGAGTAATACTTTTTAAATTAATTAATCCAATTAAATATCCACAAAAACAGTCATTTCTCCCATAAACATATATATTATCAAATTGCCCCAAATCCATAAATCACATACATGCTTATCTCAGATGGCAAGTTTTAAAGTTTCCTTCACTATGAATATGGAAAGCTCTTCCCCCATCTAAACTTACTCTGTCAAAATAGAATAGCTTCCTACTTGAGTTCACAATTCTCCATTAACATTACAGATTGTGGGTCCTGAACTTTAAGAACTACTGAGATATTATTTTATATCGAAGACTAAAAAGAACTAGGTCATTGAGATGGGTCCAAAAATCATTTGGGATTTAAAATATGAATATAAAAGTCAGAGATTTGATCCCCAAACTTGTTTAGATACCAGAAATTACCTTTTTTTAATAAATAATTCAAACATCACCAGAATCCTCTCGGAAAACAGGCGGAATAAAGAGAAAATAAAGGAAAGTGAATGAATATTACATAAACCAAATCAAAAGAGCACTTCCATTCAAAGCCAAAGAGACTACAGAATTGCTTTCTGGTTAAACTAAATTTTGATTTTTGATTCTTTTTGCAGGAATTGTTCCTTGTCATTGTTGCCTTTTTTTGTTGTTGTTTATTTGTTTGTTTGGTCCTGGTTCTCAGCTCAAGGAAGCATAGAGTCCATTAAAATGACTAACTTAGGTCTCCCTTTTTCTCCAACCTACCAGTGGCTTCCACCCTCACCCATGTGAAAAAGGCTCCAACACCCTGGGATTTCTAGAACAATCTGCTCATCAGTCTCTGTGTAAGGAAAACCAGGAGTCCGGGTTTCCTGAGCAGACATCCCACTCTCTCCACTTTGAGAACTCAAGGGGCACCATGTTTGGAAACTGAGCACCTTCATTCTTTCATGCAGCAGCCCCCCCATTCTCTCCTTGCAACCATGTGCAAACGGTGGCCAACAGCCAAGAGGCAGGGGGACTAGAGGTCCTTTGGACTCGAGGGCCCCAAAACCTGCTGTTAATCAATTTATCAAGATATAATCGACCTATATTAAACTGCACACCTTACTCTCATGTGAGGCCCCAGGGTGAGAGGAGCCAACTTACTCTCGCACCTTAAAATCAGTTTGGTAGATATCATGCCAGACGGACAGGACAGACAAAGCAAGAGTTTGTGTCCCTGGGACACACTCAGCGAGAACAGAAGGTTCATACTGAAGCAGGTAATCACAGGGAGGATTCTCTGCCAGAGCTGTAGGATTTCCACCTCCCACATCTTCCATGAGGGATGAACTGGGTACTTTGTTTTTTACCTCAGACTTAGAGATAGGGTCATCACGGAAACCACTCAGTCACTCTGACCCCTCTGCCCTCTGACAGCTGCCCCTCTGCCCTCCCAACCCAGGCTCTGCCTCCTCAGGGAGGAGAGCAGATCCACTCTGTTGGAATTACCTCCGCTCAGCCTCTTCAACTTCCACCCCAAACCTGTGTCAATCTCAGGGAAACTAAATGCAGGCCTCTGGAAAATGGAAGACCATTCCCCTTCACACATAAAATTTCCCAGCAGTAAACCCCTAGATAACTTAACCAGATCATAATGGTGACATGCCACCTCTGAAATACAAAGGCTTCCCTCACAGTTGTGGTGAACAAAAGAAAAATAGTTACAGAAATATCATTTCAAACTATGTTGCTCAGAGTAACACTAGTTATTATGAGAAATAAATGCCCCAATATTCCTGGTTTAACACAGGATATATACGCAATGGATTACATACATACACACACACACACACACACACACTCACTTACTCACACAGTGGGATAATATCCAACCACAAACAAGAATGGAATTCTTATCATTTGTGACAACATGGATGGACCCTGAGGACATTATGCTAACTGAAATGAGTCAGAGAAAGACAAATACCATATAATCTTCCTTAAATACAGAATAAAAAAAAAACTCATAAATAGAACACATTGAGGCTCCAGGGTGTGGGAGTATGAGAATTGGGTGAAAGGGGTCCAAAGGAACTTAAAAAGAAGAGAGAACATTAGAAAATAAATTTAATCTTTTAATAAATGGTTTACCAAACATTAAAAATTGTTGCTGACTGTTGGAGGCCTGGAACAACTTGTTACCATTTGTTTATGAAGAGGAAAAACACACACAGAACATGTGATACCTACTCCTACAGTTGCAAAAATATGAAGGAGCATTTACATACTGGATCTCTAGTGTAAGGGGAAAAGGATTTATATAATAATAAATTATATGAAATACATAATATTAACATTATACATAAAACACAAAAGTATAAAATCATGATGCTTTTAAGTATGTACTTCAGTTGTAAGTAAAACTTGCAAGTCACAAAAGATCATGGGTTTATAGAAGGACAAAATAGTTGTCTAAAATATGTATGTGTGTATGTACATATACATATATACATACACACACATCTATGAAATTTTTTTCCTAGTGGGCACAGTGCTGTGTTTCACAGAGTCAGTCATTCAAGGAACCAGGCTAACAAAAGAGCAGCTGTTTCCAACTTAGGCTTCCAAAGTTGTTCTGAGAACTGACATCCAGCACATAGAAAGGGGGAGACACCATGGAGAAGGCACACTCCTTCCTCTCCAATGTGGCTCAAAAGTGGCACCCATTCTTTTTTGTTTCCATTTATTTATCTATTCATTTATTTATGAGAGAGAGAGAGAGAGCACGAGCAGGGTGAGGGGCAGAGGGAGAAGCAGACACCTCACTGAGCAAGGAGCCCAGTATGGGCTCTATCTTGGGACCCCAGGATCATGACCTGAGCTGCAGACACTTAACTGACTGAGCCACCCAGCTGCCCTCATTAATTCTTCTATCATAGCAGCAGAAACGAAGCACAGAGACACTATTAAGTTCAAGAGCACTGATAACTTCTTTACGATGGAAAGGAATGGATGTATTTGGATTAATCATTAGCCACCAATGCTACCAAATCATGGATAATCCAAAATTAAAATTTATCTGCTTGGTCACTCTTCTCATCTGGTCATGAGCATCTCCAAAGGGCCAAAACTGAGAAGACGTTAAAGAGGAGGAGAAAATAAACTACATCATGATTTTCCTGCATGATATGCAGTGATGGACAACGGATAGGACAGAAATTCAAAAAACACTCGAGCTGTGAAGAAGCACAGGTAGAGACTGGCTGGCTCATCTCATTTTACAACAAAGAATGGAATCCAGTGAGGTTAGTTTAGTCTCCCTAAACCACAAAACCCATTAATGTCAGGGGAAAAAACAACAACTTAGGTCCCTTGGCACTGAGTTGGATACTCTCCCACTAAAATACAATTTCACCCATTTTGTTTTTACCAAAACACATAGACCAAATCTTTCCAGGTAGAATTTTAGACTCAGAATTGCCTTTTTTTTTTTTTTTAAGATTTATTTATTTATTTGAGAGACAGGGCGTGTGTCCAGGCACATGAGCAGGAGCGGGGGAAGGGACAGATGGAGAGGAAGGAGGAGAGAAGCAGACTCCCAGCCAAGGTAAGCGTGGAGCCTGACCTGGGGCTCCATCTCACCACCCTGAGATCATGACCTGAGCCAAAAACAGGAGTTGGATGCTCAACTGACTAAGCCACTCAGGCTCCCCCAGAATTACCTCTGGAAAGCAAACATGGAGAGGAAGAGAATTTCACATTCTAACCAAATGATGCCACAAGCACTTGTTACCCTTGGTCCATACCTATCATCAGGGTGTAACTTCACATTCCCAGCGTCATGAGTTATCAGCAAGGCCTGTTTTTTGTACTTCAGGGGAATAACTTTAAGTGGTCAATATGTTCCCATCTTGAACCAGACATTTAATTTTGTCAGGCAACTCATTTTCTTTTTGGCAGCATCCATACCCAAAACTTATTGTGTCAATTTATTGCCAACAAGAACTGCATTTAAAGTCACTGATGAGTCATGGGAAAAAAAATTGGAGTTTCTATATAGGGATGATTCTGTTTCAGTATTGAAGCGTGTTTTTTCACAATGTCTTTCATTGCATTTGGAGCCGTATACTCGGTCCCCCCAATTTCAGTAGTTCCTGTTATTTATCCCTCACCTGAAGTCACCACCTTAGTTTCTGAAGCTAAAACTCGTTGCTACCAAAACAATTACATTGTGTCATAAGACTAAAAGATTATTACTTCATGGATAGCCCAAGTAGCAGGAACTGATGAAAATCTCAGACACAGAAATACTACCTTTATACTGAAGTTGTTAGTAAAATGTATTAGAGAAAGGAGAGATGTGCATGAGAGGAAATAAGATGTCACTTGAATGTGTCTGTGGTTTCTTGAGGAAAACCTTTGTTAAATCTCCACTGGAAACTAACAGTGTGTTATGAGCTCATGATCCCTCCCGAGTGCTCCAGAAATTGCTGGACTGAGGTACAATTTCACAGAATTTATCTAACTGTCAGAGCCTCTCAGCCTGTATTAGTAAAAGGCAACCTGCAGCTCTTTCTGTGTGCCTTTTCCTCACAGAAGGATATGACAGGACACCAAGATAGGCAGGCAAATTCACAAAAATTACACCAAAATTCAATGTGGGATGAAATTTTCCTACTGATTGTGAATTTCAGCCATGGTCACAAAGCAAAAGAACAATAATGACCTTATCTATCCCACATTCTAACGAGACCCAGACAGCAAGGCTACCCCAGCCATATCCCCATGGCAGCCACTAAAGAGATCCCATCCATTTCCGCCACATCAGTGGTTCTCAGAGTTGAACATTAAAATAATCTGAATAACCTTTTCAAAATACTCGGGTCTGAACCAGACCTATCAAGTCAAAAATTTCTAGGGCTGCGTCCAAACACTGGTATTCTTGCAAAGGCTATCCAGCTGATTCCAAGGCAGCCAGTAGGGAGAACCAATGGTCCACAAGAATGGAAGATGAAGAATATTTGGAGTTAAACAACATGGGTTTATGGTGAATGCTCTGGCTTCCCCTTCTCTTTCTGGGCCCAGGCAGAAACTCTGCCACTTGCTTTGCTTCCCAAAGGACCCACTCATGCACCCCAAAAACAACCAGCACTTGGATATCAACCACACAGCAGCCACAGACAACCATGGAAGAACTATGACACCAGTGAAAGCAAATGACTTTGGCTCTTTTCTGAATCTCTCATCTGGTCTATCCCAGGAGGAGTCAAAAGCGGGAGGGAGGGAGGGAGGGAGGGAGGGAGGAAGGAAGGAAGGAAGGAAGGAAGGAAGGAAGGAAGGAAGGAAGGAAGGGGAAGGAAGGAAAGGAGGAAGGAAGGAAAGGAGGAAGGAAGGAGGAAAGAAAGGAAAAGGATGGAGAGAGGGAGGAAAGGAGGGAGGGATGCAAAGACTGTGCCTTCTTCAAAATCAATGCAAATCCCTCAAGCTACAGCCTGGCTGGCTCTGGGTCAGGGAGGAGATGAGCACTAAATTGGAAGTGAGGCTGAAGTTTTAACATAAACTCAATTAAGATTAGACTTTCCACTACTTGAAAATGACTGAAGACATAGAATCTGCCCAAGATGTTGTTAAGGATTAAAAAAAAAAAAAAGTCAATTCAAAAGAATATGTTTGAAGGTGGTGATAAGAGAAAAATAAATCACTTTCTATTTAAATTCCATTGAGTTGAGATACCTCCTACATGGATATAATTGCATCATAACTTGAGGGCATTAGAAAGGAATGAATTCCAAAAAAAAAAAAAAAGAAAAAAAAAAGAAATGAATTCCATAGCATCACATGGTCCCTGTTTCAGTCATTCTATCACAGGTAAGATATCAAATAATTCAAAAGAGAAGAAAGGACAACTTCAAAAAAAAAAAAAAAAAAAGGAGGACAAGAGAAAATAACACTCTTTCATTCTCTAGACCTAACCAAAAAGAAGAGTTCTTCCATTTACAGGTACATAGGATGGGGCCCAGACACCTAGGGTGATTCTGTTGGGATCATCTTAATCTTCTTTTGAAATACACTAATATCTGGGAATCACCTACTATCTGGAGAGTGACTTACTGAAACTGCTAGAGTGACCAACATCATCATCCCCAGAACGGAAGCTAGACCTTCAACTTGGCCTCTGAAACCTGAGGTAATAGAAGGGCTCAAAGTCTATTCAAAATGGACCGCTCCATAGCTGTGGATTGCTGGGGCTTCCTATAACCTCAACTTGCTTTACTGCTCCTGTTTAATGACTCTCTTTGTTACTTACCCTGTGATCAGCTTTACTCACTGGTTAAGAGATGAAGGAAAACGCACAGAGACCTATACCCAGCTACAAAGTACACACTTCCATGCACCTCCCTGGATAAAGGTTTTGACTCTAAGTAGGTGACTAAGCTGTCCTGAGGAAGGTCATTTTGGCAAATACATCAACAATGGCTTCACTGATTGCATATTTCTTTGTGAAACACATCAGACACTGAAAAAAAGGGGAAAAGAAAGATCTCTTTCCACAATCAAGTCCAAAGCCTACTGAATGTTGACTGAGTGTTATCCCATTGGTTGACATTTGTATTATTTTCAATCAACCAATTTGGAATTCCTTTCATAATTACTAAGAGATAAAATCCCAAAGTGTAGATATCATTTCTAGAAGATCCAAAGTCGAGTCTGTATTTCTTAAGATTTATTCTATTCCATTAGTATAGCACATACTAAATGAACTGATATACCAGGTGGATGGATACTGAATGAACTGAAGAACAAATGAACAGAGAACACACACGTTCCAATCAGGGTAAGCCAAAAGCAATTTTGTCTTGGGGGTGAGGACTAAAGAAAGTGAAAGAAAAAAGAGAGAGACAGAGACATCATAGGGGAAAGATCTAGAAACAAAACTTACATTTTAATTTTGCCCAGTACTATGCTAGCAATAATGAATAAAGCAAAACTAAGTATCATCCCTTCATAATAAATAAATTTCAAAATCTCTTTGCTTAATGACCCAAAGTTTAAATACCCCAGATTTGGCCTTGAATGGTGACCCAGGCTTGGTCTTCTCACTTACAACTGTCAGGCATTTTTTTCCCTCAATCTGCAGCTGGCAAATTGCAGAGTTTCAATATTTGAACCAGAGTTGAGCAACTTTATACATAATAAAATTTCAACTAAGCAAGTTCTCTGAACTCAAAGAGTTCTTGCATATTAGGCATATCCTACGAATCCACTTTTGATAAAGTTTATGGTGAGTCCCCTTAGACAGTCAAGCTTGTGTATTTGAGGGGTTGACAATGCTGAATGCTGAATTTGTGATTTTAAAAACATGAGTTCTGGTTATTTTAAGCTATTCCTGTCTTCTTGATGGCACTGTAATGAAAGAACCTCCAGGGGTGTTTTTATTCTCTCGTAAGTGTTTCTAGCAGGAAAAAAACCTACTCATTTTATTTGTAGAAATTTTCCAGTGCCTAATAAATGTATCCATCCCCCAAAAAGGACCAGGTAATAAGAGTATTCATCAATATATACAGAGTGGAAGCCAACTGCTCAACATAAATCCTCATTAATCAAATATTACTTAGGTTTTCCAATTTCCTGAGAAATTAATATATATTCAGCTGCTGATGCATGTGCAGCCACAAACCATTAACAACATAGTTGTGAATCTCTCGTCAGGTGAGGGGGTCCATCAGTTTCCACTGAGATGCAGCAAACAGGAACAGCCATTCCAACCAAGTATCTCCACGTGCTGGGAACCTATCTGGATGACGTAAGCAGTTCCCCTCTAAAGCCAAGATCCTAAAATACGTATTCTGTTAGTCTGAAATACTACATCTGTGCCATTCCTTTGGGCTAAATAAAGCTCTTGGAAGCAAACAGAGCCAGAAGCTACACCACTGGGGACTATTTTGTCCCACGCCTAAGGAGAGATTTCCCAAGAATGACACACCTACCTTACCCCATCTTCTCACTCATTCCTCCCAGTGGGAGAATTTGCAAGAAGAAACAGGCCTCACCACACTCTCCTACCTTTGTCTACTTGCATTTCAGCTATAAACCCTCTCAAAGATAGCAACGGACTACCTAGAATCCTAATTGTATTTTTTACAGTATTTAAGTACACTTTTCATTGGAAGATAACATACACATTGAAGAGTAAACAAGTATACAGGTCAATGAATTTGTCCTGAGTCAACACACCAATATTCCCAAAGAATCCTGTGTGTCTTATCTCGTTCATCCTCGCGACCTTGACTTTAATACCACAGATTAGTTTTACTGACCTTGAAATGCATATAAATGCAACCTAGATCCGGTTTCTTTTGCATTATGGCTATGAGAGGGTACATGTTGTTGGTGTGCCTTTGATTTGTTTAGCCTCTGCTGGTTGACATTCCACTGTGTGAATGTACCACAACTCACCCGTTGGAGTGTTGAGGGAGAAGCGAGGTATTTGGAGTTTGGGGATACCTCGAATATGTGCCTGTGCACCTTTTTGTGACAAACACTAGTTTCCGTTGGCTGCCTAACTGATTGCATTTTGACTTCTGATAAAGATGGATCAAACGGAGTCTGTCAGAGGGCTGTGGATTTGCCGAGCGCATACCCACTGAGTGGTACACTGCAGCATCTCTCATTCCTATCGATGCCTTCCAGAGTGGACAGAGGAAACATTATGGTCCACAGAGAACCTGATCCTAACTGTGCTCAGGCAGAAAAAAGGATGACATGGACAGCCCAGTAGGCTCATTTAGCTAAGATGGGATTTTGTGAAAGGGAACAGCACCTAATATGAATAGAAATGAACTATATGATGAGGTTACATGTGTTGGAAGGGACCAGACTTTTTGGAGGGATACTTACAGCCTGAAAGCTTGGGTCCCACCTGCTATCTGCCAGGCTAAACAAAGAGACTGGAAACTAGCATGACAGGTCAGAGGCTTGCTGCACTGTTTTGTGTGGGTTGTGTTGTTTTACTGCCTTTTTGTTTCAACAAGCCAGTGGGGGAAGAAAAACTTGCCTCCTAAGGTGTGCTCAGGCACACGGAGCCAGCTGGCCAGAGATGCCCACGGACCGGCCAGGGGCCACCCCACCCCACAAGCTAGTTTAAAGAAAGACCAAACGGCACAAGTCTGTGTGACAGGCCACAGTGGCATAGGAAGCATTTCTGACAAAGAAGAGTGTCTGGGAAGTCACTTATTGTCCCTTATAGTCACACTTGGCAGGCATTCTGACCTACTCGCTCTAAGCTGACTCAGCTCCTGCTCTCAGCATCAAACTCCCCACTGTACCTGGTCACAAACTCTTCCAAAAATTATTCTATGAATACCTCCAAGCGAAATTAGTAATTTTAAGTATTTATGAGAATGATTATCAAGGTTTAAAAAAGCACCGCCATCTATAGATAAGCTGAGCGAACACAGGAGCACCACCTCCACCACCACACGTCACATCCAGGACCTTCCCACACACTGAGAAATTTGCCCTGATTCCTGGATCCAGGCCAGAAGAGGCCTAAACTCCAGGTTCTTACACTTAACAAAGATTCATTCCAAAGTATTTGAGCAGTTAATATGTGCCAAACAATTATGAGATTACCAGCAACAGAGAAGAACTTTCTCTGGTTAGAGATCTCTCCTCCGAGTACCTTGGCAAAGAACTTCACTTCTCAGAGTGTTCCACAGAACACTTACCCTTCAAAATACTCTGCTACAGGGGCGCCTGGGTGGCTCAGTGGGTTAAAGCCTCTGCCTTTGGCTCAGATCATGATCTCAGGGTCCTGTGATCAAACCCCACGTGAGGCTCTCTGCTCAGCTCGCTCTGCTCTACTCTCTCTCTGCCCGCCTCTCTGCCTACTTGTGATCTATGTCAAATAAATAAGTAAATACACACACACACACACACACACACACACACACACACACACACACACATAAACACTCTCTCCTGCAAGATGGTTTTGAGGCCAAGTAACTTTTGGAAACCCTGCCGATTATGTCCCTTCTTATAGATCCATACTGTGTATGACTACATTAAAGGCTCTGAGAACTTCTGCAATAAATAAGCATATTTAATTTTCTTTAACCTAACACTTGGCAACCTTATTTGATTTTGGAATCCTATTTCATATAACACAGTATTTGCAGACCACAATTTGAGAAGTGATGTTATGAAGAGCCATTCACGGAAGAGACTACATTAGCTCATCTAGGAAGATTGTATTGGATGGCCTTCACTACAACCATCTCAGAGGAGGGGCCTGGGCTGGCAGCTGCTTTCAAGGACTCACTGGGCAGCCTTTCCCTCATTTGCAAATAAACCAGTTCCTTTATGCTCTGTAAAACTCAGTTTCCTCATCTATAATATGTATAGTATAATACCTATAAAGTAGGTATAACATACTTACTTTAAAGAGCCATGGCATTAGAAATATGTTAAATTCTTAAAGTATAAATATAAACATGGACACAGTGAAAGCAACTCATTATTATTACTCAACCTACATAAGCTACAGCCTTCCTTCATAAGAGCTAATTCTCTAGAATAGGGATCCATCATAATGATGTATGTATCTTGTTTCCCCATGAGAGATCATAATCCTTACGTTTGCTAGCAAGTTAGAGAGCTCTTAGCATGCCCAGGAAGAAGTAGCTTCTTGGAAGGAATCACCTTCCTTTTAGCAAAGTCCTCCTCACTTGCTAGCCAGACACTGTTCCATAAAACTTAAAACAACAATGGAAATGTGGCTAGTGGCCTCTACGTTGGACAGTGTACTTCTAGATTCATCCCACTGTCATCAGCTCTTACCTCTCTTCTTTCCCAAATCTGGGTCCTCCACAGGTCAAGGAGAGACCTGGGTCACCTATACTGTGGCAGGCCAATTGCAAAGACTATTTCCTAATTAGGGTTGATGCGAAGTTTTGATTGGAGAGAATGCCTCCTGGTCTGTTGACATGAAGCATTCTGGAGAAGCTTCTCATGAAGGCAAACCCTTGCACAGGCATAGTACCCTACTGTCTTGTTTTAACTTCTCTGGATTATACCCCTGAAGGCAGCTCTTAAATAAAATATATTCTGGGTGAGAAGATACAGTAAGACATTACCAGTGAAAAATAACCTTTGTCCCACTATATTCATCCACTCCATGGCAGAGAATAGGACCATCAAGGAATGAAATGTAAGCTGGTTAATTTTTGATAGAAACAAATAATCCTGGGTATGGAGAACTGATCAGACACCAGGGTAATGCACTGGGAATGGCCGGGCGGCTAAGCAGAGGTCGAAGTGTTCAGGGCTTAGTTTGAGGGTATCTGGGGAACAAAATACTAAAAGAGAAAAGGTAGAAGGTTCTATGGTAAATGTTCAGTTGCTTTGAAACTGTCTTCGAGGGACTCTACATATTTCGGTTTTATCCTCTACTCTAAGCCAGCCATTTGAGATCAGGAATTTCAGGAATCTCTAAATTCTGTTCTCTTTCATTCTCTCTTCCCCACCCTTTAGTGTGGGATGCTAACCCCTTCCTGCCAAACAGACCACTCCACAGGGCCACAAGCCAGAGCATCCCAAGAGGGCTTCCAAGTTTAAATGTCCCCTGTGTCAGATGAGACCATGCCTTCAGCAGAAGAAAGTGGTTTTAAATTTCTCAAAATTGGGTGCTGTTCCAACCTAGTTTCAGATTTGGAGAAGAAAACCATTTCTTTTCCTCAAGAATATTTTTTAAATAACTTGCTCATTTTTATTTATAAAGGATGATTAAGGCTTTGGGGAGAACATCTTTGGAGTTAAAAGTTTCTCTGTCAAGCCTGTGGCAGCTCTAACCAGCAATGCCAACACACTCACGTAGCCAGTTCACTCGTCTTTGTTTAATATTTAAACAAAGGCTCTAGGGAGAAGGTGAGAGACAGACAAAAAGATATATACATGTAGGTATCAGAGCAGTACATCTTGAGTTCAAGAATTTTTAAATAGGCTTAACTTTAGCACAACTATAAAGGATAGAGACTATGCAGATGATTAGGGAAAACGAGATGACATCCCACATTAGAGCAAAATCTCACGCCCGGCTTTTTAAAAAACCAATCATTTAAAACTCACTTTCCTTAAGCAAGAGTTAAAACCAAGAAACTTACATCACTGAAGGCAAAGCAGGAAGAAATAGCCAGAAAATAGCACATACAGAATTCAGGCAAGGAGTTCCAAGTAGCGTTCTGACAGGCGGAATATAGATTAACCAGGGAAGCCCATGAGATCTCCTTTTCAAGAGAATTTTTAGAACAGGATAAAACCACATAGCACATCTCCTTAGAGGTCAAGGGATAACCAGACCAGCATCGCTTCCTCAGGTCTCTTCCACGTGTGTGGACAATGGGTTAGGAGGAGCATTTCCATGGCTGAGGCAGTGTTAAGTACTAGCCGCATGGCAAGCCTTCCAGAGGCCAGCTCTGTGTTTGGTTCCTGTTCCTTTTCACTGTGGAGATTTATTACAGGCAGGTTCCCAAGACACAGAAGCTCAACGTTCCTCCCGCCCGCCCCCCTCAACTTACACCTGTGTTTGGTTTGATGAATCACTTTAGTATATACAAAAAGTGTTGAAAAATAAAAATCAATGTATGCCAATAAATAGATCTGTAGAAAGAATCCTCGTTTCTCAGCTTTCACTATAAAGGGAAACTCTTCTAGCCTAAAAATATACTCTGTAGAAAGGCTAATAATGTGGAAGCCAAGTTTTGATTAAACGAAAGTCACTGCCAACTGGTCTTATCACAAAGCAGAGTGAGCCCGACATCTTCCCAGAGTTTCTGTGTTTTCTGATTCCACACAAGGAAGTGCCAGAGAAGGGGCAGCAGGAGAGCGGAGTCAGCGCACGAAAATGTTCGCGGCTGGAAGAAATCCGGCACTCAAGAGTTCATGGCCTTTGTCCATTCCGTCTACCTTATTCCTATCCTGGGCTATCGCAAAAGGCATCTGGATCAGAAGGAGCTGCCCGGGAGGGAGACCCCATGTTATTGTGACTTGATGGGCAGGGCTCACAGATGGCCTAATCAGATACATCCTCTATATAGTCTGATCAGCAGAGAAATGGAGACCCTTCTTTTGAGCTAGTTATGGAAAGGAGTCCTAGAAGACTTCTTTCACTTCTTTTGAAAGCAGGAAATGCATGGAGTGCATTATAGACCATTAACAGAACTGACCATTTGTATGGCCACGTAAATCAGTTACCTGGTCTCTACACGTAGAACATTCCACAACGGAAGGATAAAGGTTGACCCGGAAAGGGGAACAGGGAGGTTAAAAGTAGTCAAGAGTCTCCAAGCTAAACATTTCACCTGGGATCATCCCTGCATTCATCTCTTGGGAATGACAATCCAAAATTAAGCCAGCTTTGAGATTTCCCAACAGCCAATGCTCCTGACCACCTCCCCCGAGGCATTTGGCTGGAAAGGGAAGAAAGAAAACTGACACGTCTTCGTTATGTTAATTATGTTATGGTAAGTTCTTATCAACACTGCTATACTTTCAGAGGGAAACACTGCTCAAAGTTGAGATCTACACTCTCTCTCTAAGCTATCCATGGAAGAACCGTTTCACTTAGCAAAGCCAAGGAATTCTGTTCCCATTCTTAAGACTTAAAATTTCCCGGAGCAAAAAAAGATACTCCTAGCTCTCAATTCTAGGAGCCTAACTCTGCATAATTTGCACAGTTTTCTGGTTCACTAATGTCTCTTCTCTAGACTTGGTAGTGCTGTCTCTCAAAGTTTTGTATCTTCCAAGATTAGTACAAAGGACTCTGACTCACCGGACACACCTGAAACTCTCTCTCACTTCACTACTCTCTTCTTCGTTCTCCTCTATGAATTGGATTCCCCGTCCCCAACTCTCTAAGACATTTCTCTATCTACACCGTAGCCTTTCCTGATCCCAGTTACACATCTGCCATCCCATCTGGACTCCATGAAGCCTGTAACCCTGCTACCACAGATGCTCCGCCATCCTGCTCTGCTCGCCCTTCCTCATGATGACAGGAGGGTTGCAGATCTCAAACACACATTTCCCATCCCTGTCTTCCTTGGTCTCAACAGTACTGCCCAAAGGAAACATGACATGAGCCACATCTATAAATTCAAATTTTCTGATAGCCACATTTAAAACATAAAAAGAAATGGGTAAGATTAACTTAAGCAACATAGCTCATTTTAACCCAACGTATCCAAACTTAGATATCAACATGTAATCAAGATAAGAAAATTATTAGTGAGATATTTTACAGTCTTTCTCCCGATTTACTCCTTAGAATCCAGTATATATTTTACATTTACAGCATATCCCAATTTAGATCTTTATGTTTTCACACAAAGTGCTTGACCTTGATCCGGGTTTCATATAATTTACAGTGGAAAAGTAGTTTCACGTACCCAAACTGTTCCCAACAGACAAAACGTTTTCCAGTAACTGAATCAGTTGCTACACTTAAATTAGTTAAAGTTACAAATTCAATTCTACCTATAGTCATCCTTGTTTCAACGAACTTCAGAATCAAATGGTAGGGTGGCATTTCTCCTTGTTCATCAACAAACCTTCCAAATATAAAACGTCCTCTTCTTACAAGTTCCGACCACGTTCTCCTCTCATGTTGCCTCGCATCCCCCTATACCTGTCACACTCGGGCGCTGGCTCCTGCTCTTCCTCTCCAACCCCAGCCCCTGCACTCTGGATCACCTCAGGGCTGTGTCATACCCCACCCAACACACCTTCCCTCAGAGGATGGCGACCTCTGAATTCCAGTGATCTTCAATTCTTCTCTATTTCAGCGGCCCACATCCACAGCTATCCTGTAGATTTTTGTCATAACCTTGAACTAGTCCACAATGAGTCAAACACCCCACTGTGTATGTTCACTCTGACCTTCTCATCCTCTCCTTCCTCCGACTTTATGAAAACTCTCAGTCTCCAGAGACCCCCTTTCAGCCCCGTCCACCACCCTCACTCCTGTCCTCATGTCTTCACAGCACAGAGAGGAGGTAAGGAAAAGAATTCCTGAAACCAGACGCTCCGAGGCTGCACCTAACCTCTGCCACTTACAGGCTATGTGGCCTTGGACAAATTATTCAACCTCTCCGCTCCTGGCCTGTCTAAAACGAGGGTAACAAACCTGTCAAAGAGGTTGTATGAGTATTAACTATAAAGTACTTGGCACCTGTGGTCATTAAAGGAAACGGTTAAATTGGGCCAGAGCAGAACAATACTCTCCCCAGCTCGCCCTTTGTCCTTCTGCCCCAGCCACTGGGCAAAACCATACCCAGATCAACGCTGCTGTCTGCCTTCTTACTGTCTGTCCTCAGGCAACCAAGTCCTACCGGGGAAAATGACAGTGTTGTGCACACTGGTGCTACCACGAATGCTGTCTCTGACACCAGCGGGACTGCAAAACCGATTTCCTTGTCCTCTGTCAGCCCCTTCTACCATTCCCCATGCCTAACAGGCTTTTCCCCCATCAGAAGTGGAGGCTATGAAGGCCGGGATAAGCACTAGCAAATCTCTAATGAGAAATTGCTGGAGAACTAAGCGTGAATCAGAAACTAATGGATTTTTTGTTGTTGTTGTTGTTATTTTGCTTGACTTCAACCTGCACTGATAGTCACGTTACAGAAAAATGTAAATGACTTCTGCCCAGCCTCACTCCTATCTAGAGGGTCAAATTTATCCAGAGACTCAGGAAGCTGGAGTTTGAAAATCAAAACAGAGCAGTGAGAGAGCAAAAGCAACTTAAAGAAGACTTGGAATTGAAGTTGCAAGAAGAAAGGAAAGTCCTCAAGGAGAGAGAGGCACTTAGAGGCCAGACTGGGAAAAGCTGCTGGAGGCAGAGTCAACAGCCCTTGAAGAGGCCCACATCCAGAGCCCCATAACCTGTGAGCATGATCCGAGGGAATCTGCAGATATGATTACATTAAGGATACTGAGATGGGGAGAAATCCTGCATTACCTGGTGGGCCCGAAATATAATCACAATGTCCATAGAAGAAGGGAGGTCGAAGGAGACTTGATGTTGGAGTAGGAGTTGTCACAACAGAAACAAGAGATTAAAATGAGGTGGCAATGGGAGTATGAGCCAGGAAATGTCAAGGAAGACTCCAGAAGCTAGAAAAGGTAAGGAAACAGATCCTCCCAAGAACCTGGAGAAGGAACCAGCCCTGCTGTACCTTGACTTGAGCTCAGTGACACCGATTTTGGACTTCACAACTACAGAACTCTAAAAGAAAAAAGTTCTATTGCATGAAGCCTTCCACACTGTGGTCCTCTGTCACAGCAGCAGTAAGAACCTACTACGCACAGGCTGTGAGGAAAACCTCAGGTGCTACCGGAAGATTTCAAGGTGACAGGCCTGGCCTTTGCCATGAGGGGACACTCAGATCTTGTCATGAGGGCCTTAGCCCTGGTGCTCAGACTGGCCTACAATGGAGACTCATCAGGAGAGCCCTGGGTTAGTGCAGGCTTGTGTTCAACATCGTTTTGGAAGGAATCAGCCTGCTCAGAGAGGGTAGTGAGGAAGACTGGTTTAAAAAAAAAAAAAAAAGTTCAGGTGCTCCCAGAATTAACAGACTTTTCAGAAACCTCTAAGTATTAGGGAACCCAAGGAACCAAAATGGATGGTGTATGTTCATAAAATAAATGTCTATATAGATCTGTCCTGCGTTGAAATGTGTTCCCCCAAAATTTACATGGAGTACTAACACTAGTACCTCAGAATGTGACCTTATTTGGAAATAGGGTCATTGCAGCCAACCCCTACTCCAGTATGACCGGTGTCCTGATAAAAGGGGGAAAATCAGCAGAGAAACTTACAGATGCACACCTCGTGAGGATCGGAGTTGTGCAGCTACAAGCCCAGGAACCACCCGAGCCAAAGGGATCCTTCCCCGGGGCCTGTGGCGGGAACATGGCGCCACCCATACCCAGAGCTCAAGCTGCAGCCTCCACAGTCCTGAGACAAGACATGTCTGTGGTTTAAGCCACTCAGTTCACAGTACTTTGTTAGGGCAGCCCTAACAAGTGAATACAAAATTCTGACAGAAAGAGAAGAAACTAAAGCTGCCTGCCAGCCCTGGCCTGATGCAGGGTAAAGAAGGAAGAGGCCCAAAGGAAGGTGCTGGATTCATATGGTAAAGCTCAGCTGGGAGCTGAGAGGAGCAGAGAGAGGGAAAAGCAGCCCTCCCTGCTCCATTCCTGCTGCAGACAGAGACACAGAGCCAGGCTGCTTCTGCTGCCTGATGAGGCCAGGCCCCAGGGCTGGAGAGAACCAGAAGCCAAGAAGGGCCAAATGTGGAGCTGATGCATTGTTCACAAGACCCTGGAGCACAAGTTCTGGAAGTACCAACCTCAGCTTCTCTCTAACAGAACCAACCATAGGCACCGCAGTCCAAGGGGTCAAGGAATCACAGAGCAGGAACCGGGGCCAGAGCCATGCTGGCGGCATCTATGTGTCTCCTTCCATTTCCCTGGCTACGGGAGCCACATCTCTGGATCTCTGGACACGAAGACATTCAGAAAGGCCAGGACAGTGAACAATGGGAGGAAGTCCTTCACGTCTGTCCCTTACTGATGAGTTCCTTGTAAAACCTCTCACTCCCTGTCATAGACTTCCATGTTTCTTGCCCACCTCTGCTGGGAAAACGTTCATACATACTGCCAAAATGTGCTTCCATAAATTAATTACAGGTTTTCAATCATGCTTTAAGAGGGAGAAAATGAGTGGTTTATACTGAGAACTGGGGGGGGGGGGGGCGGAATGAAAGAAAACTGAGCTCCTAACCAGATGAGAGGCTCCTTGAGGAAGAGAGAAACATTCAACACGTGGAACTCCAACTAGGCTTTCACCCCAGTGTCCTTCAAGTGGTTGTGGGGGTTGGGAGGGACCCTGGTGGACTGCTGAACTGGAGCTCAGCCCCGGGCTGCCTCTGGTTATCGTCGTCCCCTCCTTAGCTTGCAGGCTCACAGAACAGAAGTCACCTTCTCAAGTTCACTAGTACTCAATTTACAAAAACAGAAGCACTAGGTCATACTGACCCACAATCCTTAGCTCCATCCTTTAAAGGATCATACACAAGGAACAACCCTTAATCACTACCTCTGATTTCTTAACAAAAGCGTCAGTCCTAACCTTGACAGGCCACAGCTGAGGGAACTCAGGCCATGGACATCTGGTGCAGAGAAAATTTTAATATTTTGTCTTTCTTTCCTTCACTGTGTAATTCACCAGAAAATACACTCTTATCCTTCAGTATTGAAAACACATTAATTCAGGTCCCTTTTCCTACACCACCCACCCTCCAGGGGCTCCAATCCCAAGATCACTACCAGCCCTCAAATCCTATTCCTTGAAGACCCTCCACCTCTTCCTGACATCCCTCTCATGGCTGTTGTCTTGGAAATCAGTCATTTTCCCTCGAATTCCCCTGCAACTTCGACAATCCTACCAGCAAAACAAAACCACCACCAGACACCACTCACCCGAATCCTTTGCACGTGCAGCGTAAGCCTACCAGAGCTCGGAGGGGTTTGTGGTGGGGCAAAGCAAACAATAAGTAATTTTGAAGTGAATATTAAAAATCCCTGTTCTTCAATGAGTTTGCCCACTCCTCAACTGGGACAGTCTCTTCGTCCACCACTTCAGGCAGTCCAAGCTCCCACATTGTGGTCACCTCACCCACCACCTCAACACAAGATGTGTCCTACAATGATGCTACTTGATCTAAGCCACGCCCCCAGGGCATCACCTTCCTCCCCCAGGAGGCTCACAAAGCTCTTCCTAAATTAAGATGGTGCCCTCCTTAACCTATTTCCTGGTGCTAATTACTCAGATGGCAAGTTTTCCACCCCAACACTATTCAGATCTGGTTAAAACCAGCTCGTTAATTTTTTTTAATTCTGCCTGGTTTTCCTTATTTTTAAAAACCAATTAAAGTGATTTGTTCCATTTTTTTTTAGTTTACTGCTACATTTGGCTTGAGTTCCTGCTTATAAATAAACTGACTCTGGTTCACCTACTCCATGCATTTTTGCTTTATATCATGTTTTGACAAATTCTGACAAAGCTAAAAAGGAATACGAAGGAACCAACTGCCTTCACTTCAAACTCATCCTAAAAAGTTCAATTTTATTCTTGCTAATAACCGAGCTAATATTTCAAAAATTTAGAAAAATTTTTTTCTAACTATAATAAAAAAATTTCACTCCTATTCAAAAGTAATTATACTAACCATATAGGAATTTACATTGAGTTATTAAATTAGTAACAAATATATTTTCTTCCAATCCAAGAATAACCTATAAATGATTTCACACATACTTGGACCCCCACCGTGCCGTGAAATTCATTTCATCTCATGGTAAATTAAAGAAAAAAAAAAGCAGAGGAGGAGAAAAGAAATATTTTTCCTAAGATGTTTTGCTAATTTAACTCTTTCCTAGTCTCTCCCACATCCCTGAGAGACCAAGAGTTTTGTCTATATGCTCTAGTCATCTCCTTAAAGAGTGAATTATATTTGAGTGTTAGAAATAGCTTAGTGTGTTAAGTGAAGTCAAGCAGAGAAAGACAATTATCATATGGTTTCACTCACATGTGGAACATAAGCAATAGCACAAAGGACCATAGGGGAAGGGAGAGAAATCCAAAGGGGGAGAAATCAGAGAGGGAGATGAGCCATGAGAGACTATGCACCCCGGCAAACAATCTTGGGGTTTCAGATCAGAGGAGGTAAGAGGGTAATGGGTACTGAAGTGGGCATGTGCTGTGATGAGCACAGGGTTTATACTTAACTAATTAATCACTGAACACTACATCAAAAAATAATCATGTACTATTCAGTGGCTACCTGAACATTAAAAAAAAAAGGAAAAGAAGTAGATTTAGTGAAAAGAACATGGATGGTTCTATAGGCATTTGAATTCCAGCTCTGCTGTTTCTAGCCCTATAACCCTAAGTAAGTTATAGGGTCTCCCTATTGATACCTTGAAGTTATTGGAAAATTTATCGAAAATCTGAAAACAGGGAAAAAGGATTGCTGGGTGTTCACTGAGCACAGTGCTGGGTTGGCCTTTTTATTGTCTCCAGTATTTTTCAACTCTATAGGAGCAGCGTTTAACCTACAAATTTTTGTCCAGTAGGAATTGATGGAGTTGAGAACACACTACCCCAAAAGAGACCACTTTCACACATTCACTATCTTAAGCTAAAGGAATATGAGAAAAATGGCAAAAGCAGGAAGGTCATTCTGATCTTCCCGTCTCCTCCTATTTCCCTGAAAGACGCTGTAAAACTCCCAAGTGAAAAATACTTTCCCTGCACCAGGGGGAAGGAGGACATGCTCATCACCAAAGACAGGGAGTCTGAGCTGTGAAATCTGTTTAAACAAATCTTGTTTAACTAACCTTTCTCTTCCTGATTACTTCTTTACTATTTACCACCCCTAGGCCAAACACCTCTGTCTCGTCAATTTTTTGCAAAATTATGGTTTCTTTGGCTAAAAAGTATAAAAGCTTCCTGCTCTTGCCACTTGCTCTTTGGTAAAGGTTCCTATGTTCCTGTAAAAAGTCAATATAATTTGTCTGCTTTTCTCCTGTTAATCGGTCTTTGTCAGTTTAATTCTCAGACCTAATCAGGGATCTTAAGAGGGTCAAAGAAAACTTTTTCATACCCTATGGGATGTAAACAATTTCTGTCTAGCAGAAGATATAGCCTCAAATAATAGGGGTCTTACCCCTGATGGACATTATTCGCTCTGGTATCTTATCCAGCAATCTCATCCTAACATTGCCTGCAGGATATCCAGCTTCCCAATTGCTCTCTGAACTAGGTTTAACATCCTGATGGTTCTCTCATTAATTAACAAGCTAACTAAAATCTTTGATATGTGTTTTTACCATTGCATGAAACGCTTGAATTTATCCATGTGAAATTATGCCTTAACAGAAATAATCACTTCTATCTCTTTGGGTTATGAGAGGATTCAATAAAGTGAAATTAACAATAGTAATACTTTATATTTTATTGATCACTTACTCTATCTAGTACCGTTCATAAACATGTGCTTTACATATATTAACTCATCTAATCCTCACCCACGCTGTACAATAAGCCTAATCCCCACTTTATAGACAAAAATGTAGCATAAAATGGTAGAGATAGTTACCCCCGGTCAGGGGTCTAGTGGGCATCAGAACTGATGTATGAAGTCTTTACGGAAGGTAAAGGGCCTAAGGGCCTTCTACTCGGTAGAAGCCTTCCTAGGACCCCCTTGCTTTAGGTCCACAGCAGCACCAGGACCCAGCTCACTGTAACATACAGCCTGTGAAGAGATGGTGGCAGTCAGCAAGTCCTTGCCGGCCAAGCATCTGCTGAGGACTCTGGGGGTTATGTGAGTGGCGCCATCTTCACACCAGCCAGTCTCACAGCCAGACTATTCCCTCCATCCACCTTTTCTTCACATTCAGCTCCAGATCACCTCCTCCAGGGATTCCCCAGTGTCCAGGAAAGCTCCTTCCTCTGAACTCTGACACCAGTCTTTAAGAAGCTGAACAGGCTGATCGCACTGTTACTCATTTTGGCCAGGACTGGGATCCCTCTTCCAATAACCTGGGCCTTTGTGGACTGCAAGTAACTTAAAAGCCAAGAAGTCTGAAGATTGATCTTTAGGTCATGGTTCTTGGATAAGAAGGTTCCTTCACAGATCATCCACTGGGTATGCTGAACCAAGCTCACATGAACAAAAGGGAGGTAGAAAAAAAAGATGAACATCCCTTGCCCAGGTGCAGAACACCATCATAAGCACCCATGCCACAGGAAAGAAACAGAACATGCCCCAAAGAGAAAAATGAGCTCATCCTAGCAGACTTTGCTCTTCTCTAAAACATATGTTCTGGGGAAGCCTTCATATCCTCTCTTTGGGACCACCTGGCGTCTCATGGCCTGTTGTCCCTAAGCACTGAAAGATTCTGACCCATCTAGAAGTATCTGGGTCCCTCAAATGTGTTCAGCATCAAAAGGCCTGACAGAAAACCACAATTACAAGACTTGTGCCCATCACCTGAGGGAGATCAAACACTCTATGTCAGCAGTTCTCAGAGTCCAGCCCACAGAACTTCAGGGCTCTGAGACCCTGTCAGGTAGGTGGTCCATGAGGCTGAAATTCTTTTCATAATAATATGACATCATTTGCTTTCGTCACTGTTTCTGACATTTGCAAATGCAGTGATGAGTAAAACTGCTGATATTTTAACACAAACCAAGGCAGCAGCACCAAACTGTACCAATATTCATTGTATTCTTCAGTGGGATGCACTCACAGTTTAAAAAAAGTCTGTTTCACTTAAAAATCTCTTTGATGAGTCAGTTTAAAAAAATAGCAATTTTATTAATCTCAACTCTGGGTACACATTTTTTTAATAAGCTTTGTGTCAAAATAGGAAGCACACAGAAAGCGCTTCCACTAACCTGAGGTTGTGTCAACAAAAAGCGATTATCGGATTGATCAAGAAGAGAACTGAACTAGCTGCTTTCTTTATGAAACAATACCTCTCCTTCAAAGAATGACTGACAAACTGATTGGTGGACATCTTCCCAACAACAAATCAATTATGCCTGTCACTTCAAGGAAAAGTGAGTTTTTTTGTCAGCAATAATAAAAATCTGAGCTCTCAAGCAAAAACTAGAATTTTGGAAAATTTCGATCTACCACCATGATATTGACAAGTTCCAAAAACTTAAAGACTTTTTTTGATAAGATGGGTTGTGATAAATACAACTATGATTTTTCTGTGACCATGTCAACATGTCAACAATTGTGACATGTCAACAATTGAAAGACATGTCAACAATTGTGACATGTCAACATGTCAACAATTCAAAGACTTCTGTAACCTAGTGACGTGATATTCTCCCAATGACCAACACATCACACTGCAAAATCATGTACAAACAATCCCTTCAAGGTGCAAGACAGATCAATGGATTTTAATGTGCAGAGGAAAAAAATTAATTGACATGTTTTCAGATTCTCCATCGCAACTAAATGTTAAGAAACTACCTCTGCCGTGGTTGAGTTGTGGTTTATTATCAAAGAAGAATATTCACAATTATCTGAGAAGACTAATGAAATAGTTGTGGTTTTTAACCAGATGTCCAGGTAAGTTCAAATTTCCTCACATACTTCAACCAACACAACACATTAGAACAGCCTAAATGCAGAAGCAGATTGCAAGCCAGACAATATAAAGATTTTTAAAAAGACAAAACAATGTCACTCTTTTAAGTTTTTGTTTTGGGTAATAGAGTTATTGTTCTTAAAACATCTGTTATTTATGTTAACATAATGGGTTTATCATTGTTATTCTTAAGCAAAGACATATTTTACGTGTTTTAATTTATAATATGGGAAAGATTGATAGGTAAAATAAAAGTCTTTCAAATCCTAAGTAATATTTAAGAGTGTAAAGGGAACTGAGATCAAAAAGTGTGAAAACTGCTCTCCTAGGTAGGGGATTTAGGTTATCAACAGATAGCTTTTACATGTAAGGGAGGACCCATGCAGATTAGAGGACTAACACAGTCCTATCCAGGAGCCTGCCTATCTATGCCCCCTATCCTTAAATGAGGGAGGAAGAATACTTCCCATTCATACCAGGAGCTACCCTAACAAATGTCTCTATGTATCTACACCACATGCTTCTCTGCAGCAAAGTGCAAGCATCCTGTGAATAAGAACCATAACTTCTATTCCTTTGTGTCTGCTAAGTACCTTACAAATGGCAAACGTAGGCCAGATTGATTTTCATTATGAAAAAATCATAAACAATAAATAAAATTTTTTATTAAAAAATCTCCTAAGGGGCTATGTTCTCCTGAAGATGGACTCAACCAATTTGCTGTAGTAACACCCACATATGAAGTACTCGCTGTCTCTTTCTCAAAAGATCATTCTCTTCCATCAACAGAATGTGAGAAAAGGACTCCTATCCAGTTAGCCAAACCAACCCAATTTGACTTTTTCAGTCATGTTACCACCAGATCCCTCCACATCCTGAGAGCAGTATTTGTCAAAATACACTGAAACAAATCAACATATGCATGACAAATAGAGACGAGGGAGTGGAGTTTAATAATCTTCTATCTGTAAAGGACTTCAACCATTTCAAATCATTTATACCTCTCACTGGATACAACACTGCCGAGGGTATGTGTGGCCATTATTATTCTTCACTAACCAATGAGCAAGCAGGCAAGGAGAAATGAAATCACTCACCAATGCCCATCTAACAGCTTGGGGCACAGTACAGAGCTCTCTCCACTTCCATGTAGGAACTCTGATGCTGCCATTTTGATTTTGAAAAGGGCAGGGGGAAGACCATCAGTCATCTTTGCTCTCTTCTTGCTGCATTCTTGCTTATGGTGGGCTCTAATTCTTTGATTTGGATGCAAGGGTATTTCATTTTTAAATAAACTGCATAACTACCTGGAAAATTTTAATCCTTAAAAATATCCAATCAGTATGTCTATGAGATTCCTTATTGGCACCCCCATAAATCACAACCCAAAACAAGTTGGTCAGAAACAAGTTGATGCCACTCTGCGGTGTCGTAATGTTATTACCTGCCCTTTCTCTTGTGTCTTGTCTTGTAATACGGGTCCAAGCCCTGAAGGAGTAACATAGACCAGTATATCCTGGCAGTACATGTTCCTGTATTTTCCAGAGGGTTACATACAGATCAAGTCTAGAGAGGACTTTCCAAAATTACTTTGCTGTGAGAAAAGACACAGAACCTAAAACCCAAAATGCTCCAGATTTTTAGGGCTTCCCACCTCATTTCCCTCATTATTTCAGGTGTCTGGAATAATCACGTGGGGTCTAGCACACTAGCAATAAAGAATGTAGGTGGAAGGCCACCTGGATCCCTATGAATAAGAGACAGGTATTTATAAATAGGCTCACTTGTTTTTATTTCCAGGCTGTAAATACCCAGGCTGTCTTCTAGAGAGAGCGCAGACATGCAGATGTGTATTTTCAAAGACATCACGGTTTTCAAGCAGGGTCAGATCTGTCCTCAGATCTGACAGGCCGCTCTCATGATAATCAGGTTCTGACCGTTTCGCCAGAAACCTCTCACCTCCACCCGTGTCAAGCCACACGTAGCAGAGCGTGCGGAGTGTACTCACCTGGGACAAACTCCCACTCCAGAATTTGGGTCCTCCAGAGTCTCGCATCTAGCTGTGGTCCTCTAAGATGTGTGGCTCTTTCATTTCACAAATATTAACCAACACAAGGAATGCTGGACTTGAGCGAGGGCTGTTTCCTCAAATCCCAAGGAGACCAGAGTTCACAGCGAGCTATGGAGAAATCCTTTCTGCTCCTCACTCCTTATGGCTTTTCCCTGCTCTCGGCTGTCTCTTCTGCCAAAGCCCCAGCTCCTTGGACAAGTCTCTTGGGAAAGCAAGACACGGGAGCACACGCACTTCCCTGCTGCAGACGCCCAATTCCAGGAAGATGGGACAGGCCTGCGAGGGCCATCCGCGAACCACGCAGCTGACTCCCTCATGCTTCCCAGCTCTTGGAAGCAGACGCCTGCTGCTCGACTCCTTTTAAAGTTTTCCCGGTGGCTTTAACATGGCTCCCCTGCTGACCTTTGCCAAAGCAGGATTAGTTTCTTCTGTGTCGAAGCTTTGAGAGGAGGCGTCAAATAAGCCCAGGTTCCAATCCCAGCTGTTTCTTATAATTGGCCCTAGAGTAAACTCCCTAACTCCCCTAAGCCTCAGCTTCCTCACATGTAAGTAGGAGTCAAAAATACCCACTTGTAGGGGTGCCTGGGTGGCTCAGTCGTTAAGCGGTTGCCTACAGCTCGGGTCATGATCCCAGGGTCCTGGGATCGAGCCCCGCATCGGGCTCCTTGCTCGGCAGGAGGCCTGCTTCTCCCGCTGCCATTCCCTCTGCTTGTGTTCCCTCTCTCGCTGTGTTTCTCTCTGTCAAATAAATAAAATCTTTAAAAAAAAATACCCACTTGTAAAGACTAAAAGAGTGATTTTACATCAAATTCCCAGAACAAAGTCTAGCACGTACATGTACCGCCTTTGCCTTCCATACTTTTCTCGAAGGAGAGAAAGTCAAGTCCGTCAATAGAGAAGAGCAGCAGCTCTTTGCTAATCCTGTCTCTAGTCCTTTTGCTGGGGACTAGCCACGGTACACTCACGTACGCAGCAGAAGCAATTTCATGGGGGCTCCTAAGACTCAAGACTTAAAGTCCCCAGACTCACCCCTTTCCTTGGTAATGGAGAGGATACTGAAAAGTATCCTCTGGATAGTCTGGAAAACGTCTGGAAGGACGTGTTCTTCCACCCACAGGTTACACCAGTAAATGGCCCTTAAGCTGGCTACACATTAGAACCAACTGGAGAGCTACGGAAACTCTAAGGGCTCTAGAGGAGGCCTGGGAACCTGCATTTGGAAGGGCTCCACACGTGATTCAAGCATGCAAAGGACTGAGCCACTGCGTTCCTGTTGAAAAGCATCTGGATTACCTTGACTTTCAGTCTTCTCTGGGGATGCCCCAATCAGAACCTGATTTATGGTGTTAATAGGTTTCTTTCATTGGGGCTGATTATAACCGTCCCCAGGAATTATTAGGGAGAACCTTGCCCTACTTGCTTACTTAGATTTAAAAATCTTAAGTCAGCCCGAAATTCTCAGCCACTCTCTGATCTTGTATCAAAGCCTTCCAGCTCCTCACTCACTGTTGCTGGAGGACTGAAGCAGGGATGCATCACTCTCATTCTTTCCATTGTGTTTGTCCCGGGATACTGTGTCCTTCTAATATGGGCTCCTACTTTCACCTATAATTTATTCCACTGGTACTATCACTGCTGATTCCAGACAGCCCCACAATAATAATTGGTTAAACTCTAAAACATTCAAGCAAAAAAAGAATGTATTTTTTTTTTTTTTGCACGCCTCTCTCACCAAGTGAGATTTCGGTTGCATAAGAAAGTGTAAACAATCTCCAATTTTATTCTCTAGACTCATGTTCAGAAATCCAAGCTAGGGGGTGGGAGGGAACAGAAGGGACAGCTCAAAAAATAAGAACCCATTAGGGGAAGATTTTTCCAGACAGCCACGGGATAGTTTATGCTGCTACAGCCCTGGCTGGAACAGCAGCATCTGGGCAAGAAGTGAGGGGGCTCCAGTCCGGAGAAGGGCCTGGTTTTCCCTAAGCTTTCCTCAAGGGATGAGAAACCATGGAAAGTGCTGGTGGCTGTGACTTCTAGTGTATGCCGCCACCTTCTGGAGAAGGCATTAATCTCATCCCCATGTCACGCCCTGGTGCATGTATCACAACCCAATTTACAGATGAGTAAACTGAGCCTCTGAGAGGCGGGTCCCTTCATCAGAAACAATGTCAAGCTCTAAACTGTGTCTGCCAAGTTTAAGGTCTTTTCCAAAACCCCCACACATGATGAAGATGATTTTTTTTTTCTTGAAAGCACAAATCTCATTCACAGTAGGATCACAGGAAAAGTAAATTAAAATGCGTGCTCTGAAATCACAGCAGGAGGTTGGCCCAGCATCCTTGGCTACATTTCAGGGTCTGGCTGAGTTCTCGGAGCAGCTGACAGCTTAGCTAATCCAACTGAGCTTTAATGGACTTGCTTGCTACCTCAGTGACAAACATTCATTATTTGGACTCAGACACGGTCAATAGAGACTTGCCACGTGGGCTTCTTCTCCCTTCAGGCCCCGCTCAAATCTCTTACCCTCAGACTCAAACCTCCTGCCATCTCAATCTGACAGCATCTGGGCCCCTGTTCACAAATGTATCCTTTTTTCCTGAATTCTCCGTTAACGCGCAGTACAGCTCCCTGCTTCTCAAGCTGGCAGAGCAATGCTGCCTCCTCCTGGCAGAAGTGGGACGTGTACCCGCTGCTGCACGTCCTCTCTCAGACGTCTTTGGGTGAGACGAGAAAGCCCCAAGAGAGCCACCCAGACCCAGCGAGCCTTCAGGGAAGTCACAACACCGAGTCACGAGTACTGAGCATTCACCGACATTGATGGGGGCAGTCAAGGAAGCAGAAGACTCCATCACACCACCACCACCGCCTCCGCCTCCAGGACTTTTTAATCTAATGGGGTAGGTAGGGGGATTGAGACCGGAAGTTTTGGGCTCTTGCTGTGCATCAGAATCACAGGACCCCACTCCCAGAGATGCTGATTCCATTACTCTGGACGGGACTCAGCCATCAGTACTTGTTTCAAGATACCAGGTGTTTCTAGTGTGAAGCCAGGCCTCAGATGGGCCTGGACCAGACAAACCCCACCAGATAAGAGAACATGGTAGACCCTCCCCCAGGAAGGCGGCACTGCACAGCTGCCACAAGAGGGCGCTAGACTGGTCACGGCAGCTGGAGAAGCTGGGCTTTCCATCACAGAAGAATTTGCGAGACAGGCAGGCCAAACCTGGGGAAGAGGAGCCCTGAGGGTGTCCGGGAGGGGCAATGAGATGTGTGCCGGGGAAGGAGGAGAAACACACCTGAGTGGGAGCAAGGGGCTGGCCGTAGCCCTGACACTTCTTATTTGCAGTTGTTATAAGCTGACTAAAAAGGTGACTGTGAGGGGTGGCTCACTTAGTTAAGCAGCTGCCTTTGGCTCCGGTCATGATCCCAAGGTTCTGGGATCCAGCCCCATGTTGAGTTCCCTGCTGGGTGGAGATCCTGCTTCTCCCTATCCCTCTGCCTTCGTCTCTGCCTGCTTGTGCTCTCTCGAGCTCTCTGTCAAATACATAAATAAAAATCTTCCAAAAAAAAAAAAGATGACTGAGCTATTTATTCCCAATGAGTTTTTCCCCCCTTCTTTTATTGATCAAAGTTTTTTCTAGACTTGCAGCTATAGCCATCCCTCAAGTGTTCAAATCACGCTCAGTGGAGGACACCACTTTTCCACCCCCTTTCTCACAATTTTGTTCAAATTTGTTAGGTGCAACAACCGGTTACTGCTTGGAAATCAGTATCCTTGAGCCCTCAAGTGGCATTCTCCTGTCACTTTTGCTCCAGAGCTAAACAGAGCTTGCCCGTGAGGTAGGCTGAGCAGAGGAGAGTTTGAGCATTACAGGTGCAGGCAGGCCGAAGGCCTCGGACAAAAGCCGGCCTACTCACCACTAGGCCTTTTCCCTATCCTCATCTCAGCTTTCCAGATCTTATCACTGAAGATTAAACTCAAGGAAATGCTGTCCTGGGAAAAGGAGGCAAAAGAGAGGATTTCTCCTAAAAGCCTGGGATGGAGCTGGCCACATCTTCCCAGCCCAGGACCACCTCCAGGTCCGTCCTAGCCCCACGCCCAGCCATGCAAGAAGTGAGGGAAACTCACTTGTTTGTGAGGGAAACAAGTGAGAGAAACTCTGCTTGACTATCCCCAGGGAGAAAGAACAAGAGAGGTCCTGCCCTGGGCAAGTGGATGCAGTTCAGCCACTTGGTTTCTACAGGAAATCTCTGCCCATGAACCAAGACTCAGTGAACATTTTGGGACCTTGCCCCCCACTTCAAAATGCGGAGGGGACAGAGGAGGGCCACAAATCGGGCAAACAGGAGCCTGAGGTCTCTATATGGAGGCCACAAACCTAAATAACCAGGATCTGCCCTTTGGGACCAGGCTGCTGACTGGCATCCCGAGGTAGGGCTTTCTCTTACCTCATTCATGCCAACTGTCTGCACACTTCATCCTGAGACCCACTTCCTACACCTTTCGAGGTGCTGAGTCAGATCCCCACCTCAGGGGGTAACCCCTGGGGAATGAAGTCCTTTAGAGAAATCTCCTGGTCCTAAACATTAAATTATATGAAATATTATTCCCTGATCTGTTTTCCAGGGAATGACAAACTTAAAATATGTAAATAAAATCATGTCCTTGATACATATGTAAATCTTGCTATGTAAGCTCCTCAGAGAAAAGATTCTATAAAAATTTAACAGTCTCCTTCAAAGAAGTGAGAAATGCCTTTCCATGATAGACAACTCTGAGAGATACTAATGCCATTCTCTAAAATTTTTCTGAAATTTTCCCGAGGCTCAAAATCGGTAGATTTTTGTTTGCTCTTTGTATAAAACACAAAGCTGGACACCAAAAGGGTTGTCCCTTTTGGGGACAGACATCTCATCAGTTGTCTTCTTCTTATTTCACATAGGGCTCGGTGAGCCAGTCTTAATGGAGCACCTACTGTGTGCACGTGGTATATCTCTTTACCCACAATTCAGCACTTAATCACCTCATACTATCTCCAGACAGAATTGAATTAAGACCTGAGTTGTTCTCAGAATTCTTTCTGACTCTCCAAAGCTTACAGCTAGCCTCCCATAGTCACACAACACACACTGATGAATTCCAAGGCCTACCTAAACCTTAGCATAAGAGAGCACCCATTTCCCAATTGGTAATCTACCCGCAAAATAACAAAATCGGAGGATATGAATCATATATACTAGTATGTATCATTAAAACATCTCTTTGAGGCCAGATTTACCACAAGCAGTCAGATTAGACAACACTTTTCTAATGTGAGTCAGAAGCGAACCTACATCAGCACCCCCCCACCCCCCGTGACACTTCAAACACATAATCATTCACTGGGACTTAGTAGATGCCAGGTACACAGCCCCAGGTCTGCAGTGGGAGACATAAAATATCAGTTTAAAACAATGTGGAAAGGACTGCTGAAGAGGTGTGAGCAAGGGCTGTAGAAGCCAAAAGAGACAGACTCATGGATCCTGAAAGAGCCGAGGAAGGCTTCACAGTGAGTTGACGTCCAAGCTGACAGAATGCATCAGCACGTACGAGGCAAGATGCAGGGGGAAGGCGACATGTGTCAGTGGAAGAGCGTGGGGGCTCTCCCAGGAATGGGAGACTTTGAGAGCAGCTGGCGGAGGGCGCATGGTGAGAAGCATGGCCTTCATGGGCTTGGAAAGCATCCCACAGCCAGCTGGGGAGGGAGACTGTGGAGGCTCTCAGACTAGATCTCCTGTAGGAAGATGTGGTGCCTAGAAAGACCTCTCTGGCAGAAGTGTGGTGGATGAACTGAAGAGGGAAGAAATGTGAAGAAAGGGGCAGGCACAGCTCTGTCCTACCTTCGTCTGGAAGACACACAAACCAAGCCCAGTAGGTGTCCTGCTGTCACCAGGAAGCAGTGCTGACGACACCTGGGGACCTGACTCAAAAAGTCGGCATTTCAGCAGCCACTGCAGGAACTCGATCCGGGACGAGGGACACTGCAGAGGCATCTGTCCCACTTCCATCTCACTCACTCCTTGTGCACCAACCGTCGTCAACCAAAATGGGACCGTTCGACCGGCACATATCTGTGTGGCTTTCTCTGGTGTCTCAACACCCCGAAGTTCCAAGATCTCCCTGGATTGCTTTAAAGTGACAATTTCTGTCGTAGCTCTTCTCACACTGTCTGGCAAGGTGAGAAACTCCTTCCAATGACAGAAAGATTTCTAAAGGCATTTGTCTCTGATCCTATAACCCGTGGCTACAGAGTTGGGGTTCAAGTTTTGAAGCCTGAGCATCAAGTCGGTGTTGGAGTATGAAGAAAAAACAGGGGCCAAGGCTGTTGCCTTGAAACGAATTTCAGAAGGACCAGCACTATTCCTTTCTGGGCCTGTAGAGTTTCTTCCTTGCCTTTTTTCTTTCTTCTCCCAGGAAGAACAATGGAATTGGTCTGCAGTTTCTCCTTACTTCCTCAAGAAAGACCAATTGCTCTGAAGGCATTTTTGAGCCCTTTTCTATTTTAAATGACATCTCCTTGTGAAACCAAAATAGATTTATCTGGTCTTTTAGCTTAACCCCATGGGGGCGGGGGTACTGAGTCAAGTCGTACCTTTTTGGAGAAAGGACTACTGAGTTTTCTACTCATAGAGGCTGTAAAAAGAGACATCTCCTGCCAGACACCGAGAAGACATCTCTAGTCAGACACTGAGAACGAACACAAGAAAACAGAGAGTCCCCTTGTCTCATGGCTGTAGGGCTCCTCTGTGCTGGGGGTTGGTTCCTCATGGACCCATTAGGCCTGCTGTCATTTCTGGGTTTTTCTGTCTGTCTTCCTCTCCCCCTTCCCCCATATCAAGAAGATTCTGAGTCTTACTTATCTTGGCATTGGCCCTGCTTGTCGCAGTGGATGGCACGCCATCATGAGGATAACTTCAATCAAATGGGGGCCTAACTCCATACTGGGCACTATGCCAGTTGCTTCAAATACATAGGAGATTACTTACTTTATTCAAAATCCCATTTTACATATTGAAAAGATATGATCCCCATTTTGCCTGTGGAAAACTAAAGCTCACAAGATTTATTCAACTGACTCGAAGTTATATGTCCAGGACAAGTCAGCAGAGATTACAGCTCCATCCTTGTGACCCCAAACCCATGCCTTTTGGACTCACTATGCTACCTGGAATGGAGTCCACCACATGAAGGCTTCAGCTCTCAAGTAGATTCTCCAAAGTCCAGGTAGTATGTATAGACAGATTCACTTGGCAAAATTACATTGTAAAGCAAATTCAAATTGCCATGTGACTTACACTATAATAAAAAAAATGTGTACATTTCCAGTATAAGAAAATCTCCTGTAAGACCAAAGAGGATAGTTTCTAGCAAAACAACTGTAAAAGACTCCAAGCACACACCACTCAGGATGACCCACATCTGGGAGCTTTTAAAATTATAGCTCTTCGATCTTCTTCGGTATATACTCTTGTTTTATGAGCTAGTAGTATTTCCTCTTTACTGAATTGTAGCACTGTGCTGAGCACATCCAGGGAGCAGGCACTGGACGAATCCTAACTGAGGAATTGGTCATTTGACTAAGGAAAACTTTCAAGTAATGTTCTGTTTCTAAGAACTCAGAAGAACTAGAACAGAACTACTTTGGCAGTTGAGTAATGGCCCCAGGACTTGGTCCCTTGAGTAGACAGAGATGTAGCGATGTGAAATGGTAGTTATTGCTGAGGCACCAGAACTAAAATGCCACATTCCAAAGTGGGCATGAGACCATCATGGTGTAGGATTTACATTAGTGAGGATCAAAACCTGTTTTGGGGCCTCTTACCATTGAACACCTCTGCTGTCTCACACCCAGCCTTTTCACACATAAAAAGAAGAGTGTTGGAATTAGGGGAAACATTTATTAGTCACTTGTTGCTATTCTGAGTCGAGACACTGCTTTAGGGGTCTTTCACTTTGAGACAAAGGAAAGGGACCACAACAAGACCTCATGGAGGGTATGATATGTGTCTTCTGGTTTAGGGGATATTGTGACTCCCACGTGGAGAAATCTGGCTGACTGCCTCAATGGCACAGCAAAGGACAGGGGTGTCAGGCCACTGCAGAGTTGCCTAAGAGCATTATTTTGGACTAGAGGCAGGTCACTCACGTGAGGGAGCCAATGGAAGGCTTCTTACATTCTTTCCAAGATGGTGGCCTAGAAGGGCCAATAGTCCTGAGCACAAAGATTCCAAATGCCTCAGACTGAGCAAGAGGAAGCAACCAACCATAATGAGAACATCGCTCTCACTAAAAGAAACTGCAGGTGAGAGATGGACAGCAGGTGGGGGCCGGGGGTGGGGGGCGGGGAGTGCAGATCTCTGAAAGGCCTAAAAAGCATAGCTAAGGAATGAGTCCACCTCAAACACCAGGCAGACCTGAGAACAACAGGTCAGTTCCTGACAGCATTAGTCAAGTGTGAACCTTCCTGGCCTTTTCTTTTCTCCCATCCCTGGCTACTGCCCTGGAGGGTCCGAAATGGAGATTAGCAAGATAGAAGAAAAGGAAAAGTTCAAGGCTGGGGAGAGTTGAAAGAGCAGTCTACAGCAAGCAACCAAGCTTCAGTGAGTCTTAGCAGGGGAAGATAAATGAAATTTATTCTCTCACCGTTACAGAGGCAAGAAGTCCAAAATCAGCTTCTCTGAGCTGAAATCAAGGTGTCAGCAAAGCCACACTCCTACTAGAGGATCTCGGAGAGATTCCATTCCTGCCTCTTCTAGCTTCTGGTGACTGTCAGCATTCCTTGTCTTGTGGTGGCATCACAAGATTTCATGGCATCACCATGATTTCATGGTCATGTGCCCTCTTCTCTTCTGTGTAAGAAAATCTTCCTTTGATTATTTCTTATAAGGATACATGTGATGGCATTTTGGGCCCACCCTGATTATCCAAGAAAATTTCCCCATCTCAAAATCCTTAACCCAATCACATCTTTTGCCATATCAAGTGATATTCACTCTTTTGCCATACAAGGTAGCATTCTAGAGGTTCAAAGGATTAGAAAGTCTCTTGAGGAACATTATTCAGTCTGCCATTAGAGTGTTAAGGAAATTAACTAATGTATTTAAGGGTTAACACCTAATGAATAACCCAAAACACTGTGATGAAGTAACTTTCTTAAAATCACACAGCTAAACAGTGGGTGAGTCAGGTCTCGACAGAGCAAAGTCTCCTGACTTCTAGTCAAAAGCTTTGCCTTCTACAATACATGGTTACAAATGACATTGAAATCCTTCACATGCTGTAGCTATTTCAAAGTTTTAGTCAAGCATCCTATAACAGTTTCCTCAAAGAAAATCTCCATTTGGAAGCTTCTAAGGAAACATGAAAGAAAGAAGATTGCATCAAAGTCAGCTAGCGGAAATCCTCCCCCATTTCCACACTGGTATTATTTAAGGACCTCACAGAGCCAACAATGAAATATGGGATTTCTTTTCTGGGATGAGAAGAGCTGGAGACATAATAAATCACCACCAACAATGGTCATGAAGCCTAACTATGCAGAAAGTGCTCAATGAGCCCCTATTTTGAGCAGAACAATGTCTAATTATTTAAGACGAAATGAAAGAGTAGACGGACCAGCAGATGACTGCTTCCAATGTTCTTCATTACTTAAGTGGAGACAAGGTCAGAACAGACATGCCTCTTGCTGGTCTTCACTTTATCAGACTTCACAGATTCTTTGTTTCTCACAAAGTGAAGGCTTGTGGCAACCCTGCATCAAGAAATTCTATCCGCCATTTCTCTAAGGCCACTTGCTCACTTCATGTCTTTGCGTCACATGTTGGTAATTCTCACAATATTTCAAACTTTGTTTTTGTTAATATATTTATTATCTATGATCAGTGATTATGACTCATTGAGAGCTCAGATGATGGTTCGCATTTTTTTTAGAAATAAATAAGGTATGTACATTGGTTTTTACAAATAATGCTACAAGATACACATAATACTACAAGATAGTATAAATGTAATTTTTATATGCACTAGGAAGCCAAAAAATTCATTTGACTTACATTAATGCAGTATTTGCTTTATAGCAGTGGCCCGGAACCAAATCCACAATATCTCTAAAATATTTCTCTACTTATTATGGGGTCCTTATGCCTCTGATGTGTGAGTCGTAGTATGCACCAAGAGAAGCTGGGAGGACTACCCAGTGCTGGTGAAGGATGAGGGCAATCATCAACGTTTGGAGAAGTCCCCAAAATATCCTCACTAAAACCTCTACAAGGCAGAAACTTTCCTCAAGCATGTGTCCACTAAGCCCAGTGTTGACATGTAACCGTGCTCTAGAGAGGCAGTAAGACAGCAAGCCATCAGTGGAGACACAGAAATGCAAGAACCCAAGAAAATGGAACATGGGCGTCAGGTAGGCGTTGTCGACAGAGGGGCTGGGGAGAGAAGGACTGGGAGAGAGAAGAGGTGGGACCACAGAGGGGCCATGAAGTGAGAATGGTGGTGGCCACCTCTGTGGAGATCAGGGGGCAAAAGGAAAAAATGGACTATCTCGATAGAATGAGATTCACAGAATGTTGCGGAGCTTAGCATATCAAGATGAAGAGTGGGAAACTTCATTTCCCTTATAGTCTTTCATGGAGAGGCCCTAAGGAAAAGGAAAAGGCTATTTAGATGACTTGAAAAGCTCTTGTCTTCAACATCAAGAGACAAAAAAAAAAAAAAAAAAAAAGACATCGAGAGACCAGTGGGATTTGCAATCTGCATTTATTTTCAAATCAGTGGCTGTCAACATGCTAAGTGCTAAAAATATGTTCATTCCCCCTTTGCCATATTATAGACCTGAAAATATTGAAGTTATAAGGGTGTCTCCACCTCTGCCACCCACTTAGTGTCAATTCAAAGGTGAAGCTGTTATAATTAGTCCTTTTCAAATGATCTTGACTTTCTTCTGCCGTCTTCTAAATTCAAGAATATAAAATCTGTTGAAGAGGAATTTGCCTCTCTCAAGAAAACCTGTCAGCTAATTATATCCTTGAGTTGAGCAAATCTTGGTTGTTTTCCTTTTCTTGAAATCAGCAAACTCATTCCTTCCCTTCCTGAGGTGCACATGGCGTGGTTACTCTTCCTGGATTTTCCACTCATTCCTGACCTCTGAGGTCCCCAGTCTGACTCTCTAACAACAACAACAACAACAAAAACAAACAAACAAACAAACAAAAACCTTTGCTTTTACTTGATTTTGTACTGCCTCAGCCCAACAGTGGAAGAAGACACAAGGGACCAGATCCTCACACACAACCAGAAGTATCTGACAATGGCAATAGAAGATGTCTGAGCTGACTTGGACCAGTGGTAGCTCTCACTTCAATCCTGAGCTCAATCATTTAATAGGAGCTACAGAGTCCTATTCAGCTCAGGCACCCCTGGTTCCTCTGCCCATCTGTCCCATATCCCCTGTTTTCCAGATCAGTTTCCAGCGAGGTTTCAGGTGAGAATGATGTTACCTTTCAAGAGCCACAAGATGATTTGAAAGCAGGCACTTTAGGCAGAAGACAAGGCCTGCCAGCGTTTTAGCCCAACCTCTAGATCATAAATGGCAATCCTATCTATTACAAACACTGACTGAAATCATGGCCTGGAGAGCACTTCTGGGGAGGACTGTGAGGCTATAAACTGCCGTCATGGGAAAGAATGCCATCAGTCAGCAAAGGCCTGGCAGCACCCAGGGCCATATATTTGCCAACCCCATTCAAGGTGGAAACATCTTAAAGTCAACACCAGCTGACCAAGTGTTGACTGACCTGGTACGCAGACTTCTGGGAGCTCATCCCAGATCTGTGGCTGACCGCCTACAGTTTCAGACAGTCTCTCTTTGTTTCACTTCCTTCTGCAGGAAAGCATTCTGTTGACAGTAATCCCACTCCAGGGTGTTTGAAGATGAACGAGTTAATTTAAAAGCATGTAGGGCCCTTTGAAGGGAAAGCACTACATAAATCCCAAGCAATAGTACCATTATTGTCTGGATTGCCTATAAAAGGAATAAATCTCTTAGGTCATTGAATTTCTTTGGCTGGATTTCAGTCTTTGCGAGGTAGAAATAAATTGCTAGCATGTATGGCTAAGACTAACTGACCAATAAGAATACTACATGGGTTGAATCTGCAATTGAAGAGTTTGACATGCTCCTATTGATAGCATCTGGTCTAGTCTCTGGTGTACTGGTCTGGTGTAATGGTCTGGTGTACTGACAAACAGAACACCATCTCAAGCACAAGAGATAGCTTCTTACTTTCATGCTGTGAGGCTAGCGGAACCTGGAGCTCCATCAGATGCCTCACTAGACCATCGTTCCTGTGGTCATCATCACTGTTGCCATCCCCCTGAGTTAGCCCTGCGCCCAAGGAATGGAGTCATTGGATTCACCAAAAAAGTAATCCCGTGGCTCAGCATTAGCCTCAGTGACTTCTGTAGCGGGCATCCTGGGTCAGAAGCAAATATCTTCAATAGCCTAAAACACGTATGGGCCACAGGCATTGAGGAGAATAAGAAATAGAAACAACTCTACCTTAATGATTCTGTGTTATTAACACATTAACAACATGGAAAGTGAATACACGTAAGACAGCATTGGCTGCACCATGACTGAGAACCCCAGAAGTGGAGACATGGAACTCAGCTTCTTGTCCTCACTCGGCTCTCTGCTGGCTGGGCAGTGCCGATGCATCACTCTACCTCTCTCCCCTCACTGGTATGGGAGGAAATTGGACTAGATGACTTCTTAGGCTCTTTCCATTTTAGGTTTCTGTGAATCCATGATTCTACTTTTAGGTACCAAGCCCCATTAGCACAGTGGTTAGCCTTCTGAAACCCATAGGATGCCTTTTCAATCTGACAGTATTCAGACATAGTAGGTGCTCATTTCTGAGTATCAGAGCCATCTGTGGAGAAAAGCATCAGCCCAGCTTCCTCTCTCCCAACACTGGAACCAGTAAAGCAGTAGTGCACACCCATTCAGACACTGCAAAGGATGCTGGTGAGCAAGTGGGTCAACCTCTTCATCTTCCAGTGACACCAAAACTAAAGAGACCCACGATACCAACAGTTTTATGAACATAAACAAGAAATTTGGGGGCGCCTGGGTGACTCAGTCATTAAGCATCTGCCTTCAGCTCAGGTCACGATGTCAGGGTCCTGGGATCGAGCCCAGCATCGGGCTTCCTGCTCAGTGGGAAGCCTGCTCTTCCCTCTCCCACTCCCCCTACTTCTGTTCCCTCTCTCAATGCCTCTCTCTCTCTCTGCGTGTGTCATTAAAAAATAAAATAAAATCTTTTTTAAAAAAGAGATTTGGTGATTGAGTATACCAGAGCCACATGGAGGTGAGAGGGCCCCTCTGCATACACTTTCTCTTAGTAAAAGGAATTAACTAGCAGGAGTTCCCCAACCACTCCTCCAACTGACTTTCATTCTCAAGGCCTAGAGCTTCTGGAAGGAGGAGGGCAGCCCCTTAAAAGTGGGCAGAGGCTCTCTTGCCCTCTGCTGGGGGAACAGCATGGGCACGAGAACATGACTCTTGGAGAGACCAGGGAAGACTTCTTTCTGAAGCAAGGGTGTCCTTTGGTCACTTTGAGTGTCAGGACACTGGGCCTGTAGGACAGCACTGGATTTGGCTTTGCACACGTCAGGCTCCTGAATAATGGCACTTAAACAAGTTGAAATATAACTTAATTAAGCCTTTGTGTAGTGCTGCAGCAGGAGTGACCCAAAGTGAAACAACTATTTCATAAAGACCTTCTAATAAAAGCCCCAAGTCAGCTGACCTACCTCAAACTTGAGAGCGTTTTAGCAGCTCTTCACCATTCGTTCTCATTCTGAAGAGCTCTCCTCAATGCTGTTTTCAATCAAGAACTGAAGCTCTTTCCAACTGCTTCACCTTTCAGATATTTTTTAAATTTGGTTTTAAGTGTTTTCACACTGGATTCTGAACAAATCTTTTCCCATAATCTCCCAAAGGGCTTCCCTCCGCTGCCATGCCTGCGGGCGGGGGTGGGTCCCCGTGGTTATCTCATGCTCTTGAGGAGCACACTCTCAGCTCCCAGCACAGAACCTCCCTCTGGGGGGTGGAGGGGGGCGCCCAGACCAACTGGAGGCTTATTTGGCTTTAAGGTTACATTTGTAGAAGTTCAACTCTCTTCCTGTCCCCTGAGGAAATCCTGAGGTGGTTTTGCCAAAAATTCCCATTCCGGCACTTATTTACGCTTATTTCTGAGAGCTACAGGCTGAGAAGGAAGAGCTGTGCTCACAGTGAATTTCCCTTGTGAAATCTGAATAAACCTGGTACAAACTCATGGTAATAACATAGGCTTAATACATAGGTAATAAACATAGGTAATAACATAGGGGTGCGTGGCTGGCTCAGTCAATCGAGCATGGGACTCTTGATCTCGGGGTTGTAAGTTCGAGGTTGGGTGTAGAGATTACTTCAAAATAAAATCTTTAAAAAGATTAACAAACATGGACTTGACTGGCCATACATATTATTATAACTGTTTTCTGAAGAATGCTGGGGAAAAATGTGAGTCAGCAAGACTATCTGAACTTCTGTTTTATAGATGGGCTGGGCCAGCTATCAACCAAGTTGCCTGGCATTGATGCCGTCATTCAGTGTCCGGTGTCTTTCACCTCCCATCTCTCCAGATACTAGCCCACTCAGGCTTCCACAAAGCATTCTCATATTTCATCAAAATCTGAAAAAAAAAAAACAACCCAAATAATCCAGGTCCAGTATGATGGTTTTTTTGATATGTCAACTCGGCTGAGTTACAATTCCACTTACGAGATAATTCAGCAGATGTCACTGAAGTCTCTAACCAAGTGACTTTCAGTAGGGAAGGTTATCCTGAAGAATCTGCCTGGGCCTGACTGATCAGTTGAAAGGCCTTCAAAGTAGGACTGAGGCTTTCACGGAAAGAGAAGGTGGCTTTCTGTGTAGAGTAGCCTCAGCCCTAAAGTAGCCTCAGCCCACACCATGGATTCCAGCTTGTCCGTGATATTCCAAACCTGGGGTCCTGCCCAACGAATTCTACGCTGCTGGCTCTAATAACGTAGGCTAGCTCCTTGTAGAATAATCGATGAATGGATGGATAGATAGCTAATTGATAGGTAAATAGATGAATATAAATACAGATGCAGAAATAAACAGATAGATGCATAAATATATAGATGCAGATCTCCTACAGCTGGTTCTGCTTCCCTGGCCGAACTCTCCCTAATACAGATTTTGGTACCAGGAGTGAGGTTTGCAAACAGGAAGCCCAGGTGTCCCTGAAGTCCTCAACTGTGAAACTTGCCACAAAACAAAACAAAAACAAAAGAGATACTACAGAAGAGGAAAAGAGCCTCATGTCATTGTTCCCAGGGCTTTGAAGCAAGGGGGGTGATTTATAGAAAGGCTAAGGGACATTGTAAAGAGGAAACAACTGCAAATTCAATAGCTATTTTTCCTAAGCTTCCAGATCCTAAAAATGCAGTGCACTTGCCCCCCAGGAAACAAAGCCTACTTTCCTTATGCTAGTGAATTCCATAATAATCAACTGAATCGTGACAATTCAAATCATTCCTGGAAGTCTCTACCATCTGGCAGATAAAAAAAAATTAAATGACTGAGTTGCCTTGGCTTCTGCCTTTTCCCCCAAACCTCCATCCCCAAAAGCCTCCTACCTTTACGTCTTAGGGCAGGAGTTCAGCTTCTGTATTCACGGTTCTGCCTCTCCATTCCCAGATCCACTGTCCCGGAAGTCATTGTGCTAACAGGTGTCTACTGACACTCAATCCATGCACTGCTCTGGGAGCTGAAGAGAAGTTATTGCCCTCAAGAGCTTGCTTTGTGGTGGGAGGAGCATTATTCTTTGCTTACTTCTATATATATCTTTTTTTAAATCTTATTTCCTTGTTTTACTTTAATATATGAATAAAGGTAAGTCTGTTTGGAAATTTTTGCCTCTCATAATATGGAAAGCAATCTTGAATTTTGAAACTCAACTCAAACAGAAGCAAATAGAAAATAGGTATTTTTGTGCTTTTTAAAATGTAAAGCCATTGTTTTTCCCAGTGTTTTATCCAGAATACACTCGATCAAATACTTTGGCACTTTATCTTATTGTTGATTGTCCTTTAGTAAAATTGTTAATATTGCTTGGATTTAAGTATTTGTTATTTAGTATTTGTTAATATTAAGTATTTGTTAAGATCATACATTCAGAAATAAAGGTTTTGCAAACCAAAAAAATAAATAAATAAGTAAGTAAAAAAACGGTAAAAAAAAAAATAAGTAAGTAAGTAAATTCAGAATGTAGAAAGGATGGTGATGAGCATGAAATTGGATCATGGGGTGGACGCGACGACAGGAGGCAAGAGAGCACAGGCCAGGACTCTGAGCAGTGAGGACCTGGACAATGAGCTAGAAGGAGCGGCTCATGGATCTGGAGTGTGGAAGGTCCTAGAAGTTGCCACATATTCTTCCCCTCCCTCAAGAGGTGGGATCTACGTCTCTGCCCTTGAGTCTGGTTTGGCCACAGGGTCTGCTGTGGCTAATGGGGGATTAGCAAACGTGATGCAGAGGCTTGACCACATGGGCACATCAGGACTCCCTCTCTTGCTGCTCCTAGGAGCCCTGTGACTTCCAGCAGCTGAAGATGCCCCAGCCCACCTGCTGGATGCCGGGAGACACTTCGCCAGTGGCCCCTGTGGTCCTGCTCAACAGTCTGACAGCCACGCCAGCCCCCAGTTGGTGCATGCCTGAGCCTGGCGAGGCCAGGCCAACCTGCCAAGCCAGAAGAACCCCCCGTCAATCCACAAACGCATGAGCTAAATAAGCAGTGGTTGTTTAAAACCATTAAGCTGGGGGGTGTTCGTTAGCCAGAAATGCTCACTGATACGTGGGGGCAGTGGGTCCCTCACTGGTACAGTTTCTAATCCCCCCACACTAGTACAGTGGTCCCAGTGTACCAGGGACCTGGTACACTGGAGAAGGGTCCGAGGAAGCCTCACAAAGCCCACTGTCTCCCTCAGCCCCCAAATTCATCCACAGCTCCGGGAGCACTCCATGTGATTACTGAGTTATTCCGGGGGTGCGATTCCCTGCGGGTGGCTCACATTTTTGCCTGTCTTCCAAGTAGAGGCGCTGTCTTTGTTCAGGGATCTTTTCCCAAGGATTTCTGTTTAGTGCACAGCCCCAGAAGATAGAGTGTGGCCCTTCGGAGCACAGGGGAAGCGCGCTTCCTGCCCGCTGTGAAAGGCTGGAGTCCCGCAATCTCAGACGTCCTCTGTCCTCTCCGGTAAGAGACCCCACTGCACGGGCAGGTGTCACCTGGTCCTGTCAGTGTCACCCCATGAGAACCGGGCAAAGATACTGCTGACAGCACTGTGTGTAGTAAAGGCTTTGTCTCCTCCTCAGGAGGCTTAGGCCTTTGCCAGAATCCACGACGCTGTGGCAGACGAACTTGTTGAACTACAAGAGGGCAAAATCTCAGACCTTTCATGGTCCCTGACAGCAATGAATCACAGCTCCCGTGTATAAAACTATCAGCCCAGCTCGCATAGGGGATGCTGCTTAGTGTCTGTAAAGGTCCATTTCTCTGCAAATGGCCCCAGAAAAGCACATTATGTGCCTGTTCCCAGAAACTCCGGTATAGGGACATCTGTACACACCTTTCTTGTTCTTTTAAAGGACAGGGGATAAACGTGTAAGGTCAAATCCACTTTTCAAACCATTAGAGAAACGGAAATGGTGGGCTAGATACAGATAGTGCAGGAACACAGAACTTGCAAGGCAAAAGGAAAACATGGCTGGTCTGTCCTCTTTCTGTGTTTGCACCCCCCTACCCCTGGCCCAGGCACACATCAGAATGCAAGCCGACCTCAGCCATCCTATGCACAGGCTCCATCACGGGGGCATGTGGATTCAGAAATCAATGAAGCCAAAACACTTTTTAAGTCTTTGATATGACAGCTTGAGAAAAACAATCACAGTTCTTGCTCCACTGGCTACACACACAGAACTTTTCAGGCATCTCAGCATTTTAACACATTTCAAAAACGCCATTTTCGAGGAAAGAGAGATTTATAGATTTGTTTCTAATCCCAGTATCTTCAATTCAGCATTTTCACCGGGAGCCGCATCTATACATTTAACTCGTGCTCAGGGTTGCCAGGGAAGCTGCCGACCTTACTAGGACATTGGAAGGAGGAGGCCGATGTAGGAAAGATACTGAAGCTCCCCAAAGAAATTCCTTAGGACATCAGTTAAATGCTGAGATGTCCTACAGATGAGCAGCTACTTAACCAGGGCATCTTAGGCGAGCTGAGCCCCTGAGCTGGGCTTCCAGAAAATGTCCTTGCCTCCTATCTCTGGGTACATGGTTTGTGGGAACCTCTCCCCCAAAAGGCTCGGACTCTGCCGGACAGGCGCCATTCACACGTTCCATCAGCTGGGGGCACTACTTCCTCCAGGTATGTGGAATGGTGATGTTCAACCCTGCTTACCCAGCAGAAACAGCTAGGGACCTTTAAAAATAATATTGATTTCCGTTGATTTCCACCTCAGGCCAACAAAGTTAGAATCACAGGAAGAGCTAGGAATGAAAACCCTGTTCAAATATAACATAAAGGTATAGCTCTAGGCGTATAAATATAAACTCAAACGGCACACCTGGGTGGCTCAGCCAGTTGAGCATCTAACTCTTGATTTTGGCTCAGGTCGTGATCTCAGGGTCGTGAGATGGAACCCCACACTGGGCTCCTTGCTTGTGCAGAGTTGGCTTGAGATTCTTTCTCCCTTTCCTTCTGCTCACCCCCGACCCCGCTATGGTGCGCTCTCTCTCTTTTTCTATCTAATAAATAATCTTAAATAAATAAATAGCAACTAAAATAGCCTTACTCCCAAATATGCTCCATTCTAGAGGGTAAAATGGTGAGTGTTGATATATTTATTTATTTACCTATTTAGCTTGAATTGCAGATCAGAACTCTCATTCATTTGTTCATCCACTCATTCCACCTTTGTTGAACACCTGGTTAACATCACGTACGACTCTCAAGGTGTCACAGTGCACTGGGGAAGACAGCAAGAGAACTAGCAACTTTTTTTTTTAAGATTTTGTTTCTTTACTTTACTTTATTACTTGTTTATTTACCTGACCGCATGAGTGCAGAGCCAAACATGGGGCTCAGTCTCATGACCCTTGAGATCATAACCAGAGCCAAAATCAAGAGTCAGACACTTAACCAACCGAGCTACACGGATGCCCCAAGAACCAGCAACCTTAACGCCCCAGAGGTGGAAATGCGGAACACTGCAAGAACACAGAAGAAGGGTTCCTATCCTTCATTTGGGGAGCATATGTCTTTTTTCTGCCCATCTCTGTCCTGTCCTCTCACCTTTGAGCCTGTACCCCCAATCATCATGCACTTGTGGCTGCCGAGTCTGGGTCAACCTTCCTTGCAATCCTTTACCAAGGCCAGATGCTCCTTTGAATAAATCTTGTGAGCACCTGAATGGCGTTTTCCTTTCTGATCTGGAACGGAGATTTCCAGAAAGAACAGGAAAAAACAACTGACATTCCTAAACCCCAAGGTTACATGGAAATTCAGAAGTGACACACTCTGAGTGGGTCTGAAACTAGAGAACAAGCTGACAAAACGGGTCCCATCTACAAGGAGGAAGCTGTTGCCACAGCACAAGACTTCTTTGGAAAAATACCATCCCAGAGCAGAGATGCCAAGGAGCACATGGAAAACCAGAGCTGGAGAAAACAAGACCACGCTCTGATCTGGAACCACAAAATAGTATTTATTCTTAGGGGACAGGTAGTAACTATCTTCTGTCACATCATCAGTGAGTACAATCGGCCTTTTTTTTGTTTTCCTGCACTATCAAGTATCCTCCATAAAATGAGCCACACAGACCAACCTCTTTTCTGGAAATGCTGAATCCCATAGCACCCCTTCTTTGGGTTTCTGGAATAAACACTGCTGTGTGGGTCCTTCGTGCTGTGCTGTGACTCGGCATGGTGGGAAAACTGCACTCAGTGTCAGCTCCATGACTCGATAACTGGATGATTTCAGGAAAGGCATCGAACCACTCTGGAAATGTACGTCCATGGCCTGTTGGCTGGGCATGATGATCACAGGACTGCTGCAGAGAATGAATGAAATGAGAGGAGCAGAGCTTTTGGTTCAGCATCGGGCACACAGTAGGTATTCAGGAAGAGCCACCAGGGGCTCCGCGGTCCAATCCCAGCCTGGGAAGGGGTCATCACGTAGCAACTTGGGATTTCTGGTTTCCTGCAGCAGTGCCCTGCTTATTTCTCCTTATCTAACAAATGAGAAAGCAAAGAACCTGCGTTTAATAAACAGTATCTCCCAGATCAGCCCTGTGTGACTGGTTCGGAGCAGATAAGGGACAATATCAGGAAGCTGACACACCAAACCCCAGCTCTCTCACACATTGTCAGGTTGAAAACGTCTGTAATATCCTGCTGCTGCGTATCTATTTAGACTCTTCACATTAGCACGGTGGAGCCAAGTTTTCAAAAACTCCGGGAGGCAAATGGAGAAAAATGTGACTTCCTCGCAGGTTACACAACATTCTTCTATTTCGAAGCCCTTTACTAGAGTCAGGCCGACCACTGTAAAGCGAGGCAGATGAGCAGGGAGGTGAGACGATGAGGCTTAGGCCTCTTTAAGAAACTTCAAAGTCGAAGAGAACCAGGGTACCATGCGGGAGCTCCGAATGAGGGCACATCCGGGGCCCAAGCCTGTCGGGATCAGGGATGAGCAGGGACAGCTGCTTCAGAGGTTGGAAGTTTTAAACAGCAAGTGCTCACCTCCAGGGCCAGTATCCACTTCCCATTCTTCAGGATGGCTCTTCCTGGGGCAGAAGGACCAACTAGGACGACTGACTGAGAGCCAGTCTGACGTAGACTTCTGACAGTTCACTGGGTTTCCAGAAATCAAGCTCCTGTGTCCTCAGTCCCCAAGAAAAATGGAGCCATTCGAACTTATTTAGCAGGCTTCGTCTGGAAGCAAAAGTGGATATGGGAGCACCTTCTCAACACCTGTAATGCTAACCTTTTCTTCTTTTGGCACTGACTGTGGAGTGGGTCAGTTTGGATATTACTTTTTTCCTGGCTTACCTTATTCAGAAGCACTGAGCTAACTATTTTCTTTCAAGATCAGGAATTTACTTCAGAAACAGGTCACTTCAAAATGACATGGGCACTCAAGGGGTCTGTCATATTCTCGATTCCCAGAAGTGAAAACAAAAGGAAATGATCACAGAGAGATACTGAAGAACCAAGGAAAAACAGAATGCAAAGTCCTCGTGCCTAATTGGTCACTAATTTTAAGGAGTGAAGGCTGTTAATCAGGAAAAGAGATACAATGTACCATAAACATGTTATTTTAACTTAAAACATAGACTTGCACATCACTTCATCAGGGCCTTCCCACTGGGTGTGGGTCCATTAATTTAGATGTGCGTTGTCCTTGCAAAAATAAAAAAAATTAAAACACATTACTCTGGTGGAGACGGCTCACTCTTCACCCAAATTTATTCTCCCCCGCTTCATAAGAAGAGACTGTAGTTCAGCGTGTTTCTGGCCCCAAATTGTACATTTCCCAGTCTCTCTTCAAGTGAGGCATGATCTCGTGCCTGAGTAGTTGTCAACAGAGTGTTTGTAAAAGTGATGGGTTTGCAACAGAGTGTTTACAGAGGCATCTGGGCTTAAGATAAAGGGAATGTCTTCTCCATGCTCTTTCTTCTTCCGGCTCCAGAACCCATAACGGGCTTACGACCATTTAGATAACAAGAGACCTTAAAGGTGCACAGGTCAAAATGATGAAAAAAACCTAGACCCCTGAATGCTTGCACACACAGACTTCTCTTGAATGCTAGGGAATGACCTTGAGTGCTCACATTGGATGACTATGTAGAAAAGCAAACAAACAAATAAAAATTGATCTTCCAGGAGCCACAGAATTATTACGAGGCCTCTTTGTTCACCAGCCTTAGTCTTCCCTCACAATTCAATCATCTGGGGTGTCCAGTTCAACTTGTTAATGTGGACTAAAAATGTCGAAATATATATATACAGGAAGTAATCGGAGGGTAGAATCCATCACATTTTGATTTTCCTTCCATTTCTTATAGATGTCTTCATTTTCACCCTCCTGTTTCATCCTTTTAGTAATATCTGACTAAATTCTTCATCACAAAACAACCCAGCGGGCACACATACATTGTGGCACACGCTGACCCTGGGTGTATCAGCCACTGCTTTCCCACAAACCATCCTCAAACTCCCGCGTCTGCGGTGAGCCATTCAGGCTGGGTTCTGCCAAGCGCCTCCCCGGGTCAGTTGCAAGCGGCCAGGAGGCTCCAATTCGCTTCCGGGGGTGGAACACGAGGCCTGAGGCAGAGGCGGCAAAGGGGCCATCATCCAGCAGACTGTCCTGTGCAGGGAGCCACAGTGCGCAAAGCCTCTTGACGACACATGTTAATTCTGTCACATTCTATGGTTCAGAGCAAACCCCAAGGCCACACTTGAAGGGCAAGGGAACGAGTGCCACCTGTGGGCGGAAAAAACTGCAGTGCTTGCAAAGAGGCACAGATACAGGAAGGGAGCTTGTTGTGAACATGTTTTCTAAACAGTCTTCCACAGACAGTAAACATACAACCCGAGGGGTGGGGGATGAAGTGAATGAGAACGTCTCCAGAGTAACACGCTAGCCAAGAATGTGCCAGTGGGCGCCAAGCATGTCACTCAAGATGACCTGCAGGAGGGATGGAGATCACCTGCTCTTCTAGGAAAAACATGAACCAGATGCCATTTAAAAAGAGTTCTTGCTATTTCCAAACTTGAGAAGTTTTAGAGCAAGAAGAACTGCTTTTTGCTCTCCAAGTTACAAACCATCAAGGATAAGAATGGCAGAGAAGGTTGGTCGGGGCTCACTAAATGTCCCATGTGCCTATGACATTTCCATGCTCCCTGCCTTTAGAGTGGGGCCGTGGGACGAGTCCTGACTAATGAACTCTATTACTTCTGGGCTGAAACACAGTGTGCCTCTTCAGTGTCCCCTCTTCCCTTCTAGCAAGGACCTTGAAATCCACGCATACCAGATGGTAGAGCTATAAGATTAAGGAGGGCCATCCAGTCTAGAATAAACTTTGCATGAGTGAGTAACAGCACTGTGATGAGTTACACCACTGACTTCGAGATTTATCTTGAACATCTGCAAGTCTATCCTGATTTACTCAAACGGTAATGCTTGCTTGAACATGCACAAGACCTCAAGGGAGGCCAAAATAATCTGTGTGGTGCATCCATCCATGCTCCAGAATCAGAATTCACTGATTAGCACATGGAGTTCTTAAAAGAGAGTCCCAGGAACACAGAATTACTATAATGTTAAGTGAGTTATATTCCCAAAAAGGAACTTTTTTTTTTTTTTTTTAGGAGAGAGTTCTTTGACGAGATCCATAGTCTCATCAAATGAAATAAAATGAAAAAATGACTTGAAAGACCATTCTATGAATGCCCAAAGTCACCCCTAACTCTGCAGCCTGGGTGGGGGGTGAGGGGATGAAGACCTCTGGTAGGTGGGAAGTACACAGTGCTCCTATTTTCGCTTTACAAGAAATAAATTCCATTACTCAGGACCACTGGACACTGACTCAACCTGTAGACCAAACACCATTTCAACAAATGGAAGAGCAGGGAGGGGCCTCATTTCACATCAATACACTGAGAGTAAGAAAAACTCTACTTGTACCATAGACCCTTTGACAAGGCTCCTGACCCCACCTCACCCATCCCCTGAAAGGCATGTTACTCTCACAACCACAGCTCCTTGACTATGAGTAGGAAAGACCTTGGTCAAACCCTGAATACAAAAGTTCCACATGCAACATTCTGTGGAAAGTTTCAGGGAGGCAGACAGTTCATTTGGGGTGAGTGGGCTCTCCGCCCTGGGATGCCTTTTTGTCTTCTTTTGGGTGGAGAGGTTGAACATCAACTTCATTATCAGGAGATTTAGAATAGGAAAAAGCAGCAGATAAATGTGTTTGTCCATACTGTATCCTAACAGTACAGCAACTATAAGTATTCTGGGACACTGAAACTAAGCACGAATTTCAAAACATTAATAAGTCCTCAGAGGTTTGAGCTTCTTCCTCCACCACGACATCACCTGGGATGACCTCCCTCTAAACCTGTAAGATCTCCCCAGCCTGGTACCTCTGGGAAAAGTGGGGAAAGGATCAACTCTAATGTACGTAGGTGAACAGAGCTTTAAATGAAAAAAAGGCAACTAGTTGAGGAGGCTTGGCTTGGAGGAGGATAAGCAGAGAAGAGAAAGGCAAGCAGAGAGAGGAGGCCCATGATCTCTTGGCTGGACTCTTCTCAGACACCAGGCGCCATGATTGGCTCCAGAGCCCCAGTCACCCAACAACACAGATCGCACTGCACTCTCCCCAGATTACAAGAAATGCCAGCGTCCCTTCTCCCAGGTATAAGGAGTGAAAGACCTAACTGGTGGAGCGCAGGCAGTGGTGAACAAACACAAGCAAAGACCAGGAAGGTACAGTCATGGACCTGTCTGTCCAAAGCCGTGCCAGTCTCGACCCCCACACGACCCCCAGCCAGCTGCCTTCCTCCCTAGATCTGGGCTCCGCCCGGTGGCCCTTGTCCTGCCTCACCCCGCTCAAGCACAATTACTTTTTACAAAATTTGTCTCCTGCCCCTAAAAAAGGCAGTAACAAAACCATTCTACGTGGGAGGGAACTAAACCGGGTACTTTTTAACCTCGGGCATGGCCCCTGGCACAGCCAGCTCTCTGAGTACAGGGGTTGGCGACTGCAGCCATAAGGATCTGGAGGAAACTCTGAACCCTGAGAAGCTGGAGGACATTGTCAGATCCGCTGTCCAAATCTTCCCCACTCCTCAGAATCCACTCTCAACGCCAATTCTGTAAAGTGGTCTCAAATACTTTGCCTGGAAGAAGCCTCCCCAAGGACCTCATCGGAAGTTTTCTTAGGGCATTTCTCATGTCTTCCCTTTTAAAAATGCTTTCTCTCTCTTCTCAGATTTCCAAGTCCGGGAAAGCAGGGCTCACACAAGTGTATTCTTTGGATCCCCCGCAGGGCTGAGAAGGGTGCCGTACCCTGACCAAATAGATGAGTGCAGGAGGCCCAGGCCAGCCTGGGGGAGAGAGAATGAAAGGGAAGCTGAGGCAGGAGAGACGCGTGGAGGGGGAGGGAGGAGACTCACGTTTAGGGCTCAGGAGTGGTCGTGGCCAGAATCCGTAATGCCCACAGCTCTCCTGGGAAGGTTTGTGGCCCTGCCTTGGGGGAGATGCTGCCCATTTTTCCTATTGGGAAATTTGAAAACATCTCCACATTTTCTTACCTAACCTCCCATTTTACTTTCCTCTTTTCTACTGTAGGTTCCATGGCATCTGTACGGTATGACTGCTCTAGTTAAACATCTTCTAGGACACAAAGTTAAATCAATAAATTACTGGATACCTACTGTGCAAGGCACTGTATGGAACTAAAGGTCATGGTGCTTCCAGATTTTACCAACTGAGTGTCAAATAAAACAGGGACATTTTCCAACCTGAGAAACTATCAGGTTCATTCCACTAACACCCAGAAATGATTTGTCATCACTTGAGTGAACATTTCCCTGGTTCAAGCACTCTTCTTTGTGAGTAAAAGCCTTTAGATACTCAATGACAAGAGTACGGTGAAAATGGAAGACTCATACACTTCTGGCAGCATCATCACCAAAGAAAATATTCATGTGACCACATAATTTCAATCCTGAGACTATATTCTTTGGCAAAAAAATCAAAGAAGGAAAAATATAGATATTATAAAACCATATTTAAGACCCTAAAATGGAAGCCCAAATGTCGATAATAGAAAAATTATTTAATAGCTTTATGATTAGTTTGACTATAATATGTATACATTCATAAAAATGGAAATTTTTAGATATATAAAATATTTTTAGATAATATTAGATGAGAAAAGCAGACTTCAAAGTTTTATGAGTCGTGTGGATATGACCATGCAAAATTCTGTGTGCATATCAACAAGATCAGAAAGGCAATACTAAAGACAAAAGCAGATGTGTTAGGATAGTGGATTATTTTTAACTTCATACTACTGAAAATAGGGGTGCTACCTGGCAGCATTCTACAGGGACGAAAGGGAGGGCGGAAGGGAAGAGTAAAGGGGGAAGAAAGATCGACTATCTCCAGATGAGATTCACTAACAGTGAATCTCAGATTCATTGTTCCAGTTTCCATTCTCAGAGCCACCTGGGCACCCCCAAAGTGATTTTTTAAGAACTTATACGTACTATCAGTATAGGAACACATTAGAGAAAAATGATTTTTAGTGGCTTCTTAACTCATATCAGTAATTAGGTTCTAATATCAGCCCTTACAAGAAGCAGCTACATATGTCCCAAAGCTTGGACATCTCACTGAATCACCTACAAATAAAAATGTAAGATTTGACATATTCAACCTTGTACAGAATGAGTATGTAAAAGTGTGTATTATATACAATAATATATGGCATATAATATGTACGAGGTAAGTGACAACTAACTTTCTCAATTTTTCCCTTCTTTTATACTTACAGTGTTGACAGTTAAGGGTTTATTTTTTTCAAGATTGCTCCCGAAGGCAGACCTCCCAGAAACAGAGCTGTTCTTCTGCAAAGCTCCAAGGAAACTAGCTCAGACCCACCGTTGGAAGCAATATACCCTGGTCAAGCATAAGATTTGGACTTCAGTTCCCCGTCTTGCCAGGCTGGAGCAGAGGCGGCTAATCCTGGTATTAGCTGGCCACAAACATTCTAAAAGATTTGGCCCACAGCCCCTCTCCTTGCCACATCAGGGAAGAGTTAGTGATTCCCTAATCTTGGACCTAAACAGCCCACAGCTTTTTTCCCCTCCCTGGAGTCTGCTGCCTGATCCTCCCAGATCATCAGGCCCAAGCTAGAAGGTCAAAGCGGACAGACGCACTTTGCCCTGCTCCTGTCCCTGTGGGTGTCCCCAGGGAGCACTGCTCCAGCAGGTCTAGCGTGTGCTCCTTGGCCATTTGGCTTTGTTTGCCTGAAAAGCATATACTTGAATGTATGTAAGTTAGGATATGGCCCTCTCACCTCCTCTCTAGTTTTGTTAATGACATGACTGTCATTCATGGACATTCTAGTATCCAATTATCTTTGCATTCTGAAGAGAAATCAAACTAGGCCATTAAAGCTCTAGCTATAAATACAGGTAGATGGACATCATAAGCTGCCAGATTTTCATTCATATCTGACTCCTTTAGCTTGGAGCCCAAGATTAGACTAACTTTATAATGTGAATTAAAGAACATTCACTCTTTTGTTCTCTTAAAGAACTGGCCCAAGAATGGAATTATGTTCCACAAATATTTGGAAGAATTTACCTATAATGCAGGTGATTTAGGACTGTAGACTTTTCACTACTGATTCAATTTCTGTAAGGATGAAGTTATAGCATGGCACTCTGAAAGCCTTAGGTGACAAGTTCTGTTCTCATCAATACCCACCGTTGCATATTTCCCTACCAGAGTATAAGCTCCAAGGAGGAAGCAACTGTGTTGGTCATGTTGACCACTGTGTTTCCACATCATAGCACCAGCCTGAAATATATTTGTAGAGTTAATACATTGTTAAATAAAACCTCAAGAGAATCTATCAAAAGCTATTAGAAATACTAAAAATATTTAATAAGAAAAAGTCAACTACAAAATAAGTATGGAAAACCTTCTTAAATGTCAGTATTTACTAGTTTAAAAATATTCTGGAATCAAAATTTCCACTTGCATTAGCAATGACTAATGAGAAAACTAAAAACATGTCTGAGGGACACAGAATAGTTAAATAACTGAGCAGACATACACATTCTGAAAGTGGACAGCTATAAAGAGGTCATTGTTTTACAGATTAATCCACAAGTTTAAGTTGGCTTCAAGTAAAATAGTCTAAAGAAGAGGAGACAAATTATAAAGAATTACAAAGCTAAAAAAAAAAGTGTAACAGGGGCTCCTGGGTGGCTCAGTGGGTTAAAGCCTCTGCCTTCAGCTCAGGTCATGATCTCAGGGTCCTGGGATCGACCCCTGAATCGGGCTCTCTGCTCAGGGGGGAGCCTGCTTCCCCCTCTCTCTCTGCCTGCCTCTCTGCCTACTTGTGATCTCTCTCTCTCTAATAAATAAATAAAATCTTTAAAAAAAAGTGTAACAGCATAAGATCAAAAAAGTAGATAAATGGAAAAAACAGAAAGCTATATATACATACACACACACACACACACACACACACACATATATATATAATGCCAATATATATAATGGCAGCAGTAACAATGATAGCAACTACTCACATGGCACTTACTAGGTGCCAGGTACTACTGTTCTACATGATATATATGTGTGTGTATATACATATAATGAATGAATGTATTTATTTATTTATTTAGGGAGAAAGCAGGTGCACACGAGCAGGGGGAAGAGCAAAGGGAGAGGGAGAGAGAGAATCTTAGGCAGACTCTGTGCTGAGCACAGAGCCCAATTCAGGACTTGATCCCATGATCCAGAGGTCACAACCTGAGCCAAAATCAAGACTTGGAAGCCCAACTGACTGAGTCACCCAGGCACCCCATGTGTTATATATTTTATCTTTAAAACAACACTGGAAGGTAAAGTATTATTATTATCTCATCCTATTTTCCCAGACGGAAAAACTGAAGCCAAGAACAGGGATGGTGGAAGGGGCCAGGGTCCGTATATAGACCTTTATGCAATCCCTGTGTTTATATACAATGCCCATGTCCTCTGTCCAGTCCAACATCCCCAAGCTATCAGCCTCTGTGAGATTAAAACTCCCATCTCCTGGATGTGGGTGGTGTCCTGGGGGGATGGCAATCATCAGGAGGTCCCACTTAGTGTACAGACTTCCAAGCAATCCTACTCTCTATCCCCACACTTTTCTAAGATACTGGACACCTCCAATCCCTAAAGCTCTTAGAGTTTCCATGGCTTTTTGGCCTCCTCCTCTGCAGACAACTTGTGTTTCAACGTTCTTCCCTTCAATTGATCTGTTAACATTTATCTTAATGTTTTTCCACGTTCTAAAATTTCTATGAAAGTCTCATCCCTCATTGTCTCTGGGACTAAGTTCATAGGTTTTGACTTTGTTGATTTCTTTACATTTCTTAATTGAGTTGAGATAGCCCAGATAAACTTGTATTTGCAATATAACATATGCAACCAGAAGTCTGCATATTAACTTAGTGTAAGGAAGTTATCAATAAAGAACACAAAGATTTATGTTAAATAATGTGTATTGCTTCATAATTTATAATGGCAAAAAATGAGAATGGTCAAAATACCTAACAGTAAAGGATTAACTCAAGAAGTTATGGTACATCTGTGATGACCAAGTAGTTGTGCCATTCAGATCTTCTTCAACACAATCTTCTGCGGGGGGAGCAGAGTTGACCAGAAGCCTCCTGCTGTCATCCCACTGGATCCACCCAATGTCTGTGTGGGGGCCATGCTTCCTCCCTGCTGCCCCCAACCACTGACTAAACATGGTGCAGGTACCAGAGCCAGGCCATTCTGGTCCAACACAAGAATGGCCCAATGGGCAACCTTTGCCCCGGGACCAACTTCCCAACAGCCTGGGCAAGACCCCAGAAGTATGCTGCTCTTCCTACCCAAACCTTCCTTCCACTCTCCTTTCCCTGCTCCCTGTCCCTTTGTCCTTTACAGGGACTTCTCCTGTACATTTCCTGTATGGTCAGTCCTGGCATCTGCTTCTTGGAGGACCTAACCTGACAGAACACTCACTCACCAAATATTAAGGCAATTTTCAAATCTATTTATAAGAAATACACAGGATAGAAAAAATGGGATATGATGCTATCAAAAGTGCCAGTATTCCAAATGTATATGCAACATGAACCTAGTTTTGATTTTATTAAAAAGAAGATA
>CM053607.1:91649059-91698934 GCA_028646535.1 Procyon lotor | reverse complement strand
GCTGCTAAACACGGGTCATACAAATGATATGAATGTGTATGTACTTTCTATAGTGTAGGAATATCTCATCTTAAATCATACAGAAGAGGTTTCTCAGAAATCTGTGAATTTGGGAAGATTTTACATGGCTTGAAGGAAAGGGACATTTGGTGCAGCCAGAGCAGTGAACTGGGAATCACTCTATGTGGCCACTCCAGGGGGAGATGTACCCCACTTTCCCAGGCACAATTGATCACTAGTATTGTTATCCTTGAGGGGCAGTATGACTAGGAGGAGGCTTCTCAGATGCTGGCCATATTCTGCTTCTTGCTTTGGTGCTGATGACATGGGTGTGTTCATTTTATGAACTTTATGTGCTTTTCCACATGTGTGGAACACTTTAATAAAAAGTTAAAAAAATGTTTGGTGTCTGATATTAAGGAGGAAATGACGGTCGTGATTTTGGTAACAGTAGCAAAGACAAAAACCCCTTCCCTCCTATTCCCATCATATCCTGTGCACACCTCCACTGCATTTCCCACGTTATATTCGAATTGTGTTATGTAACTGGCATCATTATTAGACCAGAGCACCACTAGAATAGGGAAGGAGATAGTGGGCAGAAAATGTTTAGAGTGGTGCCTGGCACTGGTTTGAGCTCCCTAGTTGACTGTTTAGTAAATCAACAATTTAATGAAAGGGGAAATGGATATTGGTTTTTACTCTGCATGTGGGTAACCACGTTGTATTGCCCCCCAAACCTTGCTAAGTCTACTTGTCATGTAGAAAGAGAAGAGATTTCAACAGAGGATGGCTAAGACTCTCCTGTTTGAAAGTTCTATGAGATCATATTAAAAATACAGTATAAACACCAGAAATACTTTAGAATACTTTCTAACCATATCCCATGGTGATTGAAATTAGTGAAAAAAAAGGATAACCCCAAAAATGAAAACTGCAAATAAAAGATGGTTTTAAAATGTAAGTAGGATTCTGATTTATGAGAATAAAAACTGAGTTAATCTTCTGGGTGTCCTATTTATCAGCTTAATTCAGTCTTCCATTTTCTTTAAGAGAAAAGCATTTTATGTAACTTGAATTTGTGATGATAAAGCAAAAATAAAAAATAAGCCATTTTCTCTCCTAGGAAAATGTGCTTCTAGACAGGAAAGAGTAATAGAGACTGGATTTTTCCTCCCACCTAAAAATTGGATAAACTGGAGGAAACACTGATTTCCAGACATTGTGTACCAGGTGGTGTAGGACACTTATCTCTGAGAGTGGGAAGCCAGGTGTTGTTCTTTAAGACGAGGGAAGAGTGATCCCCCAGGTGGCTGAGAGATCATCGTCAGAGCAAGGGCTAGGAGCCTGAATGGCTCCAAAGGATGGGATTGCCACTATAGTTCAGAGGACCAAGGTTCCCCCTCCAGTGTCTCAGTGGGGGTGGGAGGACCCTGCAGAGAACTGGGACATGTGCAGGGTCCTAGAAGAGAGCTGCGATGTGGGCAGCACCCCATCCAGACACAGGGGTGGGGCTCCCATTCCAATGGGTCCAGAAGACAGCATTGAGCCAGATGGTGTTGTTATTGAGCCTCAACGCCTAACGTAATTTGCCCTGTTAGGTTTTGGACTCAGAATCTCTCTGTTACTCTTCACTTCTTTTTTTCTTTCTCTTTTTTTAAAATGGGGAGGTCTTTCCTTAGCCTATCCCACCATCGTATTTGGCAGCACCTAACCTGTCTGGTTTCACAGGTTGGCACCTGGAGGGGAGTTTGGCCTCAGGGTGAATTATCCTTCCATTGCTATCCAGATCTGATTTATATGACACGTGCATGAGACTTTGGAGTTGAAACTTAGAGCTGATGCTGGAAAAAGACAAGATTTTGGGGGATAATGACTGTATTAATATTAGTTACGTATTCATGTTGGTGGTGAAATGAATGTATCTTGGATCTGAGAAGAATATACGTTTTGGAGTTCAGAGGTTGGAGTGCTGTGGACTGAATGTTTGAAAATTCAGGTCTTGAAATCTAATCCCCAGTGTGGTGGTATTAGGATGTAGAGTCTTTGGGAGGTGATGAGGTTAGAGCATGAGATTAGTGCTCTTATCAAAGAAACTCCGAGAACTCTTTGCCCCTTCTGCTGAGTAAAGATACAGTGAGAAGACAGTTGTTTATGTGAGGAAGTAGGCTCTTATCACATACTGAATTTGCTGGTACCTTGATTTTGGAACTCCCAGCCTTCAGAACTGTGAGAAATAAATGTTTATTGTTTAAGATTCTTAATATATGGTGTGTATGTGTATGTATATCTATCTATCGATCCATCCATCATCCATCCATCCATTCAGTAGCAGCCTCGATGGGTGAAGACATCATCCCTTAAACATAGCAAGTGAGGCCCCTACCCATGCTCTGGTCTTCTTTCCCATTCCCCTTCCTCAATACCCTTACCCTATAGGTTAATAACTTTTTCCCCATGGCTGACTTGTCTAAAAGTGGAGAGAATAGTTGTACTGCTTATAACTACCAATCAAGAGGGAAGGACAGAAATCAGCCCATCAGCTGGAATTGAGTTAGACATTTCCCCCACCCCGTGTTTTATAAATAAGTCCTTAAATCTGTTTCAGTATTAGAAAAACTGTGCTTTAACTTTTGAATGTCAGATGTTATCTTGTGTACGTGTTAGGGCCTTCCCCCAATATTTCTAGTTCTCTTCCCTTCCATCCCATAACAGGGCTGTATTTCTCGGCCATGTTGTACCTAACTGGAGCCAAACGATCAATCTGGGCCAAAGAATTACGAGAAGTGACACATGTCTTTTCCAGGCTGGAACATTGAACCATTGATGTGAGATCATCGGACTTCTTTATCCTTTGTGTGTTGACCTGTAATTTCAGGGAAGGTAGCTGTTTTGCCAGCCTGAGTTCCTGAATGATGGTGATGAGCACAGCCTCCCAGCTTATCTGTGGTTGGACACAAAGTATGACTGGAAAATAGACCTTACATGTTTTAAGCCACTAGACCTTCTTTCCACATAAGAATGGTATTTGTTGCATGGAGCACTGGCTGTGGTGCAGTAACACTTGTAACACTGAAAAAATAAAATGTATTTGGGAAAAAAACAAATAAATTATATATCAGAATGAAAAAAAAGAAGTATTTGTAGGACTAGGTGATAGGTTTTCATAATTTTTTAAAAATGTGGATCTTTTAATAATGTAAATGGTAGAGAAAATTTAAAGCTTTAGGAAATTTTTTTTTTTTAAGACATGGCGTGGTAAAACAGAAAACACATTAGCTTTAGACTTAGACTGGGGTCAGATCAGCTTTGTTACTGCAAGGGCAAGGCAGGTAATTCCTTGAGCTCCTCAGATGAAGAGGATGTACCGGTGTCTGCACTACTGTGATTTTTAAGTGAGATGATTTTTTTTTTTTTAGAGATTTTATTTATTTATTTGACAGAGAGAGATCACAAGTAGGCAGAGAGGCAGGCAGAGAGAGGGTGAAGCAGGCTCCCTGCTGAGCAGAGAGCCCAATGTGGGTCTCATTCACAGGAACCTGGGATCATGACTTGAGCCAAAGGCAGAGGCTTTAACCCACGGAGCCACCCAGGCTCCCATAAGTAAGACCATTCTATGTGAAGTGCCTGGCACAAGAATAATAATAGTCAACATGTATTTACTACCTAGTGCATTTTAGGCTCCAATATAAAGTCTTCATACAAACTGCTATGCAGGGACTTGTGTTCTCTCGCAATTTATGACCTGTGGTGTGACTATATATGCAGATGGGATCTTTGAGAGGTAATTAGGGTGAGATGAGGCCATGAGTGTGGGGCCCTTGTGATGGTATTAGGAGCATTACAAGAAGAGGGGAGAGAGACATGGGAAGGTAGTGAAAATGCAGTGGTCTGTAAGCCAGGAAGAGGGTCCTTACCAGGAAGCAGATCCTACCAGAACCTCCATCTCGGACTTCCTTGCCTCCAAAACCATGAGAAAATAAGCTTCTATTTAAAGCACCCAGTCTCTGGGATTCTGTTACGACAGCCCAAGTAAGCTAACATGTACTCATTCATTTCGTCATCATAACAGCTCTCTGAAGTAAGTCCTGTTCTAATTCTCTTTCTACAGAGAAACAAACTGAAATTGAAGAAAGTGACTTGCCCAGGGTCACAGTGATTGCACCCCATGCAGTCAGAGTCCAGACACGGGCTCTTAACCATTGTGTGGTATATGAAAACACAAGAGCAAATTCTCAAACATAAGCTACCTGTTAACACTGACAGACTCATTGGAGGAGGCCCCCTGCCTGCTCAGTGAAATGCCCTCATGTTCCATGTTTTGGCTCCTCATGAGACAAGGTTTAGCACAGCTGGTGTAGTCATTTGGTTGCTCACTTACAGTTATAGGGTGGAAAACAGTAACTGTTGGTTTTGAGCCCAGAGAATAGGCCTTTGGAGCTGTGGGGTTGGGGGATACTCAACTTAGACTTGGCCCTTTAAAAATGAGATTGACCCCAAGTGTCTGAACATGAGTTCTTTATATCCCAGTGTGGGTAGCGGCAAGAAACACAACAAAATGGTGCCCATGACCTTGAAATCAAAGTTCCCAGGGATGCACATTTCTAGACTCATGAGGCTCAGCCGACTGAGTAGTTGTGCATTCACTGGTTCCTTCTTCCTGCCTCTAAACGTAAAATTGGTCTTTGTGTGGACACGATACTAATGTCATTCTCTTTCACCTGCGTACAGATGGAGCATACAAAGGACCCCGATGGATTTGTGGTGACTTGAGGACAAGGTTTCAGCTGGAGATTATACGAACCACTGACTCAGTAGGCCTCTGAGTTTGAGTTCTATGAAGGTAAGTATACAGTGTTTTCCATAAACACTAAATTAAATGCAAACATATTTTTATATTGTCATCACTTTAAAGAGTTTTATCTTTCAGAGTGAAGAATTATCTCTAATTTAGAAATTCAGTCCATGCTTCACTTAGAAGAGTGTTTGTTTTTCTAAATCTAATCCTCAGAAATCAGCCGCAAGCTTCCCAAATATTTCAATCTTGTTAATGATGCTTGCTTTAAATTCAAATCCCATTTCTCAATATCTCTTTGAAATAGTCAAGAAGCCCTGTCATTTTCCAGCTATTCCTAGTATGTTAAGAGGATTTCGAAGCTATCTATTAATGAGCCCTGCTCCCCTGTCTGTCCCCACTGCAATTCTCAACAGTAGGAAGAAGGGTGAACACTTACTTGGCCCTGGGTTTGGGGAAGGAGGGTGGACTGAGCAAGTCCGAGATGCTATTAGGGATTGAAATCAAGGGTATATGGGTTACAAGTGTGCTACCTGGAGGTCACTTTCTTATTTTATTTATTTTTTTATTAACATATATTATTTGACCCAGGGTAAATGTCTATGAATCATCAGGCTTATACATTTCACAGCACTTACCATAGCACATACCCTCCCCAATGTCCTAACCCAGCCACCCTATCTCTATCCCCCTACCTCCCAGCCATCCTTAGTTTGTATCGTGAGTTTAGAAGTCTGTTATGGTTTGTCTCCTTCCTGATCCCATCTTGTTTCATTTCCCTTTCCCAACACCCCGACCCCCTGCCCTGCCTCTCAAATTCTTCCTATCAGATCATATGATAACTGTCTTTCTCTGATTGAGTTATTTCGCTTAGCATAATACTCTCTAGTTCCTACGTTGTTGCAAATGGCAAGGTTTTGTTTCTCTTGATGGCCGCATAGTATTCCATATATATATATATATATACATATATATATATATATATACATACACACACACCATATCTTCTTTATCCATTCATCCATTCATCATCTATCCATTCATCTAGCAGTTTTGGGGTGGAGTCTTTTGGGTTTTCCACATAAAGTATCATACCATCTGCAAAGAGTGAGAGTTTGACTTCTTCTTTGGCAATTTGGATGCCTTTGATTTCTTTTTGTTGTCTGATTGCTGAGGCTAGGACTTCTAGCACTATGTTGAATAGCAGTGGAGATAGTGGGCATCCCTGCCGTGTTCCTGATCTTAGGGGAAAATCTCTCAGTTTTTCCCCATAGAGAATGATATTCACTGTGGGTTTTTCATAGATGGCTTTGATGATGTTGAGGAATGTACCCTCTATGTCTACCCTGTGAAGAGTTTTGATCCAGAAAGGATGCTGTACTTGTCAAATGTTTTTTCAGCATCAATTGAGAGTATCCTATGGTTCTTGTTCTTTCTTTTATTAATGTAATTTCATTAATGTATTGTATCACATTGATTGATTTGTGGATGTTGAAGCAACCTTGCATCCCAGGAATAAATCCCACTTGGTCGTGGTGAATAATCCTTTTAATGCACTGTTGAATCCTATTGGCTGGTATTTTGGTGAGAATTTTTACATTTGTGTTCATCAAGGATATTGGTCTGTAATTCTCCTTTTTGATGGGGTCTTTGTCTGGTTTTGGGATCAAGGTAATGCTGGCTTCATAAAATGAGTTTGGAAGTTTTCTTCCATTTCTATTTTTTGGTACAATTTCAGGAGAATAGGTATTAATTCTTCTTCAAATGTTTGGTAGTGGAGGTCACTTTCTTGAGGGTAGATATTTGCTATTTGGCTTTGGAATGATAGAAGAAAAGATGGTTAAGAGAGACTATTGAGTGAGTGTTCACAATATGCATGGCTTTGGGCTAAGTGCACAGAACTCGTGTCCAATCCTACAGTAATCCCATGGGTAAGTATTATAATTGCTTACCATTAATAAATTGTAAGCATTAATTGCTTACAGAGAAGGCTGAGAGGGGTTAGATAACTTGCTTATTTAGGAGAAGTAAGGTTGCAAAACTGGTTAGTGGCACAGACAGGATTTGAACCCATCTGTCTGAGCCCAGCATGTTAGTTTGTAGCCCCAGCGATGCTCCATTCCATTGCATTGGGGGGGTCAACCGAAGGTACCAGAAGGAAGCATTTCTTACTTCCATAGACGAAAAATGACAAGATGCTATTTTTCAACATTAATTCAGCAATCATTTATTAACCATCAAAGATATGTGGGACTCTCAGAAGAATATTAACCTCTGAGAGGGGTGGTGTGTTAGAGGCACTTAGTTAGGAGTACTGTTATGAGCACTCTGTTAGGGGCACTTGCATTTTCAGACATGGACTCTAGTGTAGCAGAATTTTCTTTCCTTTTGCCTATGTCAAGAGCCAGAGTATAAACAAAAGATCTCTCTTCTATTAGGGAAGGAAGTGCTGAGACAGTCATTTGAAGTTTAAACAGTTTTTCAAATCTTCCCAAAGATTCCCTGGGGATGTTGCAAAAATCAGTTCAGTAAGTGTTAAATAAGTGCTGACAGTATGCCGAGCAGAGCAGAGGATTTGTACTGAGGAGACAGAGGTGATTAAGATGTCTTTCCTGTCCTTGAGGGGCTCTCAGTCTAATGGGGGCCATTTTTGTGTTCCAGGTGAAAATAGAGAGATTATGTCACACACAGAAATAGATAAATGTCGGAGTGTCTCTACTCCAAATAGGGTTTGTACATCAGTACGTAAACATCTGCAGTATTGCATGGGAAAACAAATGTAACATTATCAGTAAAAGGGAGTGGGCTGGAGAAAAGGTCAGGATGATAGGATTACTCCTGGAAAATTATTTGTACATTGTGTGCAGGTTTTTGAAGTCAGCTGGTCTTCAGCTTCCCAATTGTCAGAGCAAACAGGGAAAGATGATCAGTCACAAGGCTCGTGGTGGCCACAGAAACAAACCTGCTTCTCAAGAAAGGTGGATGTTTTTCCTGGTTTTAAAAACTGGGAAAATTTTTTACTCTGTATCTACCCTAAAGGAGAGCTGTGTGAAAAGTTGACACCCATGTCCTCCACTTCACAGAATGTTCCAGTAATAAACACGATTGCTTTTTCCAAGTGGCAGCTTATTAGCACACCAGCTAAGTTAATAATGCCACAGTGACATTCCAGAAAGAAGCATCCATTGGAGCCAAAGTGGTCAGTCCAGGGCCAGGCTGACTATTGCTCTCATATAACCTGGGGCTGGAAATTCACCTCAGGGGATGTAATCTGAGGTGATCTCTGGAAAAGAGGTAGCTGTTGCACTTTTTTTAGACCAGGTTCACTCAACCCCAGGCTTATGGCAGCTTGATCACCTGTTGGTGGGTTTTTGGTGGTTGGCATGTGTTTTGGAGTGAGGCAGGCATTTGTCTCTGCTCTGTTACTCAAGCTAGGTCAGTCTGAGTGATTGGCTTACCCCTCCTAAGCTTTATTTTTCCTCTTCTATGAGTTGGGAGAGTAATATGTCCTTCACAGGTTCATTGGGAAAGCGGGGGAGACTATGTGCACATTCACAAAGCTCTGTGCTCAGGGCAGAGCAAACACTCATTTAAGAATGGTTAGCAAGTCACAATTGCTGCTGATTTGGGTAAAAGTATTCCTTATCTTTTTTACATTGCAGAGGGATGGATGCCCTTTTTTGACTTTAGTGTCATCAAAGACTTTTATGACATTAGTATATTTTGCTGCATTTTGTCCCTACTAAGGATTTAGTGTAGCATTTCTAATGCCTTCTTTAATTTTGAGTAATTTTTTATATAATGCTAAAACTTTTTGCTGAAATCCAGGACATACACCAGATCATCTTAGGTTTATGAAAGAGAATGTAAAACCAAATGAAACACAAGTTCTCCAGACCAACAGATGTTTCCCTAGGCTTTACCAAGACCCTGGGTTAGCATCTAGTAGAAAACCATATCCAGGGGCACTTGGGTGGCTCAGTTGGTTAAGCATCTGCCATTGGTTCAGCTTGTGATCTGGGCTCCTGAGATTGAACCCCACATGGAGCCCCGCATCAGGCTCTCTGCTTGGCGGGGAGTTTGCTTCTCCCTATGCCCCCCACCCGCTGATGTGCTCTCTCTCTGCTCTCCCCCTCTCTCAAATAAATAAATAAATAAATAAATAAAATCTTAAAAAAAAAAAAAAGAAAACGACATCTATAACTTAAAGAAATGCATTAGAGACCTGGGAGGCTGTGGGTCTAATTTTAATTAAAATTAAGATTTCCAGAAGGAGTAATTTTGTTAATGTCCTTGGTTAATAGACAAGTACTAATTTGCATATCTGGACAATACAAACTCAAAGCAGGTGATGAAGCCTTGCAGTATAAAAGGCTCAGAAGGCAAATTGCTGGCTGACCTCTATCAGCCATGTGTCTAGTCCACAGGCCTGTACCTCTTCAAATGCTCATAACTGTAAATGTGTGCCCGCTCTGTTTTTCTAATCCTGGCTCTTTTTTTCTCCCTCTCAGCACAAGTCTCTCTTGAGTCTCTTAAGTCTTTTGTGTAGCTCCCCTCAGGTTAGGTGACCCAGAGGCCAGCTAAGCCTCTGATTCACTCTCAGTTCTCAGGGAATTCATTCCCAGACTTGTCTCAGTAGATACTCAGGGAGATGTGGGTCACATGACATGGTTTCTCATGTCTGAGTGTCTCTACTCCAAATAGGGTTCATACGTGAATACGTACAGTTTGAATTTCAACAACTATTTGTTGGAAATCAGAGCCCTGTAGCTATGAGTTGGATGCGTCCAGGATGGCATGTGGCATTGCATAAGGTCACACTGTGCCATTCCTATTTCATAGTTTGATTTGGGTGGTAGACTGGAGGACATCTCATTAAGTGTGCAAATTAGATCATGATAAATAAGTGGCTTGAGGACTTGGGAGAGAACGATTAGATTGCAGAGTAACCTTAGAGAATGAGTCAGACATAGAGGAAAGTTAAGCAGGATTTTATGAACATACACAAATACAAACACACACACACACACACATGCACAAAGAGAGCGAGTGAGAGCGAGAGAGGGAGAAAGAGAGACTGAGATCATTACATCCTGTGTATCTTTCAGTGCTTGGCACAGAGTAATCACAGAATAAATATCAGTTTAGTTGAATTATTCTAATGAAGATTCCCTCAAAAAGATAAGGACAACCTTTCTAGCAGCCTGGTTCACAAAGATATCCAAAGTTAAGGATTTTTTTAATCAACTAAAAAAAAAAAAGCAAAAGCAAACTACAATTTTCACCTATCTTCAGTGTTAGTTGTTTTAGTTGCTAAAGTGAAAACATTTTTCAGAACAAAAAAGAAACAAAAGCTGGTGTTCTTTTTATGCCTTTTATTTCCCCTTCTCTTTATCCTAAAGATGTGGTTGAAGCTCCAATAGATGCTTATGTAACTTTTAATTTAGATTTGTGGTAGAGTTTTTTCCCCCATTTATTGTTGACATAAAATTCCCCACCCATGAGGAAGTACCAGGTCCTTGGTAATTCTGAGCCATGCCATCTCTCCCCTCCACTGCAAACACTGTTGGAATAGACACACCTATTGAAACTGTCAATATCTAAGATCCTCTGGAGTGCAGAGGACAACCAAGAACTGTCAGAAGATGGATTTCCAGTAGAAGGGTGTCTGTCCACAGTTTACCCTGCTGCATGACCTGAGAGAGGGTGGCTACTTAAAGGAGTAGTACTCAGCCATGAAAAGAATGAGGGGCACCTGGGTGGCTCAGTCCTTTAAGGGTCTGAGTCTTGATTTTGGCTCAGGTCATGATCTCAGGGTTATGAGATGGAGCCTCACATTGGGCTCTGTTCTGGGCATGGAGCCTGCTTAAGATGTACTCTCTCAGGATGCCTGGGTGGCTCAGTGGGTTAAGCGTCTGCCTTCAGCTCAGGTCATGACCCAGGGGCCCTGGGATGGAGCAGGGAGTCTGTTTCTCCTTCTCTCTCTTCCCCTCCCCCAGCTTGTGCTCTCTGTCTTTCTCTCAAATAAATAAAGGAAATCTTTAAAAATAAAAAAAAGAGATGCTCTCTCTCTCCTTTAATGCTCCCCCACCCCCGCCTTGGATGCACTCTCTCTCTCTCTCTCTCACTCTCAAAAGAAAAAAAAAATGAAATCTTGCCATTTGCAATGATATGGATGGAACTGGAGGGCATTGTGCTAGGTGAAATAAGTTGGTCAGAAAAAGACAAATACCATATGATCTCAGTCACATGTGAAATTTAAGAAATAAGAAAAAATGAGCAGAGGGAAAAGAAGAGAGAGGTGAACCAAGAAATAGACTTTTGACTACAGAGAACAATCTGATAGTTGCCAGAAGGGAGATGGGTAGGGGGATGGGTGAAATAGTTGATGGGTATTAGGGAGTGCTCTTGTGATGAGCACCTGGTATTCTAGGAAGTGTTGAATTGTACACCCTAAACTTAGGTTACACTGTATGTTAACTAACTGGAATTTAAGTAAAAACTAACACACACACACAAACAAATAAATAAAGGAGTGGCCTGCTTTGGGGGAATGGCCTCTCCAAAACAAGCCAGTTTATATTCATATCAAGTTCTGGAAGTTTCTTTTGCTATGTGACCTCTGGCCACTGTCTCAAGCAGCTATTTCTCTCATTACCCTCCTCCTTCAACAGTGTTTTCTTTTAGTGGTTCACACTCTTTTTGGTAGGCTTTAAATAAAATCAACCTGGGCTAGAGAACTTAAACTTGAAACAAAAAAATTCTCACTCACTTGGTGGATTTTCTCAGCGTCTTTAGATGTTTTCATTATTTTCAGCAGTTAGACTAAATTTAGAGGAAAAAGAGATTTGAAACAATTAATTCCTAACTCTTCATGGCCTACATAAAACTGTTGTGCTTTTTTTTTTTTTCTTACCTACCTTTGCTATTTGTTTGATGAAGTCTCCTTGGGACTCTGGTGCTCTGGAAGCCAAATTTTGGGGAAAAACAAACCCAGGATTAACTACAGATAGACATTTTTCCTTTCTGGCTTGTGCGACTTCTGGCTTCTTCCCCCTCTGTAAAATTAAAATAATGAGACCTACTTCCCATCACTGAAATGCTGATTAAAAACTCTGATCTACGTGAAGCTCTTAGCATAGCACAGGGAACATAAGGGTAATTATAGCATCAACAAAATGAAAAGGCAGCCTACTGAGTGGAAGAAAATATTTGCAAGTCCTATATCTGATGAGGAGTTTGTATCCAAAATACATAAAGAATTCATACAACTCAGCAGCCAGAAAACCCAACAATCTGATTAAAAAATGGGCAAAAATTCTGAATATTTTTCCACAGAAGATATAGAGATGACCAATAGGTACATGTAAAGATGCTCAACACCACTAATAAACAGGGAAAAGCACATCGAAACTATATTGAGCTATCACCTCCCACCTGTTAGAATGGTTATAATAAAAAAGATGACAAATACTGACGGTGATGGGAAGAAATGGGAACCACTGTGCACTGTTGGTAGGAATGTAAATTGGTGTGGTCAGCATGGAAAATAGTATGGAGTTTCCTCAAAAAATTAAAAACAGAACTACCAAGTGATCTAGCAGTTGCACCTCTATATAAGAAACCAACACTAATTCAAAAAATATATGCACTGTGTTGTTCACTGTAGAATTATTACAATATCCAAGACTTGCAAACAACTTAACTATCCTGTGATAGATAAGTGAAAAAGGAAATGTGGTGTATACATAAAATGAAACATAATTTATCCATAAGAAGTAATTAGATCTTGGCATTTGGGACAACATAGATGACCTTGTGGGCATTATGCCAACTGAAATCAGTCAGACAGAGAAAGACAGATACTACCTGATCCCAGTTATAATGCTGAATATAGAACAACGACAAGAACAAAACTCAAAAACCAAGTTCATAGACATAGTGAACGAACTGGTAGAGGGGCAGGGGCAGGGGATGTGTGAAATGAGTGAAGGGGGTTGAAAGGTACAAACTTCCTTATTATGAAGTTATTTTATAACTTCAGTTATAAAATAAATAAGTCATAAGAATGTAATATAAAACATGGTGACTATAGCAATACTGCTGTTGAGTATTTGAAAGTTGCTAGGAGTGTACATTTTATAGGTCTTCATCACAAGAGAAAAAAATTTTTGTAACTTTGTATGGTGGTGAATATTAATTAGACTTATTGTGATCATTTTACAGTATGAACAAATACTGAATCATTATGTTGTACGCCTGAAAATAATATGTCAGTTACACCTCAATAAAAAAATTACTGGTGTAGCCACAGTGAGAGAATAATTCTTTCAAATGACCTTAGATAGTGTTTTTTGTTTTCAAAAGATTTTATTTATTTATTTGAGAAAGAAAGAGAGGAAGGAGCAGATTCTCCGCTGAGCAGGGAGCCTGACATAGGGCTTGATCCCAGGACCCTGGGATTATGACCCAAGCTGAAGGCAGCCACTTAACCGACTGAGCCACTCAGGTGCCCCACTTCAGATAGTCATTTAATTATATAGTCCAGTAGAATGTGTTCTAATTTCAAAAAGAAAAACCAAACACACACAAAAACAATAAGGCAGTCATTATTATTTAGTAATGGATTAGTAAGACTTGGAATTGTAGTGATAGTGAAAATGGTCACATTAAAATGTTATCAGATTTGAGAGTTGTTTATGTTGAGCAATTACTCATTTAAGTTCCCTATACCAATTGATTCAGTCCCCCCAAAAAGAATAGGGATGAGTTAAGACAGAGAATAGGAAGAAGTGATACCTAGGTAGACCTATAACAGCATTCCCATTCTGTATTTCCCAGACACTGATGTTTTCTGACTTGTTAGGAAGCACAGCTGAAGAGAGGGTTCTGTGGTCAAACACCTTTCGGAAAGAGTTCCCATTGCAGGAGAAGGACTGATGTTGCCTTGGGCTCTTAAGGTCAAAAACTGAGGAATCACTTTTGCTTCCCTCTTTCTCTCACCCCATGCTTTCCAATACACCAGCCAGCCTTCTCATCCATTTCCAAAGTGTGTCTTTGGGCTCATTCCCTCTCTGTGTATTCTCAGCTCTCCCCATGCAAACAGTTTATCCTAAGCTATGATGCAACTTACCTGCCCACCTCCATGCCCCCCACTGTCTAGAGTGAACTCGGAACAACACAATCCCAGCGCCCCATTCCCCTGCTCGGAGCCCTCCGTAGCTTCCAAATGCATGGAGAATAAATCCACATGGTTTCCTCATCCTTGCCTGTCTGTCTGACCTCATCTGATACTGTGGCTTCCTTCCACTCGCTCTGCCCCATCGGCCTTATTTCCGTCCTGACAGTCTTACTTCCGGCTGAGTGCTTTTGCCTGGGGAGCTCTTCTGGAGCTCCTTTTTGTAGCTACCTCCACACACCACCTACCCTTACATGCTGTGTCACATCTACCTGTTCGATGTTATATATCTTGAGAGATTATTCCACCATCAGAAATGATACTCTTCATTTATTTATAACTCGCTCCTAGCTTTGCCTGGAATGTCAGTCCTTTGACAGCAGGAACGCTGTTTTATCACCAAGTGCCCAGGACAGTACCTGGTATTTCATGCTCACCTATTTATTGGATGAGCGCATGAAATTCTGGTTGGATAGTAGCAGGTGCTAGACCTCATGCAACCTGAAAAATATGGCCATTTTTTTGTTCACTAGTTCTTTTAGGAAATACCCTTTAGCCATCAAATGAAGCACCCTTTGTCTTTCCTGCCATGACATCTTTAGATGAAACTTGCAAAGTTAAAAATTGTTTTCATCCACTTGGGGGTACTTTTAAAATTTAAAGTAAGAAAGTATACCTTGGTCGCCATGACTATAAAACTGGACTTGAAGTGTTGTGAAGTGATATTTTTAGACAGTCAATTAAACGCTTTTCTTTAGCCCTGGAGCAGTTGGTAAACATCACACACTAAACAAAAAGTCTTTTCTTCATTTTATGTTTTACTTTCAGATGATATATATATTTGATAAGTATAATCCATTTATTTCAAACCCTAAAGCAATTTTAAAAGAATGAATGTCAGATGAAGATATATTTTTCAAAATTCTTGGTATGGATATGTGGGATATTTTATTAGATGGAGATTTTAATTTTTAATTAAAGCTAAGAAATCCCCTTTCGTCGTCAGAAACCAATTTAGTAATATTTCAGTGTTCTTTTTTTTTTTTTTTTACTAGACTATTTCCTTTGTAGACTTGGGTTTTCAACCCAAGCAACAAACATATTTTTTCAAATGAAATATTTGAGAACTCTAATATTTAAGAATTTTCTTATTTATTTGACAGAGAGAGCGAGAGCACAGGCAGGGGGAGAGGGAGAAGCTGGCTCCCCATGAAGCAGGGAGCTTGATGCAGGGCTCGATCCCAGGACCCTGGGATCATGACCTGAGTGGAAGACAGCTGCTTAACTGACTGAGCCACCCAGGCACCCTGAGAACTCCAATATTTTAAAACAGAAATACCCTGACTCCAACAGGGATTGTTGTTATTAGTTGTGTGAGCTTTGGAAAATTAATTAACCCTTGAGTCTGTTTTCTCTTCTGTAAAATGGGGACAATAACATTTATTTTATTTATTGCCTTGTTGCAAGAATTAAATGTGATACTTCCAGCTAAGTGTGTGTCATAAATGGCCCCACAGTAAGTGCTAGCTATTTTCTATGTTGCTCTCCTTTTACTTCAGTAACATTCATTGTGTTCCTACTGTGTGTCTAGCCCTTGCTAGCTACTAACTATAACCGTGGTGAGATCTGGTCACGGACCTCAGACTTAAAGAGGGCCTTTGCATTAAGGACTTTGTAGTGTGGCTTGGAGTTTGGTGATAGAGGGTTTATAACATATATTGTAAACTTATATGTTATAATTATTATAAATAAAAGAATAGAGACTATTTACATATATGTACATACATATATGTATCTATATATAAAATCTAAATGTATATACATTATACATATAAAATATGTATTTATATAAAATATATAAATGTATGTATATACACACATATATGTAAATATATAATAAAAGAATAAATAATATATACACATATATGTAAATATATATTTATATAAAATTTACCATATATGATAGTCAAAGTTCCAAAGTCAAGCTAAAAAACGTTAAGCTATAGAGTTGTAGAGTTACTATGTTGTGATCTTGAAACTACTATGACATTGTGTGTTGACTATACCTGAATTTAAAGAAATCCCAAACACTGGGGTAGACAGGTGTGTTTGTGTGATAGTCACTAGTATTTGGTACCCAGGGTTCCAAAGCCCAGTTCAAAAAACAGTGTGGGTGCCCCACACCATGTAGGTATCACTCTAAGACCTCTCAGTCTTAAGCTTGGGATAGTGCAATCTGACTTTTAGGTAAAATTTAAGAAAAGCTCTGGAGTTTTGTGCACATATTAGGGTCTCAATATTTGATCTGTAAATACCGAGTTTTTATTCCATGCACTTTACGGGACTTTCTAGGAGGAAAGGAAATTGGTAGCTGAGGCTACATTCTTCTGTTGAGCCTATTTCCCTACGCAAAATTCATGTCAGACCTAAAGATGAATCCTATGTCTACAGGTAGAAAAGAGGGGTAAGGAGGTCACTCTTAGAAGGAGACTATGCGGGGCGCCTGGGTGACTCAGTCATTAAGCGTCTGCCTTTGGCTCAGGTCATGATCCCAGGGTCCTGGGATTGAGCCCTGCATGGGGCACCCTGCTGGGCGGGAAGCCTGCTTCTCCCGCTACCATTCCCTCTGCTTGTGTTCTCTCTCTCACTGTGTTTCTCTCTGTCAAATAAATAAAATCTTTAAAAAAAAAAAAAGACTATGCATGAGATAGGTTCTTTGTTGTGGAGTAAGCATTAAGTAACTATATTTTTTCCTATGGAGTATTATAAATTAAATGAATTTATATATAAATGTATATGATATGAATTTAATAAAAAATTAGCATAAGAAGAAAAACTGGCATTCAAATAGTGCTTAGAAAGCTGCGTAAAGTCTCAGAACACTTATATTCTAAGATTTTCAATTTCTCCATTGAGGAATTTTGTGATAATTGTGGATTTCATTCTTCTTATTCTAACCTTGTGAACTTGATAGGGCAATTTTGGTAACTGCATGATTCCAGTGTTCTTCCAGAGACTTGTTTGTTTGAATTCACTAACATCTTAGAACAAAACAAACATGGCCAATTTTGTGAAGATTTAAACGTGTTTAGAAGTGGTTTTATGTGTGTATGGGAGAGGCGTTAATGCCTGTTCCTCCCTATCGGCCATTCTCCCTGTAGCCTTCCCCCTCTACCGTGCCAGTCTCAAAGCCACGAGTCCCACTGTCCTGAGTGTATCCTCATGGTGCCTTCACCCTGGCCCCGAGGGTCTCACTCCCTCCGTTTCCTTGCAGGAGGTAGTCCCTTATCAGTCAGTTAAATTTTCACAGGCAAAGCTTGGAGGAAACACGAGGGGCTTGCCTTTAAATTCTCTATACTTTGAGGGGCTTTCTCAAGGCTAAACTCCATGTTTAAGGACTACAACCCAGCATTTCCCAGCGTTTCTGCCACTGACAGTCTGTCTTACTGTGTTCTTCTTTTGACCCCAAATTTTACAGGAATTTTATCTAATAAATAGATAAAACTAAGGATGTATTTTCCTATTAATTAGAGCTTCAATTTGGCTTGAGATAAGTATCAGCATCCTGAGTCCATATGATTGTAATCACAAGGGAATGTATGTGGTGTTTTAGCCTGTGCATTATAAACATGTTAATTTCAACTAACATACAAAGAGAATTTTGATATTAAAAAGCTCTAGGACCCCAGGAGGAATAGGGATTCAAGGCTAGAAAAATCATTAAAACTAAAAGAAAGAGTTTAGTGGTGAAGATTTCAGTGGGCGGTGTTATCTCTAGCTTGTTGGAAGATTTGAAGGGCAAACAGGATTTGATCTTTTGCTGATTTCATAATATGAATACTTGCCAGGGTATTAATACATATCCTCTCCCACTCTCATGTATGCTTACACACCAGATGTGTGAACAATTTCTCCCCAGAGAGATTTAGAGGGGGAAATTCCTGAAATGTATTGATCTGTATTGATAATTTGTAGTAGGAACATATGTAATGGTCACTCTTCTTCAAAGGTAACAAATAATAGGGGGTAATCTTAAGCTAGTCCCAGGCAGATTTCAAAAAAATACTCTAAATGTCAAGGATTGAGTGACTAAGAAAAGAAGAAAGGGCAAATGCCGGCTTCCTTTTTCTCCATTCTCACCTTTCTGTTCATGGAATTTTGAAGAAAGAGAGGACCTCAGCTCTTTATAATATTTAAGGAGAGCCAAGGGAGAGTCTGTATTGCTGGCGGAGGGAGCAAACTGGAAAATCAATCAGGAGCTGAAGTGGAGGAATCTTGGTAAATGGATGTGAAAAGCACCTGAGAGTTAATGTTGAAAGAGAGAAATGAAGATGTTGCAAATCTCTACTCCTGTCAGATTTTACAAATGGGATCCCATTAATAGTAGAGCAAATTATGTGTTTTTCACATGTAACAACAAGGGAAAGGAAAGAAAAGTTCTGGTTTGAGAAGAAACAATCTCATTCCTTCTATGAAATGCAGTGGTATGTTATCATGTGAGAAAGCCTTGTTGGAACAGGCAAGAAAGTAACTTTCAGGTGTTTGGTTACCAAGGGAGTAGGTGTAAAGGAAGTCTCTGTTGAAGAAAAGTAGTTAGGATGTGCATTGGGTGTTACATGCAACTGAGGAATCGTTAAACACTACAACAAAAACGTATGTTGGCTAACCAAATGTAATGAAAAAAAATTCTGCTGATTCCATTTAAATTTTAGGTAAAATTTAAATTAAATTAAATCATAAATACACTTAATATAAATAAATTTCAATTAAAATTTAATTGGAACCAGCAGAATTTTTAAAAATACGTACCTAGTTTTAGAATACTTTTTGATGTATAGAAAACTTGCAAAGATAGTACAGAGCATTCTCATATACCCCATGCCCAATTTCCTCTATTATAATGTATTAGTGTAGTATACTTATCATAATTAATGCACTAATACTGAAATATTTCATTAATTGAAGTCTGTACTTCATTCAGAGTTCTTGAGTTTTCCCCTGATGTCTTTTTTTCTGTTCCAGGATCTCATTAAGGATATCACAGCACAATTAGTTGTCACATCTCCCTTTGTCTCCTCTTGGTTATGATGGCTTCTCAGACTTCCCTTGTTTTTGACAACCTCAAAAGTTTTGAGGAGTGAAATATTCCTCCATTCGGATTGGCTTGATGATGGCTTGATGATGACTTGATTGGTTTCTCCTGTTGACATTGGGGTTGTAAGTTCTGGGGAGGAAGAGCACAGAGATCAAGTGCCATTCTCACCACATACTTACACTGCTGATGTGAATCTTGACCACGTGGCTGAGGTAGTGTGTATTTGTCTGGTCTCTCCACTCTAGAGTTACTCTTTTCTCCTTTCCCATATTCTTTGGAAGAAGACAGTATTAGCAGCCCACACTTACGGAGTGGGAAGTTGTACTCTACCTCCTTGTGGGAGGAGTATCTACGTCAATTTCTTGAAAGTATTCTGCATAGGAGCTTTGTCTCTTCTTCCCTATTATGTATTCAATTAGTATTCACATTAATATGGACTCATGGATACTTATTTTATACTTTGAGGAATAAGTCAATACTATTTTATTTATTTTGATGCTCAAGGTTTTTGATCCTTGGTCCTACAGAGTTCTTTCAGTTGACTCCTATGTCCTGTTGGCATACTCCCATGATTGTAGTTGTTAAGTTTGTGAAAAAGAATTTCCTTACTTCTGCTACTGTAAGAACCTCCAGGCTCATCTTGTTTATTTTTTGCTTTTGTCCCAGAATCAGCCATTTTTTTTCCAAAGAGTCTTGTTTCTCTTCATTGGAGAATGGTTTTATAAACCAAGGTACGGGCACTCATTGTGCACAAGCCTCAGTGTGGACAGGGGACAAGGAATGACCTACTAGTAGCTGTCAGACTCTCCCCACCCCCACTCCATTTTATGGGAAGTCTAGAAAACTACAGAAAGTGGTCAGTGAAAATGAAAACTGCCTTATTTATCTGCCCAATAAGACTTGGTACCCAGAGTTTCACTTGCAGGTAGCTTCAGGCTTTAGTTTAATCTGTGGTTTGAGATTTGTCAAACATGTATTAATGTTGCTGAAAATGTGCACAGCCTGGCATTGGCAATCTGCATTTCACCTCACCTTTGAAATCTCTGGTAAGAAGTTGGCTTGCTCAGTCTCAACATGCGGGGGTTTATAGTTTGCAGTTTGAATCTCATTGCCCAGAATTTCATTGTGCAGAGCCACATTTCACTTTGTAGCTGAGCACCTGAGTAAATGTGTTTTCTCATCGAACTAAAGAAACAAACAAAGTACCCCAAGCTAGAAGAAATAGAATGCCTGCTATCCTTTGGTGCCACGAACCCAATAATACTCCCACTTGCCTTTGCATGTATCCAAGCTGCAAGGTGCAAATCAGCCATCACACGTTTCTCTGCCAGGGGATCAGCGTGCATTGCTGTGTGATCAGAAGTGCATTGCAAGTAAAACTTAGCCAGCTGCTTTTCCAGAGCTAGAATTCTCTTAGGAAAGTGAGAGAGAAAAAAGCAGGTTTTGAAATAGAACCAACAAAAAAGAAAGAGGTACACAATTTAGGTAATTGTTGTGGAATAACATCGTGGTCAACTGGTCTAACAGGTCAACTGGTCTCTGTCTCCAAGGCAGGTGCTGTTTTCATGCCGCCCTTATATTTAATGATCAGATAAACTCACACTAGTTTATGTTCAATGTCCTTGACAAGTCAGAACACAGATTACACATCTCTAAGGTTTCATTTCTTTTCCTAGGAAGTAGTATATAGTAGTAGAGAGCAGCTATAATCTATGGAGCTCTCATTCTTAACTCCTCAAAGAGGCTTTGGAAATTATATTTTAAGCCTAAATTAAGGAAACAAGAGTCAGCATAGGCAGAGGGGGTGCTGACACTGAACATTGTTTCTTGCACCCCACATTTTCAGCCTGTCAGGGAATCTTTGATGAATGTCCAAACCCAGGATACAGCATTATTTCAACAATTTTGTCAGCGCTTTTTGGATACAAAGATGAGAAAGAGACTGGCATAAATTAAGGGAGATAATTAAAAGAATTAGCAATGAGTACCATATTTTTAAGGAAGGGAAATGACGTACCATCAGACCCAAGGGGGGGCAATTAAAGGATTCTCTGAGAGTCTTAGAGTCAGCAAATATTTATTAAGTGACTGTCAGGTACTTGGGGTCATGAATGAAAAGTTCAAAGTCATTGCCTCAAGGAGCTGACATTACAGTGGGACAATTCAAACAGGAAACATGCAAATGGATTAATGGAGGAAATTTCAGATACTGAAAAATACTATAAAGAAAATCAAATAGGGAAATGTGATAGACAGGAATGGGATGGGAGGTTCTATTTCAGTTCTGATAGTCAGGGAAGGCCTTTGGGATGAGGTGACGTTTGAATTAGGAGAGGAAATTGGGCTTGTCAAGATGGGGGAAGATGCTTCCAACTAGAAGGAACATGTAGTGCAAAGGTTCTGAAAGAAAACTGAACTTAAAATGTCTGAGGGACAGAAATAAGGCTGATGTGGCTCAACTTCAGGAATTGAGAAAAGGAAGGGAGATAATGTTAAAGGAGCAAGCAGAGAACTGATTATAGAGAGCCTTTTAGACTTGGGTAAGGAATTTGTATTTTAATGTGGATGCAGTGGAAATTTGTCAAGGAATGATAAGCTATGTGCTAAGTGATCCTGCTGCCATTTATAGAACTGACTAACATTAAAAGGAGGGTGCAGAACTTGAGTGAGAGAGGGTGATGAGGTGGGGGTGCACGGTGGTGAATGGTAGTAGATTCAGGGTGGTTCTGAAATAGACCTCACTCGACTAGCTATTGGTTTAGATACAGAATATGAGGAAGGAGAGAAATTAAGGATGACTTTGTAGGATTTTTAATCTGATTAACGGAGAGGATGCTGGTACCATTTGCTGAAAAGAAGAAGACAAGGAAGACCAGGGAATCCAAAAATTCTTTAGTCCATGTTAAGAGTGAGATAATGATTAGAGGGCCATAGGGAGATGTGGATTAGGTAGTTGGGTATCTGAGTGTGAAGTTCAGGGACAAATTAAGATTGCTGATGGGGAAAGTTAAATTATCAGAACATATTTCCATTTTTAAAATCCAGGGAGATTATCTAGAAAGAGAAAAGAAATGGAGATCAGGAAGTTAGTCAGAGGCAGAATTCTGGCAGCACGGCAGTGATTAGAGGTCTGGTAGAAGAAAAGCCAGCCAAGGAAGACAAAGAGACTACAGAAGGTAGGAGGAAATCTGTCATAAAACTGTGAAAACTTGTTTCAAGGAAAAGTATTAATTTTTTCAAGTGCTAATGAGAGTTCAAATAAGCCAAGGAATTTGGTGGTCATTTGTGACCTTAACAAGGTCAATTTCAATAAAGCAGTGGGGAGAAATCCTTATTGCATTGGGTTGAGGACAAAATTGGAGGCAAGAAAACAGAGACAGTGAGGATAGACAACCTCTTAAAAGAACTGGAAGAGAGCAGAGATGCTGGGTGGTCACTGGGGAGGATGTGGGCTCCAAGGACTGGTTCTGAAGAAGGGCAACACTAAGACATATTTGAATGTCAGTGTGAAGCATCCAGCAGAGATGGAGGAGGGAGGAGGAAAGAAGGAGGGTGATTGCGGGAGGGAGATCCTTGAGCAGGCATGAGGAGTTGAGATCCATAACCTAGGTGAAAGGATTTTCTTTAGGGGCAGGGACAGCTTTTCCTTTGTAAAGGGAAGAAAGCAGAATATGTGGGCATAGATCCAGTTGGGATAACACTTTGATGGTGGGAAAATACCATTTTCATCTGATTGCATTTAGTTTTTCTGTGAAGCATGAGGTAAGGTCTTTGATATTTGATTTTATCTTCTCAGCTCTTCATTTTCCTACTTCTCAGATTACTTAGTGCTCTAACTCCTCTATAACGTTAGTTTAAAAATGACTTTGGTTTGCCTCGGGACCAACTCTAACCTCAAATCTATGTGATTCTACAGCTCTGATGACCAACATGGTCTTAACAATGGTTTTTATGTCTCTTATTCACATTCTTGAGGGGCAAAATCTGTATGCCTTTGGGTCACTGTCCACTTCTGATCCCATTAGCTATAGCTGAAGGTCTTGGTTACCTTGAACAAACAGGCAATTCAGGCTTATTTCTTTATCATGGGCTATTCTAAGGAAAACAATACGGATTAGACAGTGTATTAACTTCCTGTGGCTCCATTGACAAATCACCATAGACTTGGCATCTTAAAACAACAGAAATGTATTCTCTCACTGTTGTGGAGGCCAGAATCTCAAAATAGAGAGAATAGCAGAGCCACGCTCCCTCCTGGAGCTCTAGAAGAGAAATCATTTCTTGCCTCTTCTACTTCTAACTGCCTGCTGGTCTGTCTTGACATTTCTTGGCTTGGGGCCACATCCCTAAAATCCCTGCCTCTGTCTTCACATTGCCTTCTTCTTCGGGTGAGTCTTTTCTGCTGTGTGTCTGCTGCAAAACTCCATCCACCTCTGTCTTACAAAGGTATGTATGTTATGTTTAGGGCCTAATAGCATAATCCAGAGGGGATATCGTCTCAAGATCTTTAACTTTTGCTACTTATGGTAGTGTTCACTCTCTTGTCATATAAGGCAATATTCGTAGGTTCCAATGATTAGGATGTGGGCCTAAGTTTTCTGGGGACCACCATTCAGCACACTATAGACAGGTGTTTGAATTCTAGAGGATATTTTCCTGGGCTTTCCCCTACGACAAACAATTTCCAAAGAATAAGAAAGGGGGATAAAGAATGCAAGTTTTGGATTCAAGATTTTGCCTATATAGGTCTCTGAATAACCATCTCATGAGAAGGTTTTGGGGTTACTTAAATGTATTGATTTATAATCCCACTGAAAAATAGCATCAGTTGGACCCATTCTGGTTATATAATGAGAGAATGTATTTGAACCAAACCTCTTTCCTCCTTGTTGAATATCTGTATATACAGTATGAAAGTAGCAGATAACTGTGAAAGAGAAATTGACTAAATAGGTATTGTGAAGTGTGGTAAAACAATTTATTAAAGAAACAGTCTGCCTTTACCTCTCTGTCTCCTCAGTCAAAAAGGGAAAACATATAAAAGTAGGAAGTAGCTTCCGTATTTAGACAGGGATGAGGAAAAATAGTAGTAAGTTTTTTAATGTTTATTGCAGTCATTTGCTCTGTCACATTGTGTGTTCCCTGTCGAACTCTCTCACCCTGCTCTCTGAGTTCAGGAAAGCACAGTTCTACTGCTGTCCTTGAGTCAACCTTTCTTGAGAAAATCCTCTTTTTGTATAGTTAATCTTGTTAGAGATTATTCTTCAGTCATCTAACTCCTAAGTCCTACCTACTAAATTAGAGGAGAGGAATTATTCTAAGCATCCTAATAATAACTTTCTCTTCTGGGATGTTTGAAAATCCCAGAGTTATTTCCTATGAGAAACACTTTCGTCATGTTTACATCTAGTCTGCCTTATTTGACTTTAAACCGTGACCTGTTTATTCTGTAATCTGTGCAGTGTTTAGCAGCATCTGCAGTTACTAATCCCGATTCTTTTGCCCCTGTTCTCACCCCTGGAAACAAGAATGGGCTCAGAAATTCTATGAGGGAAGACTCAGCCTTTCTTGAGGAAGAGAATGGGGGTTCCTTATGGGCTTTTATAGCTCCTAGAGGAGCTCATTGCTCACTTCCACTTTCAGATTGGTCTCTGGAATTGCTGCCCTGTCTCCTCTGGCAGGGAGCAATGACCACACCCACTGACAATCTCCTATTTTATTTTGTTTTATTTACTTTAGTCTTTATTTAAACTCCAGTTAACATACAGAGTAATATTCATTTCTGGTGTAGAATTTAATGATTCAACACTTGTATGTAACACCTCAACCTCATCACAGCAGATGCCCTCCTTTATCCCCATCACCTATTTCACCCTCTTCTCCTGTCTGGTAACCATCACTTCATTTTTTTTTCCCTTAAAAAATATCTTTATTAGGATTTCTGAATTTTTTGTGTATTTGCTTCATCTAGATTTGTTAGAAATGCTCTTCACCGTACCTATTTATTTATTTATTTAACGTATACTGAATTATTTGCCTCAGCATACATGTCTGTGAATCATCAGGCTTACACATTTCACAGCACTTACCATAGCACATACCCTCCCCAATGTCCACAACCCAGTCAGCCTATCCCTATCCCTACCCCTGCCTCCCCTACCCCAGAGCAACCTTCAGTTTGTTTTGTGAGTTTAGGAGTCTCTTATGGTTTGTCTCCTTCTGGATCCCATCTTGTTTCATTTCCCTCCCCCACACCCCCAACTCCAGCCCTGCCTCTCAAATTCTTCATATCAGAGAGATCACTTCATTCTTTATAGCTAAGAGGCTATGTCTTGGTTTTCCTCTCTTTTTTTTTCCCCCTTTATGTTCATTTGTTTTGTTACTCAAAATTCCACATATGAGACATATCCTCTTTGTCCATTCATCACTCATCATTGGGGAAATACAAATCAGAACTACAATGAGATATCACCTCACACCAGCCACAATGGCTAAAATTAAGAACACAAGAAATAATAGATATTGGTGAGGATGCAGAGAAAGGGGAACCCTTTTACACTGTTTGTGGGAATGCAAAGTAGTTCAGCCACTCTGGAAAACAGCATGGAGTTTCCTCGAAAAAGTTAAAATAGAGCTAGCCTCTCTTTTTAGAGGCAGCCAAGAACTAACTTTCTTTGGAACCTTCTGGGATGGATTAGACATAGGCTTATCTCCTTTCCACAATGTCAGGTGGGAAGGCTCTATTTGAATTAAACAATAGAATTACTTCCCCAAAAGTATCTTTGACGGCATATGGTCATAACATCTTGATAATTTCTGAATCATCTAGAGCTGGTCTCCAGAGTTGAATGGTCCACTTCCACATACCCAAGACTGGGTGACTTTGAAATGCTTTAAAGTGTAGCCAAATATCCCTTGCTTTAATCGTTTTTTTCTGGCAGAGTATTTCGTAACCTAGCCCAGACTGCCCAATGCCTGTCTTTGGAAAAACCTTTTTTTTTAAGGGACACTAATAAATTACTTAGTTTTCTCTTTCTCAAGCAGGTTCCTTAATATTTCCTCTTTGGACATATTTTCAATTTCTTTAATCATTTATAATAGCTCTTCCCTGAGATTTCCGTATCTTTTCATTCATAAATGAAACTACCCATGATATTCATAGATAGGTTTTCCTGTGCTCAATATAGTATAAAGTTTATCTTTAGACAAGATCTTACCACTCTCATATTTGTTTAAATTAAATATTATGGAGAAATGGCTGATTTTTTGATGATAGTTAATTTTATGGTCAAGTTGACTGGGCCATGGAGTGGGCAAATACTTGCTTAAAAATTATTTCTGCTTGTGTCTTTGAGGGTGTTTCTGAATGAGATTAACATTTGAATCAGGAGACTAAGTAGAGCAGATTACCTTCTCCAGGGTGGGTGGGCTTCATATAATCACTTGAAGGCCTGAATGAAATAACAGGTTAAGAAAGAATTCTCTTTACTTGACTGTTTTCAAGCTGAGACATCTGTCTTACCCTGCTTTCCACTCAAACTCAGACTGGAACTTGCACCATTACCTCTCCTGCGTCTCAGGGTCTCAGACTTGGGCTAGAACTACACCATTGGGTCTCTTCAGTCTCCAGTTTGCTGATTGCAGATCTTGGACTATTCAGCCTCCATAATTGCATGAACCAATTCCTTATACAATATGCATCTCTCTCTCTCTCTTTCTGTTCTCCAGACAACCCAGACAGTTCTTTTATGCAGAAAATAAACCCGAGACATCTACTTATGCCATCAGAGACTTCTTGAGTCATGCTACTAGGACATGGGAGTCAATCTCAAGGGCATCTTACTTTTTAGAGATGGGAATATTTAGGCCTTAAAACATGGTTGCTGGAAAAAAAAAAAAGGATCACTATAGGTTATGGTGTCTCTTATGGTCTGGGAAGAATCCTCCCTTGGTGGACCAGGAAATACCTGAAACTTGGTGATGGCAGTTCTGGACACCTTACTATGGCACCCCCCTCCCCACCAAGCCTGGTAGACTGAACAATGTGGCGGTCTCCAGGTCCTGAGGGACGGAGATGTTTTGATGTCCAGGAGCACCATGCAGGTGAGTTTTGTGTGTTGATGCTGCAGCCAGTTCCTGAAGCTGGACATGAGTTTCAAAGTTCTAGAGCACATCACTGTTTAGGGGCTTATAGTTCCATTAAAAAAAAAGAGAGTGCTGTAGATAGAAATAATAAAGATCTATAAATACCTAATAATACTTTTTAAAGGGAAAAGTATACCATGGTGGTACTTTTGTAAGCTGCCAGTGCAAAAAAAAAAAAATCGTTCTTCTAAAGGGAAAGGATTGCATCTCTGCTGTCTTTTCTTTGTAGATTATAATTCATGACAACCATACAGGTATAAATGTCCCTCCTCCCATCCTTTCCCTTGAGGTCACAGACCACCAGGAACATAGCTGGAGAGCTCAGCAAGTCAGGTTTATTACTTGTCACAGAGAAGGAAACTGACATGTAGGGAACTGGGGCATCTCAGTAAGATGGTGTTAGAAAGGAAACGTTACAGGATTTGGACAGTGGATAGATGATGTTGGGGAGGGTTGAAGGAAGAAGTATTTTAGGGATTTGCTCTGGATTGGAAGGGAGGATGATTCTATGATTGAATATTTTAATCAATCTAATTTAAAGAATGATATGATTAAGTATTTGCTAAATCTTATAAAGCAGGCTGAGGAAGACTTAAGCTGTAATTATTGCAGAAGCAGCAGTCATTCATATTGGGAAAAGGTGGCTGTTTGATAATTTTGTGGGCTGTACAGTGACCTTGTTTTTGCATGTGGTTAAACAACATTATGAAATGGTCTTTCTTCTTCTTCTCCTTCTCCCTTTCTCCTCTCCCTCCCCCTCCCCCTTCCCCCTCCTTCCCTCTTCAAAGTCACAAGGTGATTTGATGTTCTATGAATTTGTTTACATCCAGCAAAAGAACACTGAGTCTAGCTATGAGTGTTAGTTCAGCTTTTAGAGTTTAGGGGCTGTTTTTCTGTTTCTGTGAAAAAGGGCTTTCTTTTCCTTTATCCTTTTTAATAGAAGAATAACAGGAAGTAAAAGCAGAAGAAATGAGGGGTTTGCATAATCCCTTTTCAACCCCTAATGAAATAATGGATCTAGGCAATCTAGATGCTAAGTTATTAGGTGAAATATTACTTGGGTACTTTATTACTGGTGGTTCAGGCTGGTATCCTTTGAACTTCTGATCAATCAAAAATATCACTAAAAGTGGGACAGAGAGATACTACGTGACTTCTGATGTGACTTGCAGCACCACCTTTGAAATGTTCTTGCCAAAAAAATTTAATCTGAATTTAGTCAAGTCTCAAATTTAACTATATATAGGAAACATGAGGGATAAAGCATCATCTTATATAATACCAAGAGGTATTATATCAGCCAAATCTAGAATCTTTAGCAAGTAAATGTCACAAAAAAAGGGAGGGGGAATTGTTATAGATTAAAAGAGACTTACAAAATATATCAACGAATACAGTTTGTGAATTTTGTTGCGATTCTGATTCAAACCAATCATGTTAAAAGACATTTTTGTGATAATCTCAGAAAACTGAGTAGATTTGGGGCTTAGATGATATTAAGAAATAATCAGAAATTGTGTTGGTTGTGAAAATGGTACTGTTGTTATTTGAAATTGTTTTTATCTGTAGAGATATATTTTAAAGTATTTGCAGATAAAATGATACAATATCTGATACCTGTCCAAAAAAAAAAAGGTTTGGAAGGTGAATAGATGAAATAAAAAAATGATAGAATGTTGCTAATTCATAAAGCTGGGTGGTGAGTCTATGTAGGTTGACCATTCTGTATACTTTTGGGGTTATTTGAGAAGTTGCAGATCCAACAACCTTTAAAAAAAGATTAACATTTCATCACAAATCATTTGTGCTCTCCTTGATAGGGCACCATCACCCAGTATTTAGAGTCAAAGGGGGAAGACCATCATTCATCTCCCTTTCCAAATGCTCCAGCTTTGGAAATGCTTCTGCTTCTCAAATAAATGATTGTACTTCTCAAAGATCTATTCCATAATTCTCGGGTTCTGCTTATGCTCAATTTCTACTATGGCCTTTATGGGCTAGGGATTCTCTGAAATGACACAGGTCTCCAGTAGTTACTGATCTAAAACTTTATGTATTTTCTGCCTCATTCATTTTTTCAAGGTTATGAGTCCATCAGAATAAGAGGCCAGTTATAGAAAGAATGGAATAGATTATAATATGGACTATAATTTTTTATATGGTGGCTGTCACATTCAGTATTTAAAGGCTGAGCTGAAATTTGATGACCGTAGTATTACTTTGAAACTTTCTGTGAAATTCAACATTTTATAGTACTGTCCACCCAGGAGCAAATCTTCTGTAAGTATTAAATTATTTAGAATCCCCATGAGAATGCGTTAATAGTCATTGCCTAAAATGGATGAAGACTAAAAGCCAATAGTAAGCAAGTGTACCTCAGCCTCTTTGGGTAGCTGTTTTTAGCCCTAGTTTTGCTCCCAGACATAAAGGTGAATAACTCTGTCACCCATTTCTCCTTATTAACATGCACCTTCACCTTCTCTCTTTTGCTACTCATCAGATTGACATTTTTGGTATCTAATCCCTTTCAGGTGTTCTGACTACCTTAAAGATTTTTAATAATTGAAGGACACTTCCTCAATAAAATATGTATGTGCCTGTAACCATGGAGTGTCTGGGAGTAGAATTCCGTGTTATAGATTATATGCTGGATGGAATCATGCACAGTGGCTAGTTGCTGTTTTGTGGATTTTCTCTTTTGCAATTTTGGGAGAGGTTTTGTAAAATAGACTGAGTATTTCACTGGTCCCCTAAATTCTGTGGCAGGGATTTATTTACTTGTCAATCAAAATAATGTCTGATAAATACTATGTTATAATCTGGGGGTAACTCATGAAAACACTTCCAGTTGGCTTTTTTGGAAAGTGATGCTGCCTACGAGAAGTGGAAAATGATCTATTCTGCATAAGAAAGGGGTCAACAGGGAGATGAACCATGAGAGACTGTGGGCTCTGAGCAACAAACTGAGGGTTTTGGAGGGGAGAGGGTGGGGGGTTGGGTGAGCCTGGTGGTGGGTACTGAGTAGGGCACATACTGCATGGAACACTGGGTGTGGTGCATGAACAATTAATCTTATAATACTGAAAAAAATAAGTGTATTTGGGGAAAAAAAGTTAAAGGGGTCAACAGCACAGTCTATGAAGGTGGAGTCTTCAAATCTTTTCCTTTTCTTTGGAGGGATTAGCATACTTCCTTCTATTATTTCCATAAATGAAACCAGGCCTGTGTTTTAGGGGATTCTAACAGAGAAATGATGTGATAAGGTTACTTGGTCTCCCACATGACTCAGTCAAGTACAGTTGGGACAAAATGAAAGAATGATGTATGGGGTCTCTGACAGCTCAGAGGAGGGAATGGCTAGAGTCTGCCTGGAGGGAGGGAGAGAGGGAAGTGGTTTCATAGGAAAGGTAATGCTTGAACTGAGTCTTAAAAAATGGAGAATAACATGCTAGGAAAGGAGAAGGATATGAACAAAGTTGGGGAGACGTGAAATAGTGTAGTACATTTGGGGAACTGTAGAGGTCTACTGTATAGTTCTAATGTATAGCACTACATTCAGTAGTGCTGCAAGCTTGTGTGTGGGAATGCAAGCTGGGGCAGCCACTCTGGAAAACAGTATGGAGGTTCCTCAAGGTGTTAAGAATAGAGCTACCTTATGACCCAACAATGCACTTTTAGGTATTTACTACTAGGTATTTACCCCAGAGGTACAGATGTAGTGAAAAGAAGGAGCATATGCACCCTAATGTTCATAGCAGCAATGGCCACAATAGACAAACTCATCAACAGATGACTGGATAAAGAAGATGTCGTCCATATATACAATGGAATATTCCTCAGCCATAGGAATATGGCAGATATGCACCATTTGTATCAACATGGATGGAACTGGAGGAGATTATGCTAAGTGAAATAAGTCAAGCAGAGAAAGCCAATTATTATACGGTTTCACTCATGTGTGTAATATAAGAAGTAGCACAGAAGATCACAGGGGAAGGGAGGGAAAACTGAGTGGGAAGAAATCAAAGAGGAAGACAAACCATGGAAGACTCTCAACTATGGGAAACAGGCTGAGGGTTGCTCAAAGGGAGATGAGTGGGAGAATAGGGTAACCGGGTGATGGGCATTAGGGAGGGCATGTGATGTGATGAGCACTGGGTGTTATACGCAACTATGAACCATTGAACAGTACATCAAAAATGAATGTGGTACTATAGGTTGGCTAATTGAATTTAAGTTAAAAAAAATTAATAAAATGTATATTAATTTTTTGAAAAATTAAAGCAATAAATCCATCCATTGACAATAACCACATCTAAAACATAGGTAACTAAAAATAGGAAGTCTCACCCCAAAGCATTGTCTCATCTAGTACTTTCTGCCTTATCACAGCTTTACCCTACCTCTGCGGTGCTACATATTTTGCTATCTTTCATCAGGGTGGCTAGAGAGTACGTTACTAAATATGTGCTGGGAATAAACTGCCTTCTATCTATCAGATATTTCTGTTTCCCTTCTCACCTTAAATGCTGAAAAGTCACTTCTACAAATAGTCTCTGTGAAAGGTAGCAAAAAGTTGAAATGACATTTCACTGGTGGTGAATCAGCATCTCTTCTCATTGAAACAGTCTAAGTTCTTCATAACTATGACGTTAAGTGCCTCCATGTATGGAAAGATGTGAGTCTTTCGGACCTGATGGTTCAGAGTGTGGGAAACACCAGGGCCACCTTCCCTTTACTAACTGATCTGCCACTGAATGCTTCAGTGGTTTTTCAGGTGGAGAAAATCCTTGGGCAAGTTTGAATATAATATGAATATGATATGATCTTGCTAATAGTGAAAAAATAATCCTCAGGCATTTGAGATGATTTCCAGAGCCACTAGCTTAATTTCTGTCTTTATTAAGGAGTTAAAGGAAGTAGTTTATGAGCAGTTGGCTTTTTTTTAAGTTGTGGAGTGATTATGTTATAATCTTTGAACAAGTATAGAGGAGATTAAACTAATTATTGAATGCTACCAGGTTCCAGGCACCAGGCAGGCACTGAGGATAAGAAGATGAGCAGCCCAGAAGGGTCCCTCTTCCCACATAGCACACATTCCTGCCAGAGGTAACCTTCAGACACTGAACATTATTTACAGGGTATTGTAAAGCCAGTTAAAGAGATTGAGAAAGCTTCTTTGAACAAGTAAGAGTTGACTTGGACCTTGAAAGATTAGGGATTAACTAGCTGTGGGGGAGTAGGAAGGGCATTCCAGAGAGAGGGGGAAAATATGTACAAAAGCCCTAAGAGGAGAAGAGGCACTGGTCAGTTAAGGAAGTGAGAGATCAGCGGGACTGAAGCATGGAGGTACAGAGTCAAGGGGTCAAGATATGGGGAGGTAAATACGTCCTTGAAGGTCATGTTAAAGATTTTTTTTAATATGCCCACTTGAACACTCCCCTTAATCTGTGGATGAGTTTCCTCCATTTCAATAAATGACAACTTTATCCTGTTATTTGCTTGACATCATCTGTGATTCCTCTCTTTCATTCATATCCTACATTAACTACAGCAAAACTTAGTCATTCTATCTTCAAAATACACCCTTTACTGAAGCAGGATCCCTGCTGAGTGGGAATCCCGATGCGGTGCTCGATCCCAGGACACTGGGATTCTGACCTGAGCTGAAGGCAGACACTTAACGACTGAGCCACCCAGGCACCCCACTTTTCATTTTCACTGTACTATCCTAGTGCAAGCCACCATTTCCTCTCGCCTAGATTATTGTAATAGCCATGTAAAGGTCTTCTTATCTCACCGTGGCCCCCTAGGAGGATGCTTTTAAATCATGAGTCAGACCACATCACCTTCTTTCCCAAAGTCTCCAGAGCCCCCATGTCCACCCCTTGGTCTCTCTTTTTTATGGCCCATAAGGTCCTACATGATCTGGTCTACTAGTAAGACTCTGACTTTATCCCCTATTTTTCTCCTTCTCATTCTGTGTGGCCAGACCTCAATATCCCCACTTTCCTTGAGAGGCAGACATGCTTCCCTCTCAGGACCTTTGCACTTGCTATTTGCTCTGCCAGTATTCTTTTTCTTCAAATACCCACACAGTTCTCAGCCTCACCTACTTCAAATCTTTGCTCAAATGTTGTCCTTTCAGTAAGGCTTTCCCTAACTATCCTATTTAGAGGGTATCGCTCTTCCCCTTTTCTTTACCTGGATGATTTTTATCCTTAAAATCACAGTAAATATTTGCCCTAATTTACTTTGTCCTACACACATGCTAGAATGCAAGCTCCACGAAGACAGAATTTTCTGGCAGCTGTAGTTACGGTATCCCTGGGGCCTGGAATATTGCTTGAGACATTTAGCATCCCATAAATATTTGATGAATGAAGGTCTTTATCCTAAAATCAATAAAAAGCCATTGAATAGCTTTAAGCTTGAAGACTCATGATGAGATAGAGATTGTTAAGGTCTCTTCAGCTGCCCATGAAAAGAATGTTCTGGGAGAAGGAGGCTACGTGTGGTGGGCAACAGTGGATGCCTGGGAGAAAACTAGCTTTTCTTCATTTCTAAGAAGAGTTAGTACAGTGAACAGAAGTGAGTCGCACTACCCTTGGTAAGGACTCCATATTGTAACTGCCCTCCAAGATGACCCGTACCTCTTATCCCAGTGTCCCACATCCCCCAGTATTCCCGTCTTCGAGAGGTCCCCTCTTGTACCGAATGGGGGCTAATGCTGAGGGACAAACTAAACATGATGGAGTGAAGCCTTATGACTTTTGAGAGCAGTTTGTTTACCCTGGTATTTTGGAATACTTGCCCTTAGAACACTGAGCCACTGTATAAGAAATTTTGTTACTCCAAGACCAGCACGTTGAAGAGACGACAAGGAAAAACCACACGGAGAAGCCCTGAGACTACACACAGAGAAAGATGACTTACCAGCCTCCAGCTCTTCTGGGCTCCAGACATTTGAGTCCATCAGGGCTGAGGCCCGAGACCCTGGAAACAGAAGTGGGCTTGTCTGCTGTGCCGTAACTGAATTCCTGACCCCCGAAGCCAAAATAAAAGTAGTATATTTAGAGACAGTGTGCTGAGCAGCAATAGATGATCAGAGTGCTCAGTAAAGAGGATTCCTTTCAGTGGGATTTCAGCAACCAGGCATATGTTCAGGGCTAAACAGCTTGAAGGACAGAATATCTCAAGGTGCCTTCTGTGTTTAAGAGCCTAGCAAGGATGAGCAAAATGGATCACTTTAATAAAAGAAAAATGCAGCTGCATACAAGTAGCTTTTAATCTAAACTGTCAAAAACGTAGCTGCCTGATTTTTCCCCAGACATATTTTTATTGCATCTAAGCCCTTCAAGAAGCTGACAATTTGCTTGATTAACTGAGGGAACTGGATTATCATGACACCTTCCTCTTCCAACCCTCTGGAGTAGTTTAGAGCAGTATCTCCTGTTAGAGCATAAGTGGAAATTAACATTATCTTTTCTCAAGGACAGTGAGTTAATTGTTTGCTCTGAAGTTCATCAGGGTAATAATTGGAACTGTTATTTGAGGAATATTTGATGCCTAAACTCTTTATGCTTTTTCCATACAAATCAAAGACTAAATTATTATGTCAGAGACCTTAAATTGTAAATAGAAACAGTGGCAAATGAAGTCCCCCTTCTAAATCAGAAACAGGATGTATGCAATAGATAAAGTAAATGACCAAAAAAACCCCTCAAAAAACCTCTTAGTGGAGTTGCACTGAAACAGACAGAAAGAAGGCAAAAGATTGTTCTAAAAGGACATACCAAGATTTTGCATGGAATCCAAGCATAGTTATTCTAGAAGTACTAATTAAAATGGCATCTTATAAAGCCTATATCTGGAGAAAATCCCACCCATGATATGCTTATGCCAGGTTATTGTCCTGCCCCATGCTCTTAGCCCTTTGAAAAAGGAAACGTGCATTTTTAATGTACATTTTCAAATATATATTTTTAAATTAAATTTGTATAGCATAATTTTCAGGAACTAGCAAGTGAAATATTTGGCGATATGACATTTGTCCTGAAAATCTCTCTAAAAATCATTATGGGCATTTTTAATTAACACCAAGGCATTAGCCAGACATAAATCCTCTAGTGCAGATAAGCTGTAAGCAGGGGTCCTCTCTGCCTGCTCCAGAGACTTGGGCTGTGACAGCGGGATGTGTTTTCAGGAAAATTGAAGTGGGCAGAGATAGTTCCCCCATACCAGGCACCTTGATGGCAGCCCTCTTCCTGGTGTTTTTGTGGTTCCTGTCTTCTTCCCAGTTGAACTTGCCAGAGATATTAGCAGTTCATCTACAGTTTTTGAATGAAAGCCTTAATCCTCTGTAAGGGACTTCAGGACGTCCCGAATCATTAATGCAGGATCTTTTTATTAGTTAATGGTGCCTCTGAATACTCCAGAAATCTTATCATGTAGGCAAGTTTCTGACAGTTCTTCATCTCTTGCCTTTCTAATTCTCTGCTGTGCCAGTCATTCAACTGCTAATCTCTCTTTACTTGGCTTATTCTCCCCGCCAGTACTCCTGCTGGCATTTCCCTTCCAGTGGGGGTTGACACTAGGAAAATTTGTGAGGAAGGAAAAATCTGTTTCTTTGGGATGTCTTTGGCAACACTCTTGGTTGAAGGTGATCAAAAATACTAATTTCAACTCAAATTAGTTTAAAAAATAATAACTAATTGTTTCATTTACCCAGAAAGTTCAGAGGATGAAGGCATAGCTGAAGGTATCCAGGGTTTCAAATAATGGGCTCTGGTTCTTTGGTGTTGCATTCATATTTGGGCTCTGCACAGGGCAGTTCATAAGCACGGATTATGGTCTCAGCATGGGAGAGGCTCCCTCCTTCCTTCCCAGTATCTGTACCCTGAAAAGATATGGTGATCCAGGGTGACAGAATATATTGCTTAAGCAGCTTGAGTCATGTGCTTACTTCTGTGACAGGGGAGGTAAGATTTTGATGCCATCTCATCCCAAGCCACATACAGTGGTACATTCCTCCGGGGAAAGAAATTCACAGCCAACATGGCGAAGTCTTGCCTCCGTGCTCCCCACAGGGTGTGTAAGGACCGCCCTGCTGTGGGTGATTTTCACACACTAGGCTGTGGTTCATTCATCACTGCACAGTGGTTCCGTTCCACCAGCAGCTCAACTCATGCTGCTGGGGGAGAGCAAGGATGGATAGATGGAGGTTTCTGGGAAGTAAATTTCAGCTTTAGATAAAGAAGAACTTTTAACTAAAGAAGAGTCTAAGGACGGACTGTCTTGAGAACAGTAGCTTCCATGATGCTGGTTTTTAAACAAGGGTCTGCTGTTCACATGTAGAATATTTTTAGAGAGGATTTGCATAGTAGCTACAAGTGGAAACAAATGATCAGCACTTCTGACTGTGGACAGAAGGGCTTTCCTGGTCATGCCCTTAGGTACAAATACCCTCAGGATGACAACACCTTTGCTGAACAGGTGTGAAGCTTGGGTCAGAGAAACATGTAGATCCTGTCACACATTTGTCTTATTAAATTTTTAATTGTCACCTCTTAAGAGATTCTTAAGATGGTCTTCCCTCTACCCCTCCAGTTTTATTGAGATATGATAGGCATAACCTGGTAAAGACGGCTTTCTTTTGTAAATTTTTTTGTATATACATAAAAGACTAAATATTTTTTAGTGTTATACTTTTAAAAAAATTTTCCTTAAAATAGATCTCCATCTATTTAGCCTTCATAGTTTCATTACTCATTTCTTTAGTAGAATATGTAAAGACCGAATCCACACATTCTCTGATCTGCTCTGGTATTTTCTGTGAATGCCTTTTCATCTTCATATGAATGCCATCAAAAATTTGTAAACTTTTTTTTTTTTAACCAACTTACAGCCTCTAATTATTTTTCATGAGTTAAAACTGAAACATTTGAAATACAGGTTTTTGCGTCATATATTTCACTTATCAAACAAGACACTTTTTTAGCAAATGGCTGCGCTGAGTACATGGTATTTTTGTAATAGAGAAACAACATATTTGAGAATTTGGGGTTCCTCCAAAAATAAAACTCTGTGTGATTTGAGTTGTATTAAGTCGCTGGAGATTTAGAGCCTGTAGATTGGATTCAGGCACATGGATTTTTATCAAATGTTCGACCTGGATGTATGGCTTAGGAATACTAACACCTATTTTATGTCTCAGTTTCCAGCTCTGTAAAATACTGGTAATAAAACATGCCTCCCTTTGAGGACCAGTATCCAAATACTGGTAATAAAACATTCCTCCCTTTGAGGAACAAAACTGCTATTTGTTGAGGACTGTGATGAGTTTCAAAAGAGATAATGCAGACCAAGTCCTTGGCCCAGCACCTACCTCTTGGTGACAAGTCAGCAAACTCGTAGCTGTTACAGTATTACTTTCTATGCAGTAACTTCCACAGATGTGAACACAGCTGTGTGCCAGGGAAAAAGCGTTGCCTGGGATCAACAAATAGCAGTTTTAGTGGGTCATAGTCACTGAACTTTTTGACTCTGATCATTTGCTTCATTTGAACCTTATTTTGAGGTGAGTTGAAGCCCTATTTCTTTCATGTCCAATAAGTGCAGCAGTTGTTAGAGTGTTAAAAGGTATTAAGATTAGGGTTATGGCAGAAACTGAAATCATTAAAACAAAATGACTAAAATAGTAAGATAATTTTTTAAGCCTAAGTGTGAGAAGAAATGATGCACATTGCAGGTGCTTGTGATTCAAGTCACATGGGAAAAGTGTCATGTCCTTTAAAAAGAGACAAGGGCAAGTGATCAAGTAGCCCTAAAAATTTGCATCTGGCTAGATTGATAAACATGGGAAGCTAGGAGTAATCTCAAGGCAATGTTTGAAAACCAGTTGCATCTGAGGGTGTGGAGGGGCTCCCTATTTTACCTTAGATGACTGGTCTGAAGCCATTTGAGATTGCTAGCATAGTACTTTGTGACCGTCAGCCAGATGGTAGATGGCAGATGTGAGAACAAAATAGCACAAGGAAGAACTGCTGTTGGAAAGTTCCTTTCGGTACTAAAAAGGGCTTATTAGGTTAAAGTCCCTTCTATTATATTTTATTCTTATCTATTCTATTCTTTAAGCTAATCAGGGGTAATTAGTATACCCATCAAAGATGCCAATGAGTTCTCTTCCAATCTGCCTCAGTAAATTTTTAATGTAGATGAAACTGGCAAATTTGGGGGGGGGCAGACAACAGGTTATATAACTAAGGATAAGTGGGATATGACTGTCTTCAGTGCTACAAAGGACTAATTTGTGCTCTCACTTTGAGGTAATGCATTTGGAAACTGAAAACTTAAATCCCTCTTAGTATGAAGTTACAAATCTATAGATTTAATTAAAACAATGTTTCAAAAGCTTAATCTGTTTTGAGGAAGAGAAGCTTCTACATGATCCAAACAGTGTTATGTATTTAGACAATATCCTTTGGAATTATTTCCATATAATGGGAAATGACAGAGGAAATATGATTTAGAAATATAATGAAACATCATAGTACTCAAACCTTTTTGCTTAGTCATAGGATGTAAAAAAAAAAAATGTCATGCTAGGATTAATGTGATGGCCTTTTGCCACAAAACAATTATGATATAATGTATCTTGTGCCACTTATTTTATTCTTTCCGTTTGTTAAAAAAAAATTTTGTATCGGGGCGCCTGGGTGGCTCGTTGGGTTAAAGCCTCTGCCTTCAGCTCAGGTCATGATCTCAGGGTCCTGGGATCGAGCCCCACATCAGGCTCTCCGCTTGGCAGGGAGCCTGCTTCCCCCTCTCTCTCTGCCTGCCTCTCTGCCTACCTGTGATCTCTCTCTCTGTCAAATAATTAATATATTAAAAAAAATCTTTTTGTATTATGAAATAAATTAAACAGCATTTTTAAAGGCCCTCAACAAGTCTCTCATGTGTCAAATGTGCTACTAATTAATATAATTTCATTATTTTAAATGGTTTGTAGCTTTTTCCGGAGTAGAATAAGGTATTGCAGCATATAAGCTACACAGTGAATAGTTCACTATGATGGAGAAAGGCAAACGGTTCAATTTCCTTTCTCTATCTTTTAGGAAATATACTTTAAAGCATTTTAGAACATAGATAATTTTATAGTGTAGATATAAAATCAGATGAAGTAGACAAGTTAAAGGATAATGCTATACTTTCCTTGTCATAGTTAAAATTCAACAATCACTAATCCGAAAGTTAAACATCACAGGTATTTTAAAGTAAGTATTGGAATGATTTGAAAACTGAATTTTCCCAAAAGGGATATGCTATAACTTCTAGAAGTAGTCTAGGAGTTCGGTGTAAATAAATAACTTGAAATTTCCTTAGTATAACTTTTCTTGCTAATGCAGATTTTTGGACCCAGTTACCTCCTGATCCCCTCACCCCCATTTCCCACATCAGTTCTTTTCCGGGAGTTGCTATGGTGGCTCACTTTTCCTCAGCTCAGGAATGGCTCCTGCCATTTCTTGTCTTCCTTTGACACCCTCTTCAGTGTCTGCTGCTCAGGTGTCTGCTGTTGATTAAGCCGCTAGAAGAGCCTGCAGTGGAGCCATTTCTCATGGGAATCACTGTCTCCCAGAAGGCTTGGTCACGTCTGCCAGATGCTGCTGCTCCCTCTGCTCAGTGCCCTAGTGCCTCGTGGGTACTACACTGTAGTGTCCCCCGAGCCCTACGCTTAGTCTCATGCAGATATGAGGAACATACTTCATGTTGGTAGTAGTGTCATCAGTGCCTGCTTCCAACTTCCTATAAAAACTGCACTGTCAGCTTTGCGGCCAGACAGCACTGTATGTCCACCTACCCCCACCTCTTAGGTCTCTGACCCAAGTTCACCAGAAGTAGAGTCTTCAGGCTGTTTCTCTTGATCTCTTCCCTATAGACTGTCACTTCTTCCCCCCCAAATATGTTTATTTTATTTTTTCATTGTTACAAGATTTATTGTTCATGCACCATACCCAGTGCTCCATGCAATACATGCCCTCCTCAATACCCACCACCAGGCTTGCCCAACCCCTATCCCCATCCCCTCCAAAACCCTCAGTTTGTTTCTCAGAGTCCATAGTCTCTCATGGTTCATCTCCCCCTCTGATTTCCCCTCATTCCCGCTTCCCTTCCATCTCACAATGCCCTCCATGTTTTTCTTTATGCTCAGCACGTAAGTGAGACCATAAGGTAATTGGCTCTCTCTGCTTGACTTATTTCACTCCGCATAATCTCTTCTAGGCCCGTCCATGTTGATAGAAAAGTTGGATATTTGTCCTTTCTGATGGAGGCATAATATTCCATTGTGTATATGGACTATATCTTCTTTATCCATTCATCTGTTGAAGGGCATTTTGGTTCTTTCCACAGTTTGGCGATTGTGGCCATTGCTGCTATGAACATTGGGGTACATGTGGCCCTTCTTTGTCCTGCATCTGCTTCTTTGGGGTAAATACCCAGTAGTGCAATGGCAGGGTCCTAGAGTAGCTCTATTTTTAATTTCTTGAGGAATCACCACACTATTTTCCAAAATGGCTGCACCAGCTTGCAATTGCACCAACAGTGGAAGACGGTTCCCCTTTCTCCACACCCTCTCCAACATTTGTTGTTTACTGTCCTGTTGATTTTGGCCATTCTAACTGGTGTAAGGTGGTATCTCTGAAAAAGAAAAACCAAGCTGGGGGCATCACATTGCCTGATTTCAAGCTTTACTACAAAGTAGTGATCACCAAGACAGCATGGTACTGGCACAAAAACAGACACATAGACCAGTGGAACAGAATAGAGAGCCCAGATATGGACCCGCAACTCTATGGTCAAATAATCTCTGACAAAACAAGAAAAAATACCCAGTGGAAAAAAGGCAGTCTCTTCAATACATGGTGCTTATACATGACAGCTCTTCAATACATGGTGCAATACATGACAGCTCTATGTAGAAGAATGAAACTTGACCATTCTCTTACACCATACATGAAGATAAACTTGAAATGGATAAAAGACCTCAATGTGAGGCAGGACTCTATCAAAACCCTAGAGAAGAACATAGGCAGTAACCTCTTCGACATCAGCCACAGCAACTTCTTTCAGGACATGTCTCCAAAGGCAAAGGAAAGAAAAATGAAAATGAACTTTTGGGACTTCATCAAGATAAAAAGCTTCTGCACAGCAAAGGAAACAATCAACAAAACAAACAGGCAACCCATAGAATGGGAGAAGATATTCGCAAATGACACTACAGACCAAGGTCTGATATCTAAGATCTATAAAGAGCTCCTCAAACTCAACACTCACAAAACCAATAATCACATTAAAAAATGGGCAGAAGACAGGAACAGACACTTCTCCAAAGAAGACATACAAATGGCTCACAGACACATGAAAACATGTTCATCATCTTTAGCCACCAGGGAGATGCAAATCAAAGCCACTTCTTTTTAAAAAAGATGTATTTGTTTGTGGGAGAGAAAGAGAGAGCGCATGTGCACTGTAAGGAAGGAGAGGGGCAGAGGGAGAGAATCTAAAGTCAGACTCTGGCCTGACTGTGGAGCCCAATTTGGGACTCAGTCTCAGCACCCATGAGATCATCACCTGAGCCAAAACCTTAGAGTCGGAAGGCTAACCAACTGAACCACCTAGGTGCTCCTAGACTGCTACTTCTAATATTATTTCTTTTGGCTGAGAGTGTTTGATACAGGATGAATAGCAGACAGTTCAAGGTTTATTTATTTTTGTAGGACCAAAGGCACCAGGAAGGAAATGTCCATTATTAATTCCAAATCAACGAAATTCCGATTAGTGAGATTTCCCTTTTTTTTTTTTTTTTGAGATTTTCCCCTTATTTCTATTCTTATGGGAAATTGGGCCTTTAATGCTTACCTCAAATTTTTATCTTGAGGGCTTCATAAGCTTATGTTAAGATCCCTTACTGTTAGGGTACCTGGTATTCTTTATGGGAATCCGTCATGTGACTCTGAGATGGGCAAGAGGTCAGAGGCTGTGTGGACCAAGCAGCTAAGAGCCCAGTCTCTGGAGCAGATAGCTGTGTTTGAATCCGGTTTCTTTATTTAGTATCTTTGTGTCCTTCAACAACTGGACTGCTTTGCTTCATTTTTCAAAGTGTAAGTGGGGAAAATTACAACAGTAACCATGTCATAGGTTCCTGTGAGGACTAAATGAGTTTAAAACTTGTAAAAAGTGGGATGCCTGGGTGGCTCAGTGGGTTAAAGCCTCTGCCTTCGGCTCAGGTCATGATCTCGGGGTCCTGGGATCGAGCCCCACATTGGGCTTTCTGCTCAGTGGGGAGCCTGCTTCCCCCTCTCTCTCCGCCTACTTGTGATCTCTCTTTGTCAAATGAATAAATAAAATCTTAAAAAAAAAAGAATTTAAAACTTATAAAAAGCTTAAAAAAGTACTTGGCTTATAGCAACACTTCAGCCAGTATTAGCTACTCTCGCTAGTAGATGCCAGTCCCTTTATTTTATCTTACAGAACAAATTTCCCATTTGATAGCAAAACTCTGGGAAATATGGAAATGATTTGGATCAGTGGCTCTCATACTTTAGCCTTCATCAGAATCATCTGGAAGGCTTTTTACAACTTCACCTTCAGAGTTTCTGATTCAGTAGGTCTGGATTGGGGCTGAGGGGTTTTAGTGCCGATCTGCCTTTCTAATGAGTTCCTAGCTAATGCTGCTGTTGCTGGTCCACACTTGTGTGTTTTTCAGGTAGTACCTGAGATCAGGTAGGGATGGAGGTAGACAAGGTGGTCAGCGGGGCTTGGTCAACAGTGCTAGAACGGAGAGCAGGCTGCTGTGTCATGTGGAGGAACTGTAGGGCAAATTCGGAGCAAACAGCTGCATGAGCTGAAAGGAGAATATGGCACAGATCAGTGGGCACCTCAGACTTTGAGGTAAGGTTGAGATTCTAATAGCTACCGAATGCAGCAAGTAGTTGAGTGAGCAGCTGGATGCATCAGTGCCTGAAATTGAGCACAGCCAGGGAAGACAAAGTCTGATAACGTATTTCTTCCGAGTTATTTTGTATCTTCTTTTTCCCACCTCACATTTACTTCCTGAAAATAGGGTGTGTCTGACAATTAAATGTAGTGATTTTTACCTCCTCAGAAGGATTATTGTGTTGCTAATGGCTTCTTGAAATTGTTCTTATCATAGAATCAAAGAAATAATAAACCTCCTTAGGATGAATTTAATCCTTCATATTGGATTTCATTTACAAAACCTCTTCTCAGATCCCTTTTATTTCTTCTCTCTCTTTCATTTGATTACCATTCATTTGTGCCTCACAGGATGGCACTACTTTCCTTGACAGTGAATTTTCTTTAGTTTGGGGGAGGAGCATCTCTCTAAATGCTTCAAGGTTTAACTGACCCTGGCATTCCTTATTTATACCATTTAAAGTCACAAAGGTAACAAGATCAGAAAAGTTTGTACAACTCTGGAAAGATTTCTTAGGACTGAAGCATGAAGCTGAAATATCATCATGTCTTTTCATATCAGTATTAACGCTGCAGTGTTGAAAAGAATAAAGGCTTGTTGGGATTTCTAAATTGAATAAATATGAGATGCAGAGAGGAAATATATTTGTGCCACTCCAAGTGTCATTTATACAAATGATCTCACACACAAGAGAAATGCTTTTAGATCAACAGATAGCATATTTACATAGGTATGTTTCTAAGCCTACTGGCAATATATTTGATAAATATCTTTTAATATTAAGGAACTTCAGATATCTGCTCTGGGTGGCACAAGGTTCCTCTGCTCATTTTTCCTTCTTGCTTTTAATATCAGATCCTTCTGAAGTAACACACACACAAACATTAATACACAAAGAAAAATAACAATGCATGACTTGGGGCCATTTATTGAATCTGATGACACGAATGCAGCAAAAGATAACTAAGGCAAATGTTAGTGAAATGGTAGTTTTTTTAATTTTGTTTTTTTTGTTTTTACATTATGATACAACAAAGAACAATCTTATCTATCTAAACACGAGCCAAAATGTATGTATTACTGCAACTCTTCTTTTGTGTGATGGAGGTAGTTGTAAGATGTTGTGCTAGAAATATACCCACACTCCATGCATTAGGAACCAATGAACTATATTTATCGTTTTCAGAGTAGTAGTAAAAGTAGTATTGCTTTGTTTTTTTTTGTTGGAAGGGGTTCTTTTCAACATAATTAAAGATCTTAGAACATTGTAAGATATTTTTCACTGTTGTCGAAATGACATTTGTGTTGTTGGCATTATCAAACAATGCAGAGACCACCAAACGTGGTCCCTTAGTGCCTCATTAACACTCCTGCAAATGACTTAGAAAACACGAAAAGTTCTGTGTAAGTAAATGTGAAATGGCAATAAAAATTGGCATGTAAGTTTCATAATTAAAATCTGGAAGGCTTTGTTGATATTTCTGCAAAGTGTCCTGAGATTTCTTGCTGAGTTTGCTGTTGTTTCTAAACTATGTCCTAAGATGTCATTGTGTATTTCTCTGGTTGCATGGCAAGTTAGGATAAATCTCTGTGATGTTGTTGTGTCACAGCATTAGGCAAATAATCAAGATCCAAGTTCATTTTCCAGATCTGTCACTCTGTCTATTATGAACTATGCTTAGCTAGAAATAGAGATGTAACATAAGCAGGTTGAAAGTAATTTTCTTCTTCTATTTTTTGTATAATAGTAAGTCTGAAATAGGTAGTTGTTGGTGTTGGGTTATTGACTTAAGAATTCCTGGCCCATCTGCCTTCAGCTCAGGTCATGATCTCAGGGTTCTGGGATCGATCCTCGCATCAGGCTCTCTGCTCAGTAGGGAGCCTGCTCCCCATCCCCTCTGCCTACTTGTTATCTCTCTCTGTGTTAAATAAATAAATAATATATATATATATATATATTATATTATATTTATATATTTATATAATATAAATTAAATTATATAAATTAAATATAATTTATATTATATATATATATATATAATATAAATATAAAAGAATTCCTGGCCCAAGTCTCTGCAGTTCTTTTGTTCTTTTCCTCACAGCCCCAAGATGGCTGTTGGAGCTTCAACTATTGGGTTTGCTTTCCTGTTAAACAGGAAGTAGGAAGGGCATAGAGGTAAAAGGGATTTCTGAGGAGGTCCAGTAGGAATTTTATATTTCTTTCATAGGCCATCCCTATCTTCAAAGGAGATACAGAACTGGAATTTTTCAGCTGAAAATATAACCAAGGTTTCTGTTCCTAAGGAATAAGTTGGCAGGCACCCTCTGGTACATTGACCTTCAAAGTGATCCCCAAATAATCAGGAGAGCATTCAAGGTGCTTCATATTCTAGCCTAGTTGCTTCCCAATGTACTACTTCTAAGTCCCATCACTTCAGGTCTCTCTGCCTTTGTATGCATTATTCACTGTTTTAGTCTGACCGCTCTAGAAGCAGATGCTGAGACTCAAAAACTCAAAAGGTTTTGAGTGTAAGTGGTTTATTTGGGAGGCACAGTAGGGGAATAGGGAGGTAAAACACAAGGGGAGGCAACTAATAAAAATCGTGTCTTTAAGGCTACACTGAGTCTTTTATAGGCAGCATATTGTTTAACCTGATTTTTTGTAATCCATTCAATAATTCTCCATCTTTGAACTGGAGTATTTAATCCATTTACATTTAAAGTAATCATTGATAGATAAAGAATTACTATTGACATTCTATTAATTGTTTTATCATTGTCACAGTTCTGTGGTTTTATAAAAGCCTGGATGGACTCACTTGGATTCTACACTAGAGTATCACAAAGCTGAAATCAAGCTGTTCAGTCTGTTCTTAGCTGAAGGCTCTGGGCAAGAATCTGTTCTATGCTCATTCAAATTGTTGACAGAATTCAGTTCCTTGTGTTTGTATGACTGAAGTCCATCTTTTCATGCTGGCTGTCAGCTGGAGACTGCCCTCAAATTCTAGAGGCTTCCCACCTTCCTAATCAAGTGGCCCCCTCCATCTTTAAGTCAGTAATGGCACATTACATCCATCTCATGCTTAGAATATTTCTGACTTCCTTTTCTGCCACCAGCCAGAGAAAGTGCCTTGCTTTTTTTTTTTTTTTTTAAATTTTTATTAACATATAATGTATTATTTGCCCCAGGGTACATGTCTGTGAATCATCAGGCTTACACATTTCACAGCACTTACCATAGCACATACCCTCCCCAATGTCCACAACCCAGCCACCCCATCCCTACCCCCCTGCCTCCCAGCCACCCTTAGTTCGTTTCATGAGTCTAGGAGTCTCTTGGTTTGTCTCCCTCCCCATCCCTTCCTGTTTCATTTCTCTCCCCCAACCCCCCCCAAACTCCCACCTTGCCTCTCAAATTCTTCATATCAGAGAGATCATGTGATAATTGTCTTTCTCTGACTGACTTATTTCACTTAGCATAATACCCTCCAGTTCCATCCATGTCGTTGCAAATGGCCAGATTTCGTTTCTCTTGATGGCTGCATAGTATTCCATTGTATATATATATCCCACCTCTTCTTTATCCATTCATCTGTTGATGGACATAGGGTCTTTCCATAGTTTGGCTATTGTGAATATTGCTGCTATAAACATTCAGGTGCACGTGACTCTTCGGATCACATTTGTATCTTTAGGGTAAATACCCAGTAGTGTGATTGCTGGGTCGTAGGGTAGCTCTATTTTCAACTTTTTGAGGAACCTCCATACTGTTTTCCAGAGTGGCTGTACCAGCTTGCATTCCCACCAGCAGTGTAGGAGGGTTCCCCTTTCTCCGCATCCTCGCCAACATCTGTCATTTCCTGTCTTGCTAATTTTAGCCATTCTGACTGGTGTGAGGTGGTATCTCACTGTGGTTTTGGTTTGTATTTCTCTGATGCTGAGTGATGTGGTGCACTTTTTCATGTGTCTGTTGGCCATTTGAATGTCCTCTTTGCAGGAATGTCTGTTCATATCTTCTGCCCATTTCTTGATTGGATTATTTGTTCTTTGGGTGTTGAGTTTGAGAAGTTCTTTATAGATTTTGGATACTAGCCCTTTATCTGGTATGTCATTTGCGAATATCTTCTCCCATTCTGTCAGTTGTCTTTTGGTTTTGTGGACTCTTTCCTTTGCTGCGTAAAAGCTTTTGATCTTGATGAAGTCCTAATAGTTCATTTTGCCCTTGCTTCCCTTGCCTTTGGTGATGTTTCTTGGAAGAAGTTGCTTTTAGGAACTCATATGATTTGGTCTGGCTCATCTGGATAATCACCCTATATTGGATTCAACTTTGCCATATAATTTTTTGTTTGTTTGTTTAACTTGATTTTTCTCTTTCTTTCCTTTCTTTCCTTTCCTTCCTTTCCTTCCTTTCCTTTCCTTTCCTTTCCTTTCCTTTCCTTTCCTTTCCTTTCCTTTCCTTTCCTTTCCTTTCCTTTCCTTTCCTTTCCTTTCCTTTCCTTCCCTCCCTCCTTCTTTCTTTCTTTCTTTCTTTCTTTCTTTCTTTCTTTCTTTCTTTCTTTCTTTCCTTTTTTAAGTTAACATATAATGTATTATTTGCCCTAGGCTACAGGTCTGTGAATCATCAGGCTTACACATTTCACAGCACTCACCATAGCATATACCCTCCGCATTTTCCATAGTCCAGCCAGCCTATCCCTACCCCCCAAACCCCCCAGCAATCCTCAGTTTGTTTCATGAGATTGAGAGTCTCTTATGGCTTATCTCCCTCCTATCCCATCTTGTTTCATTCCCCCCCCCCACAACTCCCCTGCCCTGCCTCTCATTCTTCTTATCAGAGAGATCATATAATAATTGTTTTTCTCTGATTGACTTATTTTGCTTAGCATAATACCCTCTAGTTCTATCCATGTTGTTTCAAATGGCAAGATTTTGTTTCTCTTGATGGCTGCATAGTATTCATTGTATATATATATATATATATATATATATATATATATATATACACCACATCTTCTTTATCCATTCATCTCTTGATGGATATCTAGGTTCTTTCCATAGTTGGCTATTGTGGACATTGCTGCTATAAACATTTGGGTGCACATGCCCCTTTGGATCACTACATTTGTATCTTTGGTGTAAATACCCAGTAGTGCAATTGCTGGGTCATGGGGTAGCTCTCTTTTCAACTTTTTGAAGAATCTCCATACTGTTTTCCAGAGTGGCTGTACCAGCTTGCATTCCCATCAACAGTGTAGGAGGGTTCCCCTTTCTCTGCATCCTCACTAACATCTGTCATTTCCTGACTTGTTAATTTTAGCCATTCTGACTGGTGTGAGGTGATACCTCACTCTGGTTTTGATTTGTATTTCTCTGATGTTGAGTGATGTTGAGCACTTTTTCATATGTCTCTTGGCCATTTGAATGTCCTTTTTGCATAAATGTCTGTTCATGTCTTCTGCCTATTTCTTGATTGGATTGTTTGTTCTTTGGGTGTTGAGTTTGATAAGTTCCTTATAGATTTTGGATACTAGCCCTTTATCTGATATGTCATTTGCGGATATCTTCTCTCATTCTGTCAGTTGTCTTTTGGTTTTGTTGACTGTTTGCTTTGCTGTGCAAAAGCTTTTGATCTTGATGAAGTCCCAATAGTTCATTTTTGCCCTTGCTTCCCTTGCCTTTGGTGATGTTTCTAGGAAAAAGTTGCTTCTTCCTAGGAAGAAGTTGCTATGGCTAAGGTCAAAAAGGTTGCTGCCTGTGTTCTCCTCCAGGATTTTGATGGAGTCCTGTCTCACATTGAGGTCTTTCATCCACTTTGAGTCTGTTTTTGTGTGTGGTGTAAGGAAATGGTCCAGTTTCACTCTTCTGCATGTGGTTGTCCAATTTTCCCAACACCATTTGTTGAAGAGACTGTCTTTTTTCCATTGGGCATTCTTTCCTGCTTTGTTGAAGATGATTTGACCATAGAGTTGAGGGTCCATGTCTGGGCTCTCTATTCTGTTCCATTGATATATGTGTCTGTTTTTGTGCAAGTTCCATACTGTCTTGATGATGACAGCTTTGTAATAGAGCTTGACGTCTGGAATGAAGTCTGGAATGGTGATGCTGCCAACTTTGGCTTTCTTTTCTTTTCTTTTCTTTTTTGTTTTTCAGCTTTGGTTTTCTTTTTCAACATTCCTCTGGCTATTCGTGGTCTTCTCTGGTTCAATATAAATTTTAGGATTTTTTGTTCCATTTCTTTAAAAAAGTTGACGGTGCAATCCATGTGATAGAACAGATCAATAAGAGAAGAGAGAAGAACCACATGGTCCTCTCAATTGATGTAGAAAAAGCATTTGACAAAATTCAGCATCTGTTCCTGATTAAAACTCTACAAAGTATAGGGATAGAAGGAACATTCCTCAACATCATCAAATCTATCTATGAAAAGCCCACAGCAAATATCATTCTCAATGGGGAAAAGCTGACAGCCTTCCCTCTGAGATCAGGAACACGACAAGGATGCCCACTCTCACCACTCCTGTTCAACATAGTGCTAGAAGTCCTAGCGACAGCATTCAGACAACAAAAAGAAATAAAAGGTATCCAAATTGGAAATGAAGAAGTCAAACTCTCTCTCTTCGCAGACGACATGTTACTCTATATGGAAAACCCAAAAACTCCACCCC
>CM053607.1:91623653-91648559 GCA_028646535.1 Procyon lotor | reverse complement strand
TAGCTCTATTTTTAATTTCTTGAGGAATCTCCACATTGTTTTCCAAAGTGGCTGCACCAGCTTGCAATCCCTCCAACAGTGGAAGAGGGTTCCCTTTCTCCACACCCTCTCCAACATTTGTTGTTTACTGTCCTGTTGATTTTGGCCATTCTAACTGGTGTAAGGTGGTATCTCAGTGTGGTTTTGATTTGAATCTCCCTGATGGCTAAAGAAGATGAACATTTTTTCATGTGTCTGTTAGTCATTTGTATGTCTTCTTTGGAGAAGTGTCTGTTCATGTCTTCTGCCCATTTTTTGATGTGATTATCGGTTTTGTGAGTGTTGAATTTGAGAAGTTCTTTTTAGATCTTAGATATCAGACCTTTGTCTGTAGTGTAATTTGCGAATGTTTTCTCCCATTATGTGGGTTGCCTGTTTGTTTTGTTGACTCTTTCCTTTGCTGTGCAGAAGCTTTTTATCTTGATGAAGTCCCAAAAGTTCATTTTCGCTTTTGTTTACTTTGCCTTTGGAGACATGTTCTGTAAGAAGTTGCTGTGGCTGATGTAAATAAAAAATCTTAAAAAGAAATAAAAATAAAACCTTTTGCCTACTTCGTCCAGGAAGTTGTTTTCTAAGGCCTTCAGTACCTTCATCTTACATACAAAAAGATCATTACTCAGCCAAAGACTTTAGCAAACCTGAAGATCTTTGCGGATAACTCTATATGCAGTTCCTTCCATTCTTTTATTTTGTCCCACAAATTCTGAATATGTTGGACTCCACAAGATCATATTTCTCTCTTCTCAACTCAAAGAGTTGGCTGGGCTCTCTTTGATTTATAATCTCATTTGTTTCCCTTATATTAAGGACCACTGTCCTTTACTGCCTATTTTCTAAGGTCTAAAAACTCTAGATTCTGTTTTATTTGGTTTTCTAGTTTAAAACATCATTTTCAGAACAAATCTGGTTCATATTGCTCAGTTGTAGACTGAAGGGTAACCTGATGACTTTAACCCCAGTAAAGTTACCCTGGGGCTGAAACTGGGTGCTTGGGACAGTTTGAGACAACTGGTCATTCTTCTGATGCTTACTTCTAATGGGTGCTCAGGGCCCACAGAATTTCTCCTGTTCAGAATTTTTATTGAAAATTACAAAAAGTCAGAAAGTGTGCCTGGGTGGCTCAGTTGGTTGAGCATCTGCCTTTGGTTTGGGACTTGATCCCAGGGTCCTGGAATCGAGCCCCACATTGGGCTCTCTGCTCCGTGAGGAGCCTGCTTCTCCTTCTCCCTCTGCCTGCTTCTCTGCCTACTTATACTCTCTCTTTTTCTCTCCCTCTCCCTGTCAAATGAATAAAATCTTTAAAAAAGTAAAAACTCAGAGAAACAAACTAGAAGATTAAATTATATCTAAAAATAAACTGCACAGATAGCATTTCAAGCTAATGTTTCTAAGCTTGAAGAAAATAAAAATACTTAGAAGTACAGTGTAGGACATAGGTTCAATTTGCTGAAATATTAGAAAGACTTAAAGAATTTTGTAGCTCCAACTTTGTAATGACACATACTCACACGAAAGAATTATAAAAGCATAAGGGGAAAAGAATGAAGTCCATATGATGGTAGGTGTTTATCGCAATGACTTTAATCTGCATTATGTTAAACAGAGATACATTTATTTTTTTTTTCATTTATTTTTATTCATGTATGTCAATAGCCTCATCATCTTTTCGTCAAGTTAAAAGGCAATATAATTAAAGTAATGTTAAACTTGCTTCTGTTGCTCAGTTGTCGAGCATCATAGCAAAGATTTTGCTTTATTTTTCCAGGGACCTCCATCTCTCTCTCTCTCTTCCATTTCCAAGAAAAATTTCTCAGAAACTACCATAACTAGAGAAGTCATAAGCTGAAATGCAATTTAATTCCATTTTGACATGCCTGCTGTGTTCATACTACTATATACTATTAAGACTGCAAAAGAAGTAGATCTCCCAGCTTTTGCCTTCCAAAAATATGTACTCTATTTGGTGAAACAAGATTCATCTAAATGAAACAGAATAAAGATAAACCTTAGTGCACATGAGGTAGTCCCCCAAATAACAAAAATGATGACAAAATGTAATATATGAGAGTTGGTTTAATGAGAAAAATGTCCACAGAAAAGAGGTGAGGTATCAGCTGACTTTTAAAGAAGGGTATTGTCATGGATAGTAATAAATAAAGGCTCATGTGCTAGAAGAGCCATGAGGAGAATAATTATAGCAGACTTATGAGTGTCGGTGAAGGGGATGATAGACTTCAGTGCTTGGTAATAACTTTAGATATTTTATCTATAAAACAGTAGGAGCCATAATAGTTTCTTAAAGAAGCTGAGATGGATGTGTTATTATAGAGAGATTATTTTTAAATATGTTTACAGGAAACAGAACAGAATGCACAAATTCTACTTCTAATATAGCTCTTTGATCTGATTTTCACACCTACAGATCTAAGATAATTTGAACTCATGATCTGATTCCCTCAAGCACATCACCATTTAGCATTTCCAGCACAGTGAAGAGAAACTTTTATCATCTTTTATTATCCACCAAACCTAATAATCATTCTTGAAACCTCCATCTCCCTATTCTTTCCTTCCCACATTGAATACACTGGTTAAGTCCTGTTAGTTTCATTGGCTAAAAAAGCTCTTGAACCCTCCATTTATCTCCATATTCACAGCTAACATCATTCCTTACCTAGCCTTCATGCAGTCACGCTGGCCTCCCTCAATTGGTATTTTATACCTTTGTGTAGAGTGATCCCTTTGAGCTGCAAAACTGATCATTTTATCCCCTGCTTAAAATCCTTTAATGATTCCTCATTGCTTTTTGGACAGCGACTCCATTCTTAATTTAACTTTGAATATACCTGTCCAGTTTCAACTTGGATCTGTGCACTGAAATCACACCGATCTCCCGGTTCCTCAACTGTACCAGAGTTCCTCCTCTCATCGGGCCTTTTGTGTATAAGTTTCTCTCCCTGACTGTTCTTTTTACCACCATGGTAAATTGAAGATGTGCACAAATTCCTTGACACTCCTCCCATTGAGAGATGGAGTCCATTTTCCTTCTGTTGTGTGTGGTCTGAACTGCCATTATTTGACCAAAGAAGTGGAGTGAGGTATGCCAGTTCTGGGACTAACCTTTAAGAGAACTGGTAGCTTCCACCTTAGTCTCATAAAGCCTTGAGCTTTATGAAGCACTAGAATTCTGCCTATCTGTAGAGAGACTGTGGAAGGGAAGAGTGAGAAGGGGAAGGTGGAGAGGAGACCAGGTAAGCCCGGTTTTCTAGCTGTCCTGGTGGAGAACACAGACATGTGAGTGAAGCCATTTTGGACCATCCACACCAGACCAGCTTCCAGCTGCATATCATGGAAAAACCGTATTTGATGCCACATGGCATAGGAAATTGTTTAGTTTAAGTCATGATCCGCAAATTTGTAAGATGTAATTATTGACCAGATTTATAACCAAATTGATTGAGCAATTTAATCCAAATGTCAGTTAATGCCAAAGTCAGGAGTTAGTTTGTTCTGTTTCCTAAAAATATGAGTCATATTGGTTGTCTGCTTGAATAAAATAAATATGTAAAAGAGCATGTATCTTTATTACATTTACATTTTATATTAGAGAAAATTTCTAGATTTTGAAATTTAGATCTTGAAGGAAGTAACAACTTTTATTTGAAATCTGGCATCTGAAATGCTTCCTTTCCTGGAAACCTTAACATTTATGAAGAAATCAAAGTCAAATGAGTCAATTTTCTGGCAGTTCATATAATATTTATGGATGAAATGACCCCAAAGGACTATGTCTGGCACATTTGAGTTTTCCTTCAATCACAAAACAATTGAATCCATAAGTAAATATTTTAAAAGATATCTATAGTATATTCTAGAACATGTTGGACATACTAGGACAGTCCCTTCCCACTCATCTCTACCTGAGGTTGGCTCAGCCATAGGTGTCGAAGGCCTCCTCCTGGAGGCTTGATGCTTGTCTCAAACCCCTCACACCTGCTCCACAAGGGCAGAGACCCTGTGTATTCAGCAGTCTGACCCTAACACCTAGCGCAATGTCAGTCTCATTAGCAATGCCTAACACTTTCATTCTTTTTTTTTTTTTTTTTTTTAAAGATTTTGTTTATTTGACAGAGAGAAATACAGCGAGAGAGGGAACACAAGCAGAGGGAATGGTAGCGGGAGAAGCAGGCTTCCTGCTGAGCAGGGAGCCCGATGCGGGGCTCGATCCCAGGCCGCTGGGATCTGACCTGGGCCGAAGGCAGCCGCCTAATGACTGAGCCACCCAGGCGCCCCCTAACACTTTCATTCTTTCTTTCAAATGGTTCCCCAAGGGTAAAAGAGAGCCAGTCAAGGGGTCTGTCTGTGTAGAGATGTGTCGCAGTAGAAGTAGTGCTTAGTCTTGGAAGAGAAAGTGGCAAGATTGTTGGGGAGCACTCCAAGAACTCATCTCAGAGCCAACTGAGTTGTTTGTTTACTAACCTTGTTGTAACCATTCCTCAAAACAATGTACTGCTTAATAAAAAACAAAACAAAACAAAACAAAAAACAATGTACTGCTTAAAATATAACCCATGAGAAATTGTACTAGTCTGGCAAGCATGCTTACATATAGTCTTAAGAAAAACATAGACTGGCAACAGGCCTCTGGGGGAGAGGACAAGATGCGTCTTTGAAACCGAGCAGCAGGGAATGCCTGGCCTGCTCAGGGCAGAGCACCGCCTGCCTCACTTTTCCGGTATCTCCCCTTTCCCCGGAGACGGATGGCCTGTAGATAATTAGATGATCCCTTTGAGTGTGCTTGCTCAATTATAAACTTTCTACTGCTTGACCAGATATGTTTTGCCTTTCTTCTTACTTATCTACAAACCTCATGGTCAATGTATAATCTACTCCGGCTTGTTTGTTAGTTGTTATCTACTTTCTAATAAATGTGAGACTGAGGAGTTGTTTGGGGTGACAGTCTGCTCTCCTGTTGACCCCAGCTCCCTTTCTCTTGCAGCTGACTTTTTGTGCCTCATTCTTCTCCCGTGCACCATCAGGAGGCGGCACCTTGTCAATAAAAAGCTGAGAAATTTAGCCTGAAAAGGTGTTGATTTGTGATCTGTGCACTCTCAGATAACTTCTTTTTAAATCTGTCAAGATAAATGAGAGGAAGATATTATGTGCTAAAACTTTCTTTTTAAAAAGAAGTGCTATATATATGTGCTTAATGTAGTATGAACATGGATTGGTTCTCTTGCTAAGAATTAGTGTGAATTAGTGTTATCTTTACATCTTGTTTATCAATGTGATCATGTCTTCAGTCTCATTTCCCCAGAATCATCTCACAGAAAAAAAAAAAAAAGAGAGCGAGAGAGACTACAGAGTGAATTTCAGTATGACCTTAGAAGTAAATGCAGATGTCTGTGTTGATGTATTTTAAGGAAACATTAAACAGGCCACGTAACAGCAGTGGTTCTTATTCATGGACAAATTGCTGTTCAGTTCTGTTTTATCATTCATTCATGAACTTGTGAAGTGACATAGGGTATTGCCAGAATTCTGTGTACTCTTCGTAGTAGAGAACTACCAACACAAAACCCAGTATGCCCGTGTGTCTCTGGCTGGACCTTCACACAGTAGAGGAGCCATTCTGGAAATCATTACTATCTTATGCTAAACCTTACGCTGGAACATTTGGGCTGTCTACTGAGCTGTAAGCCTAGGCAACTAAAAAGCCATGTGATTCATAAACAGTGAATGAATTTGAGGTTAATGATACTTTTCAATGAGATATATTTTATCAATTTTGTCAATTTTCTTGATAAAATTTTATCAATTTTCTCTCATGGCATTTACCTAGTTTGCTACACAAAAATAATTTTTGTAGCAAGGGTTCTCACATTCTGGTTCCTGACCTGCAACATCAGCTAGATGTTAGAAATTCCAGCTAGAAAATCAGATTCTTGGGCCTTATCCTAGAACTACCAAGTAGGAAAGTCGGCCTAGATCCAGCAGTCTTTTTTTTTTTATCAAGTTCTCTAATGAGACTCTAATGTCTGCTTAAGTTTGAGAACCACTGGACTATACAATTTAGGGGGGACAGTAAATTTCACAGATTTTTTTTTCTTTAGAAATATCAGCTCTGTTAAAAAAAAACCATCTGGATTTATATGTCTCAACTTCTTATTTATAGATATCTTATTGGCCCTATTTTTATAGTAAAATACACCATGTCCTTAAGAATTTTCTCAGTAGGTCATCAATTCATTGTAATAAAATAATACATTAAAGTACTGAAATACTAAATACGTAAATATACAAAGTGCAAAAAATATTATATTTATGTTCAAGTAGATGAGAAATAATGTTTCTTTCATAAAAGCTAAGCAATAAAGACCATTCTGTAATTAAACTTGTACCTTATTAGCTTATCATTATTTAAATGGGATTAAACTCAGTGCTTCAAATTCCTTACTTGCTGGATATAGAACCAAATAGCCTGAGTGAGTTTCCGGGTGTCCAGCTAGACAATTCATTCATCTGTCTGAATCTTTCTCCCTATTTTTCAGTGCTTCTTACTGTCCTAGTATCTAGTACTCACTTGTAGCACACCACCTGGGATGACCTTCCATTGAAGTATCCAGTGATCTACACTTAAACCTCTCTTCTCTAATAATGTCTCTTAGGGCAAATCTCTGTTAGTTGAAGAAAAAAATGCCATAGAACCAAAATAATTCCTGTGTATTGATTATTGGAAGTAGATACTTATTAATGCATACTAATTTTTAACTGAAAGCAATTGAGCCATTATGCAAAAGTGGAAGAGAAATTTTGAAGCCCTGAGGGGCATATATTTTGAGTTATGCAGGATTTTCTGACTTTCTTTAAACTGTATTGTTTAATTAAGATAACCTTAATTTTGTGTACTTTCCTATCATCATATGCCCATCTAGCTCTGGGCTAAGTGTTAAAGGGACAGCAATGGCCTCTTTCTCTGAGGACTTTCTTGGACATGTGTTTAAAGCACACTTTCATGAAAGATCACAGCAGTTATTTGGACAATGAGGCCAGTTAAAACACTCATGTAACTTTAGAGAAAATTGTGGTAATAACTACATAACACAACCTACCATCATGAAACCGTTTTTTAAGTCTCTAGTTCAGCAGTATGAAGTAGATGCCTATTGTTGTGAAACAGATCTTCAGAACTTTTTCATCTTGCAAACCTGAAACTTTGTACCCATTAAACTCTTTAAACTCCCCTTGTATCATTTCTCCCAGCTCCTGTGAACCACCATTCTACTTTTTGTTTCTAGGAATTTGCCTGCTTTATATGCTTCATAGAAGGAGAATCCTACAGAGTTTGTCTTTTTGTGACTGGCTTATTTAATTTAGCTTAAGGTGTTCAAGATTCATCCACGCTACAGAAAGGATTTTCTTCCTTTTTTATGACTAATATTCCATTGTTTGTATATATTACATTGTTTTCCACTTATCTCTTGATGTGTGTTTGAGTTGCTTTTATCTCTTCACTACTGTGAATAGTACTGCTATGAACATGATGTGCATGTATGTCTTTGAGATCCTGCAGTTCTTTGGGTTATTTGCTCAGAAGGATTGCTGGATCACATGGTAATTCTGTTTTTAATTTTTTGAGGAGCCCCCTACTGTTTTTCATCAGTTGCACTATTTTGCAATTCAATTGACAGTGCACAAGGCACAGAAGCTCCACATTTTCTGTATCCTCAGTGATGCTTACTACTTTCTTATTTTTTAAAAACATTAGCCATCCTAATGGATTTGGGATGATATTTCCTCATCATTTCGATTTGCATGTCTTTGATGTTTACTTACTTTGAATACATTTTCATATGCTTGTTGGCCATTTGTATATCATTTTTGGAGAAAGTCTACCTTCCCCATTTTTTAAATATAAATTTTACTTAGTTAACATATAGTGCAATGTTGGTTTCTGGGGTAGAATTTAGTTTATCACTTACATACAACACCACTTAACATTCATCACCACAAGAGTCCCCTTTAATACCCATCACCCTTCCAGCCCATCCCCCACCCACCTCTCTCTACCAGCCCTCAGTTTGTTCTTTATTGTTGAGAGTCTCCTATGGTTTGATTCCCTCCTCCCTTCCTCTCCCCCTTCCTTGCCCCAGATATGTTCATCTGTTTTCCATCTTAAATTCCAGATATGAGTGAGACAATATGGTGTTTGTCTTTCTCTGACTGACTTCTTTCACTTAGCGTAATGCACTCTAGCTCCATCCACATTGTTGCAAATGGCAAGATTTCATTCTTTTTGATGGCTGAGTAATACACACACACACACACACACACACACACACACACGCATGCACGACATCTTTCATCAGTCAATAGTTATTTGTGCTCTTTCCGTAGTTTGGCTATTGTTGATAATGCTGCTATAAACACCAGGGTGCATGTATCCCTTTGAATTTGTATTTTTGTATCCTTTGGGTAAATATCCTACTATTGGAATTGCTGGATCATAGGGCAGTTCTCTTTTTAACTTTTTGAGGAACCACCATACTGTTGTTCACAGTGGCTGCACCTGCATTCCCACCCACAGTGTGAGAGGATTCCTCTTTCTCCGAATCCTAACCAACACCTGCTCTTTCTTGAGTTGTTCATTTTAGCCATTGTGACTGGTGTGAGGTGATAGCTCATCATGGTTTTGATTTGTATTTCCCTAACGATGAGTGACATTGAGCATCCTTTTATGTATCTGTTAGCCATCTGGATGTCTTCTTTGGAGAAACGTCTATTCATGTCTTCTCCCTATTTATTAACTGGATTATCATTATTTTCTTGGATATAGAGTTTGATAAGTTCTTAAGAGATTTTATATACTATCCCTTTATCCATTATGTCATTTGCAAACATCTCCCTGCCTTTTAGTTTTGTTGATTGTTTCCTTCACTGTGCAGAAGCTTTTTATCTTGATGAAATTCCAATATTTCATTTTGGCTTTTGTTTCCCTTGTCCCTGGTGACATGTTTAGTAAGAAGTTGGTACAACTGAGGTCAGAGAGGTTGCCTCTTATTTTCTTCTCTAGGATTTTGATGGTTTCTTATCTCACATTTAGGTCTTTCATCCATTTTGAATTTATTTTTGCGAATGGTGTAAGAAAGTGGTCCAATTTCATTCTTCCACATGTGGCTGTCCAGTTTTCCCAACACTATTTGTTGAAGAAACTGTCTTTTTTCCATTGGATATTCTATCTTGCTTTGTCAAAGATTAGTTGATCCTGTAGTTGTGGATCCAGTTCTGGATCCTCTCTTGTGTTCTGTTGATCTATGTGTCTGTTTTTGTGCCAATACCACACTGTCTTGATGTATGGTACAGCTACAGCTTTACAATATAGCTTGAAATCCACAATCATGATGCCTCTAGTTTTGTTTTCCTTTTTCAGGATTTCTTTGGCTATTCGGGGTCTTTTGTGGTTCCATACAAATTTTAGGATTGTTTTTTCTAGCTCTGTGAAAAATGCTGGTAGTATTTTGATAGGGATTGCATTAAATGTATAGATTACTTTGGGTCGTATAGACATTTTGGGCAGTATTTGTTTTTCCATCCCATGAGCCTGGATTGCTTTTTAATTTCATTGTGTCCTTTTCAATTTCTTTCGTAAGTGTTCTATAGTTTTCAGAGTACAGATCTTTTACTTCTTTAGTTAGGTTTATTCCTAGGTATCTTCTTGTTTTGGGTACAGTGGCAAATGGGATCAATTCCTTGATTTCTTTTTCTGCAGATTCATTATGGTTGCATTATAGAAGTGCAACATATTTCTGCTCATTGGCCTTATAACCTGCAACTTTGTTAAATTCATGTATTAGTTCTAGCAATTTTTTGGTGGAGTCTGCCATATTTTCTACGTAGAGTATCTGCAAATAGCGAAAGTTTGGCTTCTTCCTTGCCAGTTTGGATGCCTTTTATTTCTTTTTGTTATCCAATTGCTGAGGCTAAGACTTCAGTACTATGTTAAATAGTAATAATAAAAGTGGACATCCTTGTCTTGTTCCTGGCTGTGGTGGAAAGGCTCTCAGTTTTTCCCCGTTAAGGATGATATTAACTGTGGTCTTTCATATATGGCCTTTATGATGTTGAGGTGTGTTCCATCTATCCCTGCTTTGTTGAGGTTTTTTTCAAGAAAAAGTGCTATATTTTTGTCAAATACTTTTTCTGCATCTATTGACAGGATCATATGGTTCTTATCCTTTTTTAAATGTAGTATATCACATTGATTTACTATGAATCAATGAATATTGATTGTGAATATTGAAAAACCCCTGTAGCCCAGGAATAAATACCACTTGATCATGGTGAATAATTCTTTTAATGTACTGTTGAATTTGATTTGCTAGTATTTGTTGAGAACTTTTTCATCCATGTTCATTAGGGACACTGGCCTGTAATTCACCTTTTCAGTGGAGTCTTTGTCTAGTTTTGGAATCAAGACAATACTGGCTTCATAGAATGAGTTTGGAAGTTTTCCATTCATTTCTGTTTTTTGGAACAGTTTGAGAAGAATAGGCATTAACTCTTCTTTAAATGTCTGGTGGAATTCCCCTGGGAAGCCATCAAACAAACTTTTGTTTGTTGGGAGATTTTTGATTACTGATTCAATTTCTTTGCGGGTTATGGGTCTGTTCAAATTTTCTCTTTCTTCCTGTTTCAGTATTGGTAGTTTGTGAATTTGTAGGAATTTGTCCATTTCTTCCAGATTGCCCAGTTTTTTGGCATATAATTCTTCATAGTATTCTTTTATAATTATTTGTATTTCTGTCGTGTTGATTGTGGTCTCTCCTCTTTCATTCGTGATTTCTCTTTTCTTTTTGATAGATCTGACTAGGAGTTTATCAATTTTATTAATTACTTCAAAGAATCAGCTCTTAGTTTCTTTGATCTGTTCTGTTTTGTTATTGTTTTTGCTTGTTTCTAGATCATTTATTTCTGCTCTGATTTTTATTATTTCTCTTCTTCTTCTGGCCTTAGGCTTTATTTGCTGTGCCTTTTTTAGCTTCTTTAGGTGTAAGGTCAGTTTGTGTATTTGAGACTTTTCTTGATTCTTGAGGTAGGCCTGTTTTGCAAGATACTTCTTTTTTAGGACTGCTTTTGCTGCACCTCAGAGATTTTAGACTGTCATCTTTTCATTTTCATTTGGTTCCATGTATTTTTAAAATTTCTTCTTTAATTTTCTGGTTAACCCAGTCATTCTTTAGTAGGATGTTCTTTCACCTCCATGTACTTTGGGTGATAATGATATGTTAATGTAGGTTCATCAGTTACAACAGATTTTCCACTCTGGTGAGGCATATTCATATTGTGAAAGGCTATGTATAAGTAGATGCATGGGATACATGAGAAATCAATTTTATTGATCCTAATTCTGTTCTAAAGAATATAGTCCATTAAATTTTTCTTTTGGTTGACTTCAAGTTTCATAGCTTTTTTTTTTTTTTTTAATATGTGTTTTTTATTGCAAGTACAAATGTATTACAAAAAATTTTTAGGATTTTTAAAAAAAATTTTCAGTCCAGTATAGTTAACATACAGTGTTGTATTAGTTTCAGGCATACAATATAGTGATTCAACAATTCCATATATTAATTCGTGCTCCTCATCATGAGTATACTCTTTAATCCCCATCACAAATTTGTTTTTTTTTTCTTTTTTCTTTTGTTAGAGTATTTGCCCCAAAGATACAGATGTAGTGAAAAGAGGGGCCATATGCACCCCAATGTTCATAGCAGCAATGTCCACAATAGCCAAACTGTGGAAAGAGCTGAAATGCCTTTCAACAGACAAGTGGATAAAGAAGATGTGGTCCATAAACACAATGAAATATTACCCAGCCATTAGAAAGGTGAATACCCAACTTTTACATCCACATGAGTGGGACTGGAGGAGATTATGCTAACTGAAGTAAGTAGAGAAAATCAGTTATCATATGGTTTTACTTATTTGCGGAATATAAGGAATAGCATGGAGGACATTAGGAGAAGGAAGGGGAAAAATGAAGGGGGAGAAGTTTGATGGCATTGTGGTCTGAAAATATGCATGGTATGATCTTGATCATTTTGTATTTGTTGAGGGCTGATTTGTGACCCAGTATGTGATCTCTATGCTTCTTGGATTTTGATGTCTGTGTCATTCTCCAAATTAGGAAAGTTTTCAGCTATAATTTATTTGAATATACCTTCTGCTCCCTTTTGTCTCTCTTCATCTTCTGGGACTCCTATGATACATATGTTATTCCATTTTAATAAGTTGCTGAGTTCCCTAAGTCTACCTTTGGGGTCCATTACCTTCTTTCCTCTTTAGTTTTATTATTTTCCATAATTTTATCTTCTATGTCACTAAATCTATTTTCTGTCTTGCTAATCCTCATTTTTAGAGCCTCCTTTTGGCGTCTTGGTAATAGTATTTTTATTTTTGACCTGGCTAGATCTTAGTTCTTTTACCTTTGCAGTAAGGGATTCTCTAGTGTCTTCTATGCTTTTTTTCAAACCCAGTTAGTATCCTTATTTTTTTGAGATTTTATTTATTTATTTGGGGATGGGGAGAGAGCACGAGCACAGAGGGAGAGGGAGCAGCATACTCCCTGCTGAGCAGAGGGCCCAATGTGGGGCTTGATTCTAGGACCCTGAGATCACAACCTGAGCCAAAGGTAGACACTTAACTGACTAAGCCACCCAGGCACCCCTCATCTAATATCCTTATAATTGTTTTAAATTCTAATTCAGACATCTTATTTATGTCTGTATTTGTCTCTGGCTCTCATTTCTTTCTATTCCTTCTTTTGGGGTGAATTCCTCCATATTGTCATTTTGGAGAGAAAAAAATAAAAATAAAAAGTTAAAAATTGAAGAAAAAAGATAAATAAAATATAAGAAGCTAGCTCCTAAATGTATTTTGGTCTGCTTGTTTTGAAAAGCTTGATAGAGAAAAGAGAAGAAGAAAAAAAGTAAAGAAAAAAGATTAAAAACAAATATAATAAATTAAATTAAAAAACCTTCTGTATCAAAAAAAAGCAAACCAAAAACAAACAAAATAAAAACAAAGACAAAAACAAAACCAATAAAAAAACCCCAAAGGATGCTAGATCCTGATTCTCCTAGATCTGAAGTTTTGCAGCCCTCTTTGGAACTTTCCTATCAAAGGTTTTGGGGAATAGCTTTTTAGTTTAGTCTCCTGCGTGTGTTTTCACCTGTTTTTGTTGTTTTCTTTTGTCTGCTCTTTCTCTTTTCCTTTCTCGCTGCTCCCTCCACAATCAAGGCTCCTTTCCTGAGGCAGCGCCCATGGCTCCTTTTTCCCCTGGAACTCTCTGCAGTTCCTACTTTCCATGGGTTATTTTTTTGGTTTGTTTTTTGTTTTTTTGTTTTTTGTTTTTATTTGTAGATGTGAAGCTTTGTTTTCTAAGACTTATGATTGATTCTTGGATGTTTAGAATGGTTTGATATTTATCTAGTTGTGTTCAAGGGAGGAGGCAAGCCTAGGGTCAACCTACCCTTCCACCATCTTACCTCCTCTCACCATTTTTTGATTATTATATTTTGTTGAATTGTAGGAGTTGAATTTTCTTCTTCAATTCTATTGAATTGAAAATTCAATACAAATTGAATTGTAGCAGTTATTTATATATTCTAGATATCAACCTTTTATCGGATGTATGTTATGCAAATATTTTCTCCCAATTCATAGTTTGCCTTTCCACTCTGTTCATTGTGTCTTTTGATGTACAAGGTTTTTACTTTGATGTGGTCCCATTTGTGTACTGTGGCTTTTATTTGCTGTGCTTTTGGTGTCATATTCAAGCAGTCATTGCCAAGTCCAATGTCATGAAGATTTTCCCTTATGTTTTAACTGTTCATGTAGATTTAGCTTAAGGAAATAAATTGTCACTCTCAGTAAGTTTTTTTTTTCCCTTTGGCAGGGTATGTAATTTTAACTACAAGTTGTGACATTATGGGTAAAATAAAATAAAATGCTTATTTGAGATAGTAGTCTGAAGAAAGAAAGGCACAGTTCTGAAATTTGTCCATTCTTGAGAAACTTTATAACATGAATGAACTTTTTCAAGTCTTTTTTTTTATAACAAAGGCATAACATCACTTTTAAAACTTCAAATGAAAATATCTTCTAAAATTAGGAATATACCTTGATATATTGTTTCAAGCAAGGGAGACAGACTTTATTTTTTATTAAACTTTAAGACATCTCCTATTTATAAAATGCCTGGCTTTGAGACTTTTTGTGTTTTAGTCTGGCCAACTTGCAATTGCTAAAATTTCGTATTTGGAATATGGTGCAATTGAGAAGATACAATCAGTGATCTCAGAACTGGCAATTTCTCAGGGAAAAGATTGGCTATTTGGCAATGAAGAGATGATATTTCAAAGTTTAACATTTGTCTATAATTCTGGAAAAAAACATTAAACCACCAATTGAAGAGCTTCAGATTTAACAAATGTAGCTTTATACTTATTCCCTCTTCAAGCAAAATGTAGGTTACAAGGTACAAAGAATTGGCTTATGACAAGCTATTTTCAGGATAAAATGAAATATAAGTAATTTATTTCTGAAGATATGATGGGATGAGAATGCAGTGATTTTCTAAAATGGGCTCTCTTGAATTCTGTGAAATATGTCTAAAATAAATGGCTAGGCATACCTTACCCACCCCCAAAAACCCCACAGAAATCAAAGAAGCACTCTTATTTTTTGTTCAAAAATGTTATCTCTTCATAAAATAACAAGTGCCGCAAAGGAAAGTATAGGAGGATGATTTAAATCTCATTGACAAGAAAGAATAGGCTGAATAACATTTAGTAATATTTTAATAACACAGAAGTAAATAACTTTGGCAAATTTAGCCTTGTATTTAAGTCTTCTCTCTTTTTCACTAGGGAAGGAGGAAATTGAGATTTTTTCACAATTCACTGGTAGCAGGAGGATGGCTGAGTAGCTATTGTTCCCTGATCCAGCAAGGGGGAAGGGCCAGGTAATGGGGTGACCAGGAGAAAGGAGATGATGAAAGTTACCTGTGACTCTGAGTGGGATGATGATGCTGTTGCTGGTCAGGACCACACTTGTGTGTTTTTCATGCAGCACCTGAGATCAGGCAGGGGTGGAGGTAGACAAGGTTGTCAGCCGGGCTTGGTCAACAGTGCTAGAACGGAGAGCAGGCTTCTATGTCATGCAGAGGAAGTGACTCCCCACTGAGAACGGAGTCCGATGTGGGACTTGATCCCAAGACCCTGGGATCATGATCTGAGCCAAAGGCAGACTCTTAACCAACTGAGCCACCCAGGTGCCCCGAATTCTATGAGTTTTAACATACGAGTTGATTCGTGAAGTCACCGCTACAATCAGGATTGACAACCAGGATAAACTCTGTCCTGTTATACCTTTATCCTTACATCTTCCTCCCATCTCTAGCCATCTAGCCGATGAATCTATTCTTCATTACTATAATTTTATCTTTTGAACAGTATTGTGTAAGTGAAATCATAAAAGGTGTAACCTTTTGAAGTGGGCTTCTTTCTTTGAAATCATCTAGGTGATTGCTTGTTTCAACAGTTCCTTTTTCTTTGCTGACTAGTATTCCACTGAATGGCTATGCTGTAATTTATTTATCCATTGACTGGTTATAAGACATTTGGGTTGTTTTCAGTTTTTGGTGATTATGAGTAAAGCTGCTATATGCATTCTTGTACAGGTTTTTATGTGAACATGAGTTTACATTTCTTGGGGATAAATACCCAGTGATGGGGTTGCTGAGTCATATGGTATGTGTATGCTCTACTTTTTAGAAATTGCCAAACTGTCCTTCAGACTATCTGTACAATTGTGCATCCCTACTAGCAATGACTGAGAGTTCTAGATGTTCCATATCTTTTCCGGTACCTCATATTGTCTGTATATTTAATTTTAGCCTTTTTAAAGAATGTATAGTGGCATATTATCATAGTTGTAATTTGCATTTCCTGAATCGCTAATAATGTTGAACAACTTTTCCTATACTTAGTTAACATCCTTATATCCTTTTGTTGAATTGTCTTTTGCCCTCTTGTAGTCTTTGCTCACTTATTAATTGGGTTGTTATCATATGAGTTTTGAGAATTCCTTATATATTCTGGATAAAAGTCCTTTGTTGAATATGTGACTTGTATATATTCTCTTCCAGTCTTTGGCTTGACTTTTAGTTGCCTTTTTTTTTTTTTTAAGATTTTATTTATTTATTTGACAGAGAGGAGAGAGGTCACTAGTAGGCAGAGAGGCAGGTGGAGAGAGAGGAGGAAGCAGGCTCCCCGCTGAGCAGAGAGCCCGATGTGGGGCTTGATCCCAGGACCCTGAGATCATGACCTGAGCTGAAGGCAGAGGCTTTAACCCACTGAGCCACTCAGGTGCCCCGACTTTTAGTTCTCTTAACAATAAGTAACATTTACAGAAAAAAGATATATTAAGTTCGATTAAATCAATAATTCTTTTCTTTTACAAATTATGGTTTTAGAATCATGTCTGAGAACTCTAACCATTAGGTACTACTGGTTTCTTGTAAAAATTGTATAGTATTGTGTTTTACATTTAAATCTATAATTCTTTAGTTATCATTGTCATTTTTTTGCATATATTTTCTTTTATTCTTTTTAAAACAGCTTTATTGAGGGGTGCCTGGGTGGCTCAGTGGGTTGTGGGGTTGTGCAAAATGACTTATTTCCAAAGAGTACAGTACCGTGGATAAACCTAATAAATACCAATCCAGACAGGTGATCAAAGTCAATATCCACAGTGATAAATCATGTTGATAATAGGTATCTGTGATATAATTAAAATGGCTATCATTCAAACTAGCCAGGATATGGAAACAACCTAAATGCCCATCAATGGATGAATGGATAAAGATAATGTAGTGGGTTAAGCCTCTGCCTTCCGCTCAGGTCATGATCCCAGGGTCCTGGGATTGAGCCCCACAACAGGGTCCCTACTCAGTGGGGAGCCTGCTTCCCCCTCTATCTCTTTGCCTGCCTCTCTGCCTACTTGTGATCTCTCTGTCAAATAAATAAAATCTTTTAAAAAATCCAGCTTTATTGAGATATAATTGATATACCAAAAGTTGGACTTATTTAGTATATACAGTTTGATGAGCTGGAAGATATGTATACATTTGTGAAACCATCACCACAGTTAGGGTAATATATCACCTCCAAAGGCTTCCTCCTACCTCCTTACCTTTTTTTTTTTTTGGTGGAAAGGATACTTAACATGAGGTCTACCCTCTTGACATATTTTTAAGGGTACAATACTGAATTATTAACTATAGACAATATGCTATACAGTAGATCTCTTGAACTTACTCATCTTTCATAGCTGAAACTTCACACCCATTGAACAAATTCCCTTCTTCTCCTTACCCCCAGCTTCTGGCAACCACCATTCTCTGTTTCCATCAGTTTGACTATTTTAATTATATAACTGGAATCATGCAGTATTTGTTTTTTTAAAAAAAGATTTTATTTATTTATTTGACAGAGAGAAAGAGATCATAGGTAGGCAGAGAGGCAGGCAGAGGGAGAGGGGGAAGCAGGCTCCCTGCTGAGCAGAGAGCCTGATGTGGGGCTAGATCCCCCCAGGACCCCAAGATCATGACCCAAGCTGAAGGCAGAGGCTTAATGCACTGAGCTACCCGGGCACCCCAGTATCTGTCTTTTTGTGACTGGGTTATTTTACTTAGTATAACATTTTCCAGGTTCATCCATGTTGTCATATCTGGCAGGATTTTATTATTTTTAAAGTCTGAATAATACTCCATTTTATATCTTACCACATTTTCTTTATCCATTCATCCATCAATGAACATTTATTTGTTTTCATATCTTGGCTACCGTGAATAATGTTACAGTAAACATGGGAATGCAGCTATCTCTTTGAGACCCTGATTTCAATTCTGAGAACTACAGCACATTAATGAAAAAAATTAAAGAAGAGGCAAATGAGCGGAAAGGCATCCTGTGTTCATACACTGAGAGACTGAATATTGTTAAAATGCCCATACTACACAAAGTGATTTATACAGTCAGTACTATCACCATCAAAATCCCAACGGCATTTTTTTTTTATAAAAGTAGAAAGTAATAATCCTAAAATATATGTGGAAGCACAAAAGACCTCAGATAATTAGAGCTGTCTTGAGAAAGAAGAGTGAAGCTGGAGGCATTGCAATTTCTGATTTCAAAATATGTTACAAAGCTATAGTGACTAAAACAGTATGTTACTCATATAGAGACAGAGACATATAGACCAACAGAACAGAATAGCGAGTTCAGAAAAAAAGCTGCATATATGGTCAACTGATCTTTTGTGAGAATGCCAAGAGTATGCCACAGGGAAAGGATAGTAGATAGTGTCTTCAACACATCATACTGGGAAAACTTGATATCCATATGCAAAAGAATGAAGCTGGACACTTATATTACATCATACAGAAAAATCAACTCAATGGATTAAAGGCTTGAGTGTGACATTTGAAACTGTAAAACTCCTTAAGAGGGTCCAAGCTTATCACTCTTGGCTTCAGCAATGATTTCTTGGATATGACATCAAAAGCACATCAAACAAAGCTAGAATAGATGAGTGGGATTCTGTCAAACTAAAAAACTTCTGCACAACAAGGGAAGTAGTCAACAGAATGAAAAGGCAACCTGCTGAGTGGGGGAGTTTTGTAGGTCATTTATCTGTTAAGGAGTCAATAGCCAGAATATACAAATAACTTCTAGAACTCAGTGGCAAAAAACCAATAACCTGATTACAAAACGGGTGAAGGACTTAACTAGACATTTCAAAAAAGACATAAAATGCCCGACAGCCTTTTTTTTCCCCAAAAAATGTTTATTTTTTCAGTGTTACAAGATTTATTGTTCATGCACCACACCCAGTGCTCCATGCAATACGTGCCCTCCTCAATACCCACCACCAGGCTCGCCCAACCCCCAACCCCCACCCCTCCTAAACCCTCAGTTTGTTGCTCAGAGTCCACAGTCTCTCATGGTTCATCTCCCCCTCTGGTTTCCCCCCGTTCTTCCTTCCCTTCCTTCTCACAATGCCCTCCATGTTTTTCCTTATGCTCAGCATGTGAGACTGTAAGATAATTAACTCTCTCTGCTTAACTTACTTCACTCTGCATAATCTCTTCCAGTCCCATCCATGTTGATACAAAAGTTGGATATTCGTCCTTTCTAATGGAGGCATAATATCTCATTGTATATATGGGCCATATCTTCTTTATCCATTCATCTGTTGAAGGGCATCTTGGTTCTTTGCACAATTTGGCAATTGTGGCCATTGCTGCTATGAACATTGGGGTACATGTGGCCCATCTTTGTACTGCATCTGCTTCTTTGGGGTAAATACCCAGTAGTGTGATGGCTAATGTCACTAATCATCAGGGAAATGCAAATCAAAACCACCATGAAGTATACCACCTCATGCTCGTTAGGATGGCTATTATGAAAAAAACACAAAAAGGTAAAAAGTGTTGGCCCAGATGTGGAGAGACTGGAACCCTTGTACACTGTTGGTGGGATTGTGTAATAGTGCAGCCACAGTGGAAGACAGTGTGGAAGCTTCTCAAAAAATTAAAAATACAACTACCCTGTGATCGAGCAATCCCACTTTTGGTTATATATCCCAAAGAATTTAAGTCAGGACCTCAGAGAGATATAATCCCTTTTGAAGTTGACTCTTGAATAACATGTAAATTTATATTGAGGTTCATGATTTTTGCATACAGATGTTCAGTAGTTCCTGTACTAGTTCTTGAAAACATGAACTGCTTTTGTGCTTTATCAAAAATCAATGGCCAGGGTGCCTGGGCGGCTTAATCGGTTTAGGATGCAACTCTTGATTTTGGCTCAGATCATGATCTCAGGGTCATGAGATTGAGCCCTGCAAGGGCTCCACACTGGGTGTGGAGCCTGCTGAAGATTTTCTCTCTCCCTCTCCCTCTATCCCCCATACTACTGTTCATGCAACACGTGCTTTCTCTCTCTCTTAAAAAAAAAAAAATGACTGTATTTGTGAATTATTTAGATAAAATCATTTTACTTTTTTCTCATTTTAAACATTCTCTAAAATAAATTTTGTTCATGTCTAATTATTTTATACTAGCCACTTTTGCAAATCTTTGACTAGTGATTTCATTTTGTCTTATTTAGAGAAGGAGCTGTATTTGATGTATTCAGTGATTCAGGCTCTGCTAATCAGGTTTATCTGGGGATTGAGGGGTCAAAGATCTAGGAGAAGAACATTAGGAATGGAGGATTAAGATTAGGACTAGCTGTGTATGCAGTCAAATCTCACACATTTATGCGAAATCAATATGCTATTGGCTGTGAGCTTACTTTTGTCCTTGTCTCATATTAGCTGGTACTTAGAACAGGTCTGGGTTTTAGAGCCTTTGACAGACAGGTAGTTAGGTGTCTGGGAGAAAGTTCCTAGGTCAGGGACCTAGCACCCTAGCTGGGCAAGCCAATTAGCCAAAATTAGATCATAGTTTCATCAAGAATTCTTTGCTGATTTTCATTAGTTGATATGAGTCTGAAACAAAGAAAAATTTTTCGATAGGTATGAAAATATCTTAGGCATTGCACTTCTCTCTTTAAATGTGAGTGGTACCACATTTTGCCAAATACAGCTGGTGACAACGGAGTGCCCTTTTTCCTATGAACACAGACAATACGTTAACCAGTTCTCTAAGGCCACGAAGCATCACGAATGGCCTGAAGGCATGTTCATTTCAGGTCTGTCACAGTAAGGTGTTCTTTACCATGATTCTGATTTTTCTCTCAAGGTTACTCTAGCCTACTCAAAAAAGTTATAGACCCAAGATTAGATTCTACAGGGAGGTTTTAAAAAAATAAGCTTTATTGATGTATGATTTGCATGTTATACACTGCATCAAGGGAGCTTTCAAAAACGTCCTGTGCTCAGCTGCAGCTACAGAGATGCTGAATTACTCGGTCTGGGCTAGGGACTCAGGACTTTGTTCGTGCTCTCCAGGCTTTTCTCATTTGCAGCCCCTGGGTTGCAAGGCAATGATGCAGGTAACCTCACTATTCACTAACATCAGCTAAAGGAAATTGGCATGTTGCTAGCAGGTGTTGGACCCTTCCTAAAAAGGGGGGCCCCTGGGTGGCTCAGTCGTTAAGCATCTGCCTCCGGCTCAGGTCATGATCCCAGGGTCCTGGGATCGAGCCCCACATCGGGCTCCCTGCTCGGCAGGAAGCCTGCTTCTCCCGCTACCACTCCCTCTGCTTGTGTTCCCTCTCTCGCTGTGTTTCTCTCTGTCAAATAAATAAAAATCTAAAAAAAAAAAAAAAAGGTATTTGCAACCCAGGGCATGGCCATAGTGGAGCTGTCTCAAGCACCAGGAATCGATCTTATATTGTGTCTTTTGGCAGTTATGTTCAAGGAGACAAGTGTAGAAAGACTGGTGTTTCAGAGCCCGTGTCCCACAGAGAATGAGGTGCTGGTGTCATGGTTTTCTCTGCCCAAAGAACAATGAGGTGCTTCGTCCTGCAGCTTGGGCCCAGAGATGTTGGAGTACCAGGCTTATTACCATAAACCTGCTTCCCACTCCTGCCACTCCGTGTCTCCGTGAGAAGAGGACTGGGAAAATTTGGAAAGAGATCTATTGGTTCTGGCCTAGTAGGGAGTGAGGTGGTGGTAAGGCTCTTTCCTCCAGCCTATTCCCCATGGAGGGGGATGCTTGTGGAGTAAGAGTAGCCCCAGGAGAATTCTTCATAGAGGTTTCAGAGGCCACAGTTGGGAAACCTGGCACCTTATTTTCTTGTTGAGTATCTGCTTAGGTGGTGGGATTGCTCTTCTGCTCTCTCTGCCTTTTGAGGAGAGGTTTTGATGACTGGAGAGAGACAACATGGCTGAGAGAGAAGGTAATAGCAGGAGGCCCGAACTCCTACTGATGGTGTAGCAGTGATAGGGGGTTGCCCATGTCAGGTGATAGCCAGAGAAGAAAGCAAAGCTTGAGACATCTTTTCTGTCTCTCTCAAGTTGAGTGGACATCTAGTAGGGAATAAGCAGAAAAGGGAGTCAGCTGTGTCACCAGACGGGAAGAGATTGACCTGGAATAAGAATTCCTATCTGAGGGAATTATACGCTGGAGAGGCCCTGTAGACCTGGTTTCCTCACCTCTGTGCCCTTTAAGAAGGCTAGTTTCTATTCACCAAGGTCATTGTGTCAAGTCAGTCTCGGCTAGATAAGCAAAGGCAACAAAAGAAGATGGCAGCAGTGACCAGTAAGAGTCATGTGTTCCTACCTCCTCATCTCTCAGCGTTAAAGTAAAAGGCTGTGAAGAGGAATGGTGGGGGTGAGGGAAGTGGTCCCACAAGTGTAACATACTTCCTCTGCTCCAAGGTCCTGAATGGGTAGGAGAGGTAAACAAGCGTAGCCTGTCCGTTTTGGCTTGACACTCTCCAGGTAGCAGATTCAACTCTCCTGGTTTGCCTACAACTGAGGGGCTGTCTGGGGACAGGCTTTCAGGGCCAAATATGGGCAATTTCAGGCAAACTGGGATGGTTGGCCGTACAACCATCAGGTCTCAAGAATGGCTTGTAATAGGGGACAGGGAAAGGTGTGAGTGAAATCTGAGTTGGAGTCTTAAAACTGTCAGTTTTTGAAATTGTGAGATACAACATACATTAAAAACTGTAAAAACCAAAGGGGCATGTGCACCTGAATGTTTATAGCAGCAATGTCCACAATAGCCAAACTATGGAAAGACCCTAGATGCCCATCAACAGATGAATGGATAAAGAAGATGTGGTATATATATATGATGGAATACTATGCAGCCATCAAGAGAAACGAAATCTGGCCATTTGCAATGATGTGGATGGAACTGGAGGGTATTATGCTAAGTGAAATAAGTCAGAGAAAGAAAAGTACCACATGATCTCTCTGATATGAAGAATTTGAGAGGCAAGGCGGGAGTTGGGGGGGTGGGGGAGAGAAATGAAACAGGAAGGGATGGGGAGGGAGACAAACCATAAGAGACTCCTAGACTCACGAAATGAACTAAGGGTGGCTGGGAGGTGAGGGGGTAGAGATGGGGTGGCTGGGTTATGGACATTGGGGAGGGTATGTGCTATGGTAAGTGCTGGGAAATGTGTAAGCCTGACAATTCACAGACATGTACTCTGGGGCAAATAATACATTATATGTTAATGAAAATTTAAAAAACCTGTAAAAACCATTATGCACAATTAAAAAAATCATAAAATGAACACCCATTTACCCAGGACCCAGGGTAAGTAGAGCATTATACGTACCCTAGAGGCTCCCCGTGTATCTCTCACTGTGGTGTTCTTCTCCTTGCTGTACCAGAGGCAATCACTGTTCTGATTTTTATCAGTGCTTGATTTTACTTATAGTCTAGCCACCTATGTATATATTCTTAAAATGTTATATTTGCTTAATTTTGAACTTCATATAATTGAATAATACCATATATAATCATCTATGACTGATCTCTTTGGCTCACAGTATGTTCTTGAGATTTTTTGTTTGTAGCACTGTATCAGATTTGACTATATGAATATTTCTTATTTTCCTGATGGATGTTTGGTGCTTTTTCGCTTTTGTTTTTATAAAGAGTCCTGCTCTCTACCTTCTTCTGTATACCTGTTTTCTGGTGCAAATGTACTTGATTGTATATATTTAGAATTGAAGTTGCTGCATCATAGAGTTTGTACATAATAGATTTTACTGGATCATTCTGAACCTTTCCTCAGTATGGCTGACTAATTTGCATTCGCACCCACAGCATATGACAGTTCTCATTGCATTACATTCTCACCAATATTTGGTATTTCTGGCCTTTTAATTTTTGTCAGTCTGGTGAGAAATGGTATCCCATTATAATTTCAATTTGCATTTTCCAAATTAATAATGAATTTGATAATTTTAATATGTTCCTTTTTAAAGCTTAATTTACTGTATTTTTTTATTCTGGAATACTGGTTTGGAGTTTTTGTTGTTGTTATACAGGATTTTTTATTGACTTATGGGAGTCCTTTACAATACGTACATGTATATTTATACACATACACACACATACATACAGAGCTGACCCTTGAACAATGGGGAGGATATGGGTGCTGACTCCCCCCACCCCCCACAGAGCTGAAAAACTGCGATTGATTTTTGACTTCCCTAAATCTTAACTATAGTAGTTCTAATCCTTTGTTGGTTATATGAGTTGTAAAGATTTGTGATGTGGCTTGGGTGTGGCCTGTGCTTTCCCTCTTTTTATTGCTGTCTTTTAATGATGGAAGAAACTCGCTAAATCTTTTTACAAAAAGCACTTTCATACTCCAAGATCATAAAGATAAGTTCTATCTTAAAACTTTTAAGACATTTCTTGTTTTGCATTGAGTTTTCTTTTAATTGACCTGGAAATGATTCATTTTATATGTGTATGGTGTGAGGTAGAAATATGATTTAATTTTTCTAGATATGTAATTAATATATAATAAATAAACTAACATATAATACGTATTGAGGAATAATTAACAAACATAATTGTATATACTTAAAATATACAACATCATGATTTGATGTACATATACATGGTAGAACGATTGCCATGATCAAGAGAATTAATATATCCATCACTGCGCATAGTTGGCCCTTCCTTCCTTCCTTCCTTCCTCCCTCCCTCTCCTTCCTTTCTTTCCTTGCTTTCCCCTCCTTTTCTTTTTTCTTTTCTATTCTTTTCTTTCTTTTTTCTGTTTTGTTTTCTTCCCTTCCCTTTTCCCCTCCCTCCTTCCC
>CM053607.1:91601874-91616805 GCA_028646535.1 Procyon lotor | reverse complement strand
TGGTTTACATTGATGGCTTTTTCTTTTTTGCTTTTGCTGTTCTTTCCCATCTCTTGCCTCTTCTTTGCTTAACTGAGTCTTATGCTTCCTTCGGTGTCTAAATTGGGCTGTGTACCCATGACACCATCCTTGATCCTCTTCCAATACCCAATGATTTGCCTCCCTTGAGTTCCCATTTGGCTTGTGTATGTGTTCTTGGAAAACCTTGTATTCTGCACAGTCATGCACTAAAAAAACCCAGAACTTCTAAGGGAAGAGGGTTTGGGGGAGATCATTAGAAATCTCTGCAACTTTATGACCACAGCACTAATGAAAACAAGAATAATCTTAATATAACTTTTAGTATAGTTTCAAAAGACCAGTTCCCTTTCTGAAAAATGAGAAGTGCTTCAGTAAATGTTTACATCAAAACAAAACAAAACAAAAGGGACTTTGATGGAGGGGAAGTAGAGGAAGATACGAGGCAAGGTCAAGGATGCTGAGTTAGGGAGACAAGCGAAATGTACAAGATCTGGAAGAATCTACAACAAGGTCTTCTAAGACAAAGTACTTGACTACTGAGTCAAGAAGGACCTGGGGACATGCATAGCAGCTGACTTTGACTCCTTTCACTCAGCTTTGTTAGTGTTGTGTGAATTCCTCCACGAATACTTCCTGGCACAGATCATTAATGGGCTAAAAAAGAAAAAGGTGTGGATAAATCAGTGCAACTTTTATGCTTTCCTGATCTCATTCTTTCATTTATCAATCCTATAGAAGCTAATTTATATTATGGTAACAGACATTGTGCTAACACACTTATTCTCTTCTTTCGTCTCAGGTACTTTATGTGTCACCAGATATTTTATTTTAATTGTAATGAAAATTAAGAATGATTTGAACATATGAAGAACTTCACCAGATGCTAAGGCTTGTTCATGGGTTTTCCGTACAAACAATTTCTGAACACAATGACTTTCAGGATAGAAGTCTCTTTTACTCTCTTGTAAGTTCCTTGAAGAGGACCAGGGCTGAGTACTGTTTGGTTTCCTTCATGTACTATGTTTTAACCCAGAAATTGCTAAGTATATTCTTGATTAATGACTGATTGCCCAAAATACATACACTAGTATAATTAGAAGTAAATACTTGGAACTTATTTCTCCAACACTTTTGTCTTTAAACCGTCATTTGAAATATTTCTCTTACTAGTCCTGGCTAAAATTATGGAAGTAAGTGGGCAAGGTTTGTATTCAGTAAATTGTGGAAGGAAAAGCTATACAATTACCTGTATATCATGGCTTATTGAATTGTTACTGGTCTGATTAGCAGTGAAATGCAGCTCCAGAGGAAGACCACCCATGGTATACCAGTACCTCTTCTCCCATTTTGAGCCTACAGACAGAAATATTCTAAGCATGTCCACAGTTCTACCCCAAGAAAATTAAAACTGTTGATCACAAAAGAATGGCATAGCAGCTATTTAGAACAGAATGTGTCTCTTTGGCATCTGCATGTGGGATCAAGCACACTGCCAGTGCTTAATAGGCATATGGTGTCTGCGGGGCAACTCTTTAATGAATGCATGACGCAATCACGCGCTTTGCACACAGAGTAAAAGCCTTTGCCTAAAGGTTCTGTGTTGCCAGTGAACATGTTATTAAAAGTGCATTACTTTGCAAATAATCAGAATAAGAAAATGTTTTCTCTCTCCATTTTCTATGAGAATGCCAGCAAAGTGGCCCCTGGGGTCCCTCACGAGCTCTGTGGAAGACAATATATTCCAAATTGAGAGAAAGGAGAAAATGGAGCACACTCTTTGAACCTGGGGATTTTTTGTTGCTCCTGAGAAGCCACTTTGGCAGAAGAGAATTTGATGTCAGGGCAGCTGAAATTTTTAGCTTATCTCTCTGGGAAAGGGATATTGCTGTAGGAAATAGAAAATTACTCCATGAGGCACACGCTTCTAAGGAGCCACAGTTGGTGAGCAGGGATACTAATAAAAGATGACACCTTCTTTTTAAAGTGAGCCTTGTGGTAAAAGGGAGTAACTGAAAAGAAGTGTATTTCCAGGAATAGTTAGAGTCATCAAGCATGGAACCTCAGAGTTTCAAATAGTTACTTGGTTTTACTGTGGCAATTAATTACCAACAGCCATTGTCTTTTATCTGCTAGATGTGACTAAAAATTTGACACTAGTTATGTCAAATGACAAATATATTGAAAGTTAGAGTCCAGGGTTGAGTGCTTGAGGTTCTGGTAGTTATTAATGTTATTCTGGTTCTCATAAGCATTCGTCTCAAACGTATTAATTCTATGATCACTTCTCCTCTTTTAAACACATCAGGGAAGTGATGCCTTTTACGAGGCTTTTATTTTTTTCCTTGTGCTTTATAAATTTTGGGAGTGTTATCTCTTTTGGTTGGAAAGAATATGATGTGAGTCAGTGTAGCTTCTGTTCCAAGTGCTTGCTGCTGGTTGGCGGCAGAATAGAAAAAAAGCAGCCCTTAGTTCTTACTGTGCATCAGAATCACTTGGGGAGACGTAAAGATTACAGATGTGCAGGCCTCACCCTAACAGATTCTGAAATTGTTGGTCTGTAATGGGTCTGGATGGTTGTATTCTTTATAGTTTTTGAAATTCTGTGGTGCAGCTGGGATTGAGGACACATTGCTATCCATCACACATGTAAAGGTAAGATGCTGCAAGGACAGTGCCTGCTCCAAACTGTTGTTCAGTTAATGGTAGGGAGAGACTCAGGAGGGGGAGGAGGAAGAGTAAGTACCATTGTGACTGACAATGTCTTGAGGCACAACTCCCTCAGGGCAAGAAATGACATTACCATTGCTTTCTGTCAGCTTAATCTTGTAAATCAACTCCCTTTGTTCCTTTTGGTTATAAATAGGTTCATCTATATTCTTGGATTTTTAAGTCCATTTTCATTCCAAGGTGATCAGCAAATTGATAGGAGCTCTTTTTCAGGGGAAGGGGGTCATGGGTAAAAATACACTCAGTCAATTTACACATCCCGGCAAATCTCATTCTGATCTCAGAAATAAGTATTGTGTGGGAAAAGAGTTTGTAAAAATGAGAAAATAGACTGTGACTTTCCCTTCCTGTTCAAGTCTGAAGGACCATCACTCTGTAAAATTAGTTTAAATAATGAGGAGAGTCTCCAGGGAAGTTTTTCTTTTTACAGGTGACACAATGAAATCATCTTATTCAATAAATAAATTTCTCTATCTTTGCATTTCAGTAAAGTCCAAATCTCTTGTCTCTTACAAGTACTACTTTCAAACTTCAAATATGATCCATTATTGATATTGTTGCTACAATTCATCAAAATAGTTTTCGTCACTCACCTTCAATCATGTTTAGGTATTATGTTTATGAATACCAGCTACTAAAAACACTTATTAAACCAGCAGACTGAACTTTTGAACTAGTTAGAAGTGCTCCTTTAAGTACAACTGGTCTACTGAGAAAAAAATGTTACACATTACCTACAGATTGAATTATGTAGTGACTCACTAGATCAAAAAAGTTTATCTGATATGAATACAAACTGCATTTCAGATCTTTAAAGATCTTATAATTTAGTCATACGTATTGATACAGAATTTCTTTTTGTCTTTCTCTTTTTCTCCTTCATGTGGACAGAATAATTATCATCTCAAGAGGATGTTAAATTTCTCAGAAATTAACATTACCTGTGAGTGGTATCATATCAAATGAATTTTTATTAACTATATGATCTCTTCCTTTTACAATTGTTCTTGTAATTCACATGTAATAATAGAAAAAAGGGAGCCAGGACTTTCTCTTTCTAAACTATATAGACTAGATAAAGCCATCGGTCTCTTCAGGAGTAGATAAACTAGCTAATGGTATTATTCTATCTCTGATTGTACAAGGAAGCCAGAAAGATTCCTAATACTGTTTTGGGAAACACTAATTTTCTAGACATACTCTTGTGTATTTACTATTAAGCAATTTTACCCCTCCTGCAAATATAAAATCGGAATAGCTAATAAACAGTGTTGGGGTACATACACATTAAGTTTTTGCTGTCCCCCATCACAAATGTTTTTATTTTTGGAAGGCATTGAAATATAAGAGACTTGAACTTTTGATGTAAGGTTTTCATATGAGCATGACAGGTGAGGAAGGCAAAATGGGCAAAGACTGTATCTGCAAATTTTCTGTAACTTGCCTACTGTGAGAGCGTCTCCCCACCCCCTCCCCTCCCCACCCCCTGACCAACTTTATTGAGATATAATTGATATTTAATGTTGTTTAACGTTAAGATGTACAAGGTATTGATTTGATACATTAAATATTGCAAAATGATAACTACCGTGGTGTTAACTAACACCTCTGCCACATCACATAGTTAGCATTTTTTTTTGTATGTGTGTGGTAAGAACTTTTAAGATCTACCCTCTTAGCATGTTTCAGGTATATAATATATTATTATAAACTATAATTGCCATGGTGTACTGTAGAGCTCTACAACTTACTCATAACTGGAAGCTTGTATCCTTTGAACACTGTCTCCCGTTCTTCCCACCTCACTCCAAGTCCCTGGTGACTACTTCTTTGCTTTCTGTTTCTGTGAGTTTGGCTTTTTTAGATTCCACTTATAAGTGATATATAGTATTTGTCTTTCTCTGTTTGATTTATTTCCCTTAGTTCTCAGGGTCCATCCATGTTGATGGAAATGGCAGAATTTCCTTCTTTGTCATAGCTCAATATTATTCCATTTCCCATATATATCACATCTTATTTATGATTTGTCCATTGACAGACACAGCTTGCTTCCGTATCTTGGGTATTGTGAATAAGGCTGCAATAAGCATGGGGAATATAGATATCTAGTCAAGATCCCATTTTCATTTCCTTTGTATATATACCCAGAAGTGGAATTACTGGATTATAGGATAGCTCTTCGTTTAGAAGTCTGTGGTTTCAGATCTTACATTCAAATCTTTAATCCACTTGGAGTTGATATTTGTGCATAGTGTAAGATGGTGTTCTGCATTGCATGCGTGGGGCTCTCTAGTTTTCCATTTATCAGAGAGACTGTCCTTTCTCTGTTGTATATTCTTGATTCCTTTGTTGTAAATTAATTGATCATGTATGTGTTGGGTTATTTCTGGACTTTCTTTTCTGTTCCATTGACCTATGTGTCTTTTTGAATACTATTTCCATACTGTTATGATTACTATAGCTTTGTAATGTAGTTTGCAATCAAAAAACATAATTGCCTCTAGCATTTTTTTTCTTTCTCAAGATTCCTATATTCTGGTGCTTGTGTGACTTCATTCAAATGTTAGAATTGTTCTATTTTTGTGAAAAATGCCATTGGAATTTTGATCAGCTTTGGAGTGAATCAGTGGATGGCTTTGGGTAGTATGGATATTTTAACAACATAAATTCTTTTAATTCATGATCATGAAGTATTATTTCCATTCATTTGTGTCTTCTTCAGTTTCTTTCTTCATGTTTTTGAATTTTCATTGTAAAATTCATTTTCATTTCACCTTCTGAGTTAAGTTTATTCTTAAGTATTTTATTCTTTTTGATGCAGTTGCAAATGGAATTGTTTTCTTAATTTCTCCTCCTGAGAGTTCATTATTAGTATGTAAAAGTGCAATTTATATTTGTTTATTGATTTTGTATCCTCCAAATTTTCTATCCTCCACTTAGTAGCTAAGGTCACTTGGGCTCTGACAAAACCCCAGTAGGTTAGGGTCTAAAAATTTTACTATTTTAAAATAGAAAAAAAAAAACAAAACTATTTTACTATCTGGTTAAATAGTTTCTCTAGAGGGAAGATTTTGTTTGGAGTAATGTAATTCTCTGTTGTATAAAAAATTATTACTTTTCCTTTCCCCTCACTAGAAGGCATATTTTGTCTCATTTTCACTGTGAGAACCTGGTAGGGCTTCTGGAGGTAAATCCCACAAAACTAGGGGGTCCTCCATATGAATTGGGCCCCTAGAGATTTTAGCTCTCAGAACTTTGTACACTGAGCCTCCTGCATTTTTTTTCAGTTACAGTTTAGATTTGCCTACCCTGATACTGCATTCTGGGGGAAGTTTCTTCTCCTGGATTTCTGCTCTGGTGAATTGTGATTCTTTATTCTCCTGTGTATCTCTTTCATTTGGGGTGGGGGGAGGATAGTGATTTGCTCTTGTTACCTTATTTATCTGACAGATCTAGAAGAGTTGCTGAATTTCAGTTTGTTCAACTTTTTACTTGTTAGGGCAGAATGACAACTTCTGAGCTCCTTCTGTGCTGGCCTGGAAACCAGAAGTCTTATGTTGCCCTTTCCATGTCAGTGTTATTCCTATGTATTTAATACTTACTGTTGCTATTCTTTTCTACCATTACATATTCTAACGAGTGATGTTTTATCCATCAAAGCCATTATTTGCTGTATATTATTTCTTTTTCAGTCTCTTATTGTTTATAGTAGTTTTTCAGTAGATTCTATTGGTTTTCCAGGTGTGCAGTCATGCCAGTTTGCCACACTGCACAACAGGACTACAATGGTGATGATAGTCCCTGGGGTAGTGAAACATGATGGTCCTGCAGATTCATTTCACCTGAAGGAGAGGTAATTCTACCTTCCCCTTTACAGTTTTTATGCATCTCATTTGTTTGTCTTGCCTAATTGTATTGGCTGGTTCCTCCAGAACAATGTAAAAATGACAGTGGAATTATTTGCTGTCTTTACCTTGTTCTTGACTTCATCAGGGACAGTGCCACTGTTGTTTCCTTTTAAGCACAATCATATTAAGATATCTTGTTTTCTATTTATTTTAATTTTTTAAAAATCAGATGTAGGAGAGAATATTGAGTACAGGTGATATTTGAGATCAGAGGTGTCACCATGGTTGCAAGAAAGGCAACTGTATATAAGAAGAAGAAAAGGACCAGGATTTAAACCTCAGGGAACACCTGTAATTAAAAGTAGAGGGTGAAAGGAAGTAAAGAAGCAATGAGAAGAGAGTGCAGGCTGGGATAAAATTGCTTGATGGTGTTTTGAAAACTTGTCGGTACTCTTTATAGAAAGAACTGCAAGCTATTTATGCTTGAATGGAAGTCCCTGTGACCAGTAGAATAACAAAATCAGGGTAAATGCTTCTTCGGTTTGGAAGAATAATGCATGTTGGTTTTGTAGAATTGCTTTAGAAGTTATAAATGATGTATGAAATCAAAAAGTATCTCTGTGTGCTGCAACACTGCATTCAGAGGCAATCAGATAGGTCTATTGAGCTCAGAGCCCAAAATGAAGTAAAATGAAGCCCTTTCCTCCATATTCAGAAACAATGAACTATTTCTGGTTTTCCTAATGTTTCACAAAATTGAATCTGTTACTCTAGAGAGACACCTCATATCAGTTCTCTGTTAACAGTTAAAAAAAAAAAAGTGATTCTCAGTTGTGCAAAGTTTCCTCAAAAATATTCTGCATAATGTGTATTTCAGTGATGTTCTTTGAAGAAATGGTCAGTTCACTAAATTGGAAAGTATAGATGGAGGCACCGGAATATTTGTATCACAAGTGAGATCTTGAATATATTAGACATGCAGAAACACATAAAATAAAATATTAAGGAAAGAATCCAGAGACTAGCTTAGTTTACTTTGAGACAGTTCTTATGACTGGTTTTAGATAATAAATAGATAGATAATATTTATCTATCTAGGGAGTTTATTAATTATCTGGAGATATATTTTTGACAGGTAATGCAAATCTAGGGCATTACTGTTAGAACTCATTCTTTTATCTAATTATGGAACTGTTGGTAGGCCCACTAGAAGTTGATTTGCAAGAGTCGACTCTCATGAGGATTTTCTTTTGGTGGAAGGAGAGAGGACAGACACAGAAAGACACAGAGCCAGTGGAAGAGAAGCCTGGAGACTATGGAAAGGATTGTTCGTATTTATCAGCCCAGCCCCCACAATTTCTACCTGAACAGCAGGAAGAAAGGCTGCCTGAATAAGGTTTTTGTATAAAACATTTTTTTGAGATTCTGAGACATAGACATTATGGATTTGTTGCTCAGAAGATAAATTGGTAGGGTGAGCTTTAACTTAGTAGCTAAGAGAGAGTTCTAGAGACATTTTTTGAGCTCTAATCCCAGCTCTATAAATTTCTGGAAAATGTGACCTAGACAGATTAGTTCACTAAGCCTCAGTTTCCCAGATGTATTATTTTTCTGTGGCTGCCACAGCAATTACTACAAACTTGGCAAACAGAATTTTACTGTCCCACAGTTCAGGAGGCCAAAATTCCAAAATTAAGGGGTTGATGTGACCATGCTTCCTTAGGCTCTTGGGGAGAATTTGTTATTTGACTCTTTTAGCTTCTGGTGGTTACTGGAATTTTCTAGAATTCCTTGGTTTATGGTTGCATCATTTCAGGCTCTGCCTGTCTTTACATCCCTTTCTTTCTTGTTCTCTCTTGTGTGAAATCTCCCTCTGCTTCTCTCTTACAGTAATTACTTACGATTGGATTTAGAGGACATGCAGATAATCTAGGATAATCTCCCCATGTCAAGAACCTTGACTTAATCACATCTGCAAAGAGTCTTCTGCTTTATAAGGTAATATTTGCAGGTTCTGGGAATTAGGACCTAAAATTTTTGAGTGGTCGTTATTCATTGTACTACAACATGTTATAAAGTGACAATACAAATGCCCATCTCCTGGTCTTATAGCAATGAAGGAGCAAATACAGATAAGATATTTAGCATAATTCCTGGAATACTATCAGTATATGTTAGATATTCTTCTCATTAAACTCTAAGCTCTTTGGAAGCAGTTACCATGTCTGTCTTCACAAACCATTGTAGCCCTAGTGACCAGCACAGTGCTAATCAACAATAAACATTTGTTGGAAAAAGTAGAATAAAAAAGAGCATTGTCCCCAAATTTGTTTGCTCAAAATGTGTCGTGGGGATAGTGAGGAATCTGGAGAGTACAGCAATACTTTGGAGAGCTGGTATTTACAGCCTTGGGGCCATTGGGAGATAACACCTGTGGGAGGAATCTGAATGTTATCAAGTGAGGACCACAGGGCTGGTATCTCCAAGGAGGAGATACCTCCACAAGGATGCTATCTCCAAGTGGCTGGGAATGAGAGAGAGCAGTGTTCACAAATATCCTGGGGAGCAGCCTCAGACAACTCAGGATGAATGGTCACCCTAGGTAGAGGTCCCATGTTGCTACTTGAGACAGATGTTGGTGTATTGCCTCTTATCTCAGGATCTATCTGGCCATGGATGGGGAGACCAGGGCCTAAAATCAGAGTTACCTACAAACTCAGGGGATTATCTCAGCTGAAGATGCAAATGTAATAATCATTTTAGCAAGTATATCTAGCATTCAGATGGTGTATCAATGTTTCCCAGAAGGGCAGACCATCTATGATAAAAGATCAAGGTAGTGTTATTAAGTTAGAGAACGTGAACAGAAAACAGAATTGGGGAATCCAGATAGTTGTCAATAAATACAGGTTATGCACTCAAGAAAAAGATGCAAGTTATGATTTCAATCTTCTTAATTTACTGAAGCTTGTTTTTTGGACTAATATGTGATCTCTTCTGGAGAATGTTCTATGTGCACTTGAGAAGAACATGTATTCTCTTATTTTTTGATGGAATGTTCTGTATATATCTGTAATGTCTATCTGGACTAAAGTGTTTTTCAAAGCCATGGTTTTCTTACTGATTTTCTGTCTGGGCAATCTATCAATTGATGTAAATGGAATGTTAAAGTCCCCGCTATTATTGCATTACCATCAATTTCTCCATTTATGTCCCCTAATATTTGCTTTATGTATTTAGGGGCTCCAGCATTGGTTGTGTAGATATTTACAATTGTTATATCCTCTTGTTGGATTGCTCCCTTTAGCACTATGTAATGCCTGTAATGCCTTTTTTTTTTTTCCTCTCATTTACAGTCTTTGTTTTAAAGTCTATTTTATCTGGTGTAAGAACTGCTACTCTGGCTTTTTTTTCACTTCTATTTGCACGGTCAGTGTTTTTCCATCCCTTCACTTTCAGTCTGTAGGCATCTTTAGGTCTGAGGTGAATCTTTCATAGGCAGCATATAGATGGGTCTTATATTTTTATCCATTCTGCCAATCTATGTCTTTTGATTGGAGCATTTAGGTCATTTATATTTAAAGTAATAACTGATAGGTGTATATTTACTGCCATTTAAAAAAAATTTTTTTTGGTTGTTTTTGTAGTTTTTCTTTGTTCCTTTTTTTCTTCCCTTGCTCTCTCTTTTTTTTCTTTCTTTTTTTTTTTTTTACTACTCTCTTTATAACTGATGAGTAGCTGTAATGGTTTTGTTTGGTTTTTGTTTTTTGCCTTTCTTTCTTTTTATTTTTTGTGTGTTTATCATAAGTTTGGGGTTTGTGGTTATCATGGAGGTTCATGTATAATATCCTAAGTAAATATCAGCCCATATTAATTTGATAGTCATTTGAGTTCAAATGCATTCTTAAGGGGAAAAAAAAAGGAACAGAAAAAAAGTTTTTCTTTTTCTCTTCACTTTTTGCTTCCTTCTCAACATCTTACATATATGTTGTCATATTTCACATCTTTCTTTCTTTCTTTCTTTTTTTTTTTTTTTAAAGATTTTATTTATTTGACAGAGAGAAACACAAGTGAGAGAGGGAACACAAGCAGAGGGAATGGTAGTGGGAGAAGCAGGCTCCCAGCCGAGCAGAGAGCCCGATGTGGGACTCGATCCCAGGACTCTGGGATCATGACCTGGGCTGAAGGTAGACGCTTAACGACTGAGCCACCCAGGCACCCCTCACATCTTTCTATTTATATTTTTCCTGTGTCTAATTATCGTCATTGCTTTTCCACTTAAAGAAATCTCTTTAACATTTCTTGTAAGTCTGGTTTATTGGTTCATATAAACTTTATCTTTTGACTGTCTGGGAAACACTTTATCTCTCCTTCAAATCTGAATGATAACTTTGCTGGGTAGAATATTCTTGGTTGTAGGTTTCTTCCTTTCAGCCCTCTGAATATATAAATCATACCACTCCCATCTGGCTTGCAGAGTTTCTGCTGAAAAGTCAGTCTGCAGTTTTACAGGGTTTTCCTTGTAGAAAACTTTTTGTTTCTTGCTGCTTTTAAGATTCTCTCTTCATCCTTAACCTTTGACATTTTAATTATTATGTGCTTTGGTGTGGACCTCCTTGGGTTCATATTGTTTGGAACTCTGTACTTCTTGGACTTAGATGTCTATTTTCCTGCCTAGGTTAGGGAAGTTTTCTGTTATTATTTATTCAGAAGTTTTCTACACCTTTCTCTCTCTCTCTTCTTCTAGGACCCTCATCATATGGATGTTTATTTGCTTGATGTTGTCCAAAATATTTCTTAATCTGTCCTCATTAAAAACAAAATTCTCAAAAAAAATAGAATAATAACAAAATTCTCTTGTTGCTCTTCAGCTTGTGTGCTTCCCATTTCCCTGTCTTCCTGATCCCTGATATGTTCTTATGCATCCTCTAATCTACTGTTGATTTCTTCTAGTGTATTTTTAATTTCTGTTATTATATTCTTCAACTGTGATTCTTTTTCATATTTTCTCTCTCTCTCTTTTTTTTTTTTTTAAGATTTTATCTGTTTATTTGACAGAGAGGGAGAGATCACAAGCAGGCAGAGAGGCAGGTGAGGCAGGGGAAGCAGGCTTCCTGCTGAGCAGAAAGCCCAATGCTGGGCCCTCCAGGAACCTGAGACTATGACCTGAGCTGAAGGCAGAGGCCTCAACCCACTGAGCCACCCAGGTGCCCCATATTTTCTATCTCTTTATTGAAGATCTCGCTGAGTTCTCCTCTTCTTTCATCCCTGTGAGTATCTTTATGATCATTACTTTAAAATTTTTATCAGGTGTGTTGCTTATCTCTGTTTCATTTAGTTCTTTTCTGACATTTTTTTCTTGTTCTTTTGGAGCATATTCCTCTGTCTCACCATTTTGCTTGACTTTCTGTGTTTGTTTCTGTGATTGAGAAAAAAAAATGACTACTTCTCCAAAAGTCGAAGGAGTGGTCTTTTGTCTGATGTCCCCTGTGCAGATTATGTATGCGTGGTGACTGGCTGGCTGGCTGGAGCTCTGGTTGTATATGCCCATCACTCTTTTAAACTGTACCATATCTCCATCTATCTTGTTCTTCTCTTGCCATTCTGTCCATCTTTGGTTGTTCAGTAGCTGATCAGTAAGCCCTCAGTTCTTCTTCAGGAGGGATTGTTCTATTAATAGGTATAATTTGGTGTGTTCTGTCAAGGAAGTGAGCCGAGAATCTTCTTACATCACTCTTTTCAACTGGAACTCAGGAATGGAGAGTTTTTATATAAAGCATGTGGAGGCTGCAAACAAGTCTAGATGTGTATTGTGATTCTGATTTTCTCTCTCTCATAACTAAGGACCTCTTGCATGTTTTCTCAGTGCTTATTTTATTTGTAGGTTCTGCTTTGTATGTGCATGGATGATCCATCTCTGCATGTTTCTCTTTTGGGACCAATGTCTCACTTTTCTTCTGTATGTGTCCCTATGTCCCTGTTGTTCTACTTAGCCTTTATCCCTTATTCTATTTTATCACCTCCTTCTCTCTCCTTGCTGTTTCTTTTATCTAAAAATAATTCAAAGTGGAAGTTTATTTTGTATTTTTTGTATTTATTGGATATCATTTAATATTTCTTGTTAATTTAAAAAGTCCAACAAGTAGAATGTTTGTTTTACTCTGTTTAATAAGAGAGCAACAAAAGAAGATGAATTGCATCACTTTTAAGTTATATGGCCTGCAATTGATTTTTTTCCTTGCTCCTGTAGATTAGTGGTTCTTTACTAGAGGGAAAAAAGATTTTTCTTCTTGATTTAAGTATTTTATTTCTACATAAAACTTGATGTGCTTTATAGTTATAGTTGCTTTAGCCAATTACCATCTGTGTAAAGTGAGGAAAGACAAATACTAACATTTTCATTTAGTGAAAACAGATAAAGTAAGTAATGTGTTCCAGATCAAATAGGAACATTAAAATCAACATTAGAATTTAGTGCTTTGAATTATTATTTCAGCGATTTTTTAAAAAAATGCTGAAAAAATACCAAAGTACAAAATTAGCACAAGTATTCATGAAATTATCACCCAGTGTCTTTTCGTCCTAACACTTCACAAGTTTGGGCTCTATTTTTCTTTTTGTTTGGAAGAATAAATATTTCAGATACAGTTAAAATATATACTCCCCTATACTCCTTAATCTTTTCATATTTCTTCTTCTCTTCCCTGAGGTAACCATTTCTGAATTGAATTTTAATCCTTCCCACATATTCTTCATTTTTTTAAAAAAGATTTTATTTATTTGACAGAGAGAGACTGAGATCACAAGTAGGCAGAGAGGCAGGCAGAGAGAGAGGGGGAAGCAGGCTCCCTGCTGGTCAGAGAGCCCAATGTGGGGCTCAATCCCGGGACCCTGAGATCATGACCTGAGCTGAAGGCAGAGGCTTTAACCCACTGAGCCACCCAGGCGCCCCCACATATTCTTCTATACTCCTAATTCATATGTCTTAGCTCTTACACAGTATACAGCACTGTTCTGAAACTGCAAATACTTACGTGGATTGAATAGTAAGTACCATTTTGCAACTTGCTTTTAATCACTTTGATCATATTTTTGATATTTATCTATGTTCATATATCTACTTCAAGTTCATTTATTATAATTGTACTGTAACATTTTACATATTGTATGAATATACATGATTTATAAATTCATTTCAGCCTAGAAGTCTTTCCATTCGATTTCATAGCACAATAATTGCATGATTTTGTTATAAATCATAAGAGGAAACATTGAATCCATATTATTATACCAGTAAACCTTTCTCTAGTATTTACTTAAGTATTCAGTTATATCAGAGTTTCTGCTCCATTTTAGCAACAAGAACTATTTCATTAAGTGTATCTATACTGGTATTCATTTTAGAAAGTAAAACTAAAGGTATAGAGTAGAGTTTCATTTGTTGTAACATCATCTAGGTCACATGGTAAAGACTATGAGTTCAACAGAGGTGTCTATGTTTGAATATTTTAGTGAAAAATAATGACATAGTTAGGATTCTGGGATATTTACTTTTGTTTTCTTTATTGACCCAAACAGAGATAATGTTGTACAAGCTCATAACAAAATGAGGGAAAATATAGAGAACAGTTAATTGTGCTACATTTATCCATAAGATGGAATATAATGCAGGTAGTAAATTGGCATTTAAAAGACATTTTAACTAACAGAAGGGTAAAAATACATAAGTGAAAATTAGATACAATACTATTTTTAAAAATCAAGTTGGAAAAGTCATTATGGAAAGCATTATAAAACCCACTTTCTATTTTTCTATATTTTTCATATGTTCTTAATCTTGGCTGTACATCACAATTACTTGGAAGAAAAAGGATATGGTCACTAATTACCCCTATTTATTAAATTAGAATGAACAGAGTTAGGGCTTTGGCTCTATATTTTTGAGGAGCTCCACAGGTAATTCTGATGCTCAGACCTGTGAACTAATTGGTTAAAGTATACATTCACAGTATGAATGAAAATATGAAATAAAATTAATCTAAATAAAAACTAGGCAGGATCCCTGTTGGGGGAAAATGAAAGATGTATCATATTCAAGATGAGGGAAATCAATGTGGGAAAGATGCTCATCCTTCCCAAATTAATGTACATAATAAATTTCAGTAAAATACCAGCTAGATTTATTGGAACTTGGCAGAGATGTTCTGGAAGAATATGGAAGTTTATATGGAAGAATCATCAAGTCAAGCAAAGTAGCAAAGAGAAAAAACCCAAATTACCATTATTTTATAAACCTCAGTGTTTTATGTTGATCAAGCAGAAATAAGACATTTTT
>CM053607.1:91563220-91601374 GCA_028646535.1 Procyon lotor | reverse complement strand
TCAGAGATTTTGAATAATGAAAACTTTCCTTCCTAGTTTCAAAATGGGTAGCCAAAGATTCAGGTAGGATTTTACAGTGGAAAAGAACTATATCTGGACTCAGACATATTTGGGTTCAAATCCTAGATCCTTTTCCCAAAGGGTGTGTGATCTAGCAGAGTTACTGATTCCACTACTGACAACATCCCTAGGGAAATGGGTGGGCCATATCTTTCAATAACTTTTCTTAATATTTTAATATAAGAACACTTATCTCTTTTAATTTTTAAGGATTTTTTTCCCCTCACACCTTTCATACCATTCCTCTTTATTAGTTGCTATTATTTGCAAATTCTTTTTATGATCACTTTCACTGGATCACCAATGACAATGACAATAGAAATATACTTGTTATATCTTCCCATGTGGCTTTCCATCTTTAAAAAAGGCTTTTCATGGTTTGATGTATGCTCAACTCATTGGGTTATGAAGTATAAGTCTTGAGTCTGCCTTGGGAATATATCTACCAAATATTCTAACATGGTGTCTGAAGTAGTTAAGAGGAATTAAATAGCTATCAAATTGAACTTTAAACACTTTCTGATAATAATGTCAGTTTAGTCATTGAATAATGAGTTTGAATCAAAAGAGGCAGTGATTAGTCAGACAGCCTAGAAAAACATCAATTTATTCACTGGGAATAGTTGTATATAGAATTTTAACAAAAGTCAATAGTAACATGTCACAGTAACTTGTCTAGGGGCTTCAGTCATATTCAGAGGTTTATTTCTGCCTGTGACATGGCCTGCCTCTGAAGAAAACATCTTGGGCAGTTGAGCTTATGCTTCTCTGGAAAAAAGTTTTTCATTCAACAATTAAGTTGAAATTTTTTATTAACTTATAATGTATTATTTGTTTCAGGAGTACAGATCTGTGAATCATCAGTCTTACACAATTCACAGCACTCGTCATAGCACATACCCTCCCCAATGTCCATCACCCAGCCATCCTATCCCTCCCACTCCCCTCCCCTCCCACAACCTTCAGTTTGTTTCCTGAGAGTAATAGTCTCTTATGGTTTGTCTCCCTCTCTGGTCCCGTTTTGTTTCATTTTTTCCCTCCCTTCCCTCCACGACCCCTGCCCTGCCTCTCAAATTCCTCATATCAGAGAAATCATATGATAATTATCTTTCTTATATTGACTCATTTCACTTAGCATAATACCCTCTAGTTCCATCCACATTGTGACAGATGGCAAGATTTCATTTTTTAATGGCTGCTGTCGAAGGACATCTAGGCTCTTTCCACAGTTTGGCTATTGTGGACATTGCTGCTATGACTATTGGGATGCAGGTAACCCTTTGGATCACTACATTTGTATCTTTGGGGTGAATACCCAGTATGCGATTGTTGGGTCATAGGGTAGCTCTATTTTCAACTTTTTGAGGAACCTCCAGACTGTTTTCCAGAGTGGCTGCACCAGTTTGTATTCCCACCAACAGTGTAAGAGGGTTCCCCTTTCTCTGCATCCTCGCCAACACCTGTCATTTCCTGACTTGTTAATTTTAGCCATTCTGATTGGAGTGAGGTGGTATCTCAAGTTGAATTTTGTCTGTATGGTCCCTATAATTTCTGCTTCATATTTCTTTAGTAGAGATAACTTAGTAATAAGCACATAAGCTAAGAGGCATCTGGCAGAATATTATCAATTACTCATTCACCCAGAAAGTTAATATGGTCGAAGGGCCACTCACAAGGGCCAACTGTAGGGAAAGTTGCAAACTTTCTGCAAAACTTAAGTTTTCAAAACTACTGTGAACTTAATTCTAATTGGGAATCCTTTTACTATCTAAGAAGCTATAATGTGTTCGTGAGGCAGTGGAGATGCTTACTTGAAGTCCAACCATTGTCCTTTTTTGGATCTATCTTGTATTCTCTTTATCTTTTATCTGCAGATCCTTTCCCCTAAATGCCAAATCAAACTCATCTTCTAGAACTTGTTCCCCCAAGCTTAATCTCCATTTTCTGTAATAACTGTTAGTTACTGTCCAGGTCATGTAGTCTTAGGCATAAGGCATGCTGGGATTCCCTTAGCAATGTGGAGTGGTAGCTTGCTTGCCAGTCAGAGTGGATCTGGGGAAGAGGCACAGGACTGGTGTCCTGGGGACAGCTGCAAGGTTCCTGGGTGTGTTGTGTCTGGAGGGAAGGAGTGAATACAGATATGATTAAGTTAGCCATCTCCTGGATGAAATAATAAAAGCTGTTTCCTCAAAAGAAGAGTTTATGAGTTTTCAATTATTTCATTTCCTGGAGAGACAAATTAATATAAATGAATTGTAACATGTTCAGGTGGCAGAGTTATAGTTGTAGTGTACAGATTAAGGCCCTGAAGGTTCACTAAGCCATTCTATTTGTGGTCAGGATAAGGAGTTAAAGTGTGGTTTTATAATAGTACTTTTAAAGTAATTATGGTAGGTGGAAAGGCATACAAGGCCCTAGACATATGAATGTTGAGCATAGTGACGTGTTACTGTAATAAACTTTACTAGATGCACTGTGTTTAATGGGAATGATTGGTGAGTTTAGCACTTGATTATAGAGTTTATAGGAAGAGGGGTGCCTGGGTAGCTCAGTGAGTTAAAGCCTCTGCCTTCAGCTCAGCTCATGATGTCAGGGTCCTGGGATCGAGCCCCGCATCGGGCTCTCTGCTCAGCAGGGAGCCTGCTTCCCCCTCTCACTCTGCCTGCCTCTCTGCCTCCTTGTGATCTCTCTCTCTCTCTGTCAAATAAATAAGTAAAATCTTAAAAAAAGAGTGTTTATAGGAAGAAATACACGCTTCTAACAGCTATTAAGAACAAGGGTTTATTTCATTATTCTTGTAAATATTTTTTAAATACCTTGTGTCTCTTTAAGATGGTGATTACATTTTCTTTTTATTGTGTTATGTTAGTCAACGTAAAATATATTATTAGTTTTTGATGCAGTTTTCCAAGATTCATTGTTTATGTATAACAACCAGTGCTCCGTGCAATACGTGCCCTCCTCAATATCCACCACCAGGCTTACCCAACCCCCCACCTCCCTCACCTCTAAAACATTCGGTTTATTTCTTGGAGTCCAAAAAAAAAAAAAAGACTGATGAATCAAAGGCCTGTACCTCTGAAACCAATAATACATTATATGTTAATTAACTGAATGTAAGTAAACAAGTGTTAAAAAAAATAATAAAATAAAAATAAAATGCACTAAATAAAGAAATGCTTAAAATTAAAATGTCTATAGGAAAAAAAAGAAAGGTTGTCATTAAAACAAAAAGCAAAATGCTCCTTTATATGTAATTTTACAAGAGGATGAATGCAGATAGAATTCTAATTAGAACCATATTTGTAAAGTAAATCGATGTAGGTTTGCCTTCTTGGTGAAGCAGTATGAGGGACAACTGAGGACCTATGGTCTCACAAAGACACAGATGTTCCGATGGAGGATGTCATGATCTCATTATGTGGGGAGGAGGGACTCAGCAAAGATGTGTGGCCCATATTGTGTGTGAACACCCTAAAATGCCCTCTCACCCTAGGCCAGTGTAGGGCCATTTAGCAACACGGGAACGGGAGCCGTGCCTGAGGTTGAACTAGAAGAGTTTATTTTGCCTCTTAAAATGGTTCTGTGTTTTCTGGCCTGCAAAAATGTGAAATCTAAAGAAATCAACAGTCATGTGACTCTAAAGTAAACATATTGAATACTAATACTTAAACTATTCTTTTTTTGAATTCTATAGAGCATAGAATGTATCCCTTCAGATTTCTTCAGAGGAGTGACTTTTTAAAGTTTTTTTTTATTCTGTTGGAACCCTCTCTTCCAAACTTTTCCTTGAAGAGCTCACTGCCTACATCTCTAGAGCCCCAGTGGAGACCCAAGTTTGAATTTCAAGAAGTAGGTGGAGATCACAGAATTATTTTCTTCATTATTAAGTCCTGAAATGTTAAGTGAACATTGTATTTGCTCTGAGGGATAGCCAGAAACTAGTAGATCTCTTATGTTTGTGGTTTTGTTTTAATATAAGTTTTCTTCCCAACAAAATCCAAGGGAACTTCCTGTGTATGCTTGTATAAATTTATCTTCTCTATCAGGAGGCCAGGGAAATCCAATTAATTAATTTGGTTTTAACAGGTTTCAGGAACAGATGAATGGATGATGGTTACCAAAAGCCTTCCATGGGCTGCTAAGATGCAGATAGGCCAGTAAATTATTCCTGTTCTTGTTTTTGAGAATACATATTGGCTTCCTAAGCTCTATAGGATTCAAATAAAGAATAGTTTAAGTATTAGTATTCACTATGTTTATTTTAGAATCACATGATTGTTGATTTCTTTAGATTTCACAGCATATATAAATCCTATTAATTTATGGATCTGAGGCTTTCACCAATTCTCTAATCAGCGGTGACTTAGCCGACTTTAATTCTACTCATTCATTGCACTATATTGGAAGCTAGAATGTAGTGGGCTGATTTTGATTTCATGCTTCTGATTGGAAATTGCGTTGTGGAAATCAACTCATCATAACAGAATAAATTTGATGAAGACATTAAGTGGGCACCTCTGACATACCTAATACGATACAGATGTCTTCTCTGGGTTGCATAGGCATCTGTGATAGTTAAAATGAGTCCCGTTGTTCCTTGGTGTCTCAGCATCTAATTTTAAACCCAAAACAAAATCCAGAATGCTGTGTGTGTTGCCCTGCAAATCAGCAGAGACCAGTTCATCTGGGCTTAGAATGCAGTGAGTCCACTGAGCTTGGAATGCTGTGATTTAGTCTAGGCTTGGAATGCAATAAGTAAAATGTTCATAACAATTAGAGATGGATGTCTTCTATAGGATGCATATTATATAGACTGTTGATATGAAGTCATTCTACAATAATCTATGTGGGAGAACTGATTAACAATTTTTAGAAGTAGCAGTTTTTTGGAAGTTTGAAAGATGACATTGTGTTTTTCAAACCTATCTGTAAACAATCCTCCTTTCTATTTCTACTTTTTCTAGTCTTTGTATTTTTATCTCTCTTCTTTCAACCCTGATGTTGTCCTTTTTGTACTTGCAGAGTAAAGAGATGGTGGATGGGGAGATATATTCCAGTACAAGAGAGAGTCATAATAAAAGACTGTAGCATGTATTTTGATTAATTTTGTACTTAGATTTCATTGCATATTTTCACATAGCTATTTTGAAAAGTTGGCAGGATGAATTTTTATTATTTTTCTCCATTTTTTTCCTCACAGAAAATCAGTAACATATTTAGAATCAATGCCAGAAATACTTGCTTCTGGATTGAGTTAAGTTTTATACATTAATGATCTCTGTATTTTAATTTTAAGGGTTTTTTGGGGGGAAGATCTTAGAGTAAGGAGCAAGAAGTTGGCTCATCAGACAGTTTATAGGTGAGGCAGAGAACTGGATGCAAGACATGATGCCAAAATGGAGTGTGGACTGGGGCACCAGGTTAGAAGAGATTTAGGTATAGTGAATAGAAAAATAGGAGATGACGCGGAGGAACCATAGGTCAGGTGCCAACATGTCTTCTCATGTTTGGGAGACTTGGATTTATGTAAAGTTCTTTCACTCACAAAACCCTTTTATTGAATGAAATCTTGAACAGATTGCACTCTGTTAAATAGCTGAAAGTGGTCATAGTCAGGTGGCACCCCACTAATTTGGCCTTATATGAAAATAGTCTCTGAGTGACTCTCTGTCTTTGTAGAGCACAGTTTGAAAACTGCTGTGTTAGCTGTGCATTCTGATGGTGGTTTGGAAAGCAAGGTCAATCTGACCAGTTTTCTTTGTCACCTTTTAGTTCTTTATGCATGTGAGATTCAGCACTTGGGGGATATGTTGGCGTCTTGCCGGACGCCACGCGGAGGGCCTCTGAGGGCAGTGTGAGAAGGCGCCTGAGTCACAGGACAGTGTGCGTTCCTGGATGGTACAGAAGGGTGACAGAAGAGGGCCTCAGGGAGACAGAAATGTGGTCATGTCAAAGCCATCTAGCCTTCCTTCCTCAATGCCGTAGTTAAGGTTCACGATGTTTTCTAATGCAGAGTTCACTCGTGATTCCCCCTGCCTAAGACATTCTTCCTCCAGCTCTTTGCACAGTTGCTTCTTGTTCTTCAAGTGTTAGATCACACATCACCTGCTCAAAATGACCTTTCCTTACTGTTCCCCCTCTCTTAGGTCCTCTTCTGCCAGTTGCATTATTGATCTCCACCACAACACACCGCTCAATTTTTTAGAGGCTTTAAGAAGAGTTTTAGCTTGCTTAGTTTGAGTCTTTCTCATAGAATGTAATTTCTATGGGACCATTTCTGTCTTATTTACTCTTAAGAGTTCAGTACCTGGTGAGTATAGCACCACCTGGTACATGGTAGATGTTCACAAACTGTTGGTGGAATGAATGCATGAGATATCTTCTGTGAGAGGTATGAATCATAATAGGGGCCTCTAGAGTACTCAGTGGGAATATTTCTTTTTTTGCATTTCCCCGTAACAGTGAAGTATTAATGTTTTGCAATATTTCTATTAAAGAAAATAGTGGAACTTTGTGCATTAGAGCATTAGCAATAAATAAGTGAATGCTTGTAAAGTAGAGTATGTATAGGTTTTTAGTCAGTCATCCATGGTAAAGGAGATACATGGTCTTGGGAAACACGATAAATAAGATAAGGCTACCAGGTAGAGATGTAGGGCATAGATTTCCCTCCTTTTGTTATCATAGCTAAATGACATTAAAACTAACGACATACCTATTTATCCTGAAGGTAGTGCCATTTTGTATTACTCCTTCTGTCATGATACTTGATAGCACTTGGAAGTAAATGTTCCCTTTCTGAGTGATGATACTCGGATCTCTAGCAGTCTCCTATGGATCCCTGCAAGGTGAAGGTGGGGGATTCTGTTGAGGGGGACATAATGCTGTGTGCAGAGAGGATGCAGAGGACCATGATGGTGACCTGCTGGTAAACGGGTGTTAGAACTAAGGAGAATGGTTTTAATAGGCACAGGACACTTAAAAGAGATTGGGAAGAGTCGGCTTTTCTTGTTTATGGCGTATCTTTTTTAGACAGTGGAGTTTGTTCATATTTCATTTCAAGCTCCAATGCCTTAAGGAAACAAGACTTAATTACAATCAGGTGAGTTAGTAATGTTAGAAGGATGATGGGACAAGAAAATAATAGTTATGGAGTGCCTGCTGGGTTATATACTAAGTATGTTTATGCCCATTATCTTCTAGAAAGTCCAGATGGATGCTCAAGTATGGAAGAGCTGACACCTGGATCTCACATTCCTGGCAGAGAGGTGCAGAGTGGGGAGAAGGCTCATCTGTTACCTTCACACCCTAGTTATAAATGATGTTCGTGTTTGGCTTTCCCTACTAACCAAAAAACAAGTGTTAGAATTTTTGCTTAGGAAGATTTTGGTCTGAACTCTGAATTAACACTCATTTAGGTGCTTTTTTCCCCATCATTCTGATGACGGTTGGGGAAATGATGAGTCTTGACAGTAAACCACATCTGCATACAATTCTACTTTTTTTGTATCCGATAGATGTTGCAATTATATTTATTGCTTCAATTTCATTTATTAGACAGCTGTTGTTAAAGAAGCATGGATTATTGCTTTGGTAAATATGAGAGCTTTGTGAAGTTTACTCATCTCCATTGTGTACTGAAAGCAAAGTTAAATCATGTGTATGTGTTTTAAGTTACACCCATGCGAGTTATTAATGATGAGGCGATGTTTGAATGCATGCGTTCCTGATTTACAACGACAGAATCCAGATTATGAATTTTAGAAAATGTAATTGAGAGTGAAGGTTGATAAAAATCAGTCCCTAAGAGTAAAATAAACAAGGATAACATAAATATGACATTGCATCTGATTACGTGGCTATGGAGTGTTGGCATTAGAGTTAACTTATTTAATATGAAAGTATTCAGTATGTGACTATCCCATGGATATGGGATAGCTTTCTCCCTGTCCCCAGTGCCTGCCTTCTCTTTCAGAAATTCCTATCAGCCCCCAGTTCATTATATGGCCTACATGAATGTTTAAAAGTAAATCAAATTTTCTGTTTTTACTTTGGAAAAAATTGTGGCACCTCTTGAACCCTTGAGTCCTACCCCTGTCATGAGGCTAGAGACGCAGCGTGGAGTCCTAAGACCCAGGCAGTCCCAGTTCTGCAGGTGACAACAGGACACAGGCTCAATGTGTCCCCTTGTTACCCTGGTCAGTCGGCCTAGTCCAGGCCAGGCTAGTGCCTCTGATCCACAAACTGCTCTTTTCATCAGTGCATCCTGCCATTGGAAGAGAAGTCATCCTTTTCATCCTAAAACCCTCCTCTCCCCACTCGTTTTGTCCAAGGAGACACTACGGCACAGTGTTCTGGAAAGTACTGTCTGGAGAATTATTTGTTCGGTCAGAATAACCCCCTGGTTTTCTGGTCTTAACAGCCAGGACACATTCCGTTGAGAAAGGTCCCTCCCCGCCTGCTCTTCGCTCTCCTCTCAGCCAGCCGCGTCTCTTTCTGTGCTCCCCCAGGGCACCAGGCCCGCAGAATGCTCCGTGGCTCCCGGCTGCTGCGAACAGCATGCTTTACAAGGGGGGGAGAAAAATGAACTAGGGCGGGCGTTTAGAACCTACTCTCCTGCTCTCACGTAGAACCTGGTTCATCCTGAAACTATCTGGGACTGATTTCTTGGTGACTAGGACTGCTTTGCAGCCTTTCTTGCCTCCGACACCGAGAATGTGCCCAGAGTGGGGAATGACACCCAGATGCTCCCGGTTTAGCCCAGCTCCGCTGAGGACCAGGTGGACATTCTGAGTCTGTGGTTCAGCTGAACAGGTTCCAGTGAATAACCCATTCAGTTTAGGCTTTTGTATTGACTTTTAAAAACCCGTTCTGCTTCTCTTAGATCCCGAGAATGAGAACACGTGGTTATATTCAACACTGCTGCATATGCTCGCTTGTACATGGTTTGAAATCAACCACTGTGACACGGATTACCTTGAAAATGCAATAGTGCCTAGTCGGACACGAGTACCCTTTTGGAGGTTGTCATCAATTACATGTTCAGATTAGAGGCCGAGTTCATTCCTACTCTCTAATTCTGCCAGATGTGCTGTCAGGTGGGACAGTTGATTTAGAATGTGGTTTAGTTTAAGGACAGGGCATCCTCTTACAAACTCATCTCTAAGGTGGGAGCTATTTGCAGTAACATATTTATTTATTCATGAATTTTCCAAAGCACAGGGAGGGTGATTGAAGTTTCCCTTCTCCTTCAGAATGCATGAATTTAGCTTCATCGTTGTTATATGCTTCTTGATTTTTCGTTGGCATAATTCAGAGGGCCTTGATTTCTTGCTCTCAAGAAGCAGGCCGTTGGCTAATCTGTCAAAGGCAATTAGCTACCTTTGGGGAATTTCAAGAAGCCTAGAGAAGGTCAGGACACCAATTCTCACAAGGTGCCCCTGTTCGGATACCATCTCCAGTCCTATTGATGGAATTTTATTTATAGCTTTTGTAAATTAAGGTATTTGCGAAAGTTAATTTGGATGAAGGAGTCATTATCCAAGGGAGAAACACAGCGATGGAGACTAATAACAGAAGCAGAGAGTCGGCTGAAGTTAGGTTTCAGAATGAAAGGGTTGTTCATATCTGCATTCGGATTGGACAAGACGTGGGATGGTAGAGAATAAAGCTGAGGTATTGCCTGGGGGACTGAGAGTTGGGCCTGAATGAAGAATCCTCACTCAAGGTGGCCTCAAGAGGAGGAAACTTCTGTGTCCACCATCTCCTTTGAATGGATGACTGGCCTCACACTCCCAGCGAGTAGGAGCAGAGGAGCAACACTGGCCAAGACCCAGATAGAACATCGGTAGGGTTAAAAGAACAAATTTCTGAGACAGCCTGGCATAGATTGGAAGGTTCTGACCTCGCCATGGAGTCAGGGGCTTAATGACCACAGAGAAGACATCGGTCCCAGAAACTGGTGACAGTTTAGTTGGTCTGGTGACCAACTGACAGTTTAGTTAACTAAACTGGTGACAGTTTAGTTAACTGGTGACAGTTAAAGTTGGAGACAAATTTGCCAAATGAAAGAGATACTCAAAGTAGGAAAATCCTGGACTCCGTAGCTACATTGTGTACCTTATTTACTTATTTCAGTGGTTTAGGCTCAAAAGATGAGCAATTACCAGATGGACTGAAATTACTGTAGCTGTCATGGTGATTGATGCTCCATGACTCCTAAGTTCTGATTTAGGAATAGTGCTATGTTGTATATATTTGTCCAGACAGGAGTGACTGGGGGTGGAAAATAGGAAAGGCCAGTGACGGGATAGTTCTCTAATTCTTTCTTCTTCCTTTATGGAGGTCCCTGAAATCCAGGGAATTGAAGGCTTCGTGCTCCTAAAATGGCCTTGGTGGCCCTGAGGTGGCTGGAAAATCTCAGTTCTGGTCTGGCCAGTGCCGGCTTCCTGCAGCCACAGGCATGAGGGAGAGTTTCTACACTGCAGGTGTCTGGGAGCTTTCTGTGATTCCCTAAGACAAGTGCCAGGCAGGTCTGTGCCTCTCGGGCTCTGTAGAGAGATGTCCCCAAGAGAAAGATCAGGGACTTGAATTTCTCTGACATCTTGTAGTTAAGCTTCTGAATCTCTGCATCACTTCTTGGGGAGTCCATACCAGCGTGCTGGAAGGTTTTCCCCTCTTTTTCCCTGACACTGAAGGACTGAATAGATCCTTGACCTACTCCTAAAATGCCATAGGTTCATATTCATGGGGTCATTTGTACAGCATGTCTCTTTTATCAGAAGATGCTTTGCTCATTATGAAAGCGTTTTGTCACGGACTCACGAAACCCAAAGTCAGATGTAATTTCAACATAAAAATGTGGTGTATCTATTTCACTACTGGAAAAGTGGAACAATTTTGGTTCAGAATGCAGTCTCTGAAGAGAACTGAAGGCATCTGAGGTTGAATTTAGTACTGATCACACTGTCTGCCACAGTTTCTTGAGAGAGACAGACCAACTAGGAGGTTTTCAAAATAGGGCGATTTCCCCCCCATGTAATAGATAAGCTATTCCATATCTTCCTCTGGTTCTCCAGTTTGGCCGAGAAACTCTGGCATTATTACAGGTTCTAGAAGCCACAGGTCAGCCTGAACCTGTATTCTAGAGCAAGAATCTCCAAAGAGGTGCGCAAAGGAGGTGGTTCCCATTTCCCAGAAGCCTGGGGATCACTGTGGGGAGGTGGGAGCTGCAGATATTGAGAGTGAAGATCTTGAATGGGAAGGATATTGCTACATGGGCATGAGTATAGAACAATCTAGAGGCGAGAAAGCAGTTGGGGGCTGCTGAAGTAGTTCAGAGTTGATAAAAGTCTCACCTAAGGAGACAGAGTAGGAACGAAGAAGACAGAGACTATTTGAGCCATATTCCAAGGGCGAAATCCCCAGTATGACCATCCCTCTTATTAAATTTTAGTGTTTCAGTCTCCTCTTACTATGCCACATGGGATCTTCCAGTGTGAGAGTGAGAAACTTCAGGATGGATGTCCAGAAATTAGACGCAACCGCACCCCAGTCACACAGCCTGGAGTTTACAACCTCCACCCTCACTGCCACCAGCACCAAGTTACTTCTGGGGCTAGAGTCCTGATTCAGCTTTCTCAGGTGTTTTCCTCAGTCTCCACAGCCTCCAGGAAATGCTGTGTCCCAGTAAGAGCTATGCCATTTTATAAGTAATTGTGATTCACTACACCATAGTTTTATTAATTTTTTGTTTAGTTTTTGTTTTTAAATCAACTCTCCTCCCCCTAGGATACACAGCAGTGATTGAAAATAAATGAAACTTGTGCTTATTCCAACTTTCCTGACATAAATCATCTCGCCATGGCTAGCTGGGAGGCTGCAGAGTCCCTGTATTCAGGCATGTGAAGGAATGAAAGTCAAAGAGTATGAAATGAGAATATTCAAGAAGGTTGTTTTAGAAATGTTGAGTCAGTTTTCCCCCATCAGCTCTAAAATATTCTGTGTACTTGGAACTTGCCCAGGAGTCAGGTGGTGGGGGGAGTGGGGTGGCGGGGAGCAGCTTTTATATAGTACAAGGCTCAGTGTGAGTGTGAGTGTGCTGGGCATGGTAAGCAGGTCCACGGGACTCCCAGCATCTTTCTCAGGATGTGAGAAGACATGACAATCATCTCACAGGACTGGGTCCAAGTGGCATTAGAAGCAGATCAAAGGTCATAGGTCTCTGGAAAGAATTGTTTCCACAGTGGTTCCAAACCTTGCTACCTGGCCAGATCTCCCCCAGAGTTTAACTACAGATCCGTGAACCAAACTTGAAATTTGAATCACAGTTTTTAAGTTTGGGCCCTGGAATTTTCCATTTTATAAAAGCTCTTCAGGTAACTAGTAGATATGATCAGGTTCTTCAGCTCCATTTCTGCTGGTTGGAGTTAGAAGGGAAGAAACTGAGAAATGAAGTTGAGTTTTCCCACTCATTGCAATCTTCGTGAAGTACCTCTAGGTTTCATTTCTTATAAAATATGAGCCTCCCAGGTCCCCCCAGGCTCTGAAATGTTATGATTCAATAAATGAGAGTTTTGAGCCTAGTTACAGGAGTTATGTTTCTGTTTTTGTGCCTTTGGGCTTGGAAACTCATTTTCAGGCCCACCATTAATGTAGATGGAGTTGGCGGCTGACTATGGAGTCCCCTGGAAGGGTTTCAAAGTGGACTTTCTTCCTCAGCCCGTCTTCCACACCAGCCTGCTTTAAATCTCAGAGATTGCTCCATCAGAGGAATGGGTTAAGGCAAGTTCTCTTTATTTACACATTTAGGTCCCCTTTAGTAGGGGTCAGTAAGTATATTTGCAATTATTAATAGTTTTTTTATTGATATTTTAGGATTTCTCAGCCACGTTTTCTATTATGGCACCGTCACGAATCATTACATGTGCTTCCCCCTCTTACTGATAGTCAGGCTTGTGGATGATGCCAGCTGTATCTTGAGTCTTTTCCTTCCTTCTGTGAAAGCATCTCAGAATGCAAATACTCACAGTGACATTGTTAGTAAAATAGCCTAGAATCTGTTCCAGTTTTACAAGAATAAAAGTATAGCTAATTCTCTAAGTTTGATGTAGGTAATAAAAAATTACCTGGGCCATACCTCTTCTGATGGTGACTGCATTCATTGGCTTGGGCTGCCACCACCAAGTACCACAGACTGCGTGGCTTAAACAATCGACATTTATTGTCTCACAGTTCTGGAGGCCAGAAAGTCTGAAATTAAGGGGTTAGCAGGGTTGGTTCCTTTTTAGGAAAGATGTATTCCAGGCCTCTGTCCTTGGCTTGTAGATGGCGATCTTCTCCCTGGGTCTCTTCACATTGGCTTCTCTCCAGGCATGTCTATCTCTGTGTCCAAATTTCCTCTTTTCACAAGGACACCTATCATATTGCATTAGGGCCCATCCTGATGACGTCATTTTCACTTGATTCTGAGCCAAGTCTGTATTTCCAAAGAGGGTCACATTAACAAGTACCGAGGGTTAGGACCGCAACATCTTTGGGGAGTATAGAATTAAACCCCTAACAGTGTGGCATTTCATTGCCTTGTGGCATGGATGCTGAAAAATCAGTGAATTAATTTAGAAAGTGGGTCATGGTCTTTAGGAAATTAATAAAAATTTAGATAAGTTTTTTCTGGTGTGAGAGGGAGAGATTAAAGATGGAGCACAGGAAATGCCAGGGGCATGACTGGCCAAGATTGAAAGGCCTTGAACTTGCCAACAAAAAGCAATTAATAATGAATGGTTGTAGGGGCATTGACCTAACTAGGGAGAGTGCCCTATAGTAGTTGTAAAGACACCACAGAGTTAGCCTTCTTCATTGGATGCTCCTTACAGATAAGGGTGGGAAGGGTAAGTTTTTAAATTTTTTTTAAGAGAGGAGGGGGTGTGGGGCGCCTGGGTGGCTCAGTGGGTTAAAGCCTCTGCCTTTAGCTCAGGTCACGATCTCAGGTCCTGGGATCAAAACTCACATCGGGCTCTCTGCTCAGCAGGGAGCCTGCTTCCCCCTCTCTCTCTGCCTGACTCTTTGTCTACTTGTGATCTCTCTTTCTCTCTCTCTCTGTGTCAAATTAAAAAATAAATTTAAAAAATCTAAAAAAAAAAAAGGGAGGGGGGAAGGGGTAGGGGAAAGAGACAAAGAATCTTTTTGTAGGGCTCAATGTGGGGTTCAATGTGGGGCTTGGTCTCATGACCCTGAGATGAAATCAAGAGTCAGACACTTCAACTGAGCCACCAAGGCACACCCCAAGGATAAGCTTTTTATTTTTATTATGTATTTTTAATATTTTATATATTCACTTGACAGAGAGAGAGAGAGAGAGACCACAAGTAGACAGAGAGGCAGGCAGAGAGAGGGCTCTGATCAGAGAGCCTGATGCGGGGCTCCATCCCAGGACCCTGAGATCATGACCTGAGCCGAAGGCAGATGATTTAACCCACTGAGCCACCCAGGCATCCCTAAATCTTTGAATGTTTGTTTATTTATTAAAAAATATTTTATTTATTTATTTGACAGAGAGGGGAGAGATCACAAGCAGGCAGAGAGGCAGGCAGAGAGAGAGGGGGAAGCAGGCTCCCCGCTGAGCAGAGAGCCTGATGCGGGGCTCGATCCCAGGACCCTGAGATCATGACCTGAGCTGAAGGCAGAGGCTTTAACCCACTCAGCCACCCAGGCACCCCAAGGATAAGCTTTTTAGAGTAAGTTGTAAGTTTTGAGGTGGCTTCTGTTTGGCATTTCTGCCCCTGAAAGTTTCATACAAAGTAGCATTAAGTTTTTATGATACATAACCATCTTACTGTTATGAGAAAAATATTAATCCCATCATTATTAAAAGTAGTACTGGGGTGTGTGGGTGGCTCAGTCAGGTAAACGTCTGCCTTCAGCTCAGGTCATGATCATGGGGTCCTGGGATCGAGTCCCGCATCAGGCTCCCTGCTTAGCAGGGAACCTGCTTCTTCCTCTCCCCGCTGCTTGTGTGCTCTTTCTCTCTCTCTCTCTGTCTTTCTCTATTTTGCTCTCTTTCAAATAAATAAATAAATAAAATCTTAAAAATAAAAGTAGTTCTTTATCCCAAACTTGGTAGTTTTGTTTTGGTATGTATTAAGATGGTACAGTTGCACAGCCCACATACTGTACGCTGACATGTCTTTTAAAGCTAATAAAGAAACAGCTTGGGAAATGGGGGTGGACATTTGGTAGTATTTTGGAAATAAAAAAATAAATTTGCACTGCCATGAGGCAGTTGTGTACATTTCTTCCCAACTCTGATCCTGTTGGTCTTTTGGAATTGTTCAAGATGGGATGTTTACACTTGACAATTGGCAAATGGTACAAATTGAGGCTTCAGCTTTTTTGGTTGTCGTTGAAAGCTGGTTATTAAACACTCAGACACCACTGGAAATGAACTACAGTTTTGAACAAATTAATATACTCTGGTTTTGGGGGGCATTTACAAGAAAAACTGCCTTTCTTGATGAGTAAAAATTTCTGTTTTTTTGTACCATTCTTGAGAATCGTTTGTGAAGAAGAACCATAGTCAGTTTAGGAAACAGATGAAATGCATTTGAATGTGAGTTAGTAATGGCTTCCAGAGCTGCCAAGCAAATTGCTGAGATAATTTTGGTATGTGAAATATATTCATTAAGAAGAGTTAAAATTCAAACTCCCTGCTTCCCTGACAGCAGGATGATTAATAGGAAGGCTAGAAGGATTGGCATTTTCATGGAAACCCCTGGAAATCAGAGTTTCAAAGCTGTCATTAGTGGAGTTTTAAAAGTTTAAAAGAAAAAAAAATGACGAATTGAGCATTTGTTAATTTCACCTGTATATATTATGCATAGTTGCACCATCGGAAGTTACCTGCAGAAAAATGAGCTTAGAAACTTAGCACCTAGAACAGTGTCATGGGTGGTAGCTTCTTTAGGGTGAGTTGCCTTTTCCCACCTGGAATTACTAGAAAAAAATCCAAGGACAGCACTAGAATGTCCGCTTTCCAAATGAGCCAGACCACAGTACTTCTCAAATTTTAATGTTTATAGATCACCCGGGGAGCCTTCTTGAAATTTGGGTTCTTATTCAACGGCTCTGGGGTTGGGCCTCCACTCTGATCCCCCCATCACATGCTCAGTGATGAGCTAGAAAACCTTCCTAGGATGGGATTGTGGAGACACTCCTGCGCATGTGCTTCTCCCCCTTGCCCGCCTTGCCCTTTGAGGAGACATCAACGTGATTTGCACGTGTTCCTATTTTCTGTTTGTCTACACTTGCTTTCAACTTGGAGTTGCTAAGTGGTTGCGAATAACACTGTCGTCCCTTGGAAATTCCTCCAAGGTCATTCGTTCTTTCTAACCTTTACATCTGTTCTTTCTCTGAGGCTTGCAACTTACTGGGATCTCTGCAATTCTGCGAAGCTTCCACTAGAGGTCACTGTCTTGTTATAGAATTTCTTTCTGAAGGTAGTCCAGTGGCTGGGATGATTTTGCCTTCTGTGCTAGAGTTGGGGGTCAGCGTAAGGGGCCATTTATCTCCAGGACCACGAGTTTGCACATAATAGCACCTTCATCCAAGAACGGGAGGCCCTCTATCTACTCTGCTCAGTTAATCTGAGTGTCAAAGATGGGCAGTATTTTCCAGCTACCTGGAAAGAATGCAGTAAGAAAACCACTGAACCATGGTCAAAGTGCAGTGTACAATTTTGTGGGACAGAGCTGATGATTTAAACCAGTGAAATTTATTTTCTCACAGTTCCGAAGGCTAGAATCTGAGATTAAGGCATTGGCAGGGCTGGTTCCTTCTGTCCCAGGCCTCTCTCTGTGGCTTCCCCTGTGTTTTCTCATCATGTTTCCTCCGCACCTGTCTGTGCTGGAAGTTCCTCTTATAAGGACATCAGTTGTATTGGATTAGGGCCGACCCTAATGAACGCATTTCAGTTTAGTTACCTCTTTAAAGACACTATCTTCAAATATAGTTACATTCTGAGGTCCTAGGGGTCGGGACTTTAACATATGAAATTTTAAGGGGACACAATTCAGTCCATAACATATAGTAAGTGAACAAATTGTCCTAATGGAACAGGACTTCTTCAACAATTGTAGCTATGTTGACGGCTGTTAATTTATCTGGAGAATTCATATCAAAACTTTGTCTTTTCCTTCCATGAACTGAGTATGTCTGCAAAAGTTGAATTAATAAAAAAATCATCTCTACTTGTCTTATAGTTGTTTATTTTCTTGTAGGTGCTACATATTGAAGGCTAATCTAGGAGGAGGTCATGGGGGAGGAAAACTATGAAGTAGGAGATAGGATGGAAAGGGAGAGGTTATGTTATCCAGACTAGAGGCATTTTCCTCTAAATTATCTCCCACTATGATGGGAGGCAGCTCTTTCTACAATAATCTCCGTGGCTGAGTTGCCATTATCTTGAAGTATTTCCAGTTCATATGAACTGAAAGTTAGTCTCTGTCTTCTGATTTCATTCATTCATTCCGAAAACATACTCCAAAGCACCCACTGTATTTATAATACAATGGGAATACAAGTTGAACACGTCAGTCCCTTCTCCGTAGCAATGAATTACAGTAGGGTAGAAATATTTGTAAGAGATATGTAGCCAAATGCCATTACAAGAACAGCTCGGGGAACAACTTTTGGGTTTTTTTATCAGGAGATTTTGGTATTTCACTTGGTATTTATTGGTATGCCTTGGCAACTTTCTCCTTACCCACCCACAAATAGTCATCTTTGTATTTTTCAGAAGGCAGTGTGCATTGTTAGAGCTCAGTGGACGCTTTTCAAGGAATGAATAAAATCAGATGTTAGAGTTCTCATATTCAGTTAATATACAATAAATATTAAGGTGCTGTTTTGTAAGGGGAGGCTTGCATGCCCTGCCCATTCTGAGCACAAGCCATAGCCCTTCAGGGCCCACAAGTACCTCATCATGATTCATCCTACTTATGGAAGGGCTTCGTGTGAACAATGCAAAGATTTATGAATGAACATAAATTGTAGACTTAGTACATTATAAACTTTAGTTATTTTGTAGATGTGACAGCTAACATGTTGTGAACTAGGGCTTGGAGATTAGCATTTTACTTTCTCCTTCCTAAGGAAATAGTGAAAACCTTAGCTTTAGCTGAGAGAATTCTCTCTGACTTGACCTTCTTCGGATTTTTAGGTTTATTACCTTAATTCTTTTGTAAGTATTCTACTCTGTTCTACCCCATGGCTTTGGTGTCTCACAGTGAAGCTCTTTTTAATTATAATGAAGATTCTAAATTTTCTTTTGGTCCATTTTAAGTGCCCAGATTTCATTAATTGCACCAGGAGGAGGTTTCCCAATACTTGTATTTGGGAGCCTTTGAAAAATTAATTTGAAAAGTTTTCTTCCTTATTGCAGGGTCTTGTACTGCAATAAGGTTTTCTCTTGAGTATTCTGATGATGGCTGTTATCTTTTTTTTTTTTTTTTAAATCTAGCTTGCTTTTGAGAATGAAGAGTCTGTTCATTTGATCCCAAATGAGATATAAGCCTCACAGCCAAGAACCGTGAATACCAGAACACCCTGTCTGGTTTCAGCCACCAGGGGAAATGACTATTTAGCCAAATATTGAAGTGACTCAACAGTAATTTATGAGCCCATTGCCCTCTGCTGTTTTAAGATAGTTGTCACATCTTGGAGGAAGATTGATGAAAAGAGAAGCTTCAGGGGATTTCTCCAGTTTGGTCTTTCGCTTTAGTTTTTCCCGATTCCTTTTCAGGAACATATTCTTGGCTTTGAGGTGACATGGTGGATTGAATTCCTGGTCTGGGGTCCAGGACATAAGCAGCTGTGAAGGCCCCATCACCAGGACAGCAAACGCTTACATAGAGAGAGCTAAAACAGCAGTCTTCAGACTGTTCCCGGGTCCCCCGTCTCACAAGAGATTTAGCATCCTGTTTGGTACTTGGCCAAGCAGACTATTCCACAGATATCTCACATTCAAAGTAGATATGAATTAGGTATAGAAACTTACATGTGGTGTTTTAAGTCATCCGAACACGGACATCGTTTGGGTGGATTATCTTTCTGCGTGGTTTGTGCTGGGACCCACTATGTCCTGGCCATTTCGTTTTGTTTTTTGTTGTTTTTGGGTAGTGTGTGTGTGTGTTGGGGGGTTGTTGTTGGTTTGGTTTTTTTTGGCATAGATTAAAGGTTTGGATCATAATAGGGACTGCAGAGGAGCTATTCATGAGGGTTATTTGCCACTTTATCATAAACTGCATCTCTCTCCGTAGGGAGAACACATTCTCTGTTTCCTTTAATCCCTTTTGCAAGGGATGACAGCATATATTAACAGAGGGCAAGAATAAATCATTGGGTTTAAGTGTTAATGATCATCTAATAATAAGATGTGATAGGATTATATTAGAATTGCAGAACTGATTTATTTATTAGGAGTGGTGTGGTATCAAATTGTAAGCCTCAAAAGACATAGGGATAATTATAATCTTCAAGAAATGCAAAATGTTAAAGTCTTTTTGAAAGTTTATTTTATTATTTTGCTATAAATTATGGCCAAATAAGGTTAACTCTGAAAATGTCTGGTATATGAAACAATGAATTATTAGCCTTTATATGAGACCTCATCTTCTAACATTTTCTTGGTAAATTTTAGAGTAATTCCACATTTTTGATATCTTCGTTAGGCATAAAAGTGTTACGGCCTAATTTGTACCATAGAAATTGATATGCTTTTAGAAATATTTAATTCAGTATTATAAAATGAGTATAGCTGCAATTATATTACATTCTCCAAGAGGTCATTACAAAACATGTTAGAAATATATTAATTATGGGAAGCCTAGGTGGCTCATTGGTTAAGAGTCGACTCTTGATTTTGGCTCAGGTCATGATCTCAGGGTCATGGGAGCACCCCCCTCAGGCTCCATGCTCTGTGGAGAGTCTGCTTGAGATTTTCTCTCTCCCTCTGTCATCCCCATGCTCACACTGTCTCTGTCTCTCTCAAATAAATAAACCTTTTTTAAAAAGAAATACATTAATTTAAAAAAGGTTTATGTTCAGCCTGTGATGTTTTGAAAGATGGGGTAGTTTGACCACTAAGCTAAAGACAGGAACTCAAAAGTGGGAATTCGAGGTTCACCTGGACCCTTCAACTGACCGCTTACAGAATTTCTTCTACAAAACTGAACAAATCACTTCTTTATTGATAATAATAGCTAAATGGATATTCTTTGAACCATTTGAGTGACCTCAGTCTGCCTCATCTTTCATCATCTGCAACCTTGCCTTCCATTTTGAATATTTTCCATTTTTCTTTCTTAATTTCCTATCAGAGCATCTAATTGGAGCTTCCCATCCGCTTTCTTATCTTCCTTTCTCAAATATTCTTAAAGAGTATTCTGTACTAATTAGTTTAACCTCTTTGTAATTTTTCAACTCAAGGCAACTTGGCATCATTTCCTACCATTTTGCTAAAACTTTTCCTAATTGCCAGACCTGGCACTATTTTTTTCTTGTCATTGTCTTTTTAAACATGTGATTTTGATATAATTAATCGATCCCTCTTTCCCAAAACTTTCTTGGCTTTTGCTGTATGACACTCTCATTACTAGGGGTATGCTATTGGCTCTCATGAGATGGTAGGGTAAGTAACACTATCTCAGCTTTAGATATGATTCTGATCCCATAGGATAAATTCCCACTCCAAAATATTATTAAAATATTAAATGCATTTTAAATTAGTGTAAATATTATATCATAAATATTCTAAATATATTCTAAATATATTTAAGTATTATATTTACTTAAATATTTAAATATATTTAAGACTATATATTATTGAATAAATATTAACATATTAAATATTGTTTATCTAGTATTTAAGCTTGGTAAATGTGGAATCATTTGTTACTAGTCCAGTTCACCACTTCCCAAATCCTATTAAATTGTAGGGGTACTTTAGGTGTTAAATTGTTTAGATACCTTGAGGGATTATATAAATTTAATTGTTATATGAGCATTTGGCACTTTAGAGAAGTAAAGGGACTTTTTAGATTCCCTCTCTTGGGTTTAACATCTTATTATTCAAATTAAAGAGAGTCTAATGCATGTGATTTAGACATTGACTTTGAATGGAAAATATTGTTTCATACTTGTAGACCAGCTTGTTGGAACAGGATGCCACCAAAAATAGTGGCAATATGTATGTCTATAAAAATTAGGAGTATTAAAAGACTCTAACACAGTCTCCCTAAAAACTCTAGCCAAGCCCTGAATGTTTCATCAGATGGTGAAAGAATATAACCTATATATTAATTGTTCACTCTCTTTTATAAAAGTGGAATTGGTATAATTTTTAACCACTGATAAAATGTAGTAATCAAATTTCAGTGTACCGACGGAGGAGTAATAAGCATTGGCTATTATCCTCAGAGCTTTGCTTTAAATTTTTGAATCCTGGAAGCTCAGTGTGTGTCTGCATAATGCTAAGTTTGCCTCTCTTATCTCTACATGGACCATTTAGTATAAAGAGATTGCAAAAAAAAAAAAAAAAAAGAGATTGCAGCTAATGGTACCCTAAAAATAGGAAATGAGGAAGTTAAGAAAGGCCTTCCACAGGGTATGTCAATAAGTACATTTATGCAGTTTGACATAAATAAACAGCTCACGTACCCAGGAAAAATGTAGAAAGCCCCAGAGAAACAAGTAGCCATGGTGAACATGGCCTAAAGATTCTTTCCTTCTTCCTTTCTTCCTCCCTCCCTCCTTCTCTCTCTCTCCCTTCCTTTCTTCCTTCCTTTCCCTCCCTCCCTCCTTCCCTCCCTCCCTCCCTCTTTCTTTCTTTCTTTCTTTCTTTCTTTCTTTCTTTCTTTCTTTCTTTCTTTCTTTCAATTTTATATATTTATTTGAGAGAGAATGGGAGTGAGAGAGATCACAGAGGGAGGAGAAGAGGGAGAAGCAGACTTGCTGCTGAGCAGGGAGCCCAGTGAGGGGCTTGATTCTTGGACCCTGATATCATGACCTGAGTCGAAAGCAGACACCTAATCAACTGAGCTACCCAGCCTCCCTGGCCTCATGATTTTCATGACATTTTCATGATTAATATAATGAGTTAAAGAATGCCTCTGGAATGTTACCTGGATTTCTTGTTAAAATCAATGCTTAAAATTTGTTCATTGTAATAGGGTATAGTCTCCTTACTACATAGCAGGAAGCTCCTTCATGACTAAAATATTATGTCAAAATAAGTGGAGACATAGAAATCATAATACCTAAATTACACAGATAAAGTTAGTCTAGTTTTCTACCAATGAGACTGTGTCTCCCTAGAGGTATAAATAATAGGATTTGGGAATTTTTAAATTCCGCTATCTGCTCTACCTATATTAGTGGTCCAGAAGATAATACAAGAAATATTAAAGTGATCAGGTTTAGATGAAGTTATTTTTGCCTTAAATGTATAAATACCTTACATAACTGAGAGGATAGACTCATTTTTAGGACCCTAGATAGATCAGTTATTATTGCTGTGTAATAAGCCATCTTAGACTTAATGCCATAAAAAATAAATTTGCTCACAGATTCTTTATGTCAGAAATTTAGATAGAGCAGAGTATGGATAGCTTTTCTCTGCTCCATGATCTCTGGATCCTTGGTTGGGAATATTTAAGGATGGGGGCAGTGACTCAATTGCTAGGGATGAAAAACCTAAAGACTCATTTATTTCCATCTTACACTTCAGATGGAAGACTCAAAGATTAGGACTGCTACCTGGTATACCATCTGGTGGCCTCTGACTGGAATACCACTATGTGGCCTGATTGTGTAATACGGTTTCCTCACAATATGGCAGCCTTAGGGTAGTCAAACTTATTATATGGCAAGTATCCCAACAAAAAGGTGGAAGCTACATAGCCTTTTATTACTGAGTATTAGAAGTCCCATGAATCATATCTGCCACAGTATTTATTCTGTTAGTTACAGAGTGAAGGCCAGAGGTCATAGCCTCCACCTTTTGACCAGAGAAGTGTCAAGGCTCTGTTGGAGGTTATATGTATTATATATTACTGAGAGATAGTGTTGGGATATCTTTGGAAAATAGAATCTGTAAAACCAAGACTAAGCTTGTTTAAATTAGGTACCCAGAGAACTACAAGGTGGGGAGTCCTCAGCTCATGATAAGTTCAGGTAGTAGCCCATGTATATAATTATAGTGCTCCTCCAGTAAGGGCAGAGTGGAAGTACTGAAATAAGGCTTCATAATCAAAAGAGACAGAAAAGTTATGGAATTTGGTCAAGATGTCATTGAAGAACCTAGTATTTAGTGGAAGAAAAACTTCATCAGGGCACAGCTAGGAGTCAGTTATTGGAAAAATAAGTGTTACTTGTTTTTTTCGCTAAAATACTGGCTCCTCAGTAAGGTGGTTTCAAACATCTTAACTCTCTTTAAAACTCCATATGCCACTTATTTTTGAAAATAATACAATCTGCATTGCACACATTTTCCCTGAAAAATGAATATTATTTAATTTTTAAGTAAGATTTTTGTTTTAGATCTTAAGTAGTCTATACGCCTAAAGCAATGTCAGTCCTAAAACATTTAAGAATGATGAACACATGGAAATCCAGGCTCCTGAGAATACCAGTCTGGTGGTACTGGGGCCTTGTCAGCCTTAAGGCAGTTCCAGACAGCTAGTACTTAAATGTCACATAATGAATGCTGGGAGCATGAGAAGGCAGGGGGAATCGAGCCTTTTTTAGAAGACTATAAAGTTTAGCCAAGGTTAATTTCCCACTCCTCTGCAGGCTTCCTGCTCTGAAGGAGGCAAGGTAACACAGTGCCCCCTGGAGACCAGAAAAAGGAACAACAGCCTAGATTATGGATGCCTGCAATTTGCACCCTCAAAGATCTGTCTCCATCTAGTCTAATTGTTCCATATATCTCATTCTCTGCAGTGCTCCTTACGGAACACCGTCTCCTTTGAAATGTTCTCACAAGTTGATGTTCTGCTAATATGGTTGCTAATTTAATCTGAGATATTATAATACCCCTGGTTTTAATTAGCAGATCAGCTTTTCCTCAAGTATACAGAAAGGCCACTATTAATTTACATCTAGAGTGGCTGGGACTTTTGATGGAAGAATCTGTTAGGAAATGTGGTTCTTTTTCTGCCAGATAGAATACTTTTTACTAGCAAGAGAGAAAGTTACAATGGATTCATGCCTTTTTTGGCTAAGACCTCTCATAGCGGTATGTTGGACCTATTATGGGCCTACTCATAGAAAAATAAAAACCAGACTTACTATATTTGTTTTTTTTTTTTAAAAGATTTTATTTATTTGACAGAGAGAGAGAGATCACAAGTAGGCAGAGAGGCAGGCAGAGAGATGGAAGCAGGCTCCCTCCTGAGCAGAGAGCCTGATGCAGGGCTCGATCCCAGGACCCTGAGATCATGACCTGAGCCGAAGGCAGAGGCTTTAACCCACTGAGCCACCCAGGCGCCCCTATATTATATTTGTTATTAGAAGTCTACAAACTAGAGAGAATTGGGGGATTGCCTTTATAATTGTGAGAGAAGTCAGAGATTTGGTTAATAGGAATGTACCAATGTCATTTTCTTTGTTTTGACAACTGTAATATGGTAATATAAAACATTAGTAGTATGGGAAACCGAGTGATGGGAACACGAGGAACTCTCTATACTATCTTTGCAAACTTTCTGTAAATTTAAATTATTAAAAAGTGAAAGGTTTATCTAAAAATTTGTGAGAAAAATAATTTTTAAGTAGAGTTCTAAATCTGGCCAAACTATCAAATAACTATGAAGACAAAATAAATACATATATTGAGATACTCATTCGTATGCTGATATTCTTTGAGTACCTACTAACTGCCAGATAATATTCTAACTGGGACTGCTGGTGGACTTTTTTTTTTTTTTTTTACTTCATGGAGATTATATTCTAGTAGAGGAATCAGAAAATAAGAATAAAGAAAAATGTACATCATGATAGAAAGTACTGTGGATGAATGCAAAGCAAGGTAGGGGGTTTGGAAATGTTGGAGAATTGTAGCTGTTAAAAGAAAGTTCAGGATCAATTTCACTGACTGAATATTTAATAGAGACCTGAGGAGACCAAGAGGTGAGTCCTGTAGATATTGAGAAAAGAGAATCCCAGGCAAAAGGAACAGCAAGTGCAAATGCCCTGAGACAGAACTACATCTGCGTTGTTCAGAAAGGAGCAGGAGGCCAATTTGGATTGAGAAGAGTGAGAAGAGGAGGAATCCACACTGAAAGATGAGGTCAGGAAGAGAATAGAGGAGGGTAATTTGGTTAGAATCTTGCAGGTCTTTGTAAGGTTTTTGGCTTTAAAACTATTTATATAGCACCCAAAATATAATTTATAGAAGAAAAAATTGATAAATTACTTCATCAAAGTTAAGAACTTCTGCCTTTTGAAATATATGTGAGAAGAATGACAAGATAAGTCATGAACAGGGAGAACATATTTGCAAATCAAATTTCTGATGAGGGATTTTATTCAGAATATACAAAGAATTTTAAAGTCTTGACAGTTAGCAAGATAAACTACCTCCCTGCAAATAGGCAAAAGTTTTGAGGAGACCTTTTACCAAAGAAGATAAACAAATAAGCACATAAAAAGATACTATCATTCATCAGGGAAATGTGATAAAATACCGTTCTGAGTATCAGATACCACTACATATCTACTAGAATGTCTACAATGAAAAAGACTGATGACACGAAGTGTTGATGAAGATGTGGAGCAACTGGAACTCTAATATGCCACTGTGGGAATGTGAAGTGTGACAATGACTTTGGAAAATAGTTTGGCAGTTATTTAAAAGATTAAACATACACTACTTTATGACACTCCAGTCCTAGCTTTTACCCAGAGAAGTGAAAGCATATGTTCATGCACAGACTTATACTATCCATTGTTGTTTATTTGTAATGCCAAAAAGGAAACATTCCAAATGCCCATAAAAAGGGAAATTTATCCATACAATGGAATATTAATCAGTAATAAAAGAATGAACTGTTGATATGTGTAAAATGTGGATGAATATTAAAATAATTATGCCAAATAAAAGAAGTATAAAAAATACACACTATATATTATGGGTTGAATTGTATCCCCCCAAAAGACACGTTTAAGTCCTAATCCATGAATGTAACCTGATTTGGAAGTAGGATCTTTGTAGAGTAACTAGTTGAGATGCTCTCCCTTGATCTACATGAAAGAGCCACAAGGGTTTTGAGAGTGTCACACTTTGAAAAACACTGCCAACTTGAACTCAAGGGTATAGAGACGGGATGAGATGAAGACTGTCAGATTATGGGAATTCTACAAGAAGGAAACAAGTCAATGAAGCGTATGTTATAAACGTGTTATCCTTGAAGGAAAGGAGAGAATGCCTCTGAGGGCATCTCAGAGGTTGGCAGAGATGACGGGATTTCTTTGGACTGTAGACTGGGGCTGATGGCGGGTTCAGAGGGTTGAGCATCCGGCCACAAGGAGTATTCTCATGCCTTGAAACCTAACGGAATTTGCCTTACTATGTTTGAAATATTTTGGAAGCATGACTCCTTTATTCCTTCCAGTGTCTCCATTTTAGAATGGGAGTGTCTGTCCTATATCTGTCCCACCATTTTTTTTTTGGAAGCGGATCACTCTTTTTGTTTTATAGGTCCACCAATGGAGAAGAATTTTATCCCACCAGGAGCCAAACCCAGAGTCTCATGACATCTGAGACAGCTGATTTAGAAGGTGAGATTTGGAACATTTTGAACTGGTGATATTTAGATGAGGTTTTGGACTTAGAGTTCATGCTGTAATGGGTTAAGGCTTTTGAGAAGGTTGTAAAGGGGTGAATGCATTTTGTATTTGGGAAGGACTTGAATTCTGGGTGACCAGATGACGGACTATTGTGGGTTGAATTGTGATTTCAAAAAGAAGTATTGAAGTCCTCACCACAGTACTTATGGATGTGACCTTATTTGGAAATAGTCTTTGCTGGGGTATCCAATGATGCGTATCCTTACAAGGAGAGAGAGATTTGGGGACAAGCAGAGACATAGAGAAGACACAGGGAAGAAAGCCATGTAAAGGTAGAGGCAGATACTGGAGTTAAGCTACTCCAAGCCAAAAAATGTGAAGGATTCCAGTAACCATCAGAAGCTATAAGAGACAAGGAGGAAATCTTTTAGATCATAGAGGAGAGTGGCCTTGCTGACAATTCTGATTTCAGAGTTCTTGTCCTAGAACTGTTACATAATAAATTTCTGTTTTAAGACCCTTGGCCAGTGGTGTCATAAAAAGTGTTATAAAAAAGTGTTAAAAAAGTTCTAGGAAACTAATACAATGTAAGATTCCATTTGTAAAAAGTTCTAGAAAAAAACAAACTGACCTCTAGTGACAGAAATTAGATTAGTAACTGGCTGGAAATATGGGGGTGGGTAGTATGCTGGGGATGGGACGGAGCAGGAAAGGTTTATAAGGGGACTTGAGGAAACTTTTGAGGGTGAGAGATATGTTTATTATCCCGACACAGTGATAGTTTCATGTGTATATGAATATATCAAAATTTAGCAAAGTGTACTTTGTAAATATGTGCAGTTTTTTGTATGTCAGTTATACCTTGATTAAAACAGTAAAGAAAAGTCATTTCTGGGGACAAAGTTTGAGTTTGGAATGGAATTTAGTAAGGGCTGCTGAAACAATAATATAGAATCTATTTTCCTTCTTTTATCATTATTTCAATTTCTCTTTTTCCCAAGAAAAAGAAAGAGAAAAAGTTGAACTTTGTTAAATTCTTGGAAACTAGCTCTTAAGTGGATTTAAATGAGTTCACATTAATCTCCCTTGGGCACTTTTGCCATTGTCCACTTAGGACACCTTTATCCTAACATTTTGCTTTGGTTGTGTTCTATTCTCCCTTCTATCAAGCCCAGTAATTAGAAGTCTGCTGGGAATTGCATTTGTATTATTGATCTTATTTTCCGTGATAAGCCCTTTCCAATGCACTCTTAGATAGTTTTAGGTGTTCTATTCAATGATAAAACTTTGTCCTAACCAGTGCTTACTTGTGACAACTGTTTTGCTCTTCTGTGGGGCAGATGAAGCTAACTAGCTTTTTTCTTTCTTAATTAACTAATTAATTAATTTGAGAGAGTGGGTGCGCACGAGTGGGGGGAGGGAACAGAGATAGAGAATCTTAAGCAGTCTTCTCACTGAGCGTCGAGCCTGATGCAGGGCTTAATGTCACAACCTTGAGATCATGACCTGAGCAAAAACCCAAGAGTCAGAGGCTTAACTGACTGCACCACCCAGGCATCTCTAACCATCTTTCTCTTAAGGCAAGGTAAGAGTTGCGAATAAACATCTACTCTTTTCTTGACCCAGTCTGATAGTACTGGTTCACTTATATGCATTAATGGTCTTTGCAGAAGATCTTGTGTGATGTGATGAAGTATGGTTGGTGAATAGGAGGCAATAAAATGGATTTAAAGCTTTGTAGTATTTTATACTGTTGAATAGTTTCTTCTTAAAACTTTTAATGACAAGTCTTGATTTCCCTGGATCTTCATTTCCAGTTTCTTTTTGTGTTCTTTTAAAACTTTTTTTCTCTCTTTTAATAGTACCTCTGTATTTTTACTTGCGATGACATCATATAAATGATCTGAATTAATGTCACAAGCATATAGTTATCAATCCCTGTTCTGCTGAGCCTTACACTTGTACGTACAGTTGCCTAAAGGCTTTTTACATTTGCATGTCCTGCCTCCACGTAGTGGGACTCACCCATCCTCCCAGTATCCACTGCGTAAATCTAAACATTGCAGTGACTTCTGCTCCTCCTCCCCTCCCAGTCAACACTTACAGTTTTACTTTGTTTGAGTATCTTACTCCTTTCCTTTCCAAACCTACCATTTCCTCTGCATTTCGATCACACGTTACGATGCAATGACTAGACTGCAGACTGTTACCTATAATCTTATTTCCTTTTAGCGTATTCCATAGAACTGTCTTTTCAAAATCAACAAAGGGTCTGTTGAAAGCCTTCAATGTTCCCCACAATGTTTCTGAAAATTTCAAAGTTCTCTGCTTAGCCCATATGATAAAAGCCTCTGACTACAATTCTAGCCATATTTCTAATGTTTGCAGTACAGTTTTGAAAATACTATGTTATCATTTTATTAAGTAATTTTCTTATTTTACCAGATAATTTTTTTGGTTTAATATGTTGGTTTATCATAAAGTATATTGAATTTTATTGAATGACATTCCTTCATTATTGATGAGATCATATTGTTTTCTGCTTTAATATGGTAATGTGATAAAGTCAATTACTTGGATTTTTAAAAAGTTAAAAATTTTTAAAAAGTTTAAAAAAACAGCTTTGCATTCCTGTGTAAAAATGAGGTACTATATTTTTTCCCAAATTCAGCTTTGGTTTGTCTATATTTTGTTTATGGTTTGGATATGTGTTCATGAGTAAGATTAGTGAAAGATTTTCTTTTCTCATATTGTACTTGTCTGTTTGTGGTATCTAGTTCCATTTGGCCTCATAAACAATTTCAAAAGTTGGGACTCTTTCATAAAACTCTTTGGAAAGTTTGGAAAATTGGAATTATCTATTTCTTTTTTAAAAAAAGATTTTATTTTATTTGAGAGAGAGTGAGTGAGAGAGAGAGAGCAGAAGCCAGAGGGAGAGGCAGAGGGAGAAGCAGACTGGCTGTTGAGCATGGAGCCTGATGCCAGATTTGATCCCAGGACTCTGGAATCATGATCTAAGCAGAAGACAGATGCTTAACTGACTGAATCGCCCTGGCACCCCTGGAATTATCTATTTTTTGAAAGTTTGGTGGGACTCACCTATTGGACTAGCTGGGTCTGGAGCTTTCTTTCTAGACACAGACATGTTATAAACTTCTTATTCAAATTGTGTAATGTTTTATGGAAATTAGAAGGGCTTTCTGTTTTTTCTTGAGCCAGGTTTTAAAAAATATATATATATTTGTATATAAAAATGCATATATTTATATATATATTATATATATATTGTATATATAAAATATATATACAATACAATATATAATTTATATATATAATATATGCATTTTTATATACAAATATATATATTTTTATATATATTTTATATATATAAATATATATATAAATATATATATATTTATATATATAAAATATATATACAATACAATATTGTATTAATTGTACAATATTGTATATAACATATATATAATATATATACACAATACAATAATATATTATATATATAATATATATTATATATATATATAATATATATATATAATGTTTGTATTTTGACAAATACTCACCTGTATTTTCATGTTTCTTTGTCTGGTCTATTAATAGAATCCTCTTACATTAAAATTTTTACCTTTTTACCTAATCAACGTAATCAACCCCTTTTTAATTCCAGATGTGTTCATTTGTGACTTCTTTTTTTTTCCTGGTAATTTCACCAGAGTTTATCTGTTTTATTTGTCTTTTTAGAGTACTAATATCTACCTTTTTAAAACTTCTCTGTTGGCTCATCATTTTATATTCCATTAATACTAATTTTGCTCTTTATTATATTTTCCATATACTTTTGATTTATTCTTACTCTTTTCCTTATGTCTCAGCTTCAGTCCTTAGCTTTGTGAGTTTAATATGTTCATGTTTATTTTTATAACTAAATACTAGGGCTTATATTTGTATCTTATTGTGTGATTTCTACTTGTCTAGCTTTCTTTTGGGTCCCATTTTTCTCCTTTCACACTTTATTTTGGGTTGATTGTTTACTTCCATTCTATTTACTTTTCTTTTTCACATTTGCAATTTATATATTGTATTTCTATGCTTTAGTGATTTACACAGAAACTACAATCTATCAACTTAAAAAGCTCAAACTTATGAAATGATGTTAGGAATAAAACAGGGGATATAACTCATAGATTCATATGTAGTAAGAGAACAGTGGTAACAACTTTTTGGCAATAAATTAATAATAGAATAAAATGGAAAATATTCTAGAAATAGAATTTATCAAACCTGAGTTAAAAATAATTTGTATATATTTATATCCATTAAAAAATTGAACAGTAGTTAAAATTTATGTATCAAAATATCAGCAGGTTCAGATGATTTTCTGAAAGCAATGTCTCTGTCATACACATATTATTCTTGAAAATTAAATATTTGAAAAGTTTTCTCAACATTTTATTACATTAGTATAATCAATATAAAATATTAGATGAGTATAATTTAAAAAAAGAAAATCGTGGGTACATTATAAATATCCTTAAAAAATGAATACATACTCAAAGAAGCAATGTATAAATAACTGAAACTAATATGACCAAGTTGGATTTAACTCAGGACCCTTTGTCTTTTGATTGAAATGTTTAATCCATTTACATTCAAATGAATTATTAATAGGTATGTACTTACAGCCATTTTGTTACTTGTTTTATGGTTATATTTGTAGTTCTTCTCAGTTCCTTTTTTCCCCTCATTCTCTTCTTTCATGATTATTTGGCTTTCTTTAGTGATATACTTGGATTCCTCTTTCATTAATTTTTGCCTACCTATTACTAGCTTTTGATTTGTGGTTACTATTATGTTTGTATATTATGTCTGCATATAGCAGTCTATCTTAAGTTGATAGTTGCTTATGTTTGAACCCATTATTTACTCCTCTCCCCTTCTTGTTTTAAGTATATGGTATTGTACTGAACATCCTTTTGTTCTGTGAGTCCCTTGACTGATTTTTACAGATATACTTATTTATACTACTTTTGTCCTTCCTGTTTTTCTTACTCTTACTTATGGTCTTTCCTTTCCACTTAGAGTCCCCTTTCACATTTCTTGTAGGGCTAGTTTCCACTCAGAATCCCCTTTTATATTTCTTGTAAGGCTGGTTTAGTAGCTGTGAATTCCTTTAGTTTTTTTTTTTTTTTGTCTGGGAAACTATTTTTCCCTCCATTCTTTTTTTTTTTTTTTTTTAAAGATTTTTATTTATTTATTTGACAGAGAGAGATCACAAGTAGGCAGAGCGGCAGGCAGAGAGGGAGGGGGAAGCAGGCTCCCTGCTGAGCAGAGAGCCCGATGTGGGGCTCGATCCCAGGACCTTGAGATCACGACCCGAGCCGAAGGCAGAGGCTTTAACCCACTGAGCCACCCAGGTGCCCCTTTTTCCCTCCATTCTTAATAGTAGCTTTGCTTGATAGAATATTCTTTTTTTTTTTTTTTAAGATTTTATTTATTTATTTGACAGAGAGAGAGCACAAGCAAGGGGAGCATCAGATATGAGGGAGAGGGAGAAGCAGACTCCCTGTTGAGCAAGGACACCAATGCTGGGCTCAATCCCAGGACCTGATCATGACCTGAGCCGAAGGGAGAGGCTCAATAATAGAACAGTCTTGGATGCAGGTTTTTTCTTTCAACTGTTTGAATGTATCATGACATTATCTTCTGGCCTGCAAAACTTCTGCTGAAAAATCAGCTGATAGCCTTATGGGGTTTCCTTTGTATGTAATGGTTTTCTTTTCCTTTACTGCTTTTAAAAAACAGTCCTAATCATTGCTTTTTGCCATTTTAATTATATGTCTTGGTGTTGGCCTCTTTAGATTGATTTTGTTGGGGGCTTTCTGTGCCTCCTGGATCTGAATTTCTGTTTCCTTCCCCCAATTCAGGTAATTTTCAGCTATTATTTCCTCAAATAAATTTTCTGCCCTATTTTCTCTCTCTTCTTCTGGAGTCCCTATAATGTGAATGTCATTAGGCTAGATGGTAGAAGATGTATGAAGAAGATGTCCTGTAAATCCCTGCGGTAAATATACCCTGTCACTAGAACCTGGTGCTTGGGGTGTCCTCTATATATGTTGTGTGTACCTTCCTATTGTGGCTGAGCCACTTTTGCTTTCAGTCTGGTCATCTACAATGGTTCTCACTGTTGTTGGTAGGCTTTGGTCCCTATGCTGTTAGTGTGGGCCAGTCTGTGGGGCCACGCTGAACTTGAGCTCAGTGAGAACAGATGTTTCCCACAAATGCAATAGCGTGGAATTACAGAGTACTTTCCCTGTATTGTCCCTTAGAGGGTTTTGTTGGTGGGTGGGTCCTGCACTCAGACCAGATGACTGCCTCTAGCCCATTGCAGGGGTATATTCAGGTTGGTTTGTATGGGTATCTCCCCTTTTCCCCAGGACAGGAGAAACTTTGGAGTGATGCTGGCCCCTGTCAGGGCTTTCACACTGTCGGGCTTGTGAAAGCTCATCCATTACTTTGGATGAGCTCTGGCCAAGGGCATATTAGAGGGGGAAGTCTACATGAGAGCACTGGTTCAGGGTGTGGGTCTGCTGTGGCAGGAGACCTGCAAACAAGGCCTGTCTGGAGAAGCCAGATCTGCAGAAGTGTGTGTGGCCAGTGTGCTGTTGATAAGTTATGTGGAGAGTATTTGTGCTGCGCTGGTTCTTGCAGTTGTCTGTATATGTTGACTGGAGGGGGGGCGGTGGGCAAGGGAGGGAAATGGTGTCTACCAGTCTTTTGTTCTTGGAGAAGACCTCCAGTGATCTCTGCCCCTCTAGCACATGCTTTGAGATTAATAAACAAAACTCCCTTCTGTATATCCTAGTCATTTTTCAAACTGCTGCTTCTATGCTATATCTCCATGGGACTCCTTGTTGTACTCCATCTTTAAGTTTAGAGACTCAGTTTTCTGTAGCCCTCCTAGCTCTCCCAGAGTCCAAGTATAGCCCTCCTGGCTCTCCTAAAGCCCACTGACTTTTAAAGTTCCACATGTTAAGCCCTGATGATGTAAGAACTCATGAAATTTTGGCCCTCTAGTTTTCTAAGCCAAGTGTAATGGGGAATTGTCTTCCCTCTGTCGGTCCCTGTGACTGAGGTGCCTGGCATGAGGGCCTGTTTTCTTCCCCTCTCAGTCCTTTGTTGTCTTTTGCTCCTTGAGATAGTCCCACAAGTCCATTTGGCTCCCAACTATGTTTCTGACCTTCCCACTCTCTCTGATGTGGATTTTTCTCTACATTCAGCTGTGGAGAATTTGCTTTGTGTTCTGGATTATTTGCACTGATGTGGGTGTTATCTAGTTGTATCTGTGGGATAAGGTGAGCATAGGATCTTACTCTGTTGTCTTCCCCAGAAGCCTCAAATAAGGAATTCTTTTTTTTTTTTTTTTAAAGATTTTACTTATTTGACAGAGAGAAACACAGCGAGAGAGGGAACATGAGCAGAGGGAATGGTAGCGGGAGAAGCAGGCTTCCTGCTGAGCAAGGAGCCCGATGTGGGGCTTGATCCCAGGACCCTGGGATCATGACCTGAGCCGAAGGCAGACGCTTAATGACTGAGCCACCCAGGTGCCCCTCAAATAAGGAATTCTTACACCCAGAATTTGTAAGGAACTTCTACAAGTTAATAAAAACAAAAGAGATAATCCAATGACACAGAAAAGGTAGAAGCAACCTCACAAAAGAGGATATGCAAATGCCAATAAACATAAAAATAATTTATTTCATAAGCCATTAAGAAAATAAAAATAAAAACTGGAATGAAATATCCCTGTAGGACTAAATTTGCTTAAATAAAAAAGACAGAAAAGACTAAGTATTTACTCATATATGGAGCAATTGGAGTTCTCCTTTGCTGTGGTGGGAGTATAAATCAGTACAATTGGTTTGCAAAATTGGCAGTGTGTACTAAAACTAAAACATCTATTCCTCTGATCCTGTATTTATACTTGTATGTACATGCTTAGCAGAAGTGAGTACATATTTTCACCCAGTGGCCTGTATATGAATTTTCATGGCAATACTTTTGGTAAAGGCCAAGAAATGGGAACTACCCAAGTGTTTTCCAAGCATAGAATGGATGACTAAATTGTTGTAAGATAAATTATGGAAATCTATACAGCAATCAGATTGAGCCATTTACAACAGTTAAAGAAGGTAGATGGCAAAGATATATTGTATGATTCATTTATAGATACAAAGCCAAGCAAACCTAATTTATGCTGTCTTGTCAGATGGTGGTTACCTGGGATGAAATGGGTCATGGCAGTGACAGGAAGGGAGCATAACTATGCCTCCTGGGATGGTGTAATATTCTTTTTCTTGATCTGAGTGCTATTTACATGATTTTTTCAGTTTATAAAAATTCAGCGAGTTTATGCTTATATTTTGCATATTTTACTGTAGTATTCTTCTATAAATATTAAAAAATACCTCTTTGTGATAATCTACCTAATATCTATGTGATTTGAAGCAGGAAGTCTTTTCAACCTACCACTTCTGCTATCAAAGGCACCTTTGTTCATGTTGGCTTATTCCAGCTCTTTGGGACAAAGAACAGAATTACATTTGTGGTTTCTAAACTTGGCTTTGTGTCAGAAAACCTTTGGGTAGTTTCATTAAAATATAGGTTTACATTCTTGGGTAGACTTGGAGAAACTACAATTAAAAAACCAAACAACTTTTTTCAGGGAAACCATATATATACAGGTTTGGAAACCTATGTTAAACTACTCCAAAGAGTCCCAGAGGGATTCATAAGGCATAATGTTAATTTATAATTACATGGGTATAATTTTGACAAAAATCTGACCTTGGTTATTTCATGTTTTTTTGCTGATGGAATCCATATTAAATAGATAGAACTTAACTTGTTTTGATAGCATCGTCCTAATAAGTCAGATCCTTTTTTTAGAAAAAAATTTCAAGTTATAATCAAATTAAATTGCATAATATCTTCAAACTATGCTTCTTACATCTGTAATTGGAGGATAATACCTATCTCATATAGTTGTTATAAGGATTGAATGGAGAATACAGTCAATCACTTAGTATAGGTAGTATATAGCATATAATAAATTTGTTGAATGAATTTCAAGGATCTGTGTAAAAGTAAATATGGCATTTCTGTCAAGTCAGAGCTCTTTTTCCAAATAGAGCTGTAATTGGAATACCAAAAATGATACCACTGCCCACTGGCATCAGGCACATCTTTAAGCTCTTTATGGCAGCCATGGTACTATGATAATAAATTTGTCCTCATCAGCTATGATCTCTTCATATTTCTGTTTTGATCATCACCACATTTTTGTAAAACGCCTGGCATTTTAGTGTGAGGGGGAAATTCCAGACTTTGTGAACACGAGCAAAACCAGTCTTTTCAACTGCAAAATTAAATCTCCTCTCCATTCTTTCTTAGCATCATGATTTAACCAATGAGCCAACCAGCCACAGGGAATTAATTTAACAACAACCATGTAATTGGTATGAAATGCTCCACTAATTCAGGAGACCAATTTGGTCACATCTCCTTAATTTTTTCAATTAATCACTTCAGTACCCATCTTCCTTATCTACCAGGAAGCCTAGAAACTTCCTCTTGGGGTTTCCCCTTACCCCAAATTTACCTAAGAACTTCAGAGTCTCACACAGCCACAAAGCAGTTCATATTTTTGCGCCAACAAGAAGGAACCTTAGGGTCTTATGAGTCTAAGGCCATGGCATCTGTTGCTGTAGAGTGGGCTTGACTTTTGAGTTTGGTCCTGCTGTTGTAAAATTAGCATGGAATCACTGCTATCATGATACTTACATAATCCAGAGTCCTACACAGTCTCTTGCATTCTTTGAAGATGGATGATACTTTAGTGCTAAGCTGCTGTTCTGGTTCCTGGTAGTGATGAGACAAGATCGGTATTTTGGTCACGTCACAGATCCAAAACCATTGTCTTCTTTCCCTACGTAGAGATCAATTCTCTAACATCAGAATTTCTGCTATTACTTCTTTTCTCTAGACTGTGGTTCTACTCAGCCTTCTAAATAAGACCAACTTTTATGACTTCAGGAGATCATCTCTCTACTTTCTGCATTCATCTTCTAATAGCCATGACATTCAAGGAGGGGCATCTGTCCTGCTGCTTCCCCATACTTTATAATCTGTGGCTTGAATTCCATATGTCCATGTCCTGCTGGCAAACCTGTTTCTTCTTAAAATGGTCGACAGTGGAAATATTCTCTACCTTCCTAGTAAAGCCACATTATTCACTCAGAGGATTATGTCTTTGTTCCCTGCAAGATACACATTGAATCATATTCTCCATAATCAGTACATTTATATCTAGGAATTCCAGCCTAAATTGTACTGCCAATGGAAGAATATTAACTTTGCGGTTAGTTTGAGCGGTGCTTGGTTTTGACCAGTGGTTCTAAAACATTGGTTCTCAAACCAGTGTCACTGGTATTACCTTTAGCACTACATTGATATTAACTTTCTTGGGCCTCATCCCAGGTTGTATACTGAGTTAGAACTTTGGGGATAAATAACAGCGATCTATTTCAACCAGTTCTTTGGGAAATTATGGTCAAGGACAGAGTTTTGTTGTTGAGGGAGATCATTGAAAAGACATGACTGCTGGTTGACTTGTGAGTGGGACCTGGGCACCTGGAGGCTCCTCATCCCCTCTACTGTTCTTGGAATATGGGTTCTCCTTGTGTTTCCTATTCTAAAAGGTGCTCCAAGAACATAGCTTTGAGATGGTCTATCTACATGGTATATACATGACTAAATGTAGTTAAGACTGCTCTATAAACTTTTAAGGTTTGGTGGATGGATACAAGGATCAATTCACCTTGTTGCCATCCAAAATAACCTTGTGTGTAAGTACAATTTGTATCTATTTATTTATTTATTTCCCCAAATATGTTTATTTTATTTTTTCAGTGTTCCAAGATTAATTGTTCATGCACCACACCCAGTGCTCCATGCAGTACGTGCCCTCCTCAATACCCACCACCAGGCTTGCCCAACCCCCCACCCTCTCCTCTCCAAAACCCTTAGTTTGTTGCAGAGTCCACAGTCCCTCATGGTTCATCTTCTTCTCTGATTTTCCCCCATTCCCCCTTCCCTTCCCTCTCACAATGCCCTCCATGTCCTTCTTTATGCTCAGCATGCAAGTGAGACCATAAGGTAACTGGCTCTCTC
>CM053607.1:91545891-91562720 GCA_028646535.1 Procyon lotor | reverse complement strand
AAGGAATGGGGCACCTGGGTGGCTCAGTAGGTTAAAGCCTCCACCTTCAGCTCAGGTCATGATCTCAGGGTCCTGGGATTGAGCTCCGCCATCAGGCTCTCTGCTCAGCAGGGAGACTGCTTCCCTCTCTCTCTCTCTCTCTGCCTGCCTCTCTGCCTACTTGTGATCTCTGTCAAATAAATTAATAAAATCTTTGAAAAAAAAAAAAAAGGAATTTAGTCTACTGCTTGAATATTCTTTTTCCTTTCTACCAATCCTACTGCCTGTAGGTTATGAGGGAAATAGAACCTTCATTAAAGATCATATTCTTTTATTCTAGCCTTACAGATCATTATCTTTGAAATGTGACCCCTCATCATTGTCCATTCAACCAGAGTATCTGTGCATGTTACTCCACTTCTCTAATCCCTTAATAGTTGGCAACTGGGGAGAATTTGGTTGGGCCAGATACAGGGTCCACACAAACTAAGAGAAATTTAGAACACTCAGAGGGAAGAGGCCAATGTAATCAATTTGACAATCCTTCACCTGATGAAAAATGCGGTGAATGTTATGAGACTCCTTCATAGTTAGCTTAGGCATTGTTTAGAACGTGCCAAAAAGGTTATTTCTCCATTAACCATGTCACTGTATTTCAAGGGTCATCTGGCATCCCTATAATATGCCATCCCGTTTGGATACTACAGTGCCTACAGCTCAAATATCCATAACCCAAAGTAAGCCATGAACCCATCCCAAATCTGAACATTGACAATTATGGCTTCACTGGTGCTACTTTTAGGACCTTTCAGTTACCAGTCTGATGGGCTGCCTTGTGTAACCTAATGCAAAAAATGGCCATGTGTTGCAAGTGATCATGAAACTTAGCCTATAGCACACACCATTAGTAAAATCAGATGAAGAATAGAGTGCTATTCCTAGTTTTTCCTTCCTTCACACACATCTTAAAGCCCTCCAATCCCCTCTCTCGAGTGGTGATACCCACCATGGCAATCCTGACAAGATAGAGAGGAGGAGGTGCCCACATACTGAAGAGTTGGACTGATTCCTTTGCCAGGTATAAAAGTAGACCCATCCTGTGACCTAGAACCCTAAGACTCCAAATTCTAAGACTGAAGAGCCGTATTTTGTATAAACTTGACAAGGTCACTTGTGGTCTGATCCTTATATATACATGGCCGCTGCTTTTGAAATTTGACCTGGTTATACATACATCCACGCCAGAGAGGGGAAGCAGGACAGTCAGCTGGGAAGAGATGGACTGGGGGAAGGACAAGCCAAACCAGGATTTCCAACTTGTTCTTTCACTGCTGTGTGTTCCATTCCAGATATAAGGAGTTTCAGCAAGTTTCGCTTGTGGGGTAACAATGAGATTCCAGTGGAGCTTAAGTATTTCCTCCTCATCCACAGTGTGCAAAATAACTCTCCCACCCCAATGGGACATCTATCACTCATGCCAGAATATACCTTTCCCAGATGTGACGGGGCTTGGTGTCCTCAGAAGCATAGCATGTTGACCCACAATCAGAGTCAGAGAAATGGCAATCTCCCACAACTTAGGTACTTTTACGGTGTTGAACATCTCAGCAAGCATCCCCATCCAGGAAGATGGGGCAACAGTCCCCTTGCAAGTCATAGGGGAGAGAGAACCTCCATTCCATGTGCACAGCCATGGGGGAAAGCTTGGGTTTGGCTAGGCATAGTATCCACATAAACCAAGTCATACTTAGACATTTTACACCGAAGAGTTTGGCAATATCCTCTAACTACCTATTTCCAATTGGGAACTCCTATGGATGGCCCCAGACTCTCTTGGGGGTGGCTTCAGGCATTATCTAGAAAGCCTCGGACATGCTTTTATTACATTAGCCAAGTGGCTTTATTTCAAGAGCAACTGGCATCTTTGGCAAAACACAACAGCACCTGATTGCTACAGAGACTCTTCTTCCTATGTGCCAAGTTGGCAGTATATACTCAAGAGCCAGTTGCTAGAGCTCGTATCTGAGCTAGGCCACTGGCTTTTTCATTGCCAGAGCTTGTCAGGATCTTACAAACCAGGGGTAGATAACAGCGGGACTTACCTCAGGCTCTTGCAGGTGTTCTTTAATGTTTCTCCACATATCCAGATCCCATCCCGTAAGGGCTTATTCATTTTCATTTTCCCCTCCAGTTTCCACTCTCCAAGCCATAGGTTTAATCCTTTTAGCACAACCCAGTTTCCAACGCCAAGTCTTAATAGCCAGGATCATGTGTAATCACCAGTTAAACTGCTCTGAATTCAGCCACACTCTGGGCATGTTCATTCCTTTTCCAACCAGATAGTGTCAGTGCTGAGATGACAATTGCAGCCCATGGGCTTGGGTTGTCCTGACCAGAACTAGCTAGATCCCACTCATCATCAGAAATTCCCCCGCATTCTCCCTAGAGGCCACCATAGGAATAGGGGTGGGAAGACCTACACACCCTATAGGAGCCAGTAGCACCCCTATTTCTAGAGATGCTGAAGTGAAGGACTGGGTGTTCCTCTATTGCCAACAGGCAGGTCACTCAAGGACAAGTTTGAGCCATGGCAGAGGTGATCGATGGAACAGGTTTCCAACCCAAGCTTTAAGAAGGAAAGTTCTTGCCACAGTATGCTGTGACTTCATGAGAGATGTACCTGGAGTAGTGCTATGTACACCACTAGAAGCTGTTGCCCTATAGGGGGTATGCCAGGTTTCTGACACATTCCCCAGCTGAGACCAAAATTCCTAGAAGCATGCTCTCCTATTGTTGCTGTCACAGTGCCCGACCCATACCTATAGGGGTCGTAGAGGTATCAAAGCCCTACTTCAGAGATGCCCAGAACTTTCAACTGCTTCACTAGTACTTTTATCTTTCAAAGGCAGCTTGCTGATCTGATCCCTAGTCCCTTATGTACCCTTTCTTTAGCAAGCAGTTTAAGGGATGGAAATACTCTACCAGGTAGAAAATATAAGTCCAAACACCCACGAAGGTTTGTATCTGTTTTATTTTCTTAGGAGTTGGATAGGCTAGCATTTTATCAATCTTGGCTTCTAAAATGGTATCTCTCACCCAACCAAATGACTCTCAAAGACTTTAGAGAAGTACCTGGGCCTTGAATATTCTGTGGGTTCTCCATCTATCTTGTTGCTCACACAAAAACTACAGAACACCCTCTGGCAGAGGCAGTCTTCCCAGGTTAATTTATCATTGAACGGGCCCATTGTACAGATATGGGGAAGCAGGAGAGGGATAGACGTATTAAGGGGCAGTGCAGATGAACTTGAGGAAGGCTTTCAAAAGTTTATTGTTGTTCCTCTCACATGAAGCCAGGTCTATGATTCAGCAGTCGAGAAAACACCGAAAAATACCATTGGCTCAGTCTAGTATAACATGGTACACTCCTAGGTTGATGGCCATGTTGGGCACAGCCACATGGATGGTGGCATTACCTTGTTCAGTTCTCAGTAGCCCATCATCATCTATCAGTACCTATCTGGTTTTATTGGGCATACAAGACTGTTAAAGGCACTATGGATAGTCTGTATAGTACCCCCCCACACTCAATGTTCTAAATATGTTCTTTTTATGTTTTGAGGTAACTTGTATTACAAAACAGTTACTGTTTTTTGTTTGTTTTTGTCAGGGTGGTCAACTTATGGGTTACTACTTTGGATTTTCTGATTGCCTTAATCTTATCTGGAGGCAGAATTCAGAGATTTGTAGAGTGGGATTCCATAGTTTACCTATGCCCAATATGCTGCCTGGCATTACAAAAAGAAAAACATCATTCTTCTAGGTGCAGACTCCCAATTTGCACTAACAGTATGTCCTCCGTAATCACTGATGACATTGAGGGGGCCAGAAGATTTCTGAGGGTTACCAAATATTATAGTACATTCAGTACAGCATCAAATCCTTCACTTTTATTTCTCAAAGAGCAGTTAAGAGCTCAGAAGGCCCTCACCTGGAGTCAATTTTGGCTTTTATCCTCTACCTGGGGTTTGAAATTCACCCACCATGGATGGGGCCATATCCCTGAGGACCTGCTTGAGCGGACAGAGCATCAGGGATGGTAGGTGCAGTCCCAGCACCATGACGTCAAACCACATTTGTTTCTGGGCTACCTTGATTGGACCCTTTATAGCTGATTGAGATTGCCTTTGTCTTTTTCAGTTCATGTTGTGTCTGAAGTCTTTCTGTTAGCCCATACTCATTGTAGGCATCTGTCTGTTTTCCCTCCAGCTACAATTCATCGCCTGACAACCTAGATCTCATGGCTGCTCAGGCTGAATATAAGCATCCCATACCTGGTGCCTGGAGCATCCTAGCTTTCAGCATTGAAATTGCATTTAGCCCCAACTGGGAACATAGATGGCTGGTCTCCTTCCCAACTCCTCCAGAAGAATTTATATTCCCTCTACAGAATTTTTCTGCCCCATGCCCAGGGAGAGCCCCTCCATTGGTTTAAGAATGCCTACAGAAGGGGCGCCTGGGTGGCTCAGTTGGTTAAGCAGCTGCCTTCGGCCCAGGTCATGATCCTGGGGTCCCGGGATCGAGTCCCACATCGGGCTCCCAGCTCCACGGAGAGTCTGCTTCTCTCTCTGACCTTCGCTCCTCTCATCCTCTCACTTTCCCTCTCTCAAATAAATAAATAAAATCTTAAAAAAAAAAAAAAGAATGCCTGCAGAAAAGAGTAACTCAATCTTCAAGGAAGTGAGTTCCCTAAACATCCCCCTAACAGCAGGCAGGTGCTGCTAGAGACAAGGGTGTGTGGTGATTTTCTTTTTTTTCTTTGCCTCTTGCCTGGTCAGAGAATGCTATCAAACATCCCCCCACCCCAGGACCCTGATCCCATAAGCGCACAAACCATGCCCGGGCACTTGTCCTGGCCTTTTGCTGGAACTTGGCAGTTCAGAGGGCATATTCTCTCATCGTGAATGCTTCTTGATTGGGGGCTGGCCCATGGGCTGGGGATGCTGCTATGCCTTCCTTGTCCTCAGTATTAGGGATCAAACACATTAAGTGTTTTCTTTGAAATACTATCACTCACCGACAACATCTTCCTCTTTGCTCCTCACTCGTCTAAGGATTCCACCTCTTAGCATCCAAAGAGGCTTTGTCACAAGTACCGAGACCTTAATTCCTGGCAGCTAGTGCACCCCAAACAGATTTGCAAATCAGTACCTTCAGGAATTCAATTTATAGTCCTGCTCACCCACCTAGTCTGGCAGGCCCGAGGCTGGCAGAGTAGTGGACACCCACGTATCCTTCTGCAACCTCCGCTCTTCTCCCAACTTTCTACCAGGAGCTTGAGCCCCTAACTGGAATCAGTGGCCAACCAAAATACCGACTGTAGAGGCCGGCCCATCGCTGCAGCTGCTCATTTCTTTTCTCCGCCAATGCACGTTGGGTCCTCAAACAAGTGTGCCAAGCCACACAGCGTTTTCAGGGTACCCGCATATTTGTGCAGCAGGCCACAATCATCTAACACAAGAGTCACCCCCCCATCCCCCCCACCATAGCGCTAGATGACCAACCCAAGATTTCCCCTCCTGATGCCCCTTTTCCAAAACCCTTTCCTCCGAACTCCTGGTTGCCAGGCCTGCGTTCCCATGTTTGGGTCACACTTTCAGAAGCTTCCCCAGGTGAATCCAAAACTGGGTCCCATGCATATAAAACAAGAAGAGACAGAAAAGAAGCCACCTCAGAACAAAAAGGGAGAGGTTTTAATAAGCAAACTCACCTTGAACGCTGCAAGAGGAGCGAAACTCCACACCCGCCCACTGCAATCTTACGGAGCTTATATAGAGGCCTTAATTGGTTTTGCTCGCATATTCCGCCCAGGTGGTCTCAATATCACATTACTCTCAAGGCTACGTGCTTAAACTGGCTCTGGCTGTGCTAACGGTGGGCGGAACAGACTTCCCACGGATGTGGGGGGAATGTCTGCCTGGGTCCAAATCAGAGGTCAACCAGCGGTCATGTTCATCAGATGACCTGAACCAGCAACACTCAAATATACTCTAATCAAGATGATGACCAAGATTAAATGGTTAAATTACTTAAAAATTATGGAAAGCTAACACTGGTGCAAAAGAAATAGAAAATTTAAATAACTAATACATTTTAAAGATACTGAAATAATAACTGGAACCCTTCTTCCCAAAAATATTTGCAGGTGATTATTCTCAAATATTCAATATCAATTTTAGGCTTTCTCATTTAAGCTAAATAAATATTGCCATTCTCCTTAACCTCATTGCAGAGCTGGGAGCAGGGAGTATACAAACAATTTATCTTATAAGCATATTTCAAAGGTAAATGCTTCTAACTTAAAAAAAAAAAATGGTAATAATTTTTCACTTGGAATTGAGTTTATCCATGACCAGGAATATCTCCATAAAAAGTATGGAAAGACTTAGTCTAATCTCCTTGAGCTCAAAGATAAATCTCCAACAATTGCTATAAAAATCAACTTGTACACTGTTAAAGGTAAAGAATCAAATGTAATAAAACTAGTTACAATTAGTTGATAGATATAAAACTAGTTACAATTACTTGATCAATATAATTAGAGCACTAGCACAAGGCAATATCCCTTTGAAGAAAAAAATACCTCACGCTCTGAACAGCTGACTTACAAATGGACTTCAGAAATGACCCCCAGTCCCTTTCTTATCACTGAAGACTTTCAGGTCCAAGGCCCCCACCATTACCTGGGAAATTGTGTGAAATGGAAATTCCAGGGCTCCACTACAGACCTACTAAATCAGAAACTCTGGGTTTCAAGCCTTCCAGGTAATTCTGATACACACTCAAGTTTGAGAACCACTGGCCTCAAGGTCTCATCCAAGAAGTAGTGACTGTATCTATTACAGTATTTGTACAGATTGTCAAATAATACTGTTTTCCTCAATGTGCCTGAATTTACCTGTCATTTAAAGGAATGTGTAGTCTGCAGCCTCATTTGCGTTACGTTTTTCATGCCTCCAGCACCCTGTCAAACTGCTACCATAGGGGCGCCTGGGTGGCTCAGTCATTACGCGTCTGCCTTTGGCTCAGGTCATGATCCCAGAGTTCTGGGATCGAGCCCCGCATCGGGCTCCCTGCTCGGCAGGAAGCCTGCTTCTCCCGCTACCATTCCCTCTGCTTGTGTTCCCTCTCTCGCTGTGTTTCTCTCTGTCAAATAAATAAAATCTTTAAAAAAAAAAAAACAAACTGCTACCATGCAAGCTTCCAATCATGCTCAGCAATTGTCCTCCAAATACTAATACCCTGACATTTCAGAATACCGCTGCTCTCCTTCTCCAGATGTTCATATACAAACACCCAGGTCCCACTGCCAGCTTTTCTGACTCAATAGACCTGGAATAAGGCCTTGAAATCAGCACTGTTAGGGCCCCCCCACAGCAAGCGCAGTCACATACATACACACCTCCTCTCAATATAAAGGCAAGGTTGAATACCACCGCCCTTTAAAACCACTGCTATATAAAGGTTAAAAAATTAAAATGAATCTTCAAGTGGTGATTTATGTAAGGAAGGTTTCAGTATTTTGGATACTAACTACCCATTCTGTTCTGCATTGTGCCCCATATCCTCTTCACCTTCCAGGACTAACTAGATAGGGGACAAAAATAGGAGAATTTGGAGTGGGAAGCTCCATACACCATGTCTCATTTTTGTACTTCTTGCAAATGAGTCTACACTCCAAGGGAAGGATCAAACATGAGTCATTACTGAGGACCAAAGTGTTGGTTGGCATAGGGACTCTTGAAGAGTGGGGACTACGTACAGAAAAACATCTTACCAGAAGACTTTCAATTGAGGCTTGTGCTCTCTGTTCTTTGCATGACAACATTCTCTGCTGCTGAAAGCAGCCCACACTGAGGATTGCTGCCAGGAATGTTTCTATATTTGAAGGGAGAGAGTCTTATCTTGCCAAATGCTATGAAATCTCCACAGGGAAGGACCTTCCCAAACAGAAATCGGACCTTAGCCCCTTCCCTCTCATCAGAAGACATATTTGCCCACTGGGGTGGTGGCATCTGTACTGTGGGATCGCACAGTGCCAAATCAATGTTGGCAGTCATGGTCATGTTCAGAAATCATCTGGAAATGCATTTTGCCAGTGCTTTTGTTCTGCTCGGTCCCAGACTCTGGATACAATTGTATTTCCCAGGGAAATAACAAAAGTCATGCTCCCATTTCCTACCACTGCTTCCCCCATCACCATCTTTATATCTACCACCACCATCAGTGCTTGCTGACTTTTGGAAACTTATAGCCTTAACAAAATAATATGGAAATTGATGAACATAAGTGTACGTGGCTTCATATATATTCTTGGGGGGATGGCTAACACATTTCACACCCTGAAAAAATTTTTATTGAAACTTGCTATGGACTGAATTCTGTCACCCCCCCAAAATTCCTATCTTGCAAAGAAAAAAATATTTCTCTGTATTCTCACAAATTCTTGCATCTAGGATGTGAAAGAAGACGAGAAAGAAGGGAAAATAAACATAGTTGAAGAGGAGAAAAAAATTTTGTTTGGTAATGCAGAGCGAAGAGAGCAAGAAGGAAGGAGGCTGAGAGTTACCAGAGGAAGGAAAGCAAACATAAAACAGTCTAATAAGTAAACACAAGGATCAAATGATTCAAGATTATAATAAGAGAGCTCGTGGTGGATGTGAAGTGAAGAGAGCCTTCTTTAAATACCAATTATTGGGCTGACTATGCTAAGTACATTCATGAAGTAAGATTGATATCAACGAAAATTAAATAAACAACTTTTTGAGAACCACAATGGGGAAGGCACTATCAGCATACTCTATGGGAAAGAAATCTGTTCCTAAAGAAGATGTTCTGAAAGAAGACCAGGGAAGAACTCTAAAAGGAAAAGAGTGCCTCGGCCAGCGCGACAATCTCGAACCAGGGCTGAGGGTAAGGGAATGAGAAAAAAAGACAAAGAGACAAAATATGGGGGCGGGAGGAACACAAAAGATGATGTCCAGATTGTGTTCAGCTTTATTCAAGAGCGCACCTTCTTATATAGCAAAAAACAAGTCCAAAAGAATGGTTACACCCAGGAGTCTCGTGTAGCACACGTTGTGCTTCTAGGAATTTGTTCTTATCATATCAAAGCAAACTTCCCTTTTCACAGGCCTCGAGAAATCTGGGTAATCATCTACTCTAAAGACTACTTAAGATTAGAAAGACTGATTTACAAGTAGTACATGCATATGCCTCAGAGGCGTTGCTGCAGTTTAGTGATATAATCAATGACAATCTACGCAGCTTGTCCTTCAAGGAGATATGGTCAATCACAGACCAGCATGCCTCAAGGCCCTTTGTCAAGCCCAGTCTCCAGCGCCGCTTGCCGCCCAAATAGGCAGGGGTCACAAGTCAGGGCACAAGCCCATTCTCTAGCGACTGCTTTCCACCCATTTGGGCAGGGGTCACGAGTCCGGGCTCAGCAGGTCCCTCTAGCAGCTAGCCAGCGGCTGACCACAAAAGAGAATGAGAAAGAGCCAACATGGTGCTTCCCAACAGGATGGAGGGTCACACACCAACCATACATCACAGCTTGAGGCTGTGTGAGTGATGACTCTGTTGTGATGACATCATCACCCGTGTGAGGAAGGCCTTTTCATTAGGCACCTGTCCCTTCAAATCAACAACCGCCCACAACCACTTCTCAGAGATAGAAGTCACCTTAACCTGACCCATTAGAGCTTCTAGAGTTTTCTAACTTCAAACCTCAGGAGAAAGGCAAGGCCAGAAATGGGGACCAGGACAGGTAGAGTGTGAATGAAAAGATACCATACTGAGGTTTCCATATCTTCCTCATCTTCAGAAGAAATATTTCCCAAGAGTTTGAGTCCCAACAGGTGGCAAAATATCACTCATATTTCTTATATCTAGATCTTTTTAGCTTTTGAACTCATGAGAAGTAAAAATTATGTTTTCAAATCCAAGAAGCTTCCTAGTGCACATTTACTAACCGGATATTACTAGCAGCATTATTGCAATAAGTAGATCTTATTCTTACAAAAACAACACAGCCACAGGTGTGACTATATATTTAGCCATTCAGACAGATTACTTTCTGATCATTCCATATTTAAGAATTACACGTCATTGTTCTCCCCGGTTTGACAGATAGAAAACTTGGTGAGTTCCAACAGAGATAGACAAAGATTTTTTCTTCCTCATTTTTTCCTCTGAATTTCTCTTCTTTTTTTTATCAATTACATCTGTTGGCTATTCATCAGAATTGACTTCAGATCTTCTTCTCATGTGATTCAAAGACTTATTCAAGTGGGTTAGCTGGGTCACTAGGCTGGCACCAATCTTTGACCTCTCTGTCCTTTAATTAGATGAATCAGAGGAAAATGCTACCCATGGGGCTTGGGTGACTCAAAAGAAAAGTTGTTAGCAGACCAATACTACAAACACTGCCATGAAATACAGGGAAGCATGCATTTCACTCAGTACTAATGTAAAAATCTCACAGAAAGCTTAAATGACTGTGATTTTTCTTTTGTAACTTTCCAGGAGACAGATGCACAGGACAAAGCAGTACACTGCAACCTGAGTATCCCATAGATCTGAAAGGAAATTTAAAATTGGTGCTGAGCCACTAGTATTTGAGAGATAATGTCAGCAGAGTAATTATTTCCACTGGCCAGAGGCTTCCTCACACTATATAAATCTTACGTAGTATCAAAGCAAGCCAAGTTTTATAGTTATCAATATAAGAGTCTAAAAACTCAGTTTTATAGCAACTCTAACCAGCTGTGGTTGAGAAGCCAGCTCAAGGAACTTTTCAAGCAGAGCAGACTGTCAACACTAAAGAAGAAAGCTAATCATAGGAGATAATACCTGCATAAGACTACCTGAAGCCTGCAATCAGATCAGCTGACGCTCCTACATAAGCCAACGTGTGACTCATCCCTGGAATAGCACTTACAGGCAAAAAGTTGTGAAGGAGCTCTTGGAGGGAAAAGGCAAGGCGGCCTAAGAGAGAGCGTCAAAAAGATGGACAACAGCAGACATGCATGTCATATATATTTAAATTAAACAAATATTCTCCATTTATGTCTATTTATCTATGAGGGGACATGAACCATCAAAACCTGTGTATCCTTATCTATAAAAGGAATGATCAAACCTGGAAACCAAAACTATTCTCATTCTCTGAAAAGCTATCAAAAGCAGATACAGTGATAACAATATATTTTATTTATAAGTGACCTTCCTTTCCTTACTAATGCAAATTAATTTGAGGGCACCTGGGTGGCTCAGTGGGTTAAACATTTGACTCTTGATTTTGGCTCAGATCATGATCTTGGGGTCATGGGCTTGAGCCCCACAATGGGTTCTGCACTCAGCAGGGGGTCTGCTTGAAATTCTCTCTCTCTCCCTCTGCCCAACCTCCTGCTCATTCTCTCTCTCAGGAAACCAATCAATCAATCAACTTAAAATAACTTAATTTTTATAATAGCCCTATGAGATGGCCAAAGAGAATATTGTCCTCCATTTTATAGATGGGAAAATCCAAGATCCAATTACTGATTTACTTAAATTAGCAATAAAATCAGGTTGAAGACTTAAGACAACATATCCCTATTTCACAGAAGACATTAGAAGAGTTACTGTGATTTATACAAAAGAAATGTGGTTATAGTCACAAGACACCAATATGGGATTTCCTTGACAGTTTTGGAAATAAATTATGTTCTATGAAGTAGTGATATTCTTTTGCCTATTCTTTTCTCTGAATCTATTCTCTGAATCTATGCCTCTGCCTTTGGAAAAGATGAAAAATAATACAAATGGACAGCTATACCTTAAACTATAATCAGCAAACAAATTTGGAAGTTTAGAATTTAAAAATCACAGTATACTCAGTGGACCACAATGAAATATTAACATACCAAATTTTAAAAGATGGGATATATAAAGTGCCAAATCAAATATAAACTAGAAGGAATTTTTTCAGCATAATAAAGGGAATCTACTAGAAACCTGCAATAAGCATCAAATTTATTAACAGAAAATGTAAAACTTGGGGGGAAATGCCTGCAATAGTTTTCCCATTACTTATCGAAATCCAATTACAAAGTTTAACATTCTAAGTTTCTATTTTTTTAAAGTTCTTATTTGAACTAATTATAGATTATAACAGAAAGTTATAAAGATAGCAGGGACAGGTGCCGTGTACAGTTTAACTGGTTTGTCTCAAGGAGTCACCCCTTATAAAATAAGGGTACAATTTTAGATACACCTAAAATTTAGGTACACCTAAAACTATAAAGGGTACACCTCTCAAGGAGTCACCGCTTATAAAATAAGGGTACAATATCAAAGCAAAAAGACTGATGTTGGAATACTGTGTGTATGTACTTCTATGTCATGTTATCACATGAACAGATTCATGAACCACTCTACAGTCCAGAAACAGAAGGGTGGCTCAGTTAGTCGGGCGTCTGACTCTTGATCTCAGCTCAGGTCATGATCTCAGGGTCGTGAGTTCAAGCCCTGCGTTGGGCTGGGCATTGAGCCCACTCAAAAAAGTGGCTCAGTCCTTTAAGTGTCAGCCTTCGGATCAGGTCATGATCTCACTTGGGATTGAGTCCAGTGTTGGGATCCTTGCACAGTAGGGAGTGTGCTTCTCCCTCCTCCCCTCGCCCTACTTGTGCTCTTTCTCTCTCTCTCCCTCAAAAATTAAAATATTCTTTTAAAAAAAGAAATAGATTCAAAAGACATTCCTCATGCTATATTGAGGAGATACAGATATCTCCTCCTCACCATATCTAACCCTGGGAAATAATTAATTTGTTCTCTGTAGTTTTCTTATATTGAGAATGTTAAATAAATGGGATCATACAGTATGTGTCTTTTTAAGAATTTTTCTTCCGTCAGTATGATGGCCTTAATGAAAACTGGACATTTTGGTTATTATAGTGTGATAACTCTGGAAAACAGACTCTTACATTTCCTTCAAGTCTGTTTATGTGGTTTGATGTAGATAGTACCTAGATATTATATAATTTGCTTAGTGACTTTTCTAAATTATATTGGCTAAGTCTGTGTGTTTGTCACATGCGGCCTCTGAAAGGATATGTTCATTTAGCTTGAGTTCAGCTAGTGTTTTGACAAATATCCTTGAATTCCAGGAACCATCTGAGAGAGACAATGTTGGGGGGGGGGGCAGACAGGGGAAGAAGAAGAAAAGAAGGAAGAAGGAGGAGGAAGAGAAGCAGTGGTAGTAGTAGTAAACGAAAACGAAGAGAAAGAAACCCTTTCCTAGCTTTTACTCTGTGTGGGAGCACTCCCTCAGTCCTTAGCCGGGCTACTTCAAACCCTGCCATAGTCTTTACTTTCATCTTGCATCGAGCCTAGAGATCGGTCCAGGGTAAAACCTTCAAGTGGTCTCGGTTTTTTTCTGAGCATGCGTTCTGCCCTGGTCATGCCCGTGGTTTTCTAAATTCCCTGCCATACCATACATAGGTCCTTTTTTTAATTTAAAAATATTTCTCTTAGTATAGTTGACACGTGATGTTACATTAGTTTCAAGTGTACAACACAGTGATTCAACAACTATACATTACACTGTGCTCACCCCAAGCATAGCTACCGTTGGTCACCATGCAATGCTATTACAATACCATTGGCTATATTCCCCATGCTTCTGAATGCTCTAATTTCCCACAGAAACTCTCTCCCAGCCTTTCCTCCCAGGCTCTCAGGGCTCTCCAGTGTGCCTCAATTTAATCTTTTGCCCGAGGTGCCTGCTGACTGTTCATTTACCTCATAATGTTTCTGAAGGATGCCAAGAACTTTTCTGCCTTCGGTGAGTTCCAAATTCGGCAAAACAAAGACAAGCACTTTGCAGGAGTCCTTCAAGTAGCCCCCAGACAGATTAGAACAAACACAATTGTTTGTAAAGTCAACTTTGCTCCCTCCAGAAAAAGAGACTAAAGTCCCACATTGGAAATGGACACTACCATCTCCAAGACCCTCACTGGGCCGAGGACAGGAGTGGAGCAGAGTAAATAAAATGCTGCAGAGCTTTTCCATCATTTTTAAGTTGCCTTTTTCTTGCTTCAGCCTTTGTTTGGTGGTTGTGACCCTTAGGCTATTTTCCAGAATCCTGACAAAGATGATTCTAATAGTAGTTGCTCAATGATTTGATGTTTCTGTGGAGAGGTGGGCCTGTGGAGCTACCTACTTCGCCAATTTCACTGACGTCACTCAAGATAGTGCCATTGAGATCCTCCTATGCTTTCTTGTAAATCAACAGTTTGTTCCTTGTTACTGCTGAATAGTAGTTCAGGATATGGATCTCCCGTGATTTGTTTACCCATTCACCCATCATAAAACATTTGTGTTGCTTCCAGTTTGGGACTGTTTATAAATGAGGCTACTATGAACTCTCAAGTGCAGATTTTTGTGTGGTTATAAGTTTTCATTTATCTGTGATAAATGCCCAGGACTAATGATTGCTGAGTCTCATGGTAATATGTATATATTTAGTTTTTATTAAGAAAGTACCAAACTGGGCGCCTGGGTGGCTCAGTGAGTTAAGCCTCTGCCTTCGGCTCAGGTCATGATCTCAGGGTCCTGGGATCGAGCCCCGCATCGATCCCTCTTCTCTGCCGCTTCCCCCTCTTTCTCTGCCTGCCTCTCTGCCTGCTTGTGATCTCTGTCCCTCTGTTAAATAAATAAATAAATGATCTTTAAAAAAAAAAAAGGACCAAACTATTTTTCAGAGTGACTATACTATTTCATATTCCTATCACCGATATATTAGAGGCATGGTTATTCCACATCCTCACCACCATTTGGTACTGTCACAGTTTTATTTTAGCTGCTCTAATAGGTGGGTACAGACATCTCATTGTGGTCCTGATTTGCATTTCCCTAATAGTATATTATATATATATATATAAATTTGTCATTAACTATTAGGGAAATGCAAATATATATATATATAAAATTATATATATATATATAATTATGTGTTCTTAAACATAAATAAGATGAATGACAGAAATGTACAAGGGATGAGAGTAAGGAATTAGGATTATTTTGTTATCATAAACTATTCACACTACCCATGGAGGTGGTATAGTGTTACTTGAAACTACACTTGAATTAGCTCTAAATGAATATTGTGAATTCTAGGATAACCACTATGAAAAGTAAAAAAAGGACACGTTAAGAAAGGAGAGAAATGGAATCATATAAAATACTCAGTTAAGACCACAAAAAAGGAGAAAAAATGGAAATCAAAAATGGGAACAAAGACCAAGAGCAGCACATAGAAAACAGTAATGAATGTGGCAGATATTTACTTCATGACATCAAAAACACTTTGAATGTCAGTGCTCTAAAAGCACCTGTAAAGGACACAGATTATCAGAGTGAATTGAAAAGTACAACTCAACTCTTTGATGAGAACTCAATCATATGCCCTCAATCTAATTACATGGCAGGTTTAGAAATTCAGACATCTGGGGCACCTGGGTGGCTCAGTTGGTTAAGCAGCTGCCTTCGGCCCAGGTCATGATCCTGGAGTCCCGGGATCGAGTCCCACATCGGGCTCCCAGCTCCACGGGGAGTCTGCTTCTCTCTCTGACCTTCGCTCCTCTCATCCTCTCACTTTCTCTCTCTCAAATAAATAAATAAAATCTTTGAAAAAAAAAAAAAGAAATTCAGACATCCTATATACTTTGGGGAAAGAAAAAAATTGTAATGAACATCGCCGAATTTCAGTGACTTAACATTTCAAATATTTATTTTTTAATCACATAAACTCCATATGGCAGAAGAAAGGCTTGAGAGCAGGGCAAGCTCTGCTACCCAGGGACTCAGTCTTAGAGAAGTTTCACTTTGCTCTATACCTGATTTTTCTTTTTTTTTTTTAGATTTTATTTATTTGTCAGAGAGAGAGAGAGAGAGAGAGAGAGCAAGCAGGGGGAGCAGAAGGCAGAGGGAGACGCAGACTCCTCACTGAGCAGGGAGCCTGATGCCGGAACTCGATCCCAGAACTCTGGGATCAGGACCTGAGCCGAAGGCAGATGCTTAACTGACTGAGCCACCCAGGCATCCCTACACTTGATTTTGAAAGTTGCTTTATGTTAAAGTCCATCCAGTAGAAGAGAGAGAGTGGAAAACTATACCTACTTCTTAAGTATTTAGCCTAAAGTAACAGATTATTTCTACTCGTATTATATTTACAGGAAGCATTCACATGCCATGACCTCATTATGAGAAGGAAGAAGAGGAAAGGTTTGGAAATGGGGTTTCTGGCCAGGCAGTGACCACCCAGCAATGACTCTACATTATGGAATGTGAGTAGACAAACAGTCACGTCTGCCATGGAATCGTGTGTCAAGAACCCAAAACAGGATGCACTCTTTAAATCATCAAGCCCAACTCTGGGAACTTATGTTTTTAAAAATCATTCAAAATATTGCAAAAGCTCCCCAGGCATACACGTCAGGGCTCCCTCAGTGCTCCTCCCAACTGTCTCCTCTCCTTCTGACAAGAACACCAAGGATACTCTAAGAGAATGATCTCCATTGATCCAGGTAATTCTTCCAGGTATGATCTCTGAGCTTTTAGGGACATGGCTCCTTTAGATGGTTTAACTGGAGGTAGCACTGGTTTAAAATTTATGTGGTGGAAGAGATGCAATGAAAATGACCCAAAAGAGGGGCGCCTGGGTGGCTCAGTCGTTAGGCGTCTGCCTTCGGCCCAGGTCAGATCCCAGGGGCCTGGGATCGAGCCCCGCATCGGGCTCTCTGCTC
>CM053607.1:91509874-91539007 GCA_028646535.1 Procyon lotor | reverse complement strand
CACCAACAGTGGAAGAGGGTTCCCCTTTCTCCACACCCTCTCCAACATGTGTTGTTTACTGTCCTGTTGATTTTGGCCATTCTAACTGGTTTAAGGTGGTATCTCAGTGTGGTTTTGATTTGAATCTCCCTGATGGCTAAAGATGATGAACGTTTAGAAAATTAGTCTTTTAAATTAATTTTTTAAAGAATCATGGGGAAAAAAAACATGGGTTCTAAGTGCTGTATTCCCCTAGCTCTGAAGTTTTGCAGTTCTCATTAATTGGTGAACCTGGTCTAGGCTGGACTTTCTTGCTGATCTCCTGGGGGAGGAGCCTGTTGCAGTGATTGACATTTGTCAGAGGTGGAATCACACCACCCTTGCCAGGAATCAGGCTAAGTAATCTTGGGTTTGCTATCAGGAGCTTTTGTTCCCTAAATGCTTTCCGTACAGCTTTGGAGGATGGGAAGGAAGATGACAGCCTCCCAATCTCTGACTCAGAGGAGTGGAGAGCTCAGGGCCCCTCTCCTCAGTGCTCACTCAGAGAAAAGCAGTCAATCCCTCCTGTCTTCCTGGTCTTCGGCCACACTGTGCTCACCCGGCCTGTGACTGAGCGTTTCTGTCTCTGGCACACAGCCCCGTTTAGAGTCTCCAAACCCAGTAGATTCCTGCAGTGCACTCTGTGCCACTCCTCCCAATGGAGGAAGGAGGAGGTCTCCCTGGATCTGCCACTTAGGGGGGTGGTCATGCTTGCAGTGCAGTACCCTCACTGTGCTGGGAATAACGGTTAATGGCAGCCCTGAGCTGAGAGTGCTTTCCTCGGCTCCATCTTTGTGGCCAGCTTCCCTGCTCCAATACCTGGGAGCTCTGCTGCACTCAGGTACCCCTGGTCTTTCTGTGACCCAGAGGGTCCTGAGACCACACTGTCCCAGTGAGTGTCCCCCCCCCCACCCCCCTACTTAGCCACTGGAGTGACGTCCAACACTAGAGTGGATTTCTAAAAGTTCTGATTTTGTGCTCTGCTGCTCGCTGACTTGCTGGGACACATCTAGCCAGTTTTCCATTTTAATTTTTTTGATTTGTATTTTGTCTGATTTTTTTTTTTTTTTAAAGAAGAGGGAGGGACAGAGGGAGAAGGAGAGAGAATCTCAAGCAGGCTCCATGCAGCATAGAGCCAGATGCACAGGAGACTAGAACAAACCAGTCTCACAACCCTGAGACCTTGACCTGAGCCAGAATCAAGAGTCAGATGCTTAACTGCTTAACAGACTAAAGCAACCCAGGCACTCCTTTTCTGTTTTTCTTTAATCAACTTTGGCAGAGGCCCATTTTATTTTCATTGTGATTTTTTTCTTTGAACTATGAATTATACTTGGTGGAATTATTTAAAAAATTAAATTGGGGGGTTCTTGTTCTCATTTTGTGCATTTTGGTCAAAGATTTTTTTAAGATTTTATTCGAGAGCAAATGAGAATGAATATGAGTGGGAGGAGGCGCAGAGGGAGGAGCAGGCTCCACACTGAGCAGGGAACAGGAAAAGGGACTCTATCCCCGGGCCCTGGGATCATGACCTGAGCCAAAGGCAGATGCTTAATGGACTGAGCCACCAAGGTGTCCCAAAGAAGATTTTAAGATGCTTTGCCATATTATTTGCTGAGATTGACTTTGAGATCTTGTGGTGGGCAAGTTTTACATGTATTTCATGCATGTTTATGGAGAATGTATATTTTCTGTTAGATAACTGATCTTAATATATTAACATTAGATCATGCTTTATAACTGAAATATTTAAATTTTTTTACTGCAATGTACTATTCAGAAATGTGTCAATCTCTTTCATTGTAATTCTCAGTTTAACTGTTTCTTATATTCTGTTAAGTGTTTATTAAAAGCTATGTTTTTTTTCTTTGTCACTATGATTTACTGAGCTATTTATAAACAAAAGATTGCCAAATAATATTTTTTACAATGTTCCTGAATTTACCTATCATTTTAAGGAATATGTAGTCTGCACCCTCATTTGAATTGACATTTTCATGCCTCCAGCAAAGTGTCAGACTGACAGGAATCAGCGTGGTGAGCTTCCTATTACGCTCAGCAATTGTCCTTTAAATGATAATACCTTGACAATTGAGGATGCCTCTGCTTTTCCTTTCCAGTTGTTAATGATGATCTCTATAAAAATATGATCTTATATTATGCCTATTTATATCTAAACTTAAAATTTAGTTCTACCTCAGTAGCTTTTTTTCCTTTCCTCAGGAACTTCGAGATGAGACGCAGATGTATCTGCCAGTCAAATTTGAGACCGTGGGACTACACTGTGTGAGATACAGGTAAGCTCCTGTGCTAGGACTGCATTATGTCTACTGTGGACCATGTACTTCCAGAGTAAGAGAACAGTCCTTGAATCTCCTGGCTCATCTTTTTATTTTTGCAGCTATCTATTGCTGATATGGGTCTACCTAATTGCCTATTAGAGCTCCAAATTGCAAAGAGAATTAACTTTTTGGTTTTTTTAGTCTCCCGAAGTGCATCATGTGGTATTGTTTATCCTTTGAAATTCAGTGTTGTGGGTTTTTCAAGTTACTGTAGTTAAGTTTGTGCTTCTGTGTTCGTGGAGTGATTTATATTGCGTGGATGAGTTTTTAATATCGATAGCCTGTATGTTTTTTGGATTTTTTTTTTAAATTACTGTTACTGGTCAGAAAAAAACATTTGGCGATTTTATGTACTAGTTTCAGTGTTAGTAGGAATTAAAAAGGATTACTTTATATGTAATAAAGGAGTCTTTATGAGGGGATAATAGACTATAGTGTGGTAGACATGCAACTCTATGTAAGGTCAAATGCAGTTACAGATCAGAGGCTTACTTCTCCCTGTTGAAAATCAGATAATTCTTTCTCCTTATTCTGACAGTATTTAATTGAGAAAATTTGTAAGTGGTTTCTCTGTCTCTCTGAAATGAAAGTCGTTTAAAAAGCTCAGCAAGATTCTTGTTCACTTTAAAACCCACGAGTTTCTGGGAGCCATTTCTGTAACTTGTAATCATCAAGGAATATGGCGCCCGTATTTCCTAGTTTCCATGAGAGGGTCAGAGGCTAACAGTGCATACATTGTTCCAAGTTGAAATACTATCTCCTGTTAGATCTGAGAAGTTTGTTTTCCCTTTGAGTAAGTCTACTAAGCAAACCCCTTTGGCCACTCCAATTACCAGGTGAACTTGGGATGAATTTATGCACAACACACAGTGCTGTGAAGTCCTCTCACTTGAGGACCAGCTATTGTTCATCTTGAACATGTGTGTAATGGCTTGTCTGCTTGGCTACATAAAAGGGTGGGATTTCCTGCTATCTTTGCAATTTCTTAGCAGACTGGCTCTGCACAACATATTCTGGCTGGATGTTTTATTGAAGAATAAAGCCTTTCTTTCAACATTTGTGAGAAGTTTTCTGGGTTGGCAGGAGATTTTGTTTTTGATTACATTTTTCCAGTGTGGATCTGCTATATTTGCATGTCCTATATAGGTTAATCCTCTGTAATACGCATTTTTATGTCAGTGCTTTGGAATAGGGAGCTCAAGGTCAGAGAAAGTGAATTACTGAAGTTCATACAACTTGTACATGAAGAACAGAATTTGAAACTAGTTTTGTCCGGTTCCACAGTCCTTTATTGCATTGTACCTCATTTTTCACAAGTGATTCTCTCGCTTATTTATTAACTGTTGCCATACTGCATTCAGTAACATTGACGTATTGTTGACTTGAGAATTATAAAGGCTTAATTGCTCAATTTATTCAACTGACTGAGGGGTCGGATCTCTGAATGAAAGCAAATTTCTTTCTTTATCCCTGGACCGAAAGCTCTGTGGCAACACTCCCCAATGTTATTGTGTCTGATAGTGACTAGCATACTTAGCTCCAGAAGAATGAATTCAGGTCCTTTACTTAAAGTATGTAGAGCCCAAAACAACCACAAACTTTGGCAATACTATTTGTTTAAATAAAATAAATCTTTTCTGAATTAAACAAGTATATTTGTTCTTAACCTGCTTTAGCAGTGTAAACACGCCAAAATTGCGTACCTGGGGTTTTGTTAGCCTTGTCTCACGTTTGGCAGTCAAATACTGGTATGCCATTGCAAGTACTCAAAAAACAAAGCAGTTCCTAACTAAAGAAATCCCTGTAAAACCCAAATACTCTTGTTTACGATGCAACATTCTTAAGTTACAGGTAATAGATTTAAAAATACTAAGCTAGTACTTATATTTTTCGTATATGTATATTTTTTTGTTTCTCTCAATACTTTTCTCTTTGTGACACAATTCTAACTTCTTTCCAAAGATCTGTGTTCTCTGATTGATACAAATTCAGAATGCTGAGGTGTATTTGTTACTGCTTGCAGTTTTCACGTTAAGTTCCGCAAGAGAGGAAAGCTCATATCAGAGAGGGCTGTTCTGCAAATGCAGATGGAGCAGGCATCTGATGAAACACCTGCCTCAGGCTAGGTCTTCCCAAGGTATCCCGGAAAGGGAAGGATGCTCACTGTCAAGAGGGTGAGCTCTGCAGCTACTGGCCTGGAGGTTCAAGTTCCTCATGTTCATTCATACAGAGGTATCTTTGTCAGGTATCAGGGCCTTGCCCTTTCTCGTTAGGGACCCGGTTTTGATGCAGGAGTTGTGCTGAGGCTGTGATTTCAATCTCCCTGTAGGTGTGCTCCCAGGACCGCTGGAGCCTAAGCCTGATTTTTGCCGCATTGGAGCCTGTAGAGTGTCTCAAATGCTGCCATAAGACTTGGTGACTTTCACAGTATGCCTTGAATGGAGTGGAAAATCCTCACCTATCTTTTTCTTGTTGAAAATCTTAACACATTCAACCAAAGGCAGACAATTGCACAGACCTTAGGATTGTCCCTGGCCCCAGCCTTTTAAATGCTTTCCCAGCCTCGTATGCCCATGCTTCACTTTTACCTGCAACTTGTTCTAATCTACCAAGGATTAGAGTGTTCCACTTGTCATGCTCCTGCAGCCAGCTGTAAGACCCGCCCCACTTACAAAGAGCACGTGGGTCTCGATTGCCAGTTGATGTGTGGGTCACTTTCAACAACTAAGGATCCTAACCTGAGTAATCAATCTCCCAACCTAAGGATTTCTGTAGGGCTTCTCCCGGGACCAGCTGTCTTTGAGTCCCCCCAAAAACAGAACCTGAGACAAAAGCTAGCTTGCAGATATATTACTTGAGAACATGATTTTTGAGACCTAGATTGGGGGACTTGGAAGAATAAATCAGCCAAGGAGGGAAAGCTATGATCAATCCTAAGTCATATAATTGAGCTAATTACTGCTGTAGAAAATGGGGGCTCAGTTCTGTTGGGGACCCTTCATAAAAATGGTGTAGATTTCACTTTAGAATTTTCTCTTTAAAACCAGAGAGAGGTTAATATTATATCAGAGCCCTTCTATTAATTATCTCTGATGCCATAACAAATGACCATGAACTAGCAGCTTAAAAAAACACATTTATTATGTCACAGTTAAAGGTCAGAAATGACGGTGTTGGCAGGACTGTATTCTTCTCTGGGGTTGATAGAGAATCCATTTCCTTATTCACTCCAGTGGCTGGCAGAGAATTCAGTTTTTTTTTTTTTTATTATTATTTTCAGAGGTTCTAAGTTTCTATCCAATATCATAGCCTTAAACCCTGAATAATTTCCTTTAGCATTTCCTGTAGTGCAATTACGCTACCAGGAAGTTGTCTTGGTTTCCTTTTATCTGAAAATACCTTTAATTTATCTTCATTCTTAAAAGAAAATATCCTGGATATCTAGCATAGAGTATCCTAGAATACTAATTGGACATTAAAAAAAACTATTTCATAAACCACCATAAAGATATTTCTCATACTCCTGATGTTTTCTGCTATGAAATCAGTCATTAGTATTTGTGGTCCTCTAAACATAACATGGTGTTTTTTCTTACCACTTTCAAGAGTTTCTCCTTATCTTTGGCTTTTGTCTTCTTGATTGTGATGAATGAGCCTCCCCTCATGTTGTCTGTGTTTATTTTGCTTGTATATTTCTTCAGTAAGTTCTTTTTGAAAATTTTTGAATTTCATCAAAATGGGAGATTTTCAACTGTTAAAATTTTCAATCATTTTTCTACCGCATTCTAGGTCCCTGCTCCTAATGGCATAGCAATTACCTGTGTATTAGATCATTGGATAACATCTAATAAGTTCCCAAGACACTTTTTTCCCCTTGATCTTTATTTTTTTAAAGACTTTATTTACTTATTTGACAGAGATTACAAGTAGGCAGAGAGACAGGCAGAGAGAGAGAGAGAGAGAGAGAGAGAGAGAGAGAGAGAGAGAAAGAGAGAAGCAGGCTTCCTGCTGAGCAGAGAGCCTGATGTGGGGCTCGATCCCAGGACCCTGAGATCATGGCCTGAACCTAAAGAGGGCAGAGGCTTAACCCACTGAGCCATTCAGGCACCCCACCTCCCCATTGATCTTTAATCTCTGTTTTTTGCCTTATGCACTTTCCTATTTCTTCACTATTTCTATTTTCTGAAAGAAAAAAAATGTTTTACTTAATTGGCGATAGTTATAAGAGCCTTTTAAAAATCCTTGAATGTTCATCTCTGAGTCAGACTTAATTTCTTTTTTCATGACAGTGTGTTCTATTTCTCGGTTCTTATTATGTTCAGTGATTTGGGTTTGCGTTCAAAATACTATGAATGTGGAGTTTCTGAGTTATGATATTTTTCTGTAATAAGGGTCCTTTCTTTTCTCAGCAGTCCTTTTTCTGCTGCATGGGTACCAGATATGGTCTGGATTCAGGTCTTTTGTCTTTAATTCAGGTGCTTTGAATCTGGTTTACTCTAAGCATATCCATGATCAGTTGAAGATACGGATAGGAGCTATGGATCAGTTGGAGATGTGGATAGATAGATATGGATCCCCTTTATGGGTTTTACCACTTAAGTACGCCCACACTTTCTTTGGTGTTTCACATTGTCCAGCTTAACTTTTCTCACTCCCCAGAGCGCAAAGGTGAAAATTACCTTGTGAATCCCTCTCACCCCTGTGTGTACCATGCTGACTGCATTTAGACTCAGGTTAAAGGCCATGAATGATGAGGACCTACTTGTGGAGAATGCCATCTTCCCCACTCCAAGTGCAGATGTATTTTCTGTCAGATTATTTCTCCTCCGGTCCCTTCAGATAATTTCTTTTTATATGATGTCCAAGTGGTATAGCTATTTTCTGCAAAGAGATCCATCTGGTAGACTAAATTTGTCCTACTTAGAAAGTTCCAGTGTAATTTTGGCCTGGGTCATTAAGGACATAGGGGTCCTTCTTTGCTCCCTGATAGTTTCTTTCTCAGACAGAGGCAGCACTCTCCTAGCATATGCAGGAGAACATTCTTTGCAAAAGGCCCTCAAGAAGGGTAAAAATAAGGTAGACTAAAGGTTTTTAAAAAGAAGCTTAGAGTGGTTGTAGCAGAGAGTGTGAGGAAGAAGGTGAAATATGAGGTGAAGAGGCCTGGGGGACAGTGGACAGGCTTTGATGGATCATGTAAGCTGTATGTGCTAAATGTCTTGTACAACATGTGCCCTGCTCTCTGCTCTGGAGGTCAACATGTATGGGTTCTATCAGTGGTTCCTGTGCTTCTGGTTTCTGGTTGTCCTCTGTAAACAAAGATCCCAGACAATAGATTGGAAAGAGAGAGTAGAATGAAACCAGCTATTAATTTCCCCACCATCCTTCCTGTGAAACCACCTTAACATAGCTCTGTTCCATACCTCATAATCCCTCCTAGTCTCAAAGAACCTTCCTCTACCTGAATCTCTGCTTTCATTCAAGGTTAACAATAATGCCAGACTTCTATACTGTATGCAAAGTCCAGCAAGCAGGACTGTTACAGATATTATGGAACACGGATTTATTATAGTAATAAGGTCTCATACAATTGTTGGGCGAGTCTGGGGGAAATAATGGCCCAAAAGGAAGAGTTGGAGGATCAGGTATAAGTCATAAATTGACCTGCCTGATGCCCTGGTGGATGAATCTGAGCTTGTCATACAATCAGGAAAGCAAGTTGTGTTCAGCTGCTGGAATGGGGTTATGAAGGAGATCTGGGCAAGTCTGAATCTAATGGCGAGCCTGCCATTGGTCAGATGGGTCAGCACTTGGGAAGAAGAGCTGAACGTAGTGCAAAGACGAACTGGAACCCAGCCACATCTCTATACCTGTCCTTGACCACTCTGAAACCTCTTGTTGGATTATAATGACCAGTGCTTCACTTCTGCCTCCCACATGTCAAAATAAATTTTCCTTCTGGCCAACTCTAATCCAGAACAATAAAACAAAGGGTAGTCTGGAAAATGTGGTTCCGGACAAGCCATACTGACAGAGTAAAATCCCACCACAGTATCTCATATAGTTTCCCCATATTGCACCCACAACCTGATAAATGAGCTATTTATAACATCTCCTCAAGGTGCTATTAATTTGACTGTGCCTTGTCTTTCCAGTTAGGACCCTTGATGGTACACCATTTAACTGGGCTTGGATTTATCCTTAAGAAAATGGAAAACTGCTTAGTTTCAAGCAGGACAGTAATGAGAAAGATTTTTATGTCAAGGAGTTATTTTAGATGAAGCATATAAAGACTGAAACAGACCTGGGGTTTGTGGCAGTAAAGAGAATAAGAAAAATCCAGAAGCACGGGGATCAAGACTAGTTAGGAGTTTCTTGAATTATCCAGTGGTGATAGAGGAAAATACAGAGGTTAAAAGATACTGCTGTGAGGTGGAATAAGTGAATTTGAGTGAGAGGGAGAGGGAAGAAGAGAGGCAGACATGGTTCTGTGCAGCCGATGTGCTGGTACCACTAAGGGATATTTAGTTGTTGCTGCATAAAATAGAAACAATTGTAAATATGAGCTTAGGTGAAAAATGATGCTGTCATAAATTCAATTCTTCTGCTGGTGGTATGAGAGAAAGGGAAACCTGACTACACTGGAGGTAACTTTATTCTGGCCTTAAAGACTCTATTTCACTTTAGCCTGACAACCTTGATAGAGTGTCCAACTCTAGGTTTCTGACTCCTCCTTCATGACTACCAACTTGGGGAGAAAGCTTGTGGAAAGCATCATCATGGTGGTAAGGGAGGGGACATCTGGGGGACATGTTAACTTTCTCTGTAGGCTCTGGCTGAACTTGACTCCAGCTGTTCTAGCGAGTCCCGGCCTTGCATAACTTCTAACATAACCTGTTGGCACAAGCAAGGCACAATTGCTCTCCTCACTGACTGTATTCCTGAAGGCATTGTTGAACTTTGAAGGCTGGCTGCAACACCATCTTATGAAGTCTTTGGGTATTTTCTCCTTTCTCTCATCTAATGACACTTCAGACCATTGTTTCGATGAAAGGCCTTCTGTAGCCACCCATGGACTTTTGAGAGATTCTGAGTTCTATTACTGGAGGATCACAGAGACTTTTTCATTCTTGGAGGACCATCTCTTCAGACCTCTTCTGTCTGTTCTCTCACCCTTGTGTCATATTGAAAGCAGTGAAGAGATGTACTCCTAGCTTGAAAATCTGACAGTGCCCCATCTTTTTTTTTTTCCTCAATACTAGGTCTCTCTTCAAAGTCACAGGAGTTAACATTGCTTTATATCTTTCTTAGCCCCTTGTATCTTTTTCCAATCCAAACCCCACAATTTCTGTACTATTTTATGTCAGATGGGAATTTTTCCTTTTGTTATATTGTCCACATTACCTACCTATCATTTCAAAAGCAGTATTTATAGTGTATTTATAAACTCAATGAACCAAATGACTTTTGAATTTAGCTTATAAAGGAAAGTCTTTCTTTCTTAACATGGCCTACTTTCAAGACTACTAGAGAGCTACAATGGGGAAATTAAACTTTAAACCAAATCTCAGCAATTCTGTTCTTGTTTTAGGTTGTATTTGTATGAAAGCATGGCGGGCCCTTGGGTTAACAGTGAATGTTTCCAAAAGGTGGGGGAATTTGATGTATAGAAAATGAACAGAATCAGCTGCTTATTCAGGATGACGATTGTGATCTGTCCTAGAACATTACAAATCAAAAGCATGTGAGAATCTTTAGAGAATTCGAGAGTTGAAATGGATGAATTTGGTCCTCTCTATAGATATTTTGGGACCCACTTGTGTAATTTTGATATAACACACAATATTATGTGTTTTATTTAAACTTAAATATCTTTTTTTGGTGGATCCCAGCAAATAGATAACTTTTAGCCTTGAACCCCACCTCATATAAAATGGAAAGAGAGGAGTTTTTATACTCTATTTTGATGTTGCCTGACACTTAGCTCTCTTCCTGGACTAGAAGGAAGTTAAGACAAAATAAAGCTATAGAAGAAAAGGAAATAAATATCCCAAGTCAATGAATTAAAACATTTACTGAGGGAAAGACTGGTACATTTTTGGGGAAAAAAAAATCCCCATTTTTTCCCCAAAACTTTGATATGAAGGCCGATATGTTGAGGCAGGAAGTATGCGTTTCTCCATTTTGAGTTGCCATTTACATGGCACACCAAGCAATTTGCCAGAGAAGAGACTGAAAATAACACCTGATGCTAAAAACCTTGACATTTAGATATTCTCCCTCTTCCCATCACCTCTGAAGTATTTTCTTGGTGACCTTTCATGATTCTTGAGGTTTAGTGGTTTTCTTGTCATTTCTGAATTCAGTCCAGTGGAGTTGAAATTTTTAAACCTGTCAGAAACACATGTCAGTGAATATAGCTAAGGGAGAGAGGGAGGGTGGGGGAAGGTCATTTTACTTGGGAGGAAATCAGGTACTGTGGAGTATTAAAAATAACTACTATAAAGACTCTGGAAGACTTAATCTTTGTATTTCTGACAGAAGCTAGGAAGGATTTCCAATTTTTGAAGGATTACTGAAAAAAAAAAAGTTCCTCTAAAACACTAGGTCTTTGTGACTTAAAGTGGAACCTGTGCTGCCTCAGAAAGGACCTAAGAAGGGAATAAACAAAGACCTTGGTATCTTTGAGTTATTTGCTGAGCATAGTGCTACCCAAGGGCTAGTTCAGCTCTGTTAAGAGATGTCGCTTCCTGATCTCTTGGCCTAAGAGATTGCCTACTATTAGAGCTTTCACTGACTTGTCTTGAAGACATTATTTTTATCTCTATAATGTTTTGTCCCCAAATTACTTCTAAAAATTATATTCAGATTGTCAAAATTTAGAAAGCCTCAAGAAAGCTTCAAGCCACTGTTTAATAGGAAGGGCACAAGACAATAAAGCTTAAAGAAGTTTAAGGAAGGGTTTTGACAAGTAGCTGTAGTGAGCCACTGGGTATAGAAACAAATTGAAACCTTATTAAAATAACCTTTTTTTTTTTTTTTAATTTTATTTATTTGACAGAAACACAGCGAGAGAGGGAACACAAGCAGAGGGAATAGTAGCGGGAGAAGCAGGCTTCCTGCTGAACAGGGAGCCCGATGGGGGGCTCGATCCCAGGACCCTGGGATCATGACCTGAGCCGAAGGCAGACACTTAACGACAGCCACCCAGGCGCCCCTAAAATAACTTTTTTAAGACTACCTGGGTTTTACAACATTTTTCTTCAGGTTAGAGCATACGAATTTTTCAATACATAGGACAGCCCATTGTGCGGTGCTAGGATAATAGATTAATGCCCCTGGTGGGGTAATTGGTTGCAATCACCATCAAAATTGTTAAACTGGGTAATTCCTCTTCCAAATCCATATGACTTAAAAAAAAAAAAAACCCATAAAATATCATTCCATTGGATATAGCAAAAATAGAAGAAGATTAGAGAGAGGGTTGAATGTCTTCTTTTCCTTCCTTTGCCGTGTATCAGCCTTGGCACCTCTGGTGACCTATTTTAGTAGGCAGGGGTGCCAATAGCCTACATGAAGAATAGCACCAGGGGCAGGGGTGCCAATAGCCTACATGAAGAATAGCACCAGGGTATTCAGCAAGAAAGCAACACTTTAAATTCACCTTATTTCACAAATAGGAACGTATTCCCTTGTTCCTATCTCTTGAATGGCTTTTTCGTATTTATAGACAGGTATGACATCCCCATTCATTATGTTGAGATGCCGGAAGTAACTCATCATTTTAAACTTTGTGACAGGGAGAAAGTATTTTCAAATTCCAAAATGTGTCTTGGCTTTCAATTGCAAGAGGCAGTTGAGAGACATTCTTGCCTTCAGCATGGACACTTTCTAACACATGCATGAAATTATCAAAATGATACTAGTATTCTGGAATTTACCACGTGCTTGATATGGTGTAGCATCTATTCTTATAAAACAGAATTATCCCTTTAAAGACAAAGGAAACCTTGGATATGAGCCCTTTATCTGTAATGTCATTTGTAAATATCTTCTCAAACTCAACACTCAAAAACAAATAACCCAGTCAAAAAATGGGCAGAAGACATGAGCAGACATTTCTCCAAAGAAGACATACAAATGGCTAACACAAGAAAAAATGCTCAACATCTCTAGCCATCAGGGCAATACAAATCAAAATCACAATGAGATACCACCTTACACCAGTTAGAATGGGAAAGATTAACAAGGCAGGAAACAACAAATGTTGGCTAGGATGTCGAGAAAGGGCAAGCCTCTTACACTGTTGGTAGGAATGCAAGCTGGTACAGCCACTCTGGAAAACAGTGTGGAGGTTCCCCATGGTGTTAAGAATAGAGCTACCCTACGACTCAGCAATTGCACTACTAGATATTTACCCAAAGATACAGATGTAGTGATAAGAAGAGGCACATGCACCCCAATATTCATAACAGCAATGTCCACAGTAGTCAAACTGTGGAAGGAGCCAAAATGCCCTTCAGCAGACGAATGAATAAAGAAGATGTGGCCCATATAAACAATGGAATATTACTCAGCCATCAGAAAGTATGAATAGCAACCATTTGCATTGAGGTGGATGGAACTGGAGGGGATTATGCTGAGTGAAGTAAGTCAAGCGGAGGAAGACGACTATCCTATGATTTCACTCATATGTGGAACATAGGCAATAGCAGAGAGGACCATAGGGGAAGGGAGGGAAATCGAAAGGGGGAGAAATCAGGAGATGAACATAAGACAATATGGATCCCAGGAAACAAAGTGAGGGTTTCAGAGAGGAAGAGGGGAAGGGGTAACAGGATGAGTAGTAAGGAGGGCACATGCTGTGATGAGCCCTGGGTGTTATATGTAACTAATGAATCAATGAACACTACATCAAAACCTCATGTACTCTACAGTGGCTAACTGGACATAATAATGACAAAAAGACAAAGGAAAAAATTGTCCCAGGGTAAAGAAAGTTACCAGACATTCAGGGGCCAAGAGGGCACCAGAGAGGCAGATACCTGGAGTTGAGGGAGTTTTTTTCGGGTCAATTTTGATCGGAAATCAGCACTGAATCAGCACTGAAATCAGCACTGAAAAGCCTGCAGATTAGCAGTCCTGTGGGAATCGAAAACATCATCTGACTTACTATTAAAACTACTTTATGTTAAGGAAATAATAATGATAGACAAAGTTAACAGACAGCCATTATCCATGTAATGAAATGTTTTTTCTTTCCTTGTGACATTTTGCAAATTATTTGTCACTTGGCACTGCGCTTAGGCAGTGACCCTTTCATTGCTGTTTACTGTTGTTCCAATTGTTATGATAACACATAACCCTAGACAAAGGCTTGCTCTCTTCTGAGGGAGAAGACGGTGTATTTTCTTCAGTAGTAACTACCCTTTATTCCTAAATCATATGGATGTCCTGTTCCTCCTCATGTCGTCTGGTTGGGGAATGAGCTTGGACATAGCAGCTAGGTTGGTCATCAGCAATTCACCTGGTGCCCTTGCTCCTCATTCTAACCCCAAATAGAGTCTCAGTTAGGTAAAGTGCTTCAGATCCTTGTGATCAAAGGCACTTCAAATTGCATTAAGCGGTGAAACATCCTCTTTCATGGCTTCTGGTTTCCTTAGTTGCCACCAACTTCTGATTATCTCTAAAGTTTGTATGTTTAAAATACTCAACATACAGGGTGTTCCTGGGCTAGACACTTGGGACATTCCTGGGCAAATTTGCCATGTGAAACCACTTCAGGTGCCGCTGGCCTTGCAGAGATTGGCCGCATGTGGGAGAGGTCCGTGTTGTACCCTGTTCTACTCTGCTGTGCCTAGGTTGGCTGGGTCACATGGCCTGTAAAGTAGCAGCTAGGGTGTAAAGAAAAAAAAGTACATATGGCTTAAAAAAAATACTCCTCATGCATGGAAATGTAAAATCTTGTGCCCTAAATAACAGCTGCCACCACTGAGTGTTTGCCATGTTTGAGATGCTGAACTGAATATGTCCCATATCTTGAGATCTAAAATTATTTCACTGTATTAAAGGTTATCCTATGTATGAGGTTATGGGGGGAAAAAAACAGAGCTAAGAGGAGTTAAGTCTGCTTTTGTTACTGATTAGTTTGATATCACTCAGTCTTCTTTTATTTCTAAAAAGATTTTATTCATTGATTGGAGAGAGAGACTGATAGAAAGAGAGAGGGAGAAGCAGAGTCCCCGCTGAACAGAGCCTGACATTGGGCTCAACCCCAGGACCCTGGGATCGTGACCTGAGCTGAGGGCAGACTTTTAACTGACTGAGCCGTCCAGATGCCCTTATTTTTAATTTTTTGAGAAGTCTCCATACTGTTTCCCTCAGTGGCTGCACCAGTTTGCATTCCCACCAACAGTGCACAAGGACTCCTTGCTCTCCACATCCTCACCAATACTTGTTATTTCACCTGTTTGTGACTTTAGCCATCTGACAGGTGCGAGGTGGTATCTCCTTGTGGATTTGATTTGCACCTCCCTGATCGTGAGTGATGTTGAGCATGTTTTCTTGTGTCTCTTGGCCATCTGTATGTCTTCTTTGGAGAAATGTCTGTCCATATTTTCTGCCCATTTTTTAACTGCATTGTTTGTTTTTTTGGGCGTTGAGTTGTATCTTTTCTTTATATATCAATTAATCTTTGACAAAGGTAAGAATATACAACTGGAAAAAGTCTGCTCAACAAATGATTTATATGTTTTGGATACTAGCTCTTAATTGGATATATCACGTGCATGTATTTACTCCATGCAGTAGGTTGTCTTTTAGTTTTATTCATTATTTTCTTTGCTGTGAAGATACTTTTTATTTTGATGTAGTCCCAAAAGTTTATTTTTGCTTATGTTTCCCTTGCCACAGGAGCCATACCTAGAAAGATGTTGCTACTGCTGATGTGAGAGGAGTTACTGTCTGTGCTCTTTTCTTTTTTTTTTTTTAATTTTATTTATTTATTTGACAGAGAGGAGAGAGATCATAAGTAGGCAGAGGCGGAGGAAGAGGGGGAAGCAGGCTCCCCACTGAGCAGAGAGCCTGATGTGGGGCTTGATCCCAGGACTCTGGGATCATGACCTGAGCTGAAGGCAGTTGCTGAACCAACTGAGCCACCCGGGTGCCCCTGTCTGTGCTCTTTTCTAAGAGTTTTGTGGTTTCGGGTCCCACATTTAGGTCTTTAATCCATTTTGAGTTTATGTTTGTGTACAGTGTAGGAAAGTGGTCCACTCTGATTCTTATGCCTATAGCTGTCCCTTTTCCCCCAAAATTATTTGTTGAAGAGACTTTTTCCGGTTGTATATTCTTACCTCTTTTGTCAAAGGTTAATTGCCCATATAATCATGGGTTTATTTCTGGATTTTCTATCCTGTTCTATTGATCTGGGTGTCTATTTTTGTGTCATTATCATACATTTTGATGATTACAGCTTTGTGATAGAACTTAAAGTCTGGAATTAACGATGCCTCCAGCTTCACTTTTTCTTTAGTTACTGATTGGTTTGCTATCACTCAAAGTCTTTTAATGCATAAGTTTTCTCATCTGGAACTATTTGTTTTGCTCACACAATGGTAGTGTTTTTTGTTTGTAATCAACAGAATCTATGTGAGGATAGTATTAGAGATTGATGTAAAGCTTCTAATACAGTTCTGGGCACAAATGAGGCCCTCAGGATATTGGTATATTGGGGTGGTTCATCTACTACCTCTAGGCGAAATTGCAGGATGCACAGATTAATGACTTTCCCAAAAGTGAAACACAGATGCAACCATGCCCTTTGACATTCTTGTGTTTCTGCTGGCTTATTATTAATGTTTTATCATTAATCATTGCTCGCTCTTTCCTGTTTCTGAGGCCGGGTCTTGAGGTCTATAGCTAAGTTATGTACCTCTCCCTGTAAATGACACATCACTGGGGTAAAGAAGAAGGGCTCTATGGAGTGCTTCAGGGCAGAAAAGAACTTTTACTCTTAAGGATGTCCTTGAATAGGAGTGGTAAAACAAGCTAGTGTTTAATGGAGAAATAGATCGTGTACTTTATTTATCTAACTAGTATTGATTAATACTTGCCAAATGCTCGATGCTGGGGGCACATTAATGCACTAATGTGTAATTTGTTGTTTAAATGTGAGATTTTACTGGATTCTGATAAAGAGTTCTCAGCCTAGCCTAAAAAAGAACTGGCTTAATGGTTAATCATTATTTCTGGCTCATCATTTTTATACATGGTCTCCAAACAACTCATCACTAGTAATTCACAAATTGAGATTTCTACAACATGGAGTATACCTTAGGAGATGTATGCTGTCTCTTCTCATTAGCCACAAGGAAAAATTTAAGCATTCAGTTTGTTCATATAACAAAAAAGAAAATGCATAATTTAAAAATAAAGAGCCATGTACAGCAAGTGCTAACCTGGATGTTTTTGCATTTTGAGGCCTACCGATAATTCATACAAATGGACATGTTTTTATTGTAATAATTGCTCCACTTTCAGGGGTTTAATATTTTTTAAAAATGATATAATTAAAGCCTGAGTAATTAGCCAGCATATTTATCTAAGCATTACAGGGCTTTAGAATGTATTAAGAATCAACACAATTCATATTTGACACATGACTGTCTTACTACTTTAAAAATTAGCTATTTTTTGAAATAGACCCAGGGAAACTTTTTTGAAAGCAATTCCACTGCTTATCTGGGAAAAGTGCATTTTGGATTTGATGTCAAAGTTTGAGTTGTTTTTACTTAATAAAATAGAAAATGGATTTAAATCTTGGTTTGCATCAAATAATCCAGTATGTTTCATTTAGCTAGGAACGAGATTTACATCAGTGAGAACATATTTGAAAGGAGTGATTTTGATTAGGCCCCAAGAGGAAAAGCACTTCAGAATCTGTGTGTGTGTGTGTGTGTCTGTGTGTTAAACTTAGATTTGCATTTGTATTTATATTAAAATTTACAGGCACCAATATTCTTCTTGTTTCTTAAAGTACAAGTGATTCCATAATCATGGGAACTCTATTTTTTATTTTTTTTTTTAAAGATTTTACTTATTTGACAGAAACACAGCGACAGAGGGAACACAAGCAGGGGGAATGGTAGCAGGAGAAGCAGGCCTCCTGTCGAGCAAGGAGCCTGATGCGGGGCTTGATCCCAGGATCATGACCTGAGCAGAAGGCAGACACTTAACGACTGAGCCACCCAGGCGCCCCGGGAACTCTATTTTTGTATAGGAATTAGAAACCAGTACAGAAAGAGTAACATAAAAACTTGAGGCAATCATTTCACTTTTGGAACTCTGGACAAGATAAATGCACCAGATGGAGAAATAGAGTGTTACTGTTGGCAACCACACACAAGACTGTTCCCTGGCTCTTCTAGATGACAATTAAAAAGGCTGGAAGAATTCTCTAAATAATGGAGGCTACTTATCCCTTCATGTCAGGATATGGAATATCAGGATAAGGATTTGGAAATCCATATTCTCTTTGTGTCCAGCAATTGTGCTCATCATTGAAAGCATTTTTTTTATCAAAGTCATCAATCACTGAATCGATACTTTAATAGAACACTATTTTACAGAACATAGGATCTTGAGAAATGGGCTCTGAACTTCTACAACCTAAAATTTAGCTGAAAAGAGAAAATAGGTAGCATTGACATTAATTAGAAATAGTGCCTATTAATGACTGAACAGGTAGGTGTGACGTTTGGGTGCTAAATGTCATCAGAGACATCAGGAAGGTTGTTTTTCCTCCCTTATTCCCTTCTTAGCCCCCTTCTGTCTCTATGGGGACTTGAGTTTTCTCTAAAGAACTTTCTAGTCTGTTGTCTGGCCACCACTATCAGTAGAAGTAGGTGAAGGAAAGTAGGTGGCGGTGAATGGGGGGTGGGGAACTGGGGGGGGTCCTCATTATGCGTTATGCAGATTTTCACACATTTGTGGACCAGTCCCATGTCACCTACGTCTGTTGTCCTTGAATCTCGAGTCTCCGTAGTTGAAATCTCCAGACCGATATCTCATCATTTCCTTAAGTTGAGGAGAGAAAATTTCTTCTTCTTTTGTAGTGAATGAGGGGACATGAATCTCAGTAGGCTTTCAAATAATAATTAATACAAGCCCATCATCTTGGCTGCTACATACCTACTGATTGCAAACACCACACTTCTCTGCAATTCCATAGGATGAATATCTATTTGCTTCTCCTTACGTGCCTTTGTCGACAGCACAATTTCACCTAAGTCAATTATTCTGTTCATTTTCATCTTGCAGAATTTTGGTGACCTCTTATGTGCTCCTAACTACTCTCTAGTTTTTTTTTTCCTTTTGAATTTATACTTTTGGTTCCTTTGCTCTAATTATAGTGAAGTTTCTGAATTAAGTAGAGATAATGGTTGATGGACAAATTACTGTGTTTAACAGAGTTTTCACTGGACTTGGTGCAAGTGTCTCTATGACTTCCAAGGAATTAGGTCTGGATTATAATATTAAAATTTCGTGGCTGTGCTTCCTGTCTTGTGCTACATATTTTCATTGTCTTCTTGAAAATTAAATTTTCATAGGCTGGCTTCTTTAATGCCCCCAAGGCACTCCCAAGTAGAGTCCTCCCAGTTGGCTGTTGGTGGGACTTAAGTTGCCATCCTTTGCTGTCTTGCATGTTATCCTCATGTCCAAAAAGGCCAGTTCCTTGATGCCAAATGGCAGGAAAGGAGCCTTTTTGTTATCCACTCAGTAGAGCTAAAGTCACAAAATGGCACAGAAACTAACTCTTTGGCCAGTTCCCTCGTGTTGTAAGGTGTCAGTAGAATTGGGAAGGGGAAACTAGTTTCTTCGATAGCAACTGTCTCGGTGGAGATGTAGGTAATGCCGAGAAAATAAAAATAAAGTTAGGTTCCCTCAGTTTCTGGAATCCATCAACTTCCCTAAGTTCATTTTTGCTTTGTTACACAATAATACATTCTTTTCTCTGTTTCTAAACAATCATTCTGTGAAATTATTTAAGGTCTATTTCAATGTTTTATTTATTACCAAAATAAAATTTTGCTCATGTTTCTTAGTGATTGAATAAAGCTACATTGGCATGTGAACTAGCCCAAAGTGCATTATTAAAGTCTTTTTCCTACCCTTTCCTGCTTCCCTCTTGACATTACTGGGTTTCTTGGATATAAGGAGATCGTGTCTACATTGTACAGGCCTTTCCATTCTTGTAAAGACAGTCATTAACCTATATACAATAAATGTATAACGAATAGTCGCAGAGGTTCACAATTCGAGATACTGTTGGGGCATTAGTGGAAGAAGCAATGTTTTTAGAGTTAGTGATGTGAACAAACTCAATTTGAAAAGTACTCTAGAAGGTTGTTAGGGGGGAAAGGAGTATGTAAGGGGTAAGTAAGAACATTTTTACCATAAGAAAGCATAGTTGAGCTACTCCTTGTGTTCAAGAGCTGTGTTTAATTTATCCTCTATTCCTCAAAACCTTGAACATGATAGATGTTCAATAAATTGTTGTTAAATAAGTGAAAGATGGGAACTGCTAGTGAGGTATAGATCTTGACTCTTTCTGAGCCCAGCCTATGGGAGCTCAGACAAGGATGATAGTTTGGGCTTCTCTCCTGGCATTGGGTACAAGATTTTAACTCAGGACTTGCTAGAGGTACTTTCCAATACATCCTAGACCCTGAGTAGTGATCCATAAGGGCTTTTTTGCCCTCAATCATTTTTCCCCTTCATGTCTTGCTATGGTTCTATAATTTCCTCAAATGAGCCATTTTCTCATAGTCTATATTAACTGCTCCATTTGGTAGACATCCGTGTATACTTTAAAACTGCTAGGCCTCCCAAAATGATAGAGGAAATAAGATAAAATGAAATTATGCTTTAGTAAGTTCATATATCAATCATTGCAGCTTCTTGTTTTGCTTGTGTTTTACTAATGTGGTTTGGAGTTCTTATACCCTGAGGCTGTTTTAATTAAGGACAATTTTTCGAAACTCAGGAAAATAAACAAATTGTCTCTGCATGGCTTTATATCAGATTAAATGTTTGTCACTGGAAGTTCAGTTTTTGCAGGAAGTAAACGAAATTTTCTGATCTCTGATGCTAAAAATTAAGGGTGTAGATTGTCTTTTCACTGAACGTCCGTGGCTCTTGGGGAGGCAAATGTGTAGGAGGCAACTGCAGCTTTCACTGGAAACACCCTGATTGATTCTCTTTCCCACCCACAGTCAGCTGTTGGCTGTTCAGAGTTTGCTTGCCGCTTGTGTAAGACACAGTCTAGTCTATATTTGCTCTGAGCAGAGGCCTGTCCTTGGAACAAGAAGTTAGGACATTTTGCTTTCAGCCCAAATCTTCTACCAACTTTGTAAATACTATTATTGTCAACGATTATTTTGCTTTGAGAGAAAAATATTCGTGATTTATTTTTATGCTAAGAGAATTAGAATTATAGTGGGTACATTATCCAGAATCTGTTCACCGTATTTTGTCCCTTCATTTTCTAAAAAAAAAAAAAAAAGGTGGTAGCATTATCCATTCAGGGTCCGGCAGGAATACCGAAGATCTGGAAGGTACTCATCTCCTGCCACTTTTCTGTCTAGAAGAATTAAGGCAGAGGACGTCTCTTGACAAATACTTGAACAGATTTTAATTGGCAGAGCTAAGTCTGATGATGATTGAGGAGGAACTGCAGAGAAGGGTGACCTAGGCAAATCCCTTAAGGACCCAAAGCCCGAGAAGGAATATCAAGGCAGCATATCTAGCACCACCTTCTACTTACTCCTTATTATTGCTCCCCACGTGGACTTCAAACTGAATGTCACATTCCCAGCCTTTCACGCTGTTTTCTATTTTAGGTTTCACTTAGCCACTCTGACATTGTAACACTACAGAACAGAACTTTCTAATGTCTTCAGTAGTGGTTAACCAAGGAATGGAATGAGGGTTTCACCCAAACAGAGAAAAATGTGTATTCATACAGACAGATGGATTATATGTACATTTGTGTAGAAACCACTCAAGGTAAGTGAGAAGTTTGGAATCTTTGGAATTCTTGAAAGCTTTCATTAGAGCCCTAATTACTTGAATTGTGACTCTTGTTGGCTTCCTCATTTGGAATTACACTTTTCAGGCAGATCTCAGTCTTCTGTGCATTCCCATAGTTTTATCTGATAGTCAGAAGGTAGCTTGTGTTATAGATGGGTGGCATTTATCTCCTGGACATGGCCTAACGTTGCAAATACAGATGAATTCCTGAAATAATGTGTGGACTTCTAAAAGCATGTGCTTTGTACGTAAACTGTTATGGAAGGTACTAAAACACTGGCCAGGGCAGAGGATTTGCCCTGACTTCACTGACATCAGGTTAGAAGGCAAAGGATACAGTAGCACAGTTTTTAGTTCAGCAAGTTGATTGTAAAGCACCAAAGAAATGTGCTTGTTATCATTGTGTCTTCAGCAAAGTATAAGAAGACAGGCATGCCCTAAGACTCTCCTTTTAAATGTTGACTAAAAGCTGTTTTTGTTTTAGTTTTTTTCTCTGACTTTTTGAAACATAGGCTTTGTTTCCTCATAGTCATGGCATGCCTTCTATGTTGCTTTGTTACTGTGTTTCCCTTATCTATTACTTGGGGTGGAATGTAGATTTCAGCAGCCATTAGCAGGTGGTGCTTCAGAGGGGAGTACAATAGATCTACCCGTAGCAAACTTACGAATTAGACCTGGAATCTCTGGCCGTATAGCATGCATCTGTTGGAATTTAGAGTTAAGAAAAAGGAAGTTGTCAGGTCACTGTGCACCTCTTTGCTTGCTCCTGTGCTTTCTGGATTAGAGAGTGTTTTAGAAGGAAGAGAAAAATAGCCTAGATTTCTCTGACCGTTTTCTTCTCTGTTTATGTAAGGAGTATGAGGGGAAACGGTAACAGTACAAGTATTGTCAGAGTTCTTCCTCATGATGTGAGGAAATCACTTGCTAATGTTTATGCCTGATCTGGAGAGTAAGCATGTTGCCCACGTTAACCCCATAATGTAATACATGTGCAACACGTTTTCAGTAAATATTGGCTGAAGAATGAAGAAAATGATGACGATTACGGGTTCCACCTGTAAAGACTAAACCGGTAAGAATGTAACCATTAAGAATGTAAAAAAAAAAAAAAAATCTGGTTGTTTCTTAGTTTTATGTTTTTCTCCTTTTGCAACATTTTAGAGAAAATGAACTGCTTAGTCTTATTCAAATCCATTTTGTTCTTTTTTATCCAAATAAAAATCCATTTTATTCTTTTTCCTGCTTCTGTCTTTTCTTATTTTACTTATATTTCTCTTCCTTTCGGGCTCTAGAAATGCTATTTTTCCTTCAAGACTCAGCTCAGAATTTCCTCTTTCCATGACAGTCTATAGTCAGATCACCTTGATCTTCCATTTAGCTGCTCAAGAAAGCTGGTGTAAAAGGAGTCCATTGTGGGTGGGGAAGTTATAATGGTTTGATGAGGGTACCCCTTGGGTTCCATTTGGGGCTGCATTGTAGAGACAAATGACCAGAGAGCGTGAAAATAATTTTTTTTTCTTGGGGTAGGATCTCTATCAGTATTAAAATCTGTGTTGAAATGTAATTTCCGTACCATAAATTTCACCTACTTTAAGCGTACAACTCAGTGAGTTTTTGTAGCATGTAGATTTAGGTGACTATCAGTACAATCCAGTTTTAAAACATTTCCATCACCCCAGAGTTCCCACATGTCTGTTTATAGTTTCTAGTTATAGTTCCCACATGTCCACTCCTAACTGCAGCCCCAGTTAACCACTGAGCTTTCTGTTAAATATGTGCCTTCTGTGAATATTTTCTATAAAAGGAATCATACATTATGTAGTCTTTGCATGTATCCTATTTCTCTTAGCATTGTATTTTTGAGCTTTATTCATGTTTCAGTACAGTTAATTTTAATTGCTGAATAGTATTCTGTAGAGTACTATTTTGAATACATTTTGTTTATGTATTCACCAGCTGATATATACTTGGATTGTTTCCAATTCAGGGTTATTACAAATAATACTGCTATGAACATAGTGTATAAATATTTGTGTGGATATAGGTTTACATTTATCCTACATAACTACCTAGGATTGGAATTACTAGGTTCTATGGTAAATTCACGTTTAACTTGAAGAAATCGCTAATAGTATCTTTTGTTAGAGAAATATAAACTGCAAACTTGGTGGCTTAAAAAACACACAGGAATTATCTCATTTTTGTGGTTCCTGAGTCTGGCTTGGTTTAGCTGGGTCCCCTGATTAAGAGTCTCTCATGAGGTTGTAGTCAAGGTGCTGGCAGGGTCTTACCCCAGGTCTCAGCTGGGGCAGAGTCTGCATCCATGTGGCTCATGTGGCTGATTTTTTTCCCTTAGGGTTTGTTGGACTGATGGCCTCTGTTTCTTGATCTCTGTGTGCCCGAAGCTACCTTTGCTTCCTTGCAATGTGGGCCCCTCTGTAGAAAGAGCACAAGCTCTTTCAAGAGCACAAAGTTACCAAAGGAGTCTACTAATAAGATAGTAGGTAAAAATCTTAGAAAATGTCATCAAGGAAGTGACATTCCTTTGCCATTTTTAGTGTTTAGAAGCAAGTGTTGTTACACCTAGACTCAAGGGTGGTTGATGATAAAAGGAGTGACTACCAAGAGGTGAGAATTACTGCAGACGATTTAAACATCTGTGTGACATTCTGCAAACTATTTTTCTAAAATACTTACAATGTTTGGTAATGCCGCCAACCAAGCATGAAGGTCCTAGTTTCTCCTCATCTTCACTGGCACGTGTTATATTCTGTCTTTCTGATTATAGCACATATTTTGTCCCAATCCTTGGGTTATCTTTTGATTTTCTTAACGTATTCTAAAGGCAAAAATACACAGTTTTGATGAAATTCCTTTATTGGTAGTCCTGTTTTGACGTTTGATCGAAGAGCTCTTTACCTTTTCCAGGATGTTTTCTTCAAATCATGTCGTATTTTTTAGCTCTTACATCTAGTTGTGCAACCCTTTTGGGTTTAGCAATTTTTTTTTTTTTGTAAAGATTTTATTTTTTAAGTAATATCTTTACCCAGCATAGGGCTTGAACCTACAACCCTAAGTCTCATGCTCTGTAGACTGAGCCAGCTATGTGCCCCAGGCTGGCATTTTTATATAGAACAATGGAAGGGATTAAATTGATTCCTGATGCTACTGAATTGTGTACCCCCCTCCTTTTTTTTTTTTTTTTTAACTTTGTCTATCTAAAAATGTGTTCATTTTGTTTATCTTTTCAAAGGAAAGTGGTTTTATTGATTTTTCTGTTCTCCTGTTTTCTATTTATTTGGTCTCTTTATTGCTACTTTTTTCTGTTTGGGTTGTTTGTTGTTTTGTGATTGCTTAAGGTAGAACTTAAGTTATTGATGTGTGATCACTCTACTTGCCTACTGTAGGGGTTTTAAGCTATAGATGTCTAAGCACTGCTTGCCTTGTGTCTGGCAATTTTATCAGTTATGATTCCATTTTAACTTAACTCAAATATAATTTATAATTTTATAATTCTTGTTGCAATTATTTGACTCTTGTTTTACTTAGAATTACATTGTGTACTTTCTAAAGGCTTGCATATTGCTGGAATTTCTTTTTCTTGCTTATTTCTAAATTGAATTCTTTTGTGGTTGGGGAATGTTCTCTGTACTATTTCAGTCATTTTATATTTATTGAGACTTAGGGACCAGCATATGGTCTATTTCAGAGGAAGTTTCACGTTTACTTGAAAAGAATGTGTTACGGTTTTGTTGTGTGGAATGTCCTATAGATTTCAGTTAGGTCAAGTTGGCTGACATTGTTTTTCAAGTTGTCCTTGTCATGATTGATTTTCTATCTCATTCTGCCAACTATTGAACTCATGTATTCAAGTTTACAACTCTTATTTTTGGATTGCCTATTTTTTCTTTTAATTAATGTAAATTTTAATTTCAAGTGTTTTGGGATTCTCTTGTTAGGCACATAAATGTTTATATTATTATATTTTGCTGATGAAATAATGCTTCATTACTTACAAAATGACCATTTTTGTCTTCAATATTTTTAGTATTAAAGATCATTTTGTATTATATTGATATAACCATCTAGCTTTGTTATGTGGTATATTTCTTTCTGTCCTTTGACTTTCAACATCCTTGACAAAATCCAAAATGTTTTCATGATAAAAATACTTAAACTAGGAATAGAAACTAGAAACTAGACTATGAATATCAACCTGATAAAAGAAATCTACAAAAACAAAAACAAAAAAACACAGCTAATACCATTCCTAAAAATAAATTACAAAATACTTTAAGACTGGGAATATGACAAAGGTGTCTGTGTTAACCACTTATATTCAATATTGTACTAGAGGAATTATCCCCAGGAAATTAGGTTAAGGAGGGAAAAGATAAAAGGCATACAGATGGGAGAGGAAGGAGCGAACTTCTGCTATTTCTAGGAAATAAAATCTTGTATATAGAAAATCCTAAATAATAAACTAAAAAAGTGGTAGAACTAAGAGGTCCAACAGGTTTACAGGATATGTCAATATGCACAGCCAACAGTATTTCTATAGTGATAAGAACATTCCAAAAATAAAACTCCAAAAATGAAATAAAGAAAAACAGTTCCATGTACAATAACATTAAAAAATAAAGTAAGAATGGGGCGTGTAGGTGGCACAGTCAGTTAAGTGTCTGACTCAGTTTTGGCTCAGGTCATGATCACAAGGCGATGAAATGGAGCTTCCATCAGACTTGATGCTCAGCTCAGGGTGTTCTTGAGATTCTCTGTCCCTCTCCCTCTGCCCCTCCTGCTTATGATGCACTCTTTGTCTCTCCCTCTCAAATAGATAAATCTTTAAGAAAAAAAATAGGAATACATTTAACCAAAGAAGTGCAAAGCCTATACTCATAAAAACTATAAAACATTATTGGAAGAAATATCAGAAGATCAAAATAACTGGGGAAACATAATCATGGATGAGAAACAGTACTGGCAGAATGGCAACAGTCCCCAAATTGAATTATAAATTTAATGTAATGCCTATCAGAATCCCTCTGACTTCTCTGTGGATATTAACCAGTTGATTAAAAAAATTCATGTTGAATTACAGGGACCCAAAATTGCCAAAACAATCTTGACAGAGTGGAATAAAGAGCATTCACAGTCCAGATTTCAAAGCTGACTGGAAAGTAACAGTGATGAAGACATTGGATTATTGACAAAGGATAAAAAACAATGGATTAGAATTGAGAGTCTGGAAGTCAACATATATCTGTGTCAACTATTTTTTGACAAAAGTTCTGAACCATTTAATCAGTTAAAGTATTTTCGACTTTGTATGATGACATAGGGTACCTAGTAGCATCATGGGGATTAATACGCAATATCTAAAAATATCGTATCACTGTGATGTACTTCTGATGCCAAAAGACATTGTCTCTGAAACTAGTACTATCCATCTTTTTTTTCCCCCCATGGGAAAAAAAAGAGCTGAAACAAATGGGTATCTGCATGGAAAAAAAAAAAAGTCCCTTGCCTTACACAATATACAAAAAATAACTCAAAATGAATCAAAGACCTAAATGTAATAATTAAAACTATACAATACTTGGACAAAACTTGGAGGTAATTTTCATGATTTTTGGATTTGGCAATAGATTCTTACATAGGATCCCAAGAAACAGAAATAAAAGAAAAATATAAGTATATTGGACCTCATCAAAATTAAAAACTTACCTGCTTAAAAAGATACCAGAGGGGGTCCAAGATGGTGACATTAGAAGACGCTGAACTCACCTCCTCCATGGACACACTAAATCTACACCTTTACATAAAGCAATTCCTCCTGAAAAAAACTGAGGATTCATTCAACAGCTTCTGCGCAACGAAAGATAGAGGGAACGCAGACAAGGGCAAGAGAGATGGAGAAGTGATAAAGATGGAAACCTCATCCACCTGTGTTGTGAGCTATAGTTGGGGTGGGGTAGCAGAATGGAGAGCCTGGAAGCTGATTGCCCAGCCTTGGGCCACAGAAAGAAAGCTATGGCTTAAAACAGTAGCTAGAGGGGCACCTGGGTGGCTCAGTGGGTTAAAGCCTCTGCCTTCAGCTCAGGTCATGATCTCAGGGTCCTGGGATCGAGCCCCGCATCGGGCTCTCTGCTGGGCGGAGAGCCTGCTTCCCCCTCTCTGTGCCTGTCTCTCTACCTACTTGTGGTCTATCTCTCTCTCTGTCAAATAAATAAATAAAATCTTTAAAAAAAAAAAAAAAAACCAGTAGCTAGAATATAAAGGAACTATGTCTAGAGTTTTGCAAAATGGTCAGTAAGCTTCAGAACACTCTCAGGGGTCAGAGAGGTGCGTGAGTGCCTTTATTTATATGCCTTTCTAGGTTGATTGCACAAATGGTATCAAGCTGCAGCCTCAGTGAGCCCAGACTCTGTGCCCACATCAGTCACAACTGTCCCTCTAAGGAGGATTCATAAAATGGCCCCATCATGGCACATAGTGTGGCATTCCCAGACAGTGGCCACTATAGCTCTACCTGTCCTACCAAGGTGACTCAGGTACAGAACATCCCAGAATACACCAGGCCAGCACCAGCTTCAGCTCCAGTTGTTGTGCTGGAGTTCTCATGCATAGAGTCTCCCCATATCTCCCAGCCTATGTACACTTCAGGAGTAGCCATCGTGCTAGGCTACCTCCTTGTCCATGCCTCTGTTGGCTCCAGCCATCATGGCAGGCAAGCCCCTGCATAGAGCACCCCGGGACCCTCTGGCTTGCACCCGTTTTGACTCCAGCTATCCTGCCAGGACACTCTCCACCTACCTGGAATTCCCCAAGACTCCCCATCCCATTCCCACTTTGGCTGTAGCCATCCTGTTAGAATGGTTCCCGTGCGGCTTGCCCAGGACATGCACTCTGTGCTTGCTGCAGATCCAGATACCAAAGCTGACAGGCATACAGCTTGCATGAAAGACCTTCCTTCACGAGGCCATTCCTTCAGGTCTCAAAGTAGCTGTTCCATCTAATTCATAGAAACAAATATAGAAAGTCAAGTGAATGAGGAGACTGAAGAATATGTCTGAAACAGAAGAACAGGAGAAAACTCGGAAAAGGAACCAAATGAAACAGATAAGCAACATGTCTGATAAAGTATTGAAAGTAATGGTCGTAAAGGTACTGGATTGAACAGAAGGGCGGATGAACTCAGTGAGAATTTCAATTAAGAGACAGGAAATAATAAAATCAGAATTGAAGAATACAGTAACTGGAAAAAAATAGAACAACAGAAATGAAAAAAGACTAGAAGGGATCAATAGCAGATAAGTGAATGCAGAAGAACAGATAAGTGATCTGTAGGACAGGTTAATGGAAAGCACCCAAGCTGAACTTCAAAAGAAAAAAAAGATTAAAATGATGAGGTTATGTTAATGAATTCTGGGACAATATCAAGCATATTAACATTTCCATTATAGGCCCCAAAAGGGACAAGGGAGAGAAACGGCGGAGAACCAATAGCTGAAAACTTCCCTGACCTGGTCAAGAAAACAGACCTCCAGGTCCGAGAAGCAGAGTCCCAAACGAGATGAACTCAAGAAGGTCCACACCAAGATACATAATTAAAATACCAAAGTTAAAGAGAGATCAAGAGAGAATATTAAAAGCAACAAGAGAAATACACCTGATGTGGAGCTCT
>CM053607.1:91490947-91509374 GCA_028646535.1 Procyon lotor | reverse complement strand
CTACTTAGTTGAGGTATCAATCTGCTCGATTTTTACCTGCTTTTAAATTAAATCTGTATGAAGTACCTGGGTGGTGAAGTTGGAAGACTCTTGGTTTTGGCCCTGGTTGTGATCTCAGGGTCATGAGATTGAACCTCACATCAGGCAGTTGCTTAACCAATTGAGCCACCCAGGTGCCCTAAATTAAGTATCTTTAAAAGGTGAGTTACAGGGGCGCCTGGGTGGCTCAGTCGTTAAGCGTCTGCCTTCGGCTCAGGTCATGATCCCAGGGTCCTGGGATCGAGCCCCACATCGGGCTCTCTGCTCAGCAGGGAGCCTGCTTCTCCCGCTTCCATTCCCTCTGCTTGTGTTCCCTCTCTCGCTGTGTTTCTCACTGTCAAATAAATAAAAAATCTTTAAAAAAAAAAAAAAAAGGTGAGTTACAGCAAAGTTCATTTTTCACGTACCTCACTCTCTAGAATGAAAGAGTATCATTTGGAGTATTTCAACACGGAATTCTCCTCCTTGTTTACAATGTTATTCTTATTATAATGCCCCATTATTTTATACCTTGCTAATTAAGAACATAAAGACCTCAACAGAAATAAGTCTTATTTTACATTTGCTAAACAAATGTTACCTTCATTTTTGAAAAAGCATAAGCAAAATTTTACGGAAAAACATTTAATATATTTTAATGAAAAAGTGGTATTTAAGAATCTTCAGAACACCTAAAATATATGTTCAAGTACCGTTTTAAACTAAAAATACTGTTTTGTTTAAAATGTGGCTCCCAAAAAACTCTCATCCTTTTTCATTCAATAAATATTTATTGAGCATGGACTGTGTCTTCTTCTACCTGTCTGTGGTGCGTCTCTTAATAAAATAATGGGGGAGGGAAAAGGGTATAAGCAGCACACATAAAAAGAAGTATCTTATTTAGATTTTAGATGGTAATAAATTCTTTTTCTAAGATTTTATGCATTTATTTGAAAGAGAGAGAGAGAAAGAGAGAGAATGAGCATGAAAGGGGGGAGCGTCAGAGGGGAGGCAGGCTCCCTGTGGAGCAGGGAGCCCAATGTGGGACTCGATCCAGGGACTCCAGGATCATAACTTGAGCAGAAAGCAGTCGCCCGATAAACTGAGCCACCCAGGCACCTGGTACTAATTTCTATGAGAAAAGAAACAACTGATTAAGGGACATCGGGTATGCTGGGCAGGCATTAAATGGAGCCATTAGGAGAATGTAAGAAATCACGTTAAAAAAAAAACTTCAAAGTAGGTAAGATCATGAGCCATTTGAAGAGCTGGAGCAAGAACATGCCAGGCATAGGGACGATTAAGGGCAAACGTCCTAAGGTGTGTGTTTTGAGATGTCCCTAGTTCTGACAATATCTTTGCTTTCTGACCAATCCTGCACGAAGTATCAAATCCTTGGGCCCTCCTTTGCTTTCTTCTGTAATGAGTAACCACCCTTTCTGACTCCTGTAGATTTTTTTCCTCCTTGCCAGTTATTTTTCTTAGTACTATATACAACCTACATAGATGGCTTCAACTGCCTCCTAAGCTCCTTGATCTCTCAATGTCACCATTCAGCTCCTGAGTCTTCCTTACTATTTCAGTAAGTTCCCATTATCTGCTGGCTAAAAGTCAGAATTCTTAACATAAGAAGGTGGAAACACCTATGCACTCTCATTCATCTTCTTCTTAGGCTCCCACTCTCTCCCCCAGACCCAAACTGGACCATTAACCTTCCTTAAAGAATACAGGCACCCACACTTGACTTTTCTTATGCTCTTCGCTCTTCCTAAAATGGCCATCACAAGCCTGCCTCCTCTAAATGAAAACTCAACTCTTCTTAAAGGACCCACTCATGTATTACGTCACTTCTAAAACTTTCTGATCTCTTTCACTCATGTGATGGCTCCCAGAACACCCAGAGCACTCACGGATCATGCTCTGTTTGTATCATGGTTGTTCCTATTATTATAATAATCTTCTACTACTTCAAATCTCCTAAGTTTAGGCCCAATTTCTCACAGATATTTATAGCATCTGCAGTATGCACCACCAATATACAATCAATATGGTGGGAAGAACATGCAACTGAATCTTCCAGAAGGCAGCAAGTGTACCATTCACTGGAAGTCCACATGTCATACTGATCAAGTTTCAACCACCTGGGTTGTACCAATAAACTATACAGACGGGTGTGAATGACTAGAAGTCTCACTCTAGAAAGATATATTAACATAATAGAATTAAAGACTGACTCTGGTACTACTGACTTATCTGCATGCTAGTATTATTAGAAAAGTAGTAAAATATGTGGCACTAGTAACTGACAATCATGAATGACTATCATGGGGGTGCCTCGATGGCTCAGTGGGTTGAGCCTCTGGCTTTGGCTCGGGTCATGATCTCAGGGTCCTGGGATCGAGCCCCGCATAGGGCTCTCTGCTCAGCGGGGAGCCTGTCCTCCTCCTCTCTCTCTCTCTCTCTCTGCTTATGATGTCTCTCTGTCAAATAAATAAATAAAATCTTAAAAAAAATGAAAGACTATTATGTGCTTGGTACTGTGGTTAATACCTCCTTTGCTTTACTGTATTTACTCTTCATGAAATTTCATCAAGTATTAGAATTATTCTCAATTTTCAGTGAAATAGAAGATGATATGGTTGGTTAAGTAACATGCTGAACACTGCATTTCCACAATGTCAGATTTCTGTTCCAGGGAAATAGAACACAAATGTTTCTCAATATATGAATTTATCTATATATTTTCATGCTTTCAATACTTTGGTTGCTGTTTTGGGAGCATTCCTGGCCCTGCACACAATAATTTCATGTGTATTAATGAAATAAAGTAGGAGTGCTTAGTTTTAAGAACCAAAATTTTAAAACATAAATTAGGATTACTGAATCTAAAAGGGCTTTTTTTCCTCATAAAATGACCACAGTGGTATGTGTTATTACAAATAACCAAGAGGGGCGCCTGGGTGGCTCAGGTGGTTAAGCCTCTGCCTTCAGCTTGGGCCATGATCCCAGGGTTCTGGGATGGAGCCCTGCACTTGGATCCTTGGTCAGCAGGAAGTCTACTTCACCCTCTTGCTCTGCCCCTGCTCCTCTGCTTTCTTTCTCTCTCTCTCTTCTGCATGTGTGCGCTCTCAAATAAATAAAATCTTTAATAAAAAAATAGAAAAATACAAGTGACAAAAAATAAGAAACAAATCCTTACTGCTGAATTAAGGAGAAGGCATTCTTCCATTTAACAGTGGAGCAACATTCTTAAGCCACTAATAAAATATCTGCATGTGGGTCCAAGTACTCCAAGACTGACTTTTCCCTAATTCCTTATTTTCTCATGGAGTCCAGAAGAGGTTTTTCTCAAGAAATGACATGGTTATTAATTATCATTTCCCAAGACTGTGTTTGCTCTTTGAGTAATATTTTTACTTTGAATTCAAGGATTGGACTCTGGTCCTTCGAAGCCATTACTCAGAAAGAAGGGAAGAGATTACCAGAGTTTTAAAGGGTCCTCCATGATGAGGAAAAAAATCCTTTGGACTGGATAATCATGGAAGTCTAATCCCCTGGGTTTAAAAATGACAGAGACTACTGAGACATATTTTATCCTCTGTAAATTACTAGAAAAGCAGAGTAAGTTCATCAACTGATAATATACCATATCCCTGATAAACAAAATAAAACATACTTAATACAAGAGAAGTTTAAATTAAATGGGAAATATGATATCATAAAAACAAAGGTGTGTGCAAAACAATATGATTTAGTAATTAGGGGAATTATTTTAATAGTTGGGATATCGAGAAGGGCATCATTCTTTTGGAAAAGACAGAAAAATTAAAGATGACATATTAACTCCATGACAAAAGAAAACTTGGTCACTTATTCCTTTATAGGTTTAAAAAAAAAAAAAAGTGAAACCAAGCAACATCTCGATGACTTAGATGAACAAGTTTAAAGCATTTTAATTCATTTCATTACTATTCCAAGTCACTATAGCTATATATAAAGTTCTAAGAATCAATTAGATTAGAAACTCCTCAGGGCGCCTGGTGGCTCAGTCGTTAAGCATCTGCCTTCGGCTCAGGTCATGATCCCAGGGTGCTGGGGTCGAGCCCCACATCAGGCTCCTTGCTCGGCAAGAGGCCTGTTTCTCCCGCTACCATTCCCTCTGCTTGTGTTCCCTCTCTCACTGTGTTTCTCGCTGTCAAATAAATAAAATCTTTAAAAAAAAAAAAAAAAAAAGATTAGAAACTCCTCAAAGTCAGGAAGTGGGTTTCTAATGAAGAATATTCGGCATCTATTCAAATAGCATATATGATGGTTTAAAAATAAGTAGGCCCTCAATAATTTCTTTTTTTGAAGATTTTATTTATTAATATGAGAGGGAGAGAGAAAGAGAACATAAGCAGGGGGAGGGGCAAAGGGAGAGGGACAGAGATAATCTTAAGCAGGCTCCATGCCCAGCACAGAGCCCAACACAACCCTGAGATCATGATGTGAGCCAAAATCAGGAATCAAACTCTTAACTGACTGAGCCACCCAGGTGCCCCAATAATTTCTTATTGAATAATTTTTGCTTTAGGTTGCATCTATAAGCAGTTTATGCTTAGAGTTTGAGGCAACACATGTGACCACGGTTTCACTAATTTTTTTTTAATTTGGCATACATTTTCTCAAATAGTGTTCCCTGATGAATACATACAATAAGGCCTTTCACTCTCAGTATCTATCACCATATTTACCAGCATATCTTAGTGCAAGTTTCTTTGTGCCAGATCCTAATTGGACTTTTCTCTGTATTTTTCACTTAGCAAATAGTGCATACAGCATAGTCCAGAAGGCCCTGAATAAATGTTTGCTCAAGAGTGTAGAACATTTTACAAAGTAATGGCATCTGTAGAAAACCTCTAGTCCCCTGGGGTAGAATAAGATTTCTATCCCTCTGTGGTCCGTATCTCTTTGCAATGAAAACATGCATTGATCTGTCATGCCGTGAATCTCTCTCTCTCTGGCCATTATTGATTTCAATTTACCCAATTGACAAGGTTCACAGACTTGGTTTTAAATGGATTTAAGAGTGCATGGCCTGCCAAAGGATAACTATTTATCAAGGGAGCCTTGAGGCCACTGAGTGAAATTCATTTGCCAATAGCTTGTCACAGTCTACTAAATCTAGCAGAGTTCCACGAGTGGGGCAATGTTTTAACTGAACAAGCCCCTCATTGCCTCTTGCCATTTTAATGCTCCAACCAACCTCAAGCCACCTACCTTTTTCTTTTCAAGAGGCATCTTTGCCTATTGTTTCATTCACTATGTGCAACAAATGGACCACAGACTCAAAAAGTGGGGCCCCAATGATCATCAGTATGTCACCTTGGTACTTCAGGAAATTTACGTGTTTCCTCTATGTTCCAATTTCTTCACCTACACAATGCATTTGGTAGCAACTACTCTTGTCAAACCTGCCATTATTCTCACAGGGCAACAGTGAAGATAAGAAAATGGGTTCTATGGCCAAGCAGGCAGTCAGTCATTCTAGCGGTCACCTTAAGAACAAAAAAGGAATACTGCTATAGTCTTCTTTATTGTCACATTTGTGCACCTCCTCTGTATCCCAACATCTGGTAATATCTAAGAGCAAAAATAAGTAGGTGTACTGACTTTAAGGTCAGCAGAGCTACATCTTGAATTATTGGTCAGAAGATCAGCCCTTCTGAGGCTGGTCAGTTCCCTCTTATAGTCTACCTTTCCAAGTGAACACGAGGGTGCCACTCTTAAACAGAAGCAAAGGTTAATCCACTCTGTCTCTCTTCTTTGTCTTGGCCAACAGTATTACCACCTATACAAGCACTAGTTTTTCTTCAAATATTGCCTTCCAACCACCTCCACCCAAACGTAGCCTGGTCATTATATTCTACCATTTATCCCACTGCAATGTGTCTTGAGTCTGTGACTTCTATTAAAATAATCTCTTCTATCTTGTTTAGGCTTTTATTCTTTCTGAAAGTATTATAATAGTTAAGGATATAAAGAATTACTTCTCCATTCCATTACTGCCAGAATTATCTTGTAAAAACACTACAGTGATCATGTCATTTCTCTCCTCACGGGACCTTGATGGCCTTGTCACAAGATAAAATACAAAATCATCAGCATGTCAAACAAAGCCCTTCAACAGGTGTCAAGTATTTCATCTATGGTTTCATGACATCCGATTTCAAGTTTCAACACACTACTCACTACTATAGATTATGGTTCCCCATAACACAACTCTGAGGTATGTTTGGAGAGAAAGTAATTTATTAGGAAGTGGTCCCAATAAGTACCACTAGAGATGTATGGTAAAACTGAGAAAGTGAAGAGCTCGCTTTGAGTGTGATCACTGTTGTGGGCTCAGATGTGCATGATTCCCTGAGACTCTAAGTGACCATGAAGAATAAAATCCTAAGTCCTCTCACCTCAAGGGCAAGGGTGCTAGGATCTGTGTCAACTTCCTTCTATTGTGGGAAGCTCCTGCAGGCTAAGCACATGTCTATGGCTAGAGAAGGTCCCCGGGTGGAGCCTCAATGTTGGCAATACAAGACACCAAGATTGTATGTAATATTCACAGATGTGCAAATATGCCATGTCCCTTTCCACCTTTGCTCTGCTTTCCTGTTCCTGTTCATGTTGAATACTGTTTTCTCCATCTGAAGTACCTTTATCCTATGTTTGCTTCTGGTAAAAAGTCCACATCACTGGAGACTTCACAAGTTTCAGGCTGGTTGGACTGTCTTAAAGGCTACATACGATTCTCTGCCAGCCTGTACAATAGTAACTACATTAAATACTTTTTTATTTCCACTGCCTTTATGTTCAATATAAATCACTTGTGTTTGAGTTAGTAACAAGTATTTTCTCTAACAGAAAGCCTCAGCATACAGATCCAGATCAAAGAGCACTAAGGGCTCTTGGAGAATAGTCTCTTCCATCTTTTGTCTCACGGAGAAGTGTCCTAGGTTGGGCTGCTTTACGAGAAGACCCTAGGCTGGGTGGTCTAAACAACAATTTTCCTCATAGTTCTGGAGGCAGGGAAGCCCAAGATCAAGGTGCCTGCCAATTTGGTTCCTGGTAAGAGCTCTCCTTCTAGTTTTCAGAAGGGCATCTTCTCTCCTATCCTCAAATTATAGACAAATAGATGATCTCTCTCTAGTGTTCCTTTTCACAACAGGCCTTCTCATTGTTTGCAGTATGAACAGGCTGCCAATTTTCCACATCTTTAAGTTCTAGTTACTTTTTCCTTATTAATTTTCTTTTTTTAAAGATCTTATTTATTTGAGAGAGAGAAAAAGAGGGAGAAGAAGAGGAAGAGGGAGAGAATCTTAAGCAAACTTAGCACTGAACAAGGAGCATGACCTAGGGCTCGATCTCATGACCCTAATATCATGACCTGAGCTGAAACCAAGAGTCAGATGCTTAATTCATAGAGCCACTCAGGCACCCCATTAATTCTGTTTTCAAGCTTTTTCTCTCTTCTTGAATTTTACTACAAGCAGTCAGGAAAACCAAGCCATTCCAACACTTCACAGAGAAATATCCTACCAAATATCCAACTTTCTTACTCCCAAGTTCTGTCCTTCACAAAACAATAGAACATAAACCCTGTTCAGGCAGGTTCTTTGCCACTTTATAACAAGGATCATCTTTCCTCTACAGTCTAATTAAGCATTCTTTATTTCCTTCCGAGACCTCATTAGAACGTCCTTTACCATCCACACTTTCACTAACATTTTGTACACAATTATTTATGTATTCTCCAAGAAGATGGAAATGTTCTCTGTGGCTCTCCTCCCCACTTTCCTAGCTCTCACCAGAACTGCTCTTAAAACAGTCTCCTCCTAATAATCCCGGCTTCTTCCAGCCTCTGCCCATTACCCAGTTCCAAAACCACTTCCACATTTTTAAGCGTTGTGGCAACACACTCTATCTTTTTAATATTACTTTTTAGTTTAGATAACTATACAAATTACCATAAAATTAGTGGCTTAGGTATTGAGGAGGGCACGTATTGCATGGAGCACTGGTTGTGGTGCAGGAACAATAAATCTTATAACACCGAAAAAATAAAATAAACATATTTGGGGAAAAAAAAAAAACAAGAGACATTTCTTTCACATAGTTCTGGAGGCAGGAGGCCTGAGAGCAGGGTGCCAGCAGGGTTAGGTTGATAAAAGTTCTCTTTCGGGTTTACAGCCTGTACAATAGTACAGATGACAATTTGCCTGTCATCTTGCTGTCTCCTTATACCGTAGAAAGAGAGCTAGGGAGTTCTCTGGCCTCTTACCAGGGCATGATTCTCATTCATGAGTACCCCATCCTGATGACCTCATCACCTCCCCAAAGCTTCCTAATACCACTTCCTAATACCATTACCCTGGGATTAGGATTTCAACACAGGATTTGAGAGGACACAAATACAGCCCATTGCACATGCCCACCTGGATGCTTATTAACTCCAATCCTGATTCCCATCAATAGCCCACTATTCCTCTCTGATGCGCTTTCCAAATTACAGTGATTTATGTCATTTCTTGGCAAATAAGGAAGGTCTTTGAGATTTAATCTTTGTTTCATTTACCCCTATACCCCCAAGGGTACCCTAAACTGTTATTTCCTAAATTAGTGAAAAGTGCACAAGTGAATGAGTAACAATAAAAACAGGCACCATGTAATATAGAATTACCTACTGTGAAATGAGCATGTTCTTGCTTATTTCAGAGATGATGAACAATCTCTACACAAATCTAGTGTCCCTTATAAAAACACAGGTATACCCTCCAAAGTTATTTTTTAAATGATCTCTTAAGATTTTTGTGGATATTCGAATGCATTTTTTCCTTTTTCCATTGGAGTAGCTATTCCCTGAAACAGAGTAATAAGTTTCTTTTATCACATTGGGGTCATCTAAATACAGGGAAAACCAACCATCAAGTATTGTTAAACTGCCTAAAATTTTTGTCTTATTCTACTTCTATTATTGTAATACCGAGCGAAGGGTCTCTAACAATATTATATTTACCAATTCACTGTGCAATGAACCCCCAAACACACAAGACTGAAGTGTTAAGTCTTTAGAAGAGCTACGAAGGAAAAAAAATCCTGTACCTTGATACAAGAATAAGAAAACAGAAATGGCTATTTAATTCCAACAGTAGGAAGTATCTCAGTAACACCTATTGCTTTCCTCCATTTTTAGATTTTCTGAATACTCACTGATAAAATTCTTCTCAACTTATAGAAATGGTACTCACATATGCTTAATGATTTTAAGACTTTATTTTTGGAAATGAGAACTTTTAAGCTCAACTTCATGTTGTACATTTGTGTTTTAGAAGAAAAATAGTCTCATCTCACCAATAGCTATCATTTTCTCTCTGCTTTAAAAAAGAATCAAAAATAGGCTTTTATACACTTTTGAGGATATTTTTAGAGAATATTTTCAGTTTAGAACCCAACTTTTTTTTTTTTTAAGTGGGAAGAAAACTGATGGAATCTACTTACAATGCACAAATGGAAAATACTAAATTGCTAATGAGTGAGGGGGTGTTGACAAATGTGGCACTCTAGACAAAAAGCTTTTGAGGGATTTTCTGGTAACATTAGGGTTTTTGGTGTGTTTAATTTCTTACTACAGAAGTGGAAAATGTGCATCAAAAACTGCACAATTTTGTGGCAATGGGGATAGCTTGTAAATTTAGAGGTTTCCACTGGAGGTGAGTAGTAGCTGATCAAGTCCAAACATATGATCATATGCAGAACAGTCAGTAATAAAAGATGAAAAATCAAACAGTTTTTAATATTTTCACAATTTCCCTTAAAGATTAAAGGTATCTAAAAGCACAGGACAACTTAGTTCCAACTCAGAAACTGTTGGATGTTGCTGTAATTCTTTCAGACCAGGGTAGCGGCATATCAAACGGCATCCTCCGAGCCTACAGGAGTTTTAATAAACTATCCAAAGGAAGAATAATTTTTAGAAAAGGTGTGTTAGGGAGCCTGAGCCACTTCCCCGGTAATACACAGAAGCTAGAGAAGATATTAATAATCCAAAGGCCAGAAGCTTCTAGGAGTCTCTTTTTTTAGAAAAGAAAATACTCCACCGGTTGAATTTCTGGTATTTTACACTTATTCTCACTACAAATTCAACAGTCTTAGCAATTTCTGAAATCAAATCGGTATGTTAGTTTCATACCTCAGGCACAAAGAAGAAATTTCATGCAAGGAAAAAAAATTCAATTCTCTTATTAAGAAGCACTGATGTAGATATATTATTAATGGATATAAATGGGATCTTTAGAAGTAATGTCCCCAAATGATTGATTTTGCAATCATTAACTGAGATTATCCATGGAAATAAATTTCTTCCAAAGTATATAAAGCTTTCCTTGCCCAAGTCTGCAACATTTCCATTTGTTGAAGAATGAAAATTTTAAAAGTATTGTGAAAAATTAGGAGGTAAAATTTATAATGGTTATTTACTTGGGAGGATCTGGCCAGTAAAAAAAAAAAAAAAAAAAAATTAAAATGTGCTGAGAAGGGAGGAAATCATCAATGGTAATGACAGATTTTCTCATCTTTATTTTGGACATGGGAAAATTCTTCTCCTGCTACTGCAGCATCATCATCATTTGTGATAATTTGCAAAATACAGATGAAATTATTTCCCAACATGTATCCACAACTCTTGCAATGTGATTTTGCAAATCCTTTCATCAAGAGGTTAATTTTTCCACCCCAGCTCCTGAGATGCATTGTGACTTGCTTGAGATAGCTGAGACATTACCTAGGGGTCAGCTGGACCATTTTGTTACTGAGCCTATGCCTTAAAAGGCCTGTACACCACTGTATGGCCTCTTGGAACTCCCAGCAGCTGCTCTTCAGAAAAGCTGGGCTAGTCTCCTAGGTGACCAGAGACATTAGCATCTACTCCCTGAGTCAGTCTGGACCGGGACACTAACCAACCATCGGAAATGTGACTGAAGCCATCCAAGGGCCGCCAGCCCACAAAATGCGGATACACAAGAAAGCCCAGCCAAGACCAGCTGAGCTGGTACCAAGTGTGGTACCTGCCCCAGGCCAACAGAGCCATCCAGCCAATCCTCACTTGGGAACAAAATTAAATCGTTGCATTTTCAAAGCCACTGACTTTGGAGCGACCTTGTTAGGGTGTAAAGGAAAACTCATGTGCGACTTGACGACTTTAGAAAAATTAGGTACTAAGATGATAATCTAAGATCTAATTGAATAAAATTAGGCAAAACATTGCAATGAATCCATTTATGTTGTGCCTATTGATTTTGAACATAGATTTAAGGTGTTTTGTTACATTGATTAGAAGTTGTTATAAAAAGGCAAAACCAGGGGCGCCTGGGTGGCTCAGTGGGTTAAAGCCTCTGCCTTCAGCTCAGATCATGATCTTGGGGTTCTGGGATCGAGTCCTGCATCAGGCTCTCTGCTCAGCAGGGAGCCTGCTTCCCTCTCTCTCTGCCTGCCTCTCTGCTTGCTTGTGATCACTCTGTCAAATAAATAAATGAAATCTTTAGAAAAAAAAAAAAGGCAAAACCATAGTTCCTTCTTGTTCTGGATATGTATATGGATGGAGTAGGTAGGAGCTAATACGTAGGGATAGGATACCTTGTCACTATAATGTCTTGCCTCTATTTCTAGGGACTGATGGATAGGGGAATAGAAAAGGATGAAATAACCAAGGTTCTATCTGTTTTCTGTGCTGCTGAGAGTTGAGATTCAAAGTTAAATGTCCTTTTATACCTATACTCTCCAAGACTATGAAAAGCAGGTACGATCAGTACCACGAAATAATAGGGCTTTCAAGTTTATCAATACTATGATGAGGTTCAGAACATGGACCTCAAAACATGGCAACTTACCACACTGATTATTTTAAATTTAAAGAGTTGGAGAAAATGGCAAAAGCTTGACTTACTCTGACCTTCCCCCATCCTTTCTTCTGAACAGGTGACATAACCCTTGTGTGAAGGGTGCCCTCGCTCCTCCCGGAGGAGACCAGACTTCCCTCTTAAGATAAAGGGACACTGAGAAGAATGTGAACCAACAGGCCTTGTGAGGTTTCCCCAGCTGACTACTCTTATCTCATACACTTTAGGGCCCTATCTCGTGTCTCCATGACCCTATACTCCTCATAAAACAGGTCAGGCTTAACCAGTTCTGAGTCCTCATATCCTTTCGAAAGCTCCCACATCTCACAAAAGGAATATTAAAAAGACATGTGTGCTTTTCTCCTATTAACTTGTCTTTGCCAGTTTACCTTTCAGATATAGCCAGGGATCCTCACATAGTCAAGAAAAGCTGTCTTCCTTTCTACAACTCCTTTTAAAGAAATCATTTCAATTAGTGTTCACTGCCAGTATTACTCCAAGAGAGTCGTGGATATTGAAGCTGAAGTTGGTCATAGCAGATGGAAGAGTCATGTAAACTCAGAGATCAGAGGACACATTTTTGGAGAACACCCCAAATTCAGGTTTCTTGAGAAACCCCAGAAGCCGTATCTTCCACGAGAGGAGGCACCGGTTCCAACACTCAGTTCCAATGCTCAGGGCAGTGGAGTGCCTTAGTAAGAGCTCCTAAATCATAAATTGCAGACACTACAGTCTCAGAACAATCTTTTATACCTCAAAACAATATTCCTAAGAAAATAAACCTTCAAAATTAAAGTATCTTTTTTGCCAACCTAATCCCACGGGTCTGATCTAAAATCTCTTCTTAAAAACTGGGGGGAAAATGTGGCTTTTGTTTCCATCTCTGTTGCATTGAAAAATAATATAGATAATTGGTACCCTTGTTACATACCTCCTCCAAAAAATTACAATCATCCTTAATTTTTCTGAGAGGAGTAACAGAAGGCACTGCTACTAGAATGTGTTAACATTTTATCATTTTGTACCAATGCAGGAATAGCTTATCAAAATAGATTTTTTAATTTGCAGGCTCAACCTGAGTCATAATGTTTCTCAAAACTGTGGCTTTTATTTTGCATAATCCTCTATAAAATATAAAATGTTACTTGCATTTCAGGTTCAATTAGTGAATCCTTAAGTTGTAAATTAGACTGTGAAATAAAAGAACAAAAAAGCAGGAGGTATGATTCTTTGTTACTGGATCAACGTTATCTTTTTTAAGTTGTGTGTTTAGTTTGTGTCATGATTTAAAAAAAAAAAACTATCGTCTTGTGAGATTGACAAAAACTGGATGGGCTCAATTTTTCTGGAAAATGGGCATCTCAATATCTATGCCATACTGCCATGGTAACTACACTCAGGGAACAAGAGTACTTCTTTGAGAAATGAAGTGACGCTATTTGTTAAGTGTTGGTTAAACAGTATCCAATTATTCACTAACCGTATTCTTGCTGATGGAGACCAGGGAAAATGACAGAAATTTACTGATAAATACTAAAGGTCCAAAATTTGTTTTTCTTATATCCCCAAGGGGTTTACAAGGAGCTATTTATTGAACATCTTTTATATTCAAGGAGCTATACTATTAGGGTTACAGGGGAACCCAAGGGAAAGCAGAATTTTGAAGATAAAGGGACAAGGAAACGAAACTAAATCTTAGACACATGCAGAGTTAAGAGCCAGCTGTGAGAATGTTCCAAGTGCCTCTGAAGAGTTATCCAGATACAAAAACTATTGTTTTTGTATTGTTATCAAAACTATTGATACTAAAACTATTGTTGCCTGACATAATTTCTTTTCTGTGCCTTTAGATTCTGAGTTTCATATACTTCATGCATGTTTTCCTAAGTAGTTGATGCTTAAAATAAGCTAACCAATTTTGATATTTGTTACTTCTGTCTGTAAAGATTTGTCTCCAATGGGAATCATACCTCAGGTTTTCACTTCAAAATACACTACAGAACCCTGGTGAAGGTGATGGACCATACAAAGGAGTAGAAGAGATCAATAATACATATAGGTACAGGACACCTTTTCCGTTTATTAGCCTCCCACATTTTCTAGAGCCTGGTGGGGCAGGGAGAAAAGGAAGAGATTCCAAACTTCTGTATATTCTCTGTGCAGCTAGTAGTGGAAATCCACAATAAATAACTTTTTGTATAGCCATTCTTTGCAAGACTATGGAAACCAAATGTGACTACCATAAAAAAGGATCTTAGCAAATCTTTTCTCCAAATAAAGCTGGACAAAATTGTCATAACCAATCATTTCCAAACTCTGGAAACCAACCAAAGCCTTAGCGCAAACAGAGAAGCACTTATTCAAGAAAAACTGCTAAATCTTTGGCAAAAACAGTGCCAGTCTATAGGCTTCTTGCTTGAAGCTTCTCTGATAACCCTGCCCCAGGCTGGTTACTGCAATAGTTTGAGAATAGCAGGGCAAGCCACGAGAACCAGCAACCTCACTGCTGGAAGGGGGTCACTACGTTTGGGGCAGAAAGAAAAACACATTCAGACAAGTGATGATAAACAGTAGCAATCTTAGTAACAGACAGGGAAGGTCACATGCACAGCTGACCTGAGGTTGCAGCTCTGGCTGGGCAAGTAATGGAATGACAGACTAGCCAGCTAGTCCCTGGGGAGATTTAAAAGATGGAAGAGATCAAATCCTGATAAGCATCCACATATCCCTGGAGGTCTCGGCAGCTATGCTCATGTGCGAGGCTCTGTTTATGCAAGGAAGAGACCAGACAGGGCCCTCACCATCCACATATCCATGAATGAACATGATGCTGTGGACACATGCAGAGAAAATTCAAGAGGATCCAATGGAAAGCAAAGCCTAAAAGTGGAATGTTCTCCAACCCACAGAGATTCACATACAGAGAATGGAAGCGTTACTTGAGGTATTTGAAGACAACCTCTACTGAATCGTTGGCTGAGTTATAATGACACAGCAATGCACATTAAGAAGCTGAGTTTATAATTAAAAGAAGCTAAAAAGTGTTTTGAGCAGGGTGCCTGTGTGGCTCAGTGGGTTAAAGCCTCTGCCTTCAGCTCAGGTCATGATCTCAGGGTCCTGGGATCGAGGCCCACATCAGGCTTTCTGCTCCTCAGAGCCCTCTCTGTCTGAGGGCCTCTCTGCCTGCTTGAGCTCTCTCTCTCTCTCAAATAAATAAAATCTTAAAAAAAAGAAAAAAGAAGTGTTTTGAGCAGACATATCAACAGATACACCCTGGAGTCGGGGGGGGAATAAAAAAAACTGTAGAGGTTCAGTTCAAGCAAGTCACTGAACAGCATCAACAGAAGAAAAAAAAAAAAAGAATCCAGAGTTGTTCGATTACCTAATCATTTTTAACCAAAATTAGGAGAAAAATGAAAATAAACAGGTAACCGTGGATACACATATTGAATTGAGCAAAGTTTCTAGTATAAACATATTCAAAAAATTTTAAGAAAACCATGCATGAAGGGATACCTGGGTGGCTCAGTAGGTTAAGGTCTCTGCCTTCGGCTCAGGTCACGATCTCAGGATCCTGGGATCGAGCCCCGCATCGGGCTCTCTGCTCAGCAGGAAGCCTGCTTTCCCCTCTCTCTCTGTCTGCCTACTTGTGATCTCTCTCTATCAAATAAATAAATAAAATCTTCTAAAAAAAAAAAAGAAAACCATGCATGAAGAACTTCCTAAACATGTTACTGAGATACAGTTCACGTAATATATAACTGACCCATATAAAGTGTACAATTTGTATAGGTATTAATAGGTTCACAAATATGTAACCATCATCACTGTCAATTTTAGAACACTGCAATTATGTCTCAAGGAAGTGTTGGACTCTTTAGATACTACTCTCTTTTCTCCACTCCATCCTCTTAGTCCCAAACAATGACTCATCTACCTGCTATCTCTATAGATTTGCCTCTTCCAGGTATTTCATATAAATGAAATCATATACTACCTCTTTTTTTGTGACTGGCTTATTTCACTTAGCATAATGTTTTAAAGGTTCAACTGTGTTTATCTTAGGAGAAAGCAGTTGTATCTCTTTATTCCGTTATGGTTGAGTACTTTTTCATTGTACAGATACACCACATTATGTTTATCCCTTTATTGGTTGATGCACATTTGGGTTAATGCCTCATTTTGGCTTTATGAATACTGCTACAAGCATTTATGTGCAAGTCTGTGTGTGTGTGTGTGTGTGTGTGTGTGTGTGTGTGTAGGCTAATATATATATATAGCCCATTATATATATAATATATATATTAGCGCATATATTATATGCTATTATATATATATATATTAATATATATATATATATTTAATATGCCAATATTCCTCTTGGTTACATACCTCAGGATGTAACTGTTTAAATTTAAGGAACTCCCAGACTGCTTTACAGAAAGGTTGCACCACTTTACATTCCCAGCAGCAGTGTGTAAGAGTTGTGACTGCTTCACATCTTCAACGTTTTTTCCTCATTTTTTCATTCGAGACACCCCAGTGGTTTGCAGTGGTATCTCATCGTGGTTTTTATTTACAGTTCCCTGATGGCTCATGGTGTCAAACATCTTTTCAGTTTTATGTCATCCCTTTGAATATTTTCTTTAGTAAAATGCCTATTTAGACTCATTTTTTCTAATTATTAAGTAATATGGTGTCTCCATATACTCTAGGGAAAGTACTTTATCAGCTCCATAATTTGTGATTATTTTCTTTTTTGGGATAGTTTAAGAAAAGTAGGTATTACTCTTTGAACGTGTGAATGAACTCTTCTTTGAAACTGGGAAGCCATCTGCTGCTGGACTTCTGCTTGTTTGTAGTTTTTTGATTACTGAATCAATTTTGTTACTAACCATCAGTCTGTTCCTTCTTTCTATTTCTTTCCTATTCTGTTTTGAATTTATCCATTTCTTCTAGGTTGTCTGATGCATTGGCTTATTTTCCATACTTCTCTTATCATCCTTGTATTTTTTGTGGTGTGGGTTTTGTTGTTTTTGTTTGTTTTTTCTGATTTGAGTCCTCTCTTCTTATTGAGTCTGGCTAACAGTTTATCAATTACATCTTTACAAGCAGCTCCTGGTTCCCTGGTTCCATTATCTTTTCTATTTTTTTAAATCTCTTTTTTATTTATTTCCACTCTGATCTTTGCTATTTCCTTTCCTGTACTAACTTTGGGCTTTGCTCTTATAGTAGTTCTTTTAGGTCTAAGGTTAGATTGAGATTTTTCTCTTTTCTTGAGGTAAACCTGTATTGCTGTAAACTTCCCTCTTAGAACTGCTTTTGTTGCATCTAAATGATTTTGAACCACTGTGTTTCTATTTTCATTTATCTCAAGGTTTTTTATTTCCTCTTTGATTTCTTCATTTACCCACTGGTTATGTAGTATGTTGTCTAGCCTGTATATGTTCGTGTTCTTTTCCATTTTCTCCTTTATAATTTATTTCCATTTTCATACCACTGTAGTCAGAAAACATTCTTATGATTCCAATCTTCCTCAACTTATTGACACTTGTTACTGGGGTCCAACATTGATCTATCCTGAAGAATGTTCTATGTGCACTTGAAAAGAATGTGTACTCTGCTATTTGGGGATAGAATGTTATCTATTAAATCCATCTAGCCTATTGTGTCATACAAAGCCAGTTTCCTTACTGATTTTCTGTCCAAACAATTTATCTACTGATGTGTTAATATTCCTTACTATAGATATGAGTATCTATGGGTATCTAATATCCATACATATTCACAGTTATATCCTCTTGTTTCATCTCTTTATCAGTATGTAATGCCTTTGTCTCATCGCAGTCTTTATTTAGAAGTCCATTTTGTTTAATACAAATTATTGCTACCCTGACTGTGTCTTTGCTTCTTTTTACATGGAATGTATTCTCCTCTTTACTTGCAGTCTATACATGACTTCATGTCTGAATCGAGTCTCTTGTAGGCAGCATCAAGATGAGTCTCATCAGTTGGTTTTTTTGGTTTTTTTTTTTTGTTTGTTTTTTTAAGATTTATTTCAGAGAGGGGCACCTGGGTGGCTCAGTGGGTTGAAGCCTCTGCCTTCGGCTCAGTTCATGATCCCAGGGTCCTGGGATCGAGCCCCACATCGGGCTCCCTGCTCAGCAGGAAGCCTGCTTCTCCCGCTACCATTCCCTCTGCTTGTATTCCCTCTCTCACTATGTTTTTCTCTGTCAAATAAATAAAATCCCTAAAAAAAAAAAAAAAAAAAAAAAAAGATTTATTTCAGAGAAACTGTGTGCAACTGGGGGGAAGGGCAAAGGGAGAGGCAAGGAAAGAATCTTAAGTAGACCTCCCACTCAGCAGGGAGACTGGTGCGAGGCTCTCTTTCAGGATCCTGGGATCATGACCTGAGCCAAAATCAAGATGCTCAAATGACTGAGCCACCCAGGTGCCCCAAATCTTGTCAGGTTTTTTTTTTT
>CM053607.1:91454081-91490447 GCA_028646535.1 Procyon lotor | reverse complement strand
CACAAAAAAATATTTACAGATGACAGATCTTGGAGGGCTGTGGTTCAGTGACAAGCTACAATGATATGTATTCTGTAATGCTCCTTGTATGTCAATATTCAAAATTATAAATGGAAGTAAGTGAATGATAATGCCATATTTTTTACAGTATATTCTTCATATATTGGTCATTTGATCTGAATCTTTTCAACTGGAAGTATAATTCTGTACAGGGTTGTAGGACTCGAGCCAGTATGGTTTTGAGAATACCTAAAAAAAAAAAAAGGGCTATCAGTTTAATATCAGTCACTTCTTCTAGTAGGTGAAAGCAAGGTCAAACCTTTGCCTGGTATATAAGTTAAGATAAGATACTGTTTATATTCACGGTGTCCTGAAAGAGGACTGTCTGAGACAGCACCCTACAGCCAGCCATGTCCTTCCATGCTATTTCAGTATGTCTCCTCACAGGGCCGAGGTCCTTAGATCTTGACCTTTGCACAGTGGCTACAAGGAAAAGCATCCCTCGGTGGGGGCTGTAATGAAGTCTTGTACTACAGTTACGCAAGGTTTCTAGTCAGAAATGCAGGACCCAGGAAAAAATAATAATGTATTTTTCATAAATTCTAAAGAGCTTTCCCCCCAAACCAGAAGGGATGGGAAAATACAAGTCGTTCCGCTCGGGTAAACAATTATCCTAAAAACTCGTATAGACTTGTAATCAAGAAACATATCTCTTCAAGGGGCATTACTATGCTTTAAAAATAAGACATACTATTTTACATCCATGAATACTGAATTATACTAATAAGGCCAATGATGATGAGCATCAAAGCTTAATTAAATTTCTCAGTTGTCTAGTAGATTTGTGCTTATGAAACCTGATTAGATTAGGACAGTGGTTACTTTTTAAAGCTGATGGAAGGTGTACCTCAAAGGTCCAAACTCAGGATTTTACTTGCACGTGTACATATTTTAGAATGCAATTGCTACAAATTTTGCTTCTCCATAACAAAGTGATGGACCGTGAACAAGGATTAAAGTATTAAATATATCTTTATCTTATATTTTTTGACAATTTTTTTACTATGCGTTAAGAAAATCAAATGCTATGGCCAATCACAAAGGACACACATCTCTAGCATGTTTGCATGGAGTGCTTTGTAGCAAGTGCAGGAAGAAGGCAGGGTATTAAATGCTCGCTCTTTCCCATCCACCCACATTTCTGAATTATGTCATCCAGTTCCTATTAAAGGATTTACTGGCAATATTGGGCCAATTCTTAATCTCATGGTCCCCACAGCTAGTCTGTAACGAATATTAACCACTTGAAGAAGAGACCTTATGAATGGTATTAGGGCCTGGCTGAGCAGAGTGGGGAGAGCTAGCAGGAGAACCAAAGCCCACAGGGCAATAGACAACCTGTAGAACGGTCCTGACTAGAACCCACCCATGCTGGCACCCTGTTTTTTTGGTAAAACTGACAAGGTCTAGGGTGCTGTGTTACAATAGCCCCAATCGACAGGATAACTGAATGTAAAACTCTTAATTATACTTTTCAGAAATATACTAAAGGATCTTGTGCATGTCATAATTATAAGGAAACCAATTCCTCATCTAACAACCATCCACAAATTGTAAATTTATGGGTACCATGTCAAAATTAGTCCAGTACTAGTTATGTCCACTTGCTTCTTTTAAAAAAACATATTCCTATCACGCCCCCTTACCTTCAATATCAGAAAAGCTATTTTGTAATCCTTGCTCTATCCCTTGCCCTCTGAGTGGCCGTAGGCAGTTACCCACTGCTTTTGAGCTCCATTTGCCTCATCTTTATCAAATACTTCTCACACTTGAGTTGCATCAGAATCACCTGGAAACTTTGTAAAATTGTGGCACTAGAGAGTGTGCCTCAGTGGAATTCAAAACTTTGCATTTTTACAAGTTTTCAGGTAATGCTGTTTGTAACACTACCACAGCCCTTGAGAATGAGATTTGAAATATAACTCAAAAATTATATTTTTCTGTGCTGTTTTTCTGATTATAAAAATAATGTATGATCACTTCATACATTAAAAAGCTTTGAAAACCATAGAGATGTTAATAAATTAAAACCACCTGGAATACTACCGTCAATATCCAGCAAAGATAATTGTCTTTTCACTATTTCCTACTTTGGCTAGCATTTCCACCTGTTTGTGTTACTTCTGTCTATTCACAATGAGGGATTATGCATCTATACCTGTACCTCTTAAAATCCTACACATTCTTCAATAATGAACACAGCCTTTATCTCCTCTGTATTTCCTACTATATCCTTCATGGAATTTCTATTGGCTTCATCTGTACCAATTGGAAAAATGAACACAAAAGCCCTCAAAAATTATAGTTTCACACCCTCATTATATATTGCTATGAAAATAGGATGCATAGAACTTAACCAAAGAACTGAAAGCTAATAATCTCATGACCATGATAAACTGGTTTCTATAAACTGCCACTAACCACTGGGTTGTCACTATATCTGTTTACTTCACCTGTTGGAGTATCATTTTATCAAAATTATCCATTTAGGCAGGAGAGATGTTTTGTTGCATTTTCTGCTCACTTTTGGTATACATTGTGATAGCTTAAGTGCGGCAAAGATTCTACCTACGTCACAGCTCTATTCAAAGTCCATTCCCAAAACCATCTATAAAGAACAGAATTGTATGAGCAAAGAAACATAAATAACTTGACTATAAGTTAAATCAAACCTTGAAATTCCTGAAACATCATTTTGGGAGGATATGGGTAGAATTATTTTTATTTTTGATTAAGAAATAGAAAAAAAAACCATCATTATATTGATCCAGTTCATGATAGCCTTCCAAGAAGATTGTGCAAAAATAAAATGTCTGGATAAAACAGATTATGCCATTACCTAATTAGCAGGTATAATATACTAAAATGATCACCAGTAAAAGTATAAACCCAGGCTTCCTAAATGCAGAAGTGCTAAGGGACTTATTTGCTACTTTATTTTTGCATTGTTCATATTTTCATGCTTTTATTGTAGCAAACTGTATATTACCATGTTAGTATGTTCAACCTTAATTCCTAATGGTCCTAGGCTACTGAGTCATGAGATTTAGTATCACAATTATTCCTGATGTTTAAAAATTAATATTCAAGAAGCTATGAAAGTTTGTATATCTTTCAATCTAATAAATCCATCTCTAGTTTGTTTCAAGATGGTGATCCAAGAAAATTTTAAACATCTTCTCCAATATACACCCCAAATCTATAACTATCTATGGCGCAATGTCCTCCATGGGTGAGGGTGGAGCTACATAGAAGCAGGTAGGAAGGGCTGAGACACAGGTTTGCTATCAACCCCACAGCCAGCAGGGAACCCCCAGTAGATACCCCAACTTTTAAGATGGCACATGAGAGACAGTACCCCAAAACATCTGGCTTTGAAAACCAACAGGACAGATATCCATGACACCTATGGGTTTGTGGTGAACTAAGTCACAGCCCTTAAAGCGCTTATATGCAGATCTACACATTCCAGTGCCCAACTCCGAATCTGTCCCTTGAGAAGCACCTAGATTATATATGCAAAAGACTCACTTAAGAATTTTAGAGCATTAGTGTGCCATACCATACAAGGATGAAGGCTGGTCGGCATCATCTTCTTGCTCTTCTTCTGACTTGCTAAAGCCCATGGTGAGAATTCTAAAAGCGCTACCACCCTCAGTATACATAAAGAGGCCTGTGAACCTATCACTAGAGCTGTGATCTGAGGGCAGGCTTCTCATTAAACACACATGTAAGGGCTGGCGGTAAACTTTACACAGACCTTGCAAAGTGGGTACAATCCTCACAGTTTCCCACTTGCCTTGGCACCAGTGTTTCTTGGAGGAAACTTCTGTAATGTGTCTGGTGCCCTGATTTTTGTAGCTGCTACCCAAAGAACACCCCTTCTTCACCTAGATCTGATGGCTATGGGCATATGTGTCACTAAGTCCCACCAGAGTGTTAACATCAGAGAAAAAATTTTTGTAGATTATCAGTCCTAGGACACTGGACAAAACGCTTTAAACACATCGCCAGCCTAATTGCTTGTCCTGGAAATCTGGCTTTGGGGCAGACTTAAGGGTGGACAGACAACTAGGAGCAATGGGGGTGCCCGCAGGGAACAGAAACAGGCGACAACACAATTGTGCTCTCTCCCTTTTTGTGGCTACTACCCTGTGCCTATTTCTAAATTGCTTCTCTCCAGTGGCCTTTGGTGTTCCACTGTGGTCTTACAGGAATGTAATATACTTACATTCCTTAAAAGCTGCTTCCTGAGGGTCTGATTGCCAATCAAGCTGAATGTAGAGGCTAAGATCCTCACCTACAACATTGACTAGTGTGGGCACACACTCAACTCCTAGGAACTATTAAAACTAAAATAGACTGTTTAGATACGCACAGCCAAGAGCTGAGTCCGGGTTGAAAAACCAGGTTCCTCTCCTACTCAAGGCCCAGGTTTCAAGACTGGAAAAGAAGGCAGTTTCATCTAACAGAAACCAACACAAAGTCCAGCAATGTGAATAGAGACATGTGTTCCAAATGAAACATTAGAAAAAAATAAAGATGCTCCCCAAAGTTGGGAGAAGAATGATCACAGTGAAAAGCTGAATAGAGAGATATAAGTGCCAACAAGATGTCACAGAGCTCAGAAATATAATAAGGAAACAAAAATACTACAGGTGTTCAACAGTAAACTATTTGCAGCAAAAGACAGGCAGAGAGAATAACCCAAGCAGACTAGCATTCACACTGCAGGAGTTTCAGAAGAGAAATGGACAGAAAACGTATCCATATCCAGGAAGCCCAGATAGTACCAGGTAAGATTAAAAAAATTAGTAGAAGTTTTAAGATTGTTTCCTTGCCTTAAAGGAAGAGAAAACAACGTGGTACATACAAGGGAATCACTATAAGGTAGGAGCAGATTTTTCAGAAGAAACTTTGAAGGCCAGAAGAGGAGAGTGGCATGATATATTTACTGTGTTCAAAGGAAATAATTCCCAGCTAAGACTCTACCCAGGGAACTTATTCAGAAGTTAAGGAGACTGAACAGTTTTCTAGGCAAACGAAAGGTAACAGAGTTCATTACCACTGCACAAGTCTTATAATAATTATAAAATGGATTTCTTTAAGCTGCAGGGAAAGGGTGTTATTCAGTAACTGTAGTGGATTTAATCACTTATAAATTTGCTATAAAGATTAAGAGAAAGTGATGTGGGATACAAAGGCAAAAGAAAAAACTAAATGTCTTTACTGCCTACAGCCCATTGATAAGTCCTAAAAAAAAGTGCAGAGTAACCTTCCTTCGGGTGCTCAGCTGTCTCAGTGTTGACACTTGGCTGTGAATCTACTCTGAACATAAGGAAATTCCTTTTTTATCCTATTTTATCTTATTTTATCGCTAGCCCCAAGATATATGTTAGCAACAGCTAACCCCGAGGGTCATAGAAACCTCATTTCCAAAATATCTTGAGGTTTATGCTATCCATAACCCCCTCCTACCTTGAAAGTATATAATTGCCCACTCCTCACAACCTTGGTGTACCTCTTTCTTCCTCGGGGCCTGTCCTTTAATAAAACCACCTTTTTGCAGTGAAGATGTCTACGTAATTTTTTCTGGACCCTTTTGCTCTGAGCCCCAACACTGCTACATCAGTTAGTAAAAATTTAAAAAATGTAAACTTGGACAAAGAAAACTAAAGGGAGGGTGACAAGAGACTAAAAATATAAGGCCTAAGTGAATACATTCTAAGTTGTTATCACCTTAAAATAGACTGTTACACATTATTTTTTCACATATATATATATATATAGTATATATATGCTTTATGATAACCACAAATAGTTTTCTGCAGGTAGGCAGAAAAGGAAGGAATCTGAACACAGTACTCAACAAAGTCATAAAACCACAAAGGAAGAAGGAAAGAGACGAAGAAATAGAGCATCTCCAAAACAGCCAGAAAACAAAGCACCAAAAATATATCCTTATAAATAATTACTTTAAAAAGAATGGCTGAATGGATAATACTTCTCCGTATACTTCCCACAACAAAATTACTGCAGACTCAAGGGATGGAGGAATATAGTCCATATAAACTGTAAGGAAATTGGGATACCTATCCTTACCCAAAACAAACCGTAATACAAGGACTGTAAAAGTAGACAAAGAAGGGCATTGCATCACATTAAAGGGGTCGATCCAAACAGAGAGCATTTATATATTTAGATGCTCCTATGTTGAGTATGGAAATACTTATAAGGTAAATATGAATAGACCTAAAGAACAAATAACAATGTAGTAATAGTTGAGAACTTTAATATCCTATTCACAACAATAAATGGATCATCCAGACAGAAAATCAATTAGGAAACATTGGTTTTAAAAGACATATTAGGAGGCACCTGGGTGGCTCAGTGGGTTAAAGCCTCTGCCTTCAGCTCAGGTCATGATCTCAGGATCCTGGTTTCAAGTCCCGCATCGGGCTCTCTGCTCAGCAGGGAGCCTGCTTCCCCCTCTCTCTGTCAGATAAATAAAATCTTAAAAATAAAGACAGAATAGATGGACTTAAAAGATATATGAAGAATATTCCAGTTGAAAAGGCCAAGACACATTCTTTCAAGTACACAATCATTCTCCTGTACAGTCACTCATATACTGGGCCGCAAACCAAGTCTTACTATAGTTAAGAATGAATGGACCAACGAAGAGGTTGAGTAAAAAAGACAATACTTTGAGATACAGAAAATGAAAATCCAGCATATCAAAATTCATAAAATTCATCAAAAGCAGTTTGAGGAGGAAAGTTTATCAAATATAACTACCTAATTTTATACCTCAAATAGGGGGAAAAGAACAAATCTCAACATCATTAGAAGGAAGGCTGCAACAAAAAATGTGAGGTGAGGACAAGATGGACCTGGAGCCCAACAAGCTGCGGCTGGAGCAGCAGAGTGGGCCGGCCACCGTGTTCAGGAGCCCGAGGGAGGACTGTCCCCAGCACGGAGTATCACATACCACGGAAGTACGAGTATCCTTAAAAGGCTATTACAAAGAATTCTATGGCAACAAACTGAATAACCTACAAGAAATAAAGCAATTCCTAAGAACTTACTATCTTCCAAAAATCATGAGGAAATAGAATAATCTGAATAGCTCAGTATGGAAACTGAATCAGTAATCAGTAACTTCCCAAAAAAGAGAAGTCCTGGTCCAGATGGCCTCACTAGTAAATTCTACCGAACTCTTCAAAGAGTTAATTCCATTCCTTCTAAAGTTCTTCCAGGAATAGGAGAGAAGGGAACACTTCATCCTTTTTGTAAGGCCATCTTTATGATGGAGGGAGATGGCCTGATGATCTCTGATCATCAGAGATGCAACAATTCTTTACAAAACATTTACAATGTAAATTCAACAATACACTATAAATAACATACCTGGTGCTCAGGTGTGATGTGTTCCAGGGATGGATGGATGGTTTAGCATCTGCAAAAAAATCAAAATAGCACAACCTATAAATAAAATGCACTTTTAAAACCCGTATGATTATCTCAGAAAAAGTATTTGACACAAATAAACATGTTTTTGATTTAAAAACGCTCAACAAAGTAGGGTTGGAGGGAAGGCACATCAGCATAATCAAGGACATAATCAGAGGTCTATTTAGTGATCTTAAGAGGAAAAGTACATTGCTAACAAGCCTGGGATGCCCTGTCTCACTACCTTTACTCCACAAAGCACTGGAGGTCCCAGCCACTGCCATTAGGCATGAAAAAGATTTTTAAAAGTCACTGAAATTGGAAAGGAAGAAGTAAACTTTCATTCGTAACAAATGACATGATCCATTATATTAAAAAAGACCCTGAAGAGCCCACCAAAAAACTCTTAGATTGAATAAATAAATTTAGGACAGTTGAGGTCAAAATACAGAACTCTTGTGTTTCCCCATACTTTAGAAAACAATCAAAGGAAAATTAAAAACAATTCTAATTTATAAGTGAACAAGAAAGAATAAAATAGAAAGGGTTTAAAAAAATACCTAGGAATACTAAAACTAAAAACTATAAGACACATTGATTAAAAATATAACAGTCCTAAAATTTGAACAGAACCACAGAAAATCTCAAATAGCCAAAGCAATTCTGAGAAAGAAAAACAAAGGTGGAGGCATTATGCTCCCTGATTTCAAACTATACTACAAAGGTATAGTCATCAAAACAGTATGGTATTGGCCTTAACACAGACACCGGGATCAATAGAACAGAATAGAAAGGCGACAGATAAACTGACACTTATATGTTCAATTAATTTATGACAAAAATGTCAAGAATATACAATGAGGAAAGGACAGTCTCCTCAATAAACGGTGCTGGGAAAATTGGATAGCTACATGCAAAAGAATGTAACTGGAACACAATTTTGGTGTGGAGTATACAATAAACTAAAAATGGATACACAATGAATGTGAGACCTGGAGCCAGAAAACTTGTAGAAGAAAACATAAGGCGGTAACCTCTCTAACATGGGTCTTAGTGATAGCTTTTTGTTGTTGTTTTTTTTGTATTTGATACCAGAAACAAAGGCAACAAAAGCAAAAAGCAAACAAACAAACAAAAACCAACCACCACCACAACAAAAAAACCAAATGCGACGACAGCAAAGGAAGCAACCAAAATGAAAAGGCCATCTCCTGAATGAAAGAAATTACTTGTGGTTTATGTGTCTGATAAGCAGTTATGCCAAGATATATAAGGAACTCCTATAACTTACAACAACAAGATGTTCAACGTCAGTGAGTTATCACCTCACATCTATTAGAATCAACTATTATCCAAAAGACAAGAAAGGATGGAGGGAAAAAAATGGAAACCTGTGCACCATTGATGGGAGTGTAACTTGCTGTAGCCACGATGGGTACCAAGATAGCTGTTGCTTAATAAATGAAAACCTGCCTGATTACCCATCACCTCCACTTCTAGGTATTCATCTAAAAACAATAGTAACTTGACATGATATATGCCCTCCATTTTAAATGCAGCATTATTTCCAACAGCCAAAGGCATGGCAACACCCTCAGTGCCTTCTTATGGATTCATGGATAAAGAAAGCACCATATATACATACATACAATGGAACTTTATTCAGCCTGAAAAAAATAAAATCTTTCCATGGATGACAATACGGATATATCATGAAGACAAAATGCCAAGTGAACAAAGGCAGGAAAAGACTAATACCGTATGACCTCACTTCTATGTGTAATATTTAAAAAAAAAAAAAAAAAATACAAAGAAGAGATTGCTGGTTGCCAGAGACAGGGGTGGGTGAAATGGATGAAAGAGTCAAAGGTAGAAACGTTCGGTTATGAAATAATTAAGTCCTGAGACTGTGATATAAAACATGACTACCGTTGAAATTACTGTATTGCCTCTTTTGAAATTGCTCACAGAGTAGGTGTTGAAGGTTCTAATCACAAAAAATACAAATTCAATAACTATACAAGGGGATAGTAAGTAGATTTATTGTGGTCATTACTTTTTAAACTCTGAGGTGATCACCATTATCTAGTTGACATTTGTCATGTTCTATACTTTGATTTTTTTCTTATGATGAGAACTTTGTAAAACATTATAACTTGATATTTGATATAGTGTCATATATCAATTTTACTTCATTTAAGTAAACTCATTATTAGAAATTTATCCTGAAGACAGAGTCACTGATGTGCATATGGAAACACAAAACAACAAAGGGCTATAAGTGTAGGCTGATTTTAATAGTAGAAAAATATACGTAATGTGTAAGACGTAAAGTGTTTAAATAATGGTATAACTTCAAAATAAAAACTGTGATTAAAGGTATTTCCTATAATGTGTTCTATAAAATCCCGACCCTGCGAAATGTGCATAGGCATTTCACATTCTCATCCCAGTTGATAAATGAATGTGAGGACTAGCCCAAATACTTTCATTTATGGGCAACAATACGCCTACTTCAAACTGGCTTGAACTCAAGGGTTCCGTCTGGCTTCAACCCTTACGGGAATGTCATGGCTGATATAATTAAGTTTAAGGGACACTGAAATACTCAACAGGTCATCTGTTCCATTATTCTGTATTTTCCTACGATCCTCTTTTTTCTCCACAGGTTAGCTTCATCTTTAAACTGGATTTCCTCATGGTCCTAATTACTTGAGAAATAGAGGAAGATTTAGAGCAGCATGTGATGTGCATCATAGACAATCACTACGAGATTGAGAAGACAGAAGTTTCACACTTTAATACAGCCCAGCGGTTGTACTCCCTCACATACACGTCCTCAGGATAAAAAGCTAAATCTTCAAGTAAGATATTTTGATATCACTTATTGTTTAAAGTAGTGCTCCTGCGCATGCTCCAGTCTTACAAATCCAGTAGACATTCTCTGTACTTTTTAGGTTATCTTCTCCGTAGAGCTGTGTGAAAATGCCATATGCATGGGATGCATTATGTTATGTGCAACATTATGCCCCTTGCCGCCTTCCTGTGGCTCCACTTAGCCTTGCTGACCCCCCACCAGACTGTGTACTTCAAGTTTATCTTCCCTTGAATGGTAACTGGATGGTGGGTATTCAGGAGGGCATACGTTGGAGTGAGGGCTGCGTGTTATATGCAACTAATGATTCACTGAACATGCCAACAAAAACTTAAGATGTACTATATGCTGGCTAACGGATCATAAAAAAGAGCTCCAAGATATAAACAACAAAATAATTCTTTCCTTGAATGAATAGTTTGTGTCTGCTCCATACCTCAGGGAGGGTGAGAGTTGAGAGGGGGATCCTTATAGAACTAGAGGACAGTCATCAGGCCCAAGTTGTCATTTATTTGGCTCTCCCATAAAATCTATTAGGTACTCAAACACCTTGCTGCGTATCTTAGACCTTGGAATTGGGTCATTCAAGGGAGATACTCACTTATCAGTGCTTACTGTTTCATGGTTAATAAAATATTCTCAGCAAGGTTTCTTCCTTAGGTCTTAACTTTCCTTTAGCATTGACCCAATCCTTGAAAACTGCAGACTAAAGGTAAAGCATTACAACCTAGGTGTGGTGTTTCACCTAAGACATAATATTAGGAATACCTGATGAAATACTGGGCCCTTAAAAATTAATTTTTCTGATTAAGACACGTTCACTGTAAGACACTTTTTAAATCCTAGAAAGGCAGGATGGAGGTAACTATCATAATTGAATTAATCCTTCCTCTGTCCTAAAAACTATTCGATTTCAATACCCAAATACCACTGACCTCTGCCACCCCCATCCCGGCCCATGCTTCCATCATTTCCCTTGACCTTTGTCATAGATGTGTGACTAGTTTCTCTGCTCCCCTTTTGCTCCTCTCCAGTTAGTCTTCCTTACTGTGTCTGTATTCATCTTTTTTAAACCAATGACACTCTATTTTGACAGTTTTCTGTTTGTAGCTCTTCAAAACCTTCCCATTACTCTTGCCATAACACTCCTAGTCCAAAGACACAAACCTGCATGTGCTGTTGCCTGCCTCTTCAGCCTCCTCACATTCTGCTTTTTCATCTCCCTTCCACTTAAAACAACTCTACCTTCTTTCCACTCCTGGAATAACCCATGCTCTCTCCTCCTTTGGCAGAGTGAGTATTCTGTTTCACCTGCCTCATTTTCCTCTTCTTCCCCCTTTTCATTCTTTCTAAAACTTTTCCCGTATCAGCTGATTCATCATATCCTCACTCCCTGGCCTAAAAGCGCCCTGTTTTGTTTTGGTTTTTTTTTCAAAATCTGTACCACAATTAATAATTACTTATTCATGAAATTGATTGTTCACACCTACTCAGTTCAGGTTTTTCTCACCCTTACATCCTCAGCACTAGAAAGAGTACTTAGCACAGGGCTGGAGGTCAGTATTCCTTGTTTGTAGAATAAAAGCTATTTATTTCTAGAATAAATATATGAATCTGAATGTACGATGAAACTTTAGAGACCTAGTGAGAGAAGACAGTGACTCCAGATTAGAAGGAATGCAAAGTGCATCAAAGAAAGCATGTAGAATCATGATTAGGTAGAATCATGTTTTCAAATTGGACTAAGCTAACTGAATAATGTGAGATGCTCTAACTGGCTCTGTGAAATTTGACAGGTTCTTTGACCTCTTCTCTCCTAAATTCTTCCTGTTTCTAGTAAGAATGACATTGTGTCATTTATTTATTTTCTGATATTAAAGCTATGGATAACTTTTACCTTGAATTTGATTTAAAGTATATTAAAATTATTGTGAACTTCAATACTATGACTATGCGGATTGTATTCTAGTGCAGGGAAGCAATCAGGATAAATCTCAGCAGGATGAAATTTGACAGAACATTTCTCTCCTTTTTACTTATAAGAAAGCCTCAGTTGGAGTTGTCAAAAATCTAGAAACATCACAAGCAAAACCACCACATTAACAAATAGTAATAAGAGATTTTTCTGCATAAGACACATGTCACAAACTGGGAGCTTTTAAAATTAAGGATATGAATCTCAAGGGCCTGAAGTTACAGGATGACTTACAAAATCAAAGTGAGGAAGCTGTTCACTTCTACAGTGATTGGTTATTACAATGGGAATTTCCAGATGGCAGGGGATACGGTTAGAGTGTAGGTCTCTAAAAATAGGGATAAATTTCTTTTATAATTGTCAGAGGCACTCATGTGCAGAAAAGAAGCTACGTTTAGTGCTGCTTAAGTGGCTTAAACGGTTTTGTCTGCTGAGGATTTTCTCAAGTCCAGTCTCCATTTTGTATTTAGTTTTAACAGAGGTGTTTGTTTTATTGCAAGTTGTGAACAAGCTAATTCAGTGGTAACTGCATAATCTTAAGTTTTCACCAGAGATAGGCCTACATAAAGTAAATTATTAACACAGCAAAGAGCTAGGAAGAATTAGTGCTCTGAGCTTTGCTGTTGCTGCTTTTTAATTAAAAAAAAAAAAAGGTAAAACCTTAAAGATAAATAACTTTTTACTTCTTATTTGGGCAAAAGTTTCTCTGTAAACAGTCCCAGCTTTTCTATAACCTAATTATTGGGTCTTCTTTTTAGATAATCAGACTCTTGTACTTTATCTTCATTTCCGTAAATAACTAGGTATTATGACCATGATTCCAATCTATAACTCTAGCAGGGAAAGCAATTATGGCAGGAGCAATGAGCACCAGTTGGGAATACAAACCAGCAATAAACCATATTTAGGGCTGAAGATAATGTGAGCTTTGCATAATTTACGCTAGAAAAATATTTAACTGATGGTTGAGTGTCAACTAGGGAAAATTCTTAGAACTATCTTTCAACTTTAAGTGTGGAAAAACAGACCCACTGTGGTGCAATAGCACCATGATATATAATAAAATTAAAGAAATAGGATGCAACTGATGACAAACACCTGGAAGGTAAATTAGTCCTTGAAAAAAGTAGTACAGAACTGTCAGAATACAGTGGTATCTAACTTAAGGAGCACAGGGTTAGTGAGGAAGCCTTGTACTGAGCTCATTCTGATTCCTCCAGTAATAAAGTCCTTTATATGGAATCCAAAAGGTTAAAATCCATGGTTCGGCAAGTGATTTCTGAGCAGAATTCTTATTACCCAGTGGGGGAAAGCCATCTGCATTACTTAATCTTAGCACTGGTTTATCTCTTCCAGGTACTTAGCCCAACTCCTAGACTCCTGCAACCTGACACAGTTTTACAAGGTCCTTACCACAACCAACTTGAAATTGAGCTTCAAAATGTCTTATTTTAAAAGTGCTTTAGGCAGAGTGTGGAAAACTTTTTCTACAAATATTCTGAATGCAGAAAGAGAAAAAAATAGCCATGTGCTATATTCCCGTCAAAAGAAACTAAATTTGACCAAGATGGAGACACAGGTTGTTCCCGACTTGGCTTCCCCTGACAAGGGGAACAAACAACTCTTCGAACAAGACATGACAGAGAGAATCCTTGAAGCACTGCCCTGCACCTCAGAGACCCAGACAGACTATATTGACGGTAAGAGGACTGGCCCCTTACTGACCGCTTTGCACTTCACCCAGGCCGGTACTGCGCCAAGTAGAGACTGCCCTGAACACCCAGTTCCTCTCATGAAAGAAGAAAACCTAGGACTGACAACCAGATGCCCAGTATTGAGGTCACTTTGTGGTAGCCTGAACTCCGATTTCACACCATGGAAACCACTGAGAATCTCACTGAAAGAGAAAGGGGAAGGACCTGCAGTAACTAGCACACAGATCTCTCATACCTGCAGTGCCCAAGCAGGAATCCCAAACAATAGTTTGGTTCATCTGCAGAACACAGTGAGGGATGCTTTCTGACCAGGGAACATGCGAGGGTGTAGATTTGCCTGGTTGAGAGCCTTCAGTGGGCAGTTTGGCCAGCCCCACAGCCCGGTTTGCCCATTGGCCATGCCCAGAGCCTCAGCGCCACCAACTTTGCAGAGGGACTGCCAGACTTACTTGACCAGAAGGCCTGGCAACAACTCCCAGATGCAGTGCAGCCCAGCAACACTTGAGCCGAGATGTAAGGAGAACCGATCGCCTTGAGAGCAAAGCCAGGAGCTGGAATAGTGGGCTTCTGGTGGAGCTGGATAGTGTGCTATCACAGGGAGGAAAACAAATTCACAGGCAAAGCTGAGGGTAACTCTCAGCCCCTCTGAACTTAGAGTTCCTATTTAGGAAATTGATTATAGCCTAAGGAAGCCCCGCCCCCTCTCCCCCCAAGGCAAGGTACTGAGTCACCAAACAACTGGCTGGGGGGCTCTCATTAAGACAACAAAGAGCTCTTTCTCCCAAAGCACCAAGGCAGGGAATCTAATTGTAGCCAGGCTCAAAATTGAATTTAGGGGAGCGCCTGGGTGGCTCAGTGGGTTAAAGCCTCTGCCTTCCACTCAGGTCATGATCTCAAGGTCCTGGAATCGAGCCCCCGCATCGATTCAGCAGAGAGCCTGCTTCCCCCTCTCTCTCCGCCTGCCTCTCTGCCTACTTGTGATCTCTCTCTCTGTCAAATAAATAAATAAAATCTAAAAAAAAAAAAAAAATTTGAATTTAGCCTTCAGCCAGTCTGACCAGGGACCCTAAGAAGATCCTCTGGGAAGCTGTGCAGCTGATTCAATAGCTCTATACACAGTGGCACTAGACCATAGAGCATAGCTACGGCTTCCCCTAGCTACGGTCTGTAGAGGAAAAACAGTGGCCTCATGTGACTAGGAAATTCGGTGCCCCCAAAGGTGAAATTCAGCCCCTTGAAATGAGCTCTACAAGCCCTGGGTCTAGATTTGCAACCCTGTCAGGGCCTGGAAGCTATTCATAGCCCCATCTGCTACTGAATAGAGTACCCAGTCCTAATGATCTCTGACCATAGAGAAAAAGCTCTCAGTTTTTCCCCATTGAGGAGGATATTAGCTATGGGTCTTTCATATATGGCCTTAATGATGCTGAGGCTCCATCCATAGCTGATTTATTGAAGGTTTTTATCAAGAATGCATGCTATATTTTGTCAAATGCTTTTTCTATGTCTATTGAGAGGATCATATGGTTCTTATCCTTTTTTTTTATTAAAGTGGTATATCATGTTAATTGATTTGTGAATATTGAACCATCCCTGCAGCCCAGGAATAAATTCCACTTGATTGTGGTGAATAATTCCTTTATGTCCCATTGGATTTGGTTTGCTAGTATCTTGTTGAGAAGTTTTGAATCTTTGTTCATCAAGGATATTGGCCTATAAGTCTCCTTTCTAGTGGGGTCCTTGTCTGGTTTGGGAATCAAGGTAATGTTTACCTTGCAGAATGAGTTTGAAAGTATTCCTTTTTTTTTTTTTTTCCTCCTTTTGGAATAGTTTGAGAAACATAGGGATTAACTCTAATTTAAATGTCTGGTAGAATTCCCCTGAGATGCCATCTGGCCTTGCACTTTTGTTTGTTGGGAATTCGTTCATTACTGATTTGATTTCTTTGCTGGTTATGGGCCTGTTTAAATTTTGTATTTCTTCCTGTTTAAGTTTTGGTAGTTTGTATGTTTCGAGGAATTTGTCCATTTCTTACAGATTGCCCAGTTTGTTGAGATATAACAGCATTCATTCATGGTAACAAAATCTCCTATTACATCAGGCATATTAAAACATATCTCAACATAATAAAAGCCATATATGACCAGTCTACAGCTAATATCACAGTCATGAAAAGTTGACAAGTTTTCCTCTAAGATCAGGAAAAAGACAAGAGTGCCCATTCTCAACACTTTTATCCAACTTAGTACTGTAAGTCCTAAATAAAGCAATCAGGCAAGAGAAGTAAATAAAAGGTATCAGTATACCTTTGTATACCTTGGACATTCTGATACTTTATCAGAAGTGAATAAAAGGTATTTGGAAACAAAATTGTCTATTTCATATGATACAACTAATGAGAGAAAATCCTAAAGACTCAACCAAAATCAAATACAACCAATGCAGTCAGTAAAGCTGAACTTAGAAAATTAACATAGAAAAATAAGTGGTGTTTCCATACACTAACAGATCTCTTAAAGAGGAATTCATGCCATTTAAAATAGCATCAAAAATAAAATACTTAGAAATAAAACTAACCACAAAGGTGAAAGATCGGTACTCTGATTACCAGAACACTGATGAAAGGAATCAAACACAACATAAATGAATGGAGAGGTATTCCCTGTTCATGGAGTTGAAGACTTTATATTTTTAAAATGTGTACAGTACCAAATGCCATCTATAGATTCTGTGCAATCCCTATCAATATTCCAATGGCATTTTTATAGACATAGAAAAAACACACCTAAACTTTATATGGAGCCACAAAAGATACCAAACAGCCAAAGCCATCCTGAAAGAAGACAGCACAAGGCAGTATACCTCCTGATTTCAGGCCCTACTCTAAAGCTTTCGACATGTCCAAGCCATCAAAATAGTATGGCAGTAAAATAAAGAAATAGATCAATGGAGCAGAATCAAGAGCCAAGAAACAAACCGAAGCACATACACTCAACTTATATAAGAGTGCCCAGAATACTCAAAGGAGAAAAAAATTATCTCTTTTAAAAAATAGTCCTGGGATAGCTTAATATTCCCAATATAAAAGAAAAGTGGACACATATTGTACACTACTCAAAATATTAACTTTAAATCAACTTAAGTTTCACATGTAAGACTTGAAACCACAATACTCTTGCAAAAAAAATAGGAATAAAGCTCCCTGACATGAGCGTTGATAATGATTTTTCGGATATGACACCTAAAGCAGTAGGAAACAAACCACAAATAAGTGGGAGTACATCAAACTGAAAAGCTTCTGCACAGCGAAAGGAGCCAACAATGAGGCAGAAAATAAATCTTGGTGAACCGTACATGTAATAAATTATTATCTAAAATATAATCTCACACATATTAATAACACACACACACACACACACAAGAAAGAATGGGCAAAGGATCTTCATAGATACTTTTCCCAGGAATATACATGAAAGGAAACAGGTCCATGAAAAGATGGTCAATATATCCAGTAGGGAAATGCATATTCAATCCACAATGAATGGGTATTCATTCATTCAGCGGTATACCCTGATGCCGCTTAGAATGTTGATCATACCAAGGATAATAGACAACTAATGCTGGCATGGATGTGGAAGAATGGGAATTCTTATGCAATGTTAGTTGGACAGTGAATTGATACAGCCACTATGAAAACAACATGTAGAGTCCTCAAAAAATTAAAAATAGAATTACTATACGATCCAGCAACTCCAGTTTAGGGACTATATCCAAATAAAACAGAAGCCCTAAAAGATATGTACACTGCCATGGTCAGAGCACTATTATTTACAGAGGTCAAAATATGAAAACAACCTAAGAGTCCATCATTGCCATCCATGGATAAAGAAATTGTGGTGGCCATACACACACATACATGTATTATATATATGCATATGGGTATATATATACATTATATATATATATATTCACATGTGCACATAAACTACATTTATATGTATATATACATATGTATAAAAACACACACGGAATATTAAGCATAAAAAATTGAAGAACTCCTACCATTTAGGACAGTATGGTTGGACCTGGAAAGCACTGATCTAAGTGAAACAAGTCAGAGAAAGACAAATACTTATGATTTTTACTTAGATGCAGAATGTTATAAGTAAAATTCACATAAAAATAGATCAAACTTGTGGTTACTAGAGGCAGAAGGTAGAGGGAAGGTACAATGGATGAAGGTATTCATAGATACAAACTTCCAATTATAAGGTAAGTAATAGGGTATAAAGTATAAAGTGAATAATATAGCTTATACTGTGTAGGACATATATTTGTAAGCTATTAGGAGTTTAAATCCTGGTTGGGTTCAAGATGGCAGAGTAGAAACACTGTGAACTCATTCACCCGACAGATCCAACAAATAAACAAACATATATAGAATACTTTTCTCTGAAAAACACAAGGAAACTAGATGAACAGAATCTCCACAAAAAGAAAAAAAAAGGACATTAATATTGGTACAGGAAGCAGAGCAACTTCCAAAAACCCTTCCCCAAGCATAGCCAACCACAAATGAGAGGAATCTCAAAACTTTAGGAACTTTGCCTCAAATGAACGGTTTGTGCTCTGGACCAGGAATCCTAACCCTTAGATCCTGTATGAAATGAGCTTCCTAATTGATGAACTTTAAAAAGCAATGGAAAGTATGTCCAGGAAAATCATGTAACCTTAGGGAATGGAGAATATGCTCTTAAAGGGCTCACAAACAGACTACAGACTAACTCGTCCTGGAATGCAGTGCAAAAACTTTTCATAAAGCACCTAGACCATATGTGAAGGAGAGCCACTTATCCTAAAGCATCTGCCAGAGAGGCAGGTAACTATTGGGATTTTCCTCTGGGAGCGAAGGCACCATATTCACAACCTCATCAGACCTTGCCAGTGTCTGTGCTGGTGCCTGACACTCTGAACTATATCCCTGTAACCTATTAGACCAGGTGGCCATTGAGAACCCCACCTATCCCCCACAGCAAAAATGCATATCCCAAGAGGGCTGGGTGAGAGCCAGACAACCTCTACGCCCCATTAGAGCCACAAATCAGAGCCAGGCTAGATGACAGCTCTCCTTAATCCCACTTCACTGTTTCACTGGACAAAGGCCCCACCAACTCATACCATAGTACCACACCAGGCCAGGTGCCCGCCCTGCCTACCCCATGTCTCAGTGAGGCTGCATGTCATGGTTGGCCAGAAACCAACCCTGCCAAACCCTGCAATGTGTATATGGCCTTACCGTAGCAGATGGGCATGCTCAGCCTATATGGGGTATGCCCTTTGACTGCCTACCTCTGGTGGTGAGAGAGGACTATGCTCTTGGGATCCATATGACATCTCCTACACAAGGCCACACCTCTAAGACTGCGAGAGCTATGTGATTTGCCTAATCACAGAAACATACACAGTATGTTAGGGAAAATGGGAGACAGAGGACTTTGTTCCGAATGAAAGAAAGATAAAAAATATCAGAAACAGACCTTGATGAAATGAAAACCAGCACTCTACCTGATGAGGAATTCAAAGTAATGATAATAAAGATAATCCTCTGAAATTGGGAGAAGTATGTATAAACACAATTAGATCCAGAAGAAAGAGTTAGGAGATATAAGCTCCACATAGAACTCCACATACAAAAGATTAATGGATAAAGAAGATATGGTCCATATATACAATGGAATATTATGCCAGAATATTATATCAGAAACAATGAACACCCAACTTTTGTATCAACATGAATGGGACCGGAAGAGATTGTGCTGAGAGAAATAAGTCAGATAGAGTCAGATCATATGGTTTCACTTATGTGTGGAACATAAGGAAAAACATGGAGGGCATTGTGAGAAGGAAAGCAAGGGTCAATGGGGGAAAATCGGAGGGGACGATGAAAAATGAGAGACTGTGGACTCTGAGAAACAAACTGAGGGTTTTGGGGGGTGGAGGGTATTGAGGAGGGCACGTATTGCGTGGAGCACTGGGTGTGGTACATGAACAGTGAATCTTGGAACATTGAAAAAAATAAGAAAATAAAAAGGAGAGGTAAAAACTATAAAAACTGAACTAAGCATTACGTTAGAAGAATTAAACAATAGACCAGATGAAGACATAGGTCAGACCAGTGCTGGAAGGCAAAGCAATAGATTTCATGCAGAAAAAGCAACAAAGGAAAATTTTAAGTAATTTTTAAAAATAAAGAAAACTTTAGGGACAATATCAGGTGACCCAACATTTGTATTACAGTACTCTCAGAAGAACAAAGGGCCAGAAAACTTGGTTGAAAAAATAATTGCTGAAAACTTGTCTTACCTAGAGATGGAAACTTTGAGAAAACCAGAGAGTACCAACTAAGATAAAGCAAAAGAGATCTGCATGAAGACTCTTTAAAGTGGTAAAAGTTAAAAAGAAAATCTTAAAAGCAACAAAAGAAAACCGATTTATTATGTACAAGGGAAACCCCATAAGGAATCAAGAGATTTTTCAACACAAATCCTCAACTTCCTCAAATATAGATCCTTTACCTCTTTGCTCAGGTTTATTCCAAGGTATCATATGGTTTTTAGTGCTATTGTAAATGGAATCAATTCTCTAATTTCCCTTTCTACAGTTTCATTGTTAATGTATAAGAAAGCAACTGACTTCTGGGCATTGATTTTGTATCCTGCCACATTACTGAATTGCTGTGAATTCTAGTACTTTGGCAGTGGAGTCTTTTGGGTTTTCCACACAAGATATCATGTCATCTGCTGATAGAGTTTGACTTCTTCTTTGCCAACCTCCGTACCTTTTCTTTCTTTTTATTGTCTGATTGCTGTTGCTAGGACTTCTAGTACTGTACTGCACAATAGTGGTGAGAGTGGGCATCCTTGTAGTGTTCCTGACCTCAATGGGAAGGCTCTCAATTCCTTCCCACTGAGAATGATATTCGCTGTGGGTTTTTCATAGCTGCATTTTATGAAGTTGAGGAATGTTCCCTCTCTCCCTATACTCTGAAGAGTTTTAATCAGGAAAGGATGCTATAGTTTGTTCTCTTTGTTCTCAAGGATAAACTTTGTGTTTATCAAAGTGGATCAAAGACCTCATTGTGAGAGTTTTAATCACAAAAGGATGCTATAGTTTGTTCTCTTTGTTCACCAAGATAAACTTTGTGTTTATCAAAGTGGATCAAAGACCAAAGGTGAGACAGAAATCCATCAAAATCCTAGAGAATAACATAGTCAGTAACCTCTTCAACATTGACCACAGCAACTTCTTTCAAGACACATCTCCAAAGGCAAAGGAAACAAAAGCAAAAATGAACTTTTGGGACTTCATCCAGATAAAAAGCTTCTGCACAGCAAAGGAAACAATCAACAAAACAAAGAGGCAACCCACAGAATGGGAGAAGATATTTGCAAATGACACTACAGACAAAGGTCTGATATCTAAGATCTATAAAGAACTTTTCAAACAACACCCCCTCATGTTGGAGGGAAACACTCCAATGAAGACAAATAAATGGCTAACAGACACAGGAAAAAATGTCCATCAACATTAGCCATCAGGGAAATTCAAATCAAAACCGCACTGAGATACCACCTTACACCAGTTAGAATGGCGACAATTAACGAGACAGGAAACAGCATATGTTGGAGAGCATGTGGAAAAGGGGAACCCTCTTCTGTTGGTAGGAATGCAAGTTGGTCCAGCCACTTTGGAAAACAGTGTGTAAGTTCCTCAAAATGTTGAAAATAGAGCTACCCAAGGACCCAGCAATTTTACTACTGGGTATTTACGCCAAAGATACAGATGGAGTGAAAAGAAGGTCCACATGCACCCCAATGTTCATAGCAGCAATATCCACGATAGCCAAACTGTGGAAGAAGCCAAGATGCCCTTCGACAGACAAATGAATAAACAGGATGTAGTCCATATATGCAATGGAATATTACTCAGCCATCAGAAAGGATGAATACCCAATTTTTACATCAAAATGGATGGGACGGGAGGAGATTATGCTGAGTGAAATACATCAAGCAGAGAAAGTCAATTATCATATGGTTTCACTTATTTGTGGAACATAAGGAATAGCATGGAGGACATAAGGGAAAGGAAGGGGAAAATGAAGGGCAGGATATCAGAGGGGGAGATGAACCATGAGAGACCAAGGACTCTGAGAAACAGAGAGTTTTAGAGGGGAGGTTGTAGGCGGATGGGTTGGCCCAGTGATTGGTATTAAGGAGGGCATGTATTGCATGGAGCACTGAGTGTTATATATAAACAATGAATCTTGGACCACTACATCAAGAACTAATGACTGGTGACTAACATAATAAAAAAATTTCAAACAAAAATTCTTTACCCCTAAAAGCTATCATTAAGAATTGAAGAAGAGAGTAACAATTTAAATATATGCAAAAGCTAAAGGATTTCATCACCCAGGAACCAGCCTTTCAGGAAATGTTCAAGAGATCTCTCAAATCTAGTAAGAAATGACACTAATTAATAACAAGAAAACATACACAAGTAAAATTTCACTGGAAAAGATGTATAATAAAGATTGTGGATCAAATACTTCTAAAGAACTATGAATGTCAAAAGGAAAATTCCCTAAGGGATAGATAAAAAGATGTAAAATATGAAACAAAAATATAAAATTTGGCTGTAAAGAGAAAAACTACACAATTTTGGATGTGTTCTAATTCAAGGTGTTATCAACTCAAAACAGACCACTGTACACATAAGAAGTTTTGGGCTGATCTCATGGAAACCACAAAGCAAAATCTTACAGTAAATACACAAAGGAAAATGAAAAAGGAATCTAAACATATCACTAATGAAAGTCATCAAACCACAAGGGAATAGAGAAGGAGCAGATGAAATGAACAGAGTAGTAATAGCTAAAAAATGAACAAAATGCCTAAGTACATACCTATTGATATTTACTTTAAATGTAAATAAAATCTTCCATAAAAAAGGACAAAAAAAAAGTCTGAATGGCTTTAAAAAAGATCTATCTACATGCTACCTCCTTTAAACCTCACTTCAGAAGGACTTAAAGAAATCAAAAGTGAAGGGATAGAAAAAGCTATTCCACATAACTGGAATCAAAAAGAAAGATAAAATCGACTTTAAAAGACATCCTACTAATAGACAAGAGGGGCATAATGTAGTGATAAAGGGTGAATCCAACCAGATTAAATAAAATTTATAAATTATATATGTAAGTCAGTAAGTTATTTATATATGCGCAACAGAGGAATGCCAAATGAATAAAGCAAACATTAACATACCTAAAGGAAGAAACTAACAGCAATATAATAATAGGGAGGGACTTTAACACCCCACTTGCATTAATAGATAGAATATCTAACAAGAAAAGTCATAAGCCAACATTGGTATGAACACTTTAGACCACATGGATTTCATAGGTATATAGAAGCATTCCATCCAATAGCAACATACTGTACATTCTTCTCAAGTGTACATGGAACATTCCTCTGGATAGGTCATATGTTAGGCCACAGAGCAATTCTCAATAAATCCAAGAGGACTGAAAACATACAAAGCATCTTTTCTACCCACAATGGTATGAATCTAGGTATCAGTAACAAGATAAAAACTGGAAAAAACACAAAAATGTGGAGCTTAGCAACATATGACTGAACAATTAAGGGGTAATCCAAGATACAAGTGGGAAAAACCTTTTAAAATCTGGAGAGTAATGAATATAGATATATAACATAAAAGTATTTGGGATGCAGCAAAAGTAGTCTAAGAGGAGAGATCATAGCCATACAGACCTACCTCAAGAAACCAGATTAATCTCAAACAGTTTAACTAACACCTGAAGAATCTAGAAAAAGAAGAAAAACCCAGGGCCCAAGTTAGTAGAAGGAAGAAAAGAATAAAATCAGAGCATAAGTAAAAATTGAGACTTAAAAAACAATAGAAAAGATCAATGAAGGGCACCTGAGTAGCTCTCAGTTAAGCGTCTGCCTTTGGCTCAGGTCATGATCCTGGGGTCCTACCATCAAGCCCTCTCAACTGGCTCCCTGTTCAAGGGAGAGTCTGCTTCTCCCTGTGCCTTTTCCTCTACCTCTGCTTGTAACCTCTCTCTCTCTGTGGCTCACACTCTCTGAAATAAACAAACAAACAAACTAATTAATAGAGCAACGAAACCAAGAGCTTTGAAAAGATCAAAATTGATAAACCTTTACTTCGACTCATCAAGAATAAAAGAAATTGGGCTAAAAAAAATTAAGATCTGAATAAAAAAGAAGTAATAACCAGTACCATGAAAATACAAAGGACTGTGAGACAACTATGAAAAACCACATGCTAACAAATTGGTTAACTTAGAAGAAATGGATAAATTACTAGAAAAATATAGTCTTTCAAAACCAAACTATGAAAAAATAGAAAATTTAAACCCAACAAGTACTAGTAACTAGTAACCAAATTAAACCCAACAAGTACTAGTAAAATTGAATGAAAACACTCCCACAAACAAAAGTCTAGGAACAGTTATCTTCACACCTTAATTCTACCCATCATTTAAATAATAGTGAATACCTACTCTTTTTAAGTTATTCCAAAATATAGAAGAAGCAGAACTTTCAAATTGACTACAAGGCTAGCATTACCCTGATAAAAAAAAAAAACAGACAAAGTTATTACCAGGAAAAAAGAAAGGCAAAGAAGGAAAATGTTCTTTGCACAATATCCCTGATATTCACAGATGCAAAAATCCTCAACAAATTATTAGCAAACTGCGTTCAACAATACATTAATAGGATTATTCACCACAGTGAAGTGGAATTTATTCCAGGGACACAGGGATGGTTCAATCATCATTGCGCAGCCAACAGTTACTGTGGTAAACCACAGGAATCATATGAAGGATAAAAACCATATTATTTTCTAAATAGATGCAGTGAAAGCATTTGACACAAGTCAACGTTCACTTCTGATAAAAACTCTTGACATAGTGGGTTCTGAAGGAATATACCTCAACATTAATAAAGGTCATATATGACAAACCCACAGCTAACAACATACTCTGTAGGGAAAACCTGCTAGCTTTTCCTCTTAGATCAGAAATAAGACAAGACTGCCCACTCTTGCCACTTTTATTCATCATAGGTACTGCAAGTTCTACTCATAGGAATCAAACAAGAAAGTAGGAGAAGGCATTCAGATAGGTAAAGAAGAAGTAAATCAGTATTTAGAGATGTCGTGATACTATATAGAGAAAACTGTAAGGACCTCATCAAAAAATTCTTAAAATGAATAAACAGTGTATCTGTAGGATACAAAATTAATACACAGAAATATCTTGTTTCTTTATGCTAATGACAAATCAGAAAGAAGAGTTCAGCAATCAATCTCATGTACAACTGCACCAAGAAGAGTAAAATACATAGGAACACAGTTAACCAAAGAGGTGAAAGACCTGGATGTTGAAAGTTATGAGACACTGATGAAAGAAACTGAAGACAACACAAACACATGGAAAGATATACTTATACTATGCTCAAAGAGTGGAAGAATGTTGTTAAAATGGCCATACTACCCAACACAATCTACAGATTCATTGCAATCCCTATCAAAATACCTGTAGTGTTTCTCACAAAACTACCACAAGTAATTCTAAAGTTTGTATAGAACCACAAACAACCCTGGGTAGCCAAAGCAATCTTGAGAAAGAAGTAAAAGGCTGGAGGTATCACAATCCCAGATTTCAAGATAGAATACAAAACTATAATAGTTACAACATAATGGTGCTGGCATAAAAATAAACACACATATCAATGGAACAGCATAGAGAGAGTCTAGAAATAAATCCACACTTGCATCGTCAATTCATATATACAAAAGAGGCAAGAATATACAATGGGAAAATACAATCTGTTCAGTAAATGTTGGGAAAACTGGTCAGCTACATGCAGAAGAATGGAACTGGACCACTTTCTTACACCATATACAGAAAAACTCAGAATGGATTAAATACCTAAATTTGAGACGTGATACCACAAAAATCCTAACAGAAAACATAGGTAGTAATCTCCAGGACAGTGAGCCTAGCACTATTTTTCTGTTAATGTCTACTCAGGCAAGGAAAACGGAATATAAACTATTGGAGCTATACCAAAATAAAAGGCTTTTTGCTCAGCAAAAGAAATGATGAAAAAAACAAAACTACAACCTCATGAATGGGAGAAGGTATTTGTATATGATATCAATAAGTAATTGTATCTCCAATAAGGGATTACTGTCCAAAATATATAAAGACCTTATATAATTCAACACCAAACAATAATAATAACAACAACAACAACACTATGATTAAAAATAAGAGGACCTGAATAGACGTTTTTCAAAGGAAGACATACAAATGGCCAATGGACGCATGAAAAGATGCTCTACATCACTAATCATCAGGTAAATGCTAGTCAAAACGACCACCCAACCTGTTAGAATTGTTATTATCAATAAAACAAAAAGTAACAAGGGTTGGTAAGGTTGTAGAGAAAAAGGAAACTGAATGCACTGTCGGTTGGAATGTAAATTGGTACAACCATTATGCAAAACAGTATGGAGGATCCTCAAAAAATTAAAATTAGTAGTATACAATCTAGTAATTCCACTACTAGGTATTTACACTCCATTAAAAAAAGGGAGGGTGGCTCAGTCGTTAAGCGGCTGCCTTCGGCCCAGGTCAGATCCCGGGAGCCTGGGATCGAGCCCCGCATCTGGCTCTCTGCTTAGCAGGGGGCCTGCTTCTCCTGCTACCATTCCCTCTGCTTGTGTTCCCTCTCTCGCTGTGTTTCTGTCAAATAAATAAAATCTTAAAAAAAAAAAAAAAAGGGAACACTAAAGAGATAGATGGATCCCTGATTTCATTGAAGCATCAATAATCATAACCAATATATAGAATAATGTATTAGTACATTTACAGATGAATAAAGAATATTGATATAAATATATAATATTATTCAGCCATAAAAATAATAATATCTTGCCATTTGTAACAACATGGGTGGACCTAGAGGGTATTCTACCAAGTACAATAAATCAGACAGAGAAAAAGAAATATCATATGATTAAACTTATATTGGAATCTGAAACAAAGTATCATAATATATTAGCATTTTTTAAAAAATCAGAAACAGTATCATAAATATATAGAACTAGTGGCTATCTGAAGGCATGATGGTGGTAAGAGTGATGGGCTAGAGAGTTAAAGGAGATTAAATGGTATAAATTTCTAGTTCTAAAGTAAGTTACAAAAAGGAAAAGTGTAGCCCTGGAAGATAGTCCAAATAATCACATTTTATAGTGACAGAAGGTAACTTCCATAATCATGTATGGACTTGTCAAATCATTGTTATACACCTCAAACTAATATAACACTGTATGCCAACTGTATTTCAATAATTTTTTTAATAATAGACACAGATTAATGGAACAAATTTGAGCACCCACAATCGAACACACACATGTATGGACAATTAATACAATAAAGTAGCCAGGAACATCCAGTGGAAAAAGGACCATCCCTTTAGTAAACGGTGTTAGAAAAACTGGATGGCCACTCACCAAAGATTAAAACTGGCCCACTCTTCCACGCCATACACCAAAAGTAATTCAACATGGATTAAAAACGTGAATGTGAAGCCTGAAACCATGAAATTTCCTTACAGAAAACATAGTTGGGAAGCTACCATAAGGGCAAGGAAACAAAAGCAAAAAAATAAACAAATGAGATTCTATCAAATCTGGGTGTCTTAGTGGGTTAAGCCTCTGCCTTTGGCTCAGGTCAGGTTCTCAGGGTCCTGGGATCCAGCCCTGCAGCCAGCTCTCTGCTCAGCGGGGAGCCTGCTTCCCTCTCCTTCTGCCTGCCTCTCTGCCTACTTGTGATCTATTTCTCCCTGTCAAATAAATAAAAATCTTTTTAAAATACATATACATATATATGTATGTATATTTATTAGAACAAAAAAGGCAACCTACTGACCTGGAAAAAGATTTTACAAATCAGGTATCTGAAAAGGGACTAATATCTAAATATATAAAGAATTCACAAAACTTAGCAGAAAAAAAATGACTGTAATTAAGAAATGGGCAGAGGATCTGAATAGATGAATGAATAGTAATAAACGGATAAGGTAAGATGAATAGACCTTTTTCAAAAAAAGACATACAGTTAGCCAAAATCATACGAAAAGATGTTCAATGTCACTAATTAAGGAAATGCAAACAAAAACAAGAATGAGATATTACTTCACACCTCTTAGAATGGCTATTATTAAATACACAAGAAATAGCAATTATCAGACAAGATGTGGAACAAAAGCATCTCTCGTGCACTGCTGCTGGTTTTATCAATTGTTAGAGCTACTGTGCTAAGAGTATACAGCTTCCTCAAACAAAATTATAAGTAGAACTGCCTTATGATTCAACTATTCCATTTCTGGTTATTTACATGAGGTATATAAAAACACTGTTTTAAATAAATATATGCATCCCTTTGTTCATTGCAGCAATCTCTCCAGTAACTAAGAAAGGCAAATAACCTAAATGCCCATCAATGGATGAATGGATAAAGACAATGTAGCATCTATCTATGTTTGTCCAGACACGCACATGCATATAATTGACTACTACTCAGCCAAAAAAAAAAAAATAATGAAATTTTCCCATGCACATGTATAGACCTTGAAATTATTAGGTAAGTGAAATGAGGCAGATGGAGAAAGACTACTATATGATTTCACTCCGATGTGGACTCTAAAAAACTATTTAAACAAGTGATCAAAATGAAACAAACTCACAGATACAGAGATCAGATTGGTGGTTACCCAAAGGAAAAGAGGCTGGGGGTGGGTGGTGGGAGAAATTAGTAAAGGGGTCGATCCTAAGATAATTGATAGTAACTAGGCTTTTAGTGGTGATCACTTTGCTGTGCACACAGATGTGCAATTATAATATGATGTACCTTAAACTTACATGTTATATGCTCATTTTACCTCAATAATAAAAAGTAAATGTAAAAGGTCCCATTACACAAAGTTTTTTTTTTTTTTTTTTAATGTTATCAGCACGAGAAGATGGGTGCTAGATGAACCTACTTCGGTAATCATTTTATGATACGTATAAATCAAACCATGCCAAATGCCTTAAATTTACATACTGCTACATGTCAATTGTCATTCAATAAAAAGAAAAAAAAAAGGAAAACTTTAGGTGGTCATTTTCACAACAATTGAATGCAGAATAAAAACCTTTACTGATATAGTAGAGATTGGAAATGCACGCTTAGTTTATGTTTATAGCTACTGAAAATTAATGGAGAAGGAGGGAAGCTGGCAAATAGAGAAGTATAGGCAAGTGGGAATAACATTTTTTTAATTTAAATGTTTGCAAATGCTAGAGGGGCCTTCATGTTCTATGGAAGTCGGAATGTATATTATTATCATTGCCTTCTGATTTTCTTATTAGCTCTCTGGAAGTTAGATTTCTTCCCTTTGCCTGGGGTAAGCTTTTATTCTCATTTTCAGACTCTAGAGATGTTTTAAAAATAAAGACATTTTTCCTTGATCCCCTGAGCATTTGTACCTGCATATATAAATGATTTTAGGTTTCTGAAGTATGATTTCTCATCTCGGGCAACTTGAAGTTGCTTGTCATTTCTAATAAAATCTCTTAAACTTTCAAAACTTCTCAGAAGGATATGTGTCAGTTCCTTGTAGGTTTAGTGCTGTTTATTTCTGTTTCCAGACAATTTTCTACTCTTTCTGAATATTGAGTTTTCCACCTAGACAATCACTCAATTGATCCAGGATCCAACCTCACTGTAATATTCAATCTATCTCTAAATTTGCATTCAGAATCAGCTTTTTGATGGTTCTAGGCATCACTTCCACATACTTCAATCTGAGCAAAATTCATTCTTTATTGGATCAGTCTTAATAGGAATAACCCATATTTTCCTTCCTGAAGTGAAAATATTTTTGAGAAAACATGAAATGCATTGCCTCTCCTCTGCTACTCCATTCTGAATGAGGGAATTGCTTCAAAGTGTCTTAGAGAGACAGTTGCTTGGGAGCTCCGGCCAGTGACCTGAGTTTCCACTTTCCTACCTTGTCTACCTTTCACCAGTTTAGGTGACTCTCAATGGACCATCACAGACTTTTGAGCCTCTTCATTAATTAACAATCCGTATTTTCTGATTACTTTTCTGAGCTTTACCATAACAAATAAGACCTAGTTGTTGCCCGCAATTAGTTTAAAACTTTGAAGAGTTTTTAAACAACTACTTCCAGTACAAGGCAGTCATGATAGAAGATACAGAAAATGGTTACAAGAACAAACTGGAAAGACAGTTGACTTCACCTCAGATGTACATGGATGTTATGCAAGATGCAATAAGTTGAACTAAGATAGTCTATGCTTTCACTCATATGTGGGATCTAAAAAATAAAACACATCAATAAACAAGCCCCAGAATCAGACTTAGCAATACAGAGAATTAACGGTTGACAGAGTGTGACGATGGGCAAAATGGGTGAGGGGCAGTGTGAAATATAGGCTTCCAGTTATGGAATGAGTAAGTCATGGGAGTTAAAGGCACGGTATTGGAAATATACTCAACAACATCATACTCAGGATGTGTGGGGACAGACGGTAGCTGACTATGTGGTGAGCTATACAGCATCGTGTAGAGAAGTTGCCTCACTATGTTGGACCCCTGAAACTACAGTGACATCGTATGTCAATGATGTTCAAAAGAGTTGTTTTTTTTTTAATAAAAGAGACTTCTGGTAGGAGGCTTTATTCTGGTTCCACTTTGAGCCAAGAGCTGGCTTTCAATCCATACAGTGATCCAACCTTTCGGGAGAAGAAGGAAAAATGCCAAGAGCCAAGGCATGTTCCTCTTTTCCCTTCCAACCAAAGAGTTTTTGTCTCTTAAGTAAACTGTAGATGACAGAACATGCTGGTTCACTCACTCAGGCAAGAGCTATATTTGTTCCTTTGGGGGGTATCTAATGCTCGCAAAGCATCGGGCTAGCCACTGAGAAATACGGGAGTTAAGAAATAGCATTATCTCTGCCCTATTGGAGATAGGGAAGAGGCACAGATTCAATGATCCTTTCCAGATCTCCACCAGCTCTCAGATATTACAGAGCATTAATGTTCAAATTTCTTTTTTCCTTTTTGTTGAATTTTCATATTTATTAAAGCTATATTGAAAACAGAAGTATGAGTCCCATTTGAATAATGAAAGATTTTATTTTACATAATAATCACATGTTATTTCTCTGCAGAACTCAAGAATCTGGAGCCAACACTGAAATTTGGTCCTCAAACTTTTAATTCTCTTCTGTTTTCATCAGGCTATAGGGTAGAAATTATTGAGAATCAAAGAACTATGTGGAGTACTCTAACTCTCCATCTATGTTCTTTCCCCCTGGCTTTTAGGTTTTTATCTTCCCCACAAGAGTTATAACAGCTACTGGTTACTAGATATTAGGGCATTTTGTTAAGATGGCACTTAAGGTACCGTACTGACGATGACCCAGAGGAAAGGAGAGCCAGAACACCCCGACACGAGTGCTGATGCAAGCTAGGAAGAGCCTCCAAAACAGAACTGGGCCAGACATGAATGGGAAGGACAATCTTCGCGGTACCCCCAAACATGTGTAAAAATGCACAGTTCGTGTTTGACCTCTTATCCTTTGCACAAGATACCTGTCACTGATTAAATGTTTTTCCTAACTGAGCCTAGTTGCCATATGAATTATCACAAAGGCAGTGCCATACAACTATTCTGAAACAGCATCAGTGAACTTAATACCTATTATAATCCACAACCTTGTACAAATATGTCATTTTCCAGATGTAAAATCTGAGGATAAGAGAGTACTTCCTGATTGGTTGTCTAATTGATGTCCAGGCATGAATAATAACCTATGTTTTTGTCCAAGTCTTTTCAAGAAATAATTTATTCATCCAGTATTGACAGGGTACTTGCAATATCCTAGACTGGGCAATAGATACAGACCTACTATACAAAAAATCCATTATTGAAATTTCAAGAATACTTTTTAAAAGTATCAGTAGAATGGAACAACTTCAAGCCTTTCTGATTGAGCACTGAAAATATTTAAACACCTAACAAAGCTACGAATTTAGACATTTCAAGACAACTCTGAAAAAATACATACCTTCTAAATGTTTCTAGAAATGCTATAAAGCAGGGTGCTCGGGTGTCTCCGTCAGTTGGGCGTTTGACTTAATTTCCATTCAGGTCTTGATTTCAGGGCCCTGAGATTGAGCCCTGCAACAGACCCTGTGCTCATCAGGGAGCCTGCTGGAAGTTCTCTCTCTCCCTCTCCTACTGGCCGTCCCCCCTTTCCTCTCTTCCATAAATCTTTTTTAAAAAGGAGTGCTATGAAAGAAGTAGGAACTGATGTTTGATTAATTTTTTTCACTAGCCTGTTAGGTTTAAGGAGGTCAAATTTCAATAACACTGAAACATGGCTTTTATATATTACAATGTCTGACCTCAAAGAACATTGAGCCTCCTAAGTAATTACAGTACCCTGTACACTTCTGAAATTACCAAAGAACCAAAACTAAACTGGGAATCAAAAGAACAAGGTGCTAATTTAATCTCTGCCCCTAATTACCTATGTGCTTTTGGTCAAAAATTTGATCTGGAGTCTCAGAATTCATAGTAAGATGAGAAACATGGAAAAAATTATACTCAAGGTTATATTGCAAATTAATCTTCTACAAACAAAAAATAAGGTTAGTGAAATTAGAATCTCAATATATCTAACATTGATTTAGGCACAACTGCATGAAAAAATTAGACCCAAAGAAAAAGTTCAGAGTGAAACACAGAAATAAACACAATTTGCCAAATTAGTTTTATTTTAAACTAATTCATGGATGTTTTCCAAAACTGTCTTTAATATTGCTTTAACAATCCCGAGGTATTTTATCATGTTGGTAGAAAAGAATTTGAGTGATTCTCTATGTGTGTGCACTTATTTTACTTTTACACATGGTATTCCACATTAAATATTGTGATAGAGACCTAAGAGCAGTCTGATTTGTTTTTCCACTGTGAAAACATACTTTTTCTTCTGCGTTTTCATATTATCTGTTCTTTACTTTTTAATCTCAGGAGTTTTCACAGGCAGTAAATAATTATCTGCTTTTTTTTTTTTTTTTAAGTCATAGGTTATCTTGATGTTCAAATTCAGGTATTTTTCTATTTCAGCAAAATTTTAATTAATATTATTAGGAGTGTTATTGTATTTAAATTATCTTTCTATTCACTCCTGGAACATCTCATTTATTGTTTTTGTTTTGTTTTGTTGTTATTATGTTCCATTAGCCAACATATACTACATCATTATTTTTGATGTAGTGTTCAACAAACAATTCATTAACTGTGTGTAACACCCAGTGTCATCACCACATATGCACTCCTTAATACCCATCACCCCCATTGCACCATCCCCCACCCCATTCCCTTCTATAACTCTCAGTTTTTTTCCTGGAGTCCAGAGTCTCTCGTGGTTTGTCTCCCTCTCTGATTTCTTCACATTCAGTTTCCCTTCCCTTCCCATAGTCCTCCGTGCTATTCCTTATGTTCCACACACGAGTGAAAACATATGACAATTATCTTTCTCTGTTTGATTTATTTCACTTAGCACAATCCCCTCCAGTTCCATCCATGTTGATGCAAATAGTAGGTATTCATCCTTTCTGATGAATGAGGAATATTCCACTTATATATGAACCACATCTTCTTTATTCATTCATCTGCTAAAGAATATCTCATCTCCTTCCACAGGTTGGCTATTGTGGACATTTTTTCTATGAACAATGGGGAGCATGTGCCCCTTCTTTTCACCATATCTTTATCTTTGCGGTAAACACCCAGTAGTGCAATTGCTGGGTCATAGGGTAGCTCTATTTTTAACATCTTGAGGAACCCCCATACTGTTTTCCAGAGTGGCTACACAAGTTTGCACTTCTATCAACAGTGTAAGAGGGTTCCCCTTTTTCCACATGTTCACCAACATGTTGTTTCTGTCCTGTTGATTTTTGCCATTCGAACTAGTATACGGTGGAATCTCACTGTGATTTTGATTTGTATTTCCCTGTTGGTTAGTGATGCTGAACATTTTTTCATGTGTCAGTGAGCCATTTGAGCGTCTTCTTTGGAGAAGTGTCTGTTTATATATTCTGCCCATTTCTTGATTGGATTATTTGTTTTTGGGGTATTGAGCTTTGTTGGTTTCTTTTTTATAATATCAATTTGGTTTTCTGTATATATTATTCTATGATCTCTTTCACTGTATTCTAGATGCATCCCAAGCTATCCACAACTATGTCGATATAATTTCCTGTAAAGTTAAATTTTACTCCTGAAACTAATACTACACTATGTGTTAACTAATTAGAATTTAAATAAAATCTTGAAAAATTTTTATTCTGTTCAATTAGCCTAGCCAACATATTTAGCCATCATTAGCTTTTGATGAAGTGTTCAATGATTCATTAGTTGAATATAACACCCAGAGCTCATCACATCACACGAAAAAAAAATAAAACACAAATAGGATTCTTTTAAATGTGGTATATATATGCTATGGAACATTAGTCAGCCATAAGAAAGAACGAAATCTTGCCAATTGCAACAACATGGGTGGAGCTAGAGAGTATTATGCTAAGTGCAATAAGTCTGTCAGAAAAAAGACAAATGCCAGATGATTTCACTCATATGTGGAATTTATGAAGCAAAACAAATGAGCAAAAGAAAAAGAGAAAGAAAGAGACAAACTCAGAAAGACTCTTAAGTATAGAGAACAAACTGGTGGTTACCGGGGGGGAGGGGGAGGTTGATGAAATAGGTGAAGGGAACTAAGAGTATACTTATCATAATGAGCACTGAGTCATGTATAGAATTGCTGAATCACTATATTGTATACCTGCAACTAATATAACACTGTGTGTTAATTGAGTAATATTTCATTGTATATATGGACCACATCCCCTTTATCCATGTGTCTGTTAAAGGGCATCTTGGCTCCTTCCACATTTTGGTTATTGTGGACATTGCTGCCATGAACATTGGGGTGCATATGGCCCTTCTTTTCACTACATCTGTATCTTTAGGGTAAATACCCAGTATTGCAATTGCTGGGTCATAGGTTTGTTCTATTTTTAACATTCTGAGGAACTTCCAGACTGTTTTCCAAAGTGGCTGCCCAACTTGCATTCCCACCAACAGTGTAAGAGGGTTCCCTTTTCTCCACATCCTCTCCAACATTTGTTGTTTCTTGTCAATTTTTGCCATAATGACTGGTTTGAGGTGGTATCTCAATATGGTTTTGATTTGAATTTCCCTGATGGCTAATGATGTTGAACATTTTTTCATGTGTCTGTGAGCCATTTGTATGTCTTCTTTGGAGAAGTGTCTGTTCATGTCTTCTGCCCATTTTTTAACTTAATTATTTGTTTTTTGGGTGTGGAGTTTGAGAAGTTCTTTTTTTCTTTCTTTTAAAGATTTTATTTATTTATTTGACAGAGAGATATCACATGTAGGCAGAGAAGCAGGCAGAGACAGAGGGGGAAGCAGGCTCCCTGATGAGCAGAGAGCCGAATGCAGGGCTCAATCCCAGGACCCTGAGATCATGACCTAAGCCAAAGGCTGAGGCTTAACCCACTGAGCCACCCAGGTGCCACGAGAAGTTCTTTATAGATCATGGATGCCAGCCCTTTATTAGAAAGGATGAATACCCAACATTTACATCAACATGGATGGAACTGGAGAAGATTATGCTAAGTGAAATAAGTCAAACAGAGAAAGACAATTATCATATGATTTCACTTATTTGTGGAACATAATGAATACCATGGAGGACATCAGGAGAAGAAGCAGAGGGAATCGGAGGGGGAGACAAACCATGAGAGACTATGCACTCTGGGAATCAAACTGGGGAGAGGGGTGGGGGAATGGGTGAGCTCGGTGATGGGTATTAGGAAGGGCATGTTTTGCACAGAGGACCGGGTATTATATATAAACAATGAATCGTGGAACATTACATCAAAAACTAATGATGTACTGTATGGTGACTAACGTAATTAAAAAATTATAAAAACGAAAAAACACTGTACTTTATACTTTTAAAAACTTAATAAATAAAGGACTTAAGAAAATTCATACTCTT
>CM053607.1:91437189-91453581 GCA_028646535.1 Procyon lotor | reverse complement strand
AAATAAATCAATGGAATAGATTTAAGAGCCCAGAAGTAAACCCAAGCATATATAATCACTATTTAATAATGGAGCCAATATAGTTCAGTGGAGAAAAGATAGTCTTTAATAAACGGTGCTAAGAAAATTGGGTATTCACATGTAGAAGAATAAAACTAGAGCCCCATGTTACGCCAAGAACAAAAATTACCTTGAAATGAAGTAAACGTAAGACCTGAGACCATGAAACTCTTAGAAGAAAACAGGAAAAATGTTCTCTGCTATGGGTCTTGCTAGTGATTTTTTTCAGTGTAGCATCTATAGCATAAACGGCAAAATATAGTGATACTACATCAAACTAACAACTCCCGAATAGCAGAAGAAATTATCAACAAAGTGAAAAGGCAATATACAGAGTGGGAAAATATATTTGCAAACTATATATCTGCTAGTGGGTTAATGTTTAAAATAAATTTTAAAAATCATGCAAATAAAAATTTAAAAGCAAACAACAAAAAAATCTAATTAGGTGACCTAAAGGGGCAAAAGACCTACATTTTTCCAATGGTGACTTACAAAAGACCTACATGTACGTGAAAAGATGTTCAGTAACAGTAATCATCAGGGAAATGCAAATTAAAAATACTATCAGATATCACCTCATGCCCATTACAATGACCGTGATAAAAATTACATGTAGTTCTGCTCATCACTGCACCTACAATAGTTGAGACTGGGCAGTGCAGTCAACCAGGGTGACCAGCCCCACCACCAGTGTACCCACACTAGTCAAATATCATTCACAACAGGAGGGTGCATGCAGCCCACAGGGGACACTCTCAGAGCATCTAGTGCTCATGACCAGGGGGGCAATGTGCTCCTGGGCCACACAGGAGGCCTTCTATAGAAAACCACTACTTTCAAGACCAAGAGGTGTTGCTCGCATACTTAATGCAAAGAGACAAACACAGAGGATGAGATGGAATAAGGAGACAGAGAAAAATGTTCCAAACAGAAGTATAAGACAAAACCTGACAAAAAGATCTAAATGAAATGAATCAATCTACTGAAAAAGACTTAAAAGTTATGACAACAAAAACGCTTATTGAGAATGAAAGAAGAATGCATTAACTCTGGGAGAAGTTCAAAAAGAAAAATCAAAGCTGAAAAATACACTAAATGAAATAAAAAAAATACAGTAGAGAAAACAATAACAGATTAGAGAAAGCAGAAGACTATTCTGGTCTGGATCCAGATTCCAGTAATCTGGAAGACAGGAAATAGAGTAGAAACAACCCATTCTGAAGAGGAAAAAAAAAAACAAAACAAAGTAATAGGTTAATGGACTTCTGGGACAATATCAAGCATATGAACATTTGTGTTATAAGGGTACCAAAAGGAGAGGGCAGAGAAAGAGAGGGCATAGAAACCTTATTTAAAGAAATAGCTGCTGTAAACCTCCCTAACTTGGGGAAGGAGACAGACATTTGTGTCTAGGAAAGAGGAAGGTCCATACAAAGAGAATAATTAAAATTTCAAAAATGAAAAAGAAAATCTTAATAGCATTAGGCGGAGAGCAAAACTTAGGTACAAACAAAACTCAACTATCAGCTGATGCTTCAGCTGAAACCTTGCAGGCCATAAGAGTGACATGATCTATTCACAGTGTTGAAAAGAAAAATCATAAAACCAAGGGTACTCTACCCTGCAAGACTGTCATTCGGATTTAAAGGTGAGGTAAAGGAGTTCATCACCACTAAAAAAAGAGGAGTTAATACATTCCCTTCCCAAACTATTACAAAAAAAATAGAAGAGGAAGGAAAGCTTTCTAGTCGTTCCATGAGGCCAGCATTACCTTGATTAAAAAAAAAACCAAACACCAGAAAAGATACTACAAAACAGAAACAAATGAAAAAACTATAAGCCAATACCCTGATGAAGACAGATGTAAAAAATCTTAAAATAATAGCAAGCCAAATGCAATATAATAAAAGAATTATTCACCATAATCAAGTGAAATTGGTTCCAGTGAGGAAGGATGGTTCCATATTCACAAATCTATCATTATGGTTCATCACATTTACAAAACAAAGGATAAAAGCCATATGGCCATCTCAATAGAGCCAGAGAAAGCCTTTGACTAAATTCAACATCCGTCCACGATAAAAATGTTCAGCGAAGTGGATTTAGAAGGACCATACCTCAACATAACAAAAGCCATATATGATAAGCCCATGTTTAACATCATACTGGATGGTAAAATGAAAGATCTGGAACAAGACAAGAATATTCACTCTGCTAGTTTCAGTCTAGTATTGGAAATCATAGCCTCAGCAATCAGAAAAGGAAGAAAAGCCATCAAATCAGTAAGGAAGAAGTTAAATGGTCAGTATTAGCAGATGATGTGACATTATGCATAGAAAACCCCTAAAGACTCCAGCAAATAACTATTAAAATTAGTAGTGAACTCATTAAAGTTGCAAAATATAAAATTAATAAATAGAAATGTACTGCTTCTATACTCTAGTAATAAACTATGAGAAAAAATTTAAGAAAAATTCTTTACAATTGCATCACAAGGACTAAAACACCTGGAAATAAATTTAACCAAGGAAATTAAAGACTGTAAGACAATGATGAAGGAAGTTGAAGACAGGTGTGTGGGTGCCTCAGACTCTTTGTTTTGGTACTGGTCATGATCACATGGTCGTGGGATGTCAGGTTGTACACTCAGCGGTAGGGTCAAAATTCCAATTATCAAATATGTAAGGTATGGGGACATCATGTATAGCACAGACAATGTAGTAAATAATCTTTCAATAACTGTGGTAAGAGATGTTAATTATACACTTACCATGATGAACATATTTCATGGTTTATGTAATTGTCCATTCCCTATGTTGTATACCTGAAACTAATATATCTACTATACCTCAAATATCCATCTTCTGTGTGGGTGTATATATAAATGTGCATACAGAAGAGATAACAAAAACTAGTGAGGTGGTGGAGAAAACAAACTCTTACACACTTCTGGTGGGACTGTAAATTGGTGCAGCCACTGGGAAAAGTAATATGGAGGATTTTCAAAATATGAAAAGCCAAATTACTATATGAGCCAGTAGTTCTATTTCTAGTAATATATTCAAAAGACATGAAAACAATAATTTAGAAAGGATATCTGCTTTCCCATGGTCATAATAGCATTATTGACATAACCTAGATATAGAAACAACTTAAACATCTACCAAGAGATGAATGAAAAAAGAAGTTGTGGCGTCTATACAATGCCGTATTCTAAACTATTTTTTAAAAAGGCGATCCTGCCATTTGTGATAACGTGGACACTGACAGCACTATGGTTAGTGAAATGTCAGACAAAGACAAATATTGTGTGATCTCTCTTATATGTGGAGACCTAGACTCCTAGAAAAAGAGATCATATTTGGAGTTGCCACAGGCATGGGGTGAGGAGAGGCCAATCAGAAAAAGCAGGTTGAAGTGTATAAACCCCCAGTTAAAATATATAAATAAGTATGACAGCTGCACTTAACATGATCTAGGTATGGAAAAGTTAAGAGACTAAATCCTGATAGCTTCCAATAAGGATTTTTTTTTCTTTCTTTTACTTACAGGAGATGATGGAGGTCAGTGAACTTACGCATTTTACAATGTATGTAAGTCAAATCATTATTTCTATAAATCTTATACAGTCATGTGTCTTAATTCTATCTCAATAAAACTGGGGGAATAAAAAAAAAATGCCATGAAACCATGAGGCAGATGCACTGCTATGTGGGAGAAGGGGAAGAAGGAAGGTGGACAAGGAAAGGCATTAAGGCTAGAACACAGTTCTAAAATACTCTTGGCCAGGAAACAAACTGAGGGTTTTAGATGGGAGGGGGTGGAGGGATGTGAGAGCCTAGCAGTGGGTACTAAGGAGGGCACAGATTGCATGGAGCACTGGGTGTTATACGCAAACGATGAATCATGGAACACTGCATCAAAAAATAATGATGTACTGCATGTTGATTAACATAATAAAAAACTATAAAACTAATTAATAAATAAAAATTAAAAAATAACTTGGGCCAAGTTGATAATGAGTCTTCAAGCCAATTTTCCGGTTACCATAACCCTGTATCTCTCAGGAGTGTCTTCCTCAGTGCACGTGCGGAGCTCAGTGTTACTGGCTGGAAAGAGCCTTTCAGAAGCATGGCCTTGGCACTAATTCATTGGTGGATTTCAGAGAGAATCACTGGGGCCCAGTTACTTGTACTTCCTATGGTGGGAGAGCTGAGAGTACATTTTCATCCTCACATTCATTTTTTTGGCAAATGAAGCAGATCTTGTGAATCAAAATAAGGTATCAGCTCTGCCTATATTCTTTTCCATGTAGCTGGTGAAAGACCGCACAGACAGTTCTAGAAGGCTCTACTCACGTTTTACCGACAAGAAAAAGGCATATTGTCCTCATCCTGAAGAGAGCACAGGTTTACCTACTGTGGAACCACAACTGGCACAACTGCCAAAATCCAACATTGTCCCAGCTCAGCTCTAAGAAGTATCTAGAAACACCCTGGGTCCCAAAACAGGAGAACCTCAGAGGAGTACCCTCCATCCACAAGGTTTATTTCTATATCTGGAGCATCTAGCCATTCACATAAGCCATGTTTTGCTGACACTCACCCTACTATTAACACTCTTTTACCCCTCCAAGATGTCCTTTGCCTACCTTGTTTCCTGGATTCTTCAGTGAACATCCCTCCTCTTTACAACCCAATCTTGTTGGCTATTACAGAACATCTGGCGTCTTAGCCTCTCCCAGTCCAGTCGGCTTCCACTGGCCACTACCAAGTAGTTACTTCCTGCAATGCTTTGTGGTGGCTCTAGAGATGCCAAAAATTGTGAGTGCTGTAGTGAAAACCGGCCACCACATATTTGTGTAAAAATGAAGAGAGTGGTGTAACTGTCCCTCAGAACAATGTACTGCTTAAAATATAACCTATGAGAAATTATATTAGTTACCTAGCATGCTTAGATATAGACTTAAGAAAAACATGTACTGGCAATGAACCTCTGAGGGAGAGGACGATATATGTCCTTGAGGCTGACCAGCTGGGGATGCCCAGCCCGCTCAGGGCGGAATGCTGCCTGCTTCATTTTTCCGTTATCTCCCCTTCCCCGGAGGGCACCTGCAGTTAGTTAGATGACCCTCTTGTTTGGGTTTGCTCATTAGAGGTCATGCACTACGTGACCAGACGTATTTTGACTTTCTTCTTCCTTATCTACAAGACTCGTGGTCAATGTGTGACCTAACCTGGCTTCTTTGTTGGTTGTTAACTGCTTTCTAATAAATATGAGATGGAGGAGTCATTCGGGGCGACAGTCTTTTCTACTGTCATCCCCTGCTCGCTTTCTCTTGCAGCTGACTTGTTTGTGCCTCATTCTTCTCCTGTGCGCCATCAGGAGGCGGCAGAGTGGCTTTGCCTATTGTAAGTTATTCACCAATTATTTTGGATATTTTAATTACAATATAAATATTCTTATGATACCTAAACAAGTATGTAAAAAGAATACGTTAGTATTCTTAGCATACCTAGATTTCAGAGATTTCAATTTGAAATTGAAAAATTTCAAATTTTCAATTTGAAAACAGATTTCAAAGCTTTTACCAGCATGTAGGTATCGATCCTTTTCCTCTTTATTAGATGGAGATATGAGTTTATTTGTGATTAGGCCAAAAGACTCATCTGGGGAAAAATACCATACTTTATAACTCATGATTTCCTTTCCCTTTGTCGACTAACTCTTTCTTACTGGGCCAAGCTTATGTGCCCTATTACCTCTTTGCTGAGAATGACTTCTTCCCTAGGAAACTTCCCAGTAGTTGGTGCAAATCCTTGCTAGTCCGTCCTACCAGTCTGTTAGCCTCACCCTGCCATGCTATAATCCCTCTGGTACATAGGCTCCAGCAGCACTCTTTGCTATATATGAGCACCTCCTGGGACTATTCTAGATCACTCATATCCTTTCCTATCTGGTGCAGCATTTCATTTCTTCTCATAAAGAGCTCATTTTTTTTTTCAATGAGAATTATCAGAGCATTCACTAACTGATTATTTCTCTGAGCACAATGATAAAAATGTATTCTCAACTCAAAGGGAGATAACCCATGTCAAATTGATTCTACTTTAATATATTTGATGCTCCGTTTTTGTCCATGCCCTCCTGGAGAAATCCAATCGAATTCTTTCGTACATCTTAAAAGCAATGGAACGCAAAAATAGAAATGTAACAGTTGGTCACTCATCACAGAAAATTGAGCAAAATGTATACTGCATATTGGGTCAGATCATTGTATTTTTATGAAATAAAGGTCAGTAGTCATGATGATGAAACTAGCAGGTACCTTTTTCTGAAATCACCTTTGTGCTGGGTGCCGATGCACACTTTATGTGCACTATTCTAATCATTAGTCTTACCCACCAAGTTTTAGATGAGATTATCATCCTATCATACCAGTGTGAAAAGGGAGGGCCACTTCTCCCATCTTTGCCATTGTTTATGTGCTAGTGTTTGGCTCGTTCTCCAGTACACTCCTTCACATTGTTTTATTTAATAAACACTAGGCACCTAGGATGTGTGAGGCAAACTGAATGAACAAACCATGGTTGAATTACCTTGGAGATCTTTTTCAAGTCTGACAGTCCAATTGCGGGTGAGCTTCATTTTGGGCTTTACAGAATCCCAGGGTTCTACTGAGGTATCTTGGGAAACCGCCAGGGTCCAGGGGACACATTTTGGTGTAGTATTCAATATTCTGTATTTACTACTTCAAGTAGACAGCTCCAGTTTTTATTTAAGTTTATATGTGTATTTATTTATATTTGCTGTATACAATGAGGATGCACTTAATTTCAGATTTTAACTTTAAAAATCTGAGGGCCACTAGTAATAGGCAATGTATTACAAAAATTTAGAGACAAACAATCTCACAATTATTAGTTTTTCTTTAAAATTTGTATCTCAATTTGTTTGGTGTCCCGATTATACCAAAACCAGTCTTCCACATTCAAATTCCATCTCCCCTGCTACCTACTAACTTCCAGGATGAGAGAATTAGGTAGTGGTGAAGAACACAAGTAATGTATTACACTGTATTAGAAGCCTGCCTTTACTACTTACTACTCTGTGACTTTGAGAAGTTCACTCAGCCTCCCTTCCTCATGTGTAAAAAGGAGTTAACGACCTTTGTCACCAAGTGATTGTAAGGATTAGATGAATATGAAGCCAATACCTCTTACATTTGGTAAGCAGTCATCATTTATTAAATGTCTGTCTAACTTCAACTGTCACCTTGAATAATGTCTAAAGCAAATTCTATTGGTCTCATTGTAGTATTTTAGAACTACTGCCCTGGACAGCAGCAACTTATAAAAAAGAAATATTTAGGAAAAATTTTATATTTGTGTTACAATATAGGTTTCATACAATAAAACAACCATAAACAAGTAACAAGGTGGCAACAAGTACATACCTATCTTACTTTGATTGTAAATGGACTAATGTTCCAATCATAAGACATAAAGTGACTGAATAGATAAGAAAGTAATATCCATCTATAGGCTGCCTAAAGAAGACTCACTTCAGAGCCAAAGACACAGGCAGACTGAGAGTGAAGAGGTGGAAAAGCATTTATCACGTAGATGCAAGTGAAAAAACGTCGAGGTCAGCAATACTTATGTCAGACAAAATAGACTATAAAACAAAGACTGTGAGAAGAGACCTAACAATTTTAAGTATACCCAATATGGGGGCACTGAAATAAAGCAATTATCAATGGACATAAAGGAAAAAAATGGTAGCGATACAGTAATAGTACGGGATTTTAATATCTCCCTTATATCAATGCATAGATTATCCAGATTTAAAAATAACAAGGAAACTGGTTTTTGAATGACCGATCTAACAGATGTGGTCAACATTCCATCCCAAAACAGCAGCAAACGCATTCCTTTCAAGTATATATGTAACATTGTCCAGAATAGGTCACATGTGAGGCCATAAAAACAAACAAACAAAACAAATATTAGCCAATTCAAAAATACAACAGTGTAAAACTAGAAATCAATCACAGGAACATGTCTGGACAGAATACAAATACATGGAGGCTACAGAACATGCTACTTAACTATGAGGGGGTCCACCAAGACATCAAAGAGGAAATCAAAAAATACAAGGACACAAATGAAAACACAATGGTCCAAAATCTTTGGGATGAAACAGAGGATTTCCTAAGACGAAAGACGATAGCGATATAGGCCAACCTCAAGAAATAAGAAAAAACTCAAACAATCTAACCTTACAACTAAAAGAGTTCGAAAAAGAAGAACAAAGCCTACAGCCAGTGGAAGGAAGGAAATGCTAAGTATTAGAGCAGAAATAAATGAATAGAGACTAAAAAACCCCCAGTAGACCAGATCAATCAAACCAGGAGCCAGTTCTTTAAAAAGATCAACAAAATCAATAAACCTTTAGCCAGACTCATCAATAAAAGAAATGAGGAGAAAGGTTGAAAAAGAGAGCTCAAATAAAAAAAATCAAAAATGAAGGAGGAAAAGAACAACCGATACCACAGAAATTCACAGGATTCTAAGAATATTATGAAAAAATTTATGCCAACAATCTGAACAACCTAGAAGAAATGGATAAATTCCTAGAAACATATAACCTTCCAAAACTGAATCGGGAAGAAATGGAAAATCTGAACAAAGTGATTACTAACAATGAAATGGAATCAGTAATTTAAAAACTCCCCAACAAACTTAGGTATAGGACCAGATGGCTTTACAAGTGAATTCTACCAAATATTTAAATAATAGTTAACTGCTATTCTTCTCAAATTATTCCAAAAAATACAAGAGGAAGGAAAACTTCCAAATTCATACTAGACAGCCACCATTACCCTGATACCAAAATCAAGTAAAGACACTACAAACGAAGAAAAAATATATGTGCTTTATTACATTATTCTTCTGTATAATTTCCTTGTCGTATTTATAAGCACTTTAGAAATATGAGTAACATTCCTTCAATTTACATTCAATCTCTATAAACAGGTAGGCACTTTATTTAGGTAACTATAGATATCAGTCTTATTTTTTCAGGCTTCTGTCTTATAATCACTTACTTCAGGTACTTTTTTTATCCCCCCCAAAATATTATCCTTCAAAGAGAGATTTGGTGGAAATGGGCTGGATTTGCTTCATTATTGTTCACTGTTAAATGGAAGGTCTCTGCCCAGGAGAACAAGATGGTAATTGCCTGGCAATAATCCAGTATGTTTTCCATTAGGGTTTTCATTCAGTAGAAACAAAAACAAAACAAAAACCTTCTTTACTCTAAAAAAAAATATTTATTTAAAAAAATCTTAAATTTTTTTTAATGTTTGTTTTTCACTTGAGAGCTTGCAGCTTCATTTTCCTGGGGCTCTATGTGTAATGCTTCTACCTAGGCCTCCTGAGTTTTTTGCATTGTGCTCCTGAATACAACTAAGGAACTTCATAGAAATATTCCTATTTATTTTGTGCTTCTGAGTACTGCATTAAAAGAACAGAACCAAAAAAAAAAGTAATAAAAATAAAAAAAGAGAACAAATCAAATTGCCATGCTATTTTCCTTAGAAAATATCATCTCATATCCCAGATCATCTCCTTTTCCACATGTAATCATGCAGAAAAAAATTTTGTTAAAAACTATACCCATTGGATTTGAATTATCAAATCATTGAAAAATGTTAGAAGTAAATAAAATGAGCTTTTACTTACTGTCTTATTACCTATCCTTTGAGATGTCCTTTGTGAGTTCATAGTTCTATTTCTTAAGCTAAATTGATGATAATATTTATTTAGGGCATTGATCTTATTTATTTTTTTAAAAAAGATTTTATTTATTTATTTGACAGAGAGAGAGAGAGAGGGAGAGAGAGAGATCACAAGCAGGCAGAGAAGCAGGAAGGGGGGGGGGAAGCAGGTTCCCCAATGAGCAGAGAGCCCCTGTGGGGCTCGATCCCAGGACCCGAGATCATGACCTGAGTTGAAGGCAGAGGCTTTAACCTACTGAGCCACCCAGGCGCCCCTTATTTTTTACTTTAAAAATGATATACCCCACTGCCTAACATACCTACATGTACGAACCTTTTTTGTGATGCTATTATACATATCAAGATAATTCTTGGTTTGGTGATCTACCAAACACACGATAATTGACCTAAAACATTTTTTCCTTCTGGCTACCATTTGTATACACAGGAATATTTTCTAAGCACTAAGGGAAGCTTTAGTAAATAGGTAAATAGACCACATTCCTAAATCAAAGGTGCATGTTTCATGATATTGAGGCAAGGCAAGAACGGACAAAGCAACATGTTTACAGTGAGTACAGAGGAAATCAGTGTTCTGAAATGCATAGTTTTGGGTACACCAGGGATGTATAGTAAGGAAATTGCAAAACCTATAATCCAGGCAAATAACCGGGATTAGACAACAGAATAAAGTCAACTATCAAGAGCCACTTGCATGGTTTGATTGCCAGGAAGCTTGTTAGACTACATTTAGTGACTGCCTTTTTTGATTAGGGGCATTCCAACTTGGTCATTACAGTGTTTGTTTTTTAATGTGTTTTTGTCTTATTTTTATTTAAATCCTATTTAGCTAACATACAGTCCAATATTGGTTTCAGTAGTAGAATTCAGTGATTCATCACTTACATACAACACCCAATACTCATGATAAGAAGTGCCCTTCTTAATACCCATTACCCATCTGGCCCATTCCCCACCCTCCTGCCTCTATCACCCTTCGGTCATTCTAGTTTTTAGTGGCATTTACCTGTCACCTCTTAAAAGTAACCCTTGGTTATTGAATCTGAATCAAAGTTACTTTTCCAGGCTCATTTTAAAGGAGGTCTAGTCGTTTACTTATCCCTCCCAGTAGTCTTCTAAGCCAGTCATCTTCAGTAATGAGAGCATTCTGCTTGATCGGTGCTGACGATATCCTCGACAGTGCAATAATGGCAAGGCTTCTGTTCAACCTTATAGTCAAAATTCATGTTAAAATAACAGTGCCTAGAGATCTCCGTGTCCATAGTAACTAATATAGATCTGGGACTTAAGTGCCCTAGGCTTTGAAAACCAGCTGGAAGCAGTTGGAATCATTGTGTAAAGGACTCTGCTATAAGTCAAAATTCCCAGTAGTGGCCCAGAAAATTATATGGATTCTTGATCAGTGACTCTTAATCACTTTCTGTAAAACCATAGGTATAGATGTCTGGGATAAACTGGACTAGCTTTGCACTGGCTACATTATTCATGCATGTGACAGAATTAGGTGGGTCAGCAAATTTACTTTAGAGCCTGTATTTCTGTGCATGGTTCCTAAATTTTCTTCATGCAGTGTGCATCACAGTGATTGCTCATCTGAAATAACTATATTTGCTTATGAAAAGAAATTCTTTTGATCAGATAACTCATACCTACGCTAATAACTGACATGACATTCTCATTTTATCTCCTACCACCATATCAACATCCCATGATTTGGGTATAAAGTTACTGGTAAATTGAATAAACCTACCAAAACTTTAGTAAAGTGGATACAAAAAAATCCAAACCTGGCAAGGTAGCTGCCATTGGACATTTAAATCACGTATTGCTTCTTCCTGACATTAATGTATACAAACAGTGTTCATACACACAGGCAGGAATATCCAGCTGATGGGTTTAATGTCAGTACTTTCTTTAGAAAAAGGGGGAGATCCTTAGGAATGAAGACACATTGTCTTAGCATAGATATCTCATTTCTAAGGATAACAAAAAGGGATTTTTTGCTACTGCTTTTCATTCAAAGAAAAGCATTCTTAAATAATATTCATATTATTATGTGCCTGTGAATATTCAGGCATTTTTGCTAGGTTCCAGCAATATATACAGAATGCCGCTTTCAAGCAGTTTACAGAAATAAGATCATTAAGTACCTGGACAATTATAGTACAATAGCATTGGATTAAGATCACAGGTTAGTAAAAATTTTAGTAAAAAGGCAGTAAAAATTGGGATAGGGCCAAGAAGGGGAGTTTCTGGGGTCAGGAAGTTGTACATGAGCTAAGTCATGAAAAACTAAGAGGGGTCATCTCCAAAAAAGAGGGTTGTATGGATGGTGGTGTGGGAGGTAAAGGGAGGCACACCTACAAAAATAGAAGTTAAATAAATAAATAAAGTAGGGTAAGATGACAAATACAAAAGTTGGATAGTGTTAAGGAAGATGGGCATGCCAAAATCTTTCATAAGCATAGAGAAATTATTTCACAGCAAGAAAGGACTGAATATCCTCCTTAGAACTGGAATGCCAAAAGGATTATCTGTAGGTATCACTGGCAAAAATCTCAAGAGCGACAGGTTTCTGCAAGGAGAGACTTTAACTTAGAAGATAAAGGCTGTTTGGGTTTCTTTTTAGTATTTTTTTTTTTAATTGAAGATCAACAGGTACCCCCCTTCCCCACCAAAGGGACTTCAAAGGATCTGTAGACTTGGTATCACGAATAAGGGTGGATTTCAGTTCGACCAGATGAAATGACTTCAGAATCTCACTTAAATATTCCATGTTAGAGCTCACAAAGTTCTTTTTTTTTTTGTTTTTCTCCCAAAAATGTTTATTTTACTTTTTCAGTGTTACAAGATTTATTGTTCATACACCACACCCAGTGCTCCATGCATTACGTGCCCTCCTCAGTACCCACCACCAGGCTCGCCCAGCCCGCCACCCCCACCCCTTTGACCAAGTGTCACCAGTACAATTAATATTTTTAATTCTATCCCACAAAAGTATTTATTAAACACTTGTGCAGAAAGTACACCAAGAATACAAAAGAATGCAGTATACGGATGTTTTTTCCTCAGGGAGAGTTAATAGCAAGAAAGAAGAATAATGCATAATATATAGAAGTAAAATACACGAGAAATGAGTAAATGCTGTTAGAAATTTGGGAAGACTTAAACAAGTAGCTTTTGATTTTAATCTTGGGGGATTCTGAAAGGCCAATGTTGGGACCTAAGGCAATTTTAGGAGCATAAACCGAGAATCCAAGGTTAATTCTTATTTTCTATGTAGCCGCTAAAGTTGTACGAAACATTAATCAGATAATATTGCCCTTTTCTACAGAAGAGGGGGAAAAGAGACCCAAGGAAACATCTTGAATCATATATGACTAAAATTTTCAGGTTCTTTTGCATCCAATCAGCATCCAATGGAGCAAATTACACTTTTACTTAAGTCCACAATTTTTTTGCAGCTATGACTTCCTAATAGTATGAATGCCATTGACTAAGAGGACCATGAGAATGTTTGTTCTTTTTTAATTGGCTTTGTCACGCTGAATGTTCACAGTACAGCTTCCAACAATGTGGAGCCAACACAGCCAAGACTCCAACAAGTTTTGATCCTTTTGAACTAAGTTGAAAATATGGCACTACTCAGAGATGTTTGCCTAAATCGCCTTGTGAATGTGATTCTCCTTCCAATCCCCACGTAGTGAAGTGAAAAGTTTTAACTATGAGGCTCTACATAACGGAAACAGCCTTCACAACTTCTGACTATTTAAATGGATTGTAAAATGCATCCTTGCTTCGAGTGACACTACCTACTACAGAAATGACATTCTATGTTCTTAAACTGCGAATGCATTCATGGACATGAACCCTCACATCTTAAGCACAGGATGGCATTTCTAAATGGATCTGTGAATATTCTATAGCATTCAATTCTTGTTGCCATGAACTTTCTACCAGAACATTTCAGGAACCATTTGCCTTAGAAGATACTCCTTTAGTCAGTGACATGTATTGATTGATATGGTCTATTTTTGACCTATTATAAATATTTAATTTGATTAGAGAAATTTCACATATCCAACCTGTCTATGAAATCCACACTTCAAAATACCTAAGGCATTTCCAGATTTCTTGTTGGAAGATGGAAAATTACTGTGATAGAAGCACAAGAGCCTTACAGGTCTTTTTAATTTGTTTTTATTATATTCAGTTAGGCAGCATAGAGTACATATTTACTTGATGTTTTTGAGGTAGTGTTCAGGGATTCATTAGTGTATGTAACATGCGTGTAACACAACACGTGCCCTCTTTGATACCCATCACGCGAGGTCTTTTGATTTTTAACTGCTAAGTCACCAAACCCTGACTCTCGGTATTAGTGAGGAATGTATGTTTAGTCATCTTAGGCGGTTTAAACACTAAAGTGAGGAGCACATACCACATTACTATCGGAGAACAGCTATATTCAAGGATTCTTATTTAGTATGCTTGCAGCAAGAACAAAGGCGTCAGGCATATGAACTATAGGACAGAGTTTTTGTAAAACATCTCTTCAATAATAAAAGAGTATCTCATTAAAATAAAGAATATCTTGCATGGGATAGGACTTTATGTTTACAAAGTATTGGACAATAATTACTACAGGAATTCAAGGCGGTAGTATACTATTAACTTTTTACATTAAAAATGAAGGAAAATTAAAAAGAATTGAATGGGATACAGTGATTCATCCTAGGATTAATTACTAGTAAGCTGTATGTACTGGTACTAGAATCTACAGTGTTTTCTTCTTCATAGCATGTTTATTTTTAAATAACCCGTATCTCTTCACCTTCTGTGTTTCCTTGGCCTTAACAGCGTGCACCTGACTCTGGAGGCCGCCACAGCGTTATAGGAGCTACTTTCCCTGCATAGAAGGCCAAATATTGAGATTTTATGTCTCTCCCGGGATGGTGCAGAGTCAAGGACTAGGGCAGGGAGTTCAACCCTTCTCCTTTCTTGAGTCAGGACAAACTGAGGCATAATTTCTACTCTGGAGCTTTCCGTGGGTCAGAGTGATGCTAGGACTCTTTCTGGAACCATAGCCTTGGCTTTTTCCACTTCTTAGTCCCCCCTCCACCCGCCCTTACTGTATATTGCTGAGAGCACTTCCTTAATAAATCATTTGCACAGAAATCCTCATCTAAGAGGTGGTTTAATAACCTCCGTCCGGTTTAATGGTCAGAGGTTTTTTTTTTTCCCCAGAACCTAGACTAAGAAATCAAGTAGAAATTGAGGAATAGTCAGTCTAAGAACACATATTTCAAACATGAGGGATATAAAAATCAAACTTAAGCACCATCATTTTTCTTTCAGTTGGTTCATGACAAAAGACTGGAATATGGGAGTTGAAGTTTTTACTTTGCCATAAATTTATTAACCTTTATAGACCTGTATTTTCATCTGTACTGAGAAATAATAGCAATTGCTCAGACTTGCAAATAGGTATTGTGATGATCAGATAAATAGAAAACCATTTTATAAACTGAAAAATACTCAAACAGTGGTCCTCAAAAGGTAAAAGTAAAATGTACACTCCTGGGCTCAATAAACCCTCTCCTCAAGATTCTCATTCACAGATACTGTAGATTCTCATTCATGTACAGAATTAGAGAACCTACATTTTTAACAGGCACCCTAGTGGCTTCAGCTGAAGATTGTCCAAAGCACATACTCTTAGACACACTAAACTATGGAAGATGACATGGTATCATCATCATCATCTACACAGAATAATCATCTCCTTCAGACTTCTCTGTATAAAATCTTACGTTTTGTTACAGTGTTTTAACATTATTAATTGATTTTCCCCATTATCTTCCCTTTACTTCTTAGCTGACACTAGCAAAACTTTTATATGTTACCAAGGTAGGTAAAACAAAAAAATTCCAACAGGAGGACTACACGAGCATATCAGAAAACACTTAAAAATGACCAGGAAGGCGTTCCTAAACCTTAGTTTTGAATTATTTTCATACAGATGGTGCTTACTAATGATCCATGAATCTTAATAACTTTAGTGCAAAATGGCACTTCTCTGGTTTAAAAAATAAATTCACCTATAGCTCTTATTAAGTCATGAACATAGTCACATAAGAGTTAGATAAGAACTATGCGCAGCTTTCACTAATTATAATTACTAAGGCCTGGATCTTGTGCAACTTCTGTAGTTAAACTCATTCAGAGAATTTATATTGACATCGGGATCACTGGTTAGATGTAATAACTGCCTGGGTATTATTGCCAGCTGGTGCTTTCTGTCCCTCTATAGATTAAAGTTCATGTTTACTTGACTTCAGTTCTTTTTTTTTTTTTAAATTCATTTTAAAGAGGGAGGGAGAAAGAGAGAGAGAGAGAGAGCAAGCACAGGTCAGGGGAGGAGCAGAGGGTGAGGGAGAATGCCAAGCAGACGCCCTGCTGAGCACAGAGCCCAGTCTTACAATCCTGAGATCATGACCTGAGGTGAGATCAAGAGTTAGATGCTA
>CM053607.1:91391250-91437089 GCA_028646535.1 Procyon lotor | reverse complement strand
ACTTAAATTTTTTTAAGGGAGACTAAATGCAGTATATACTCTGTTAGACAAATTAAGTGATTTCATGCTTTTTCCATGCTGATGCCTTGCCAATTTCTTTCTACAGCTCAGAGCTCTCCGGTATTCCAGACCCTCATAACCAGCTGCTTACACAATGTGCATTATATACATCTCAAAACCAGTATGTCCACAACTGCTACATGTCCACATCATTCTACCAGTTGATCATGACCAATAAATAAATGAAGAAAAAGCCCAAACTAGTAAATTTGGATTCTTCAGTTACTCCCCACTTTTCTCATATTCAGTATCTAATTTATCTCATTGTCATGACCTATTAAAATATGTAATACATACCAAGCTGCTTCCCCAAACATTTCAGTGACTCCCCATTTCACTCAAAAGAATCATTGTAATGATCTACATCTCTCTCTGTGATACAAAGCCATGTCCTCTAGTGCTTTTAAGACTTCATCATCTATGACTCTCCACATGAACTGACCACTGGACCTCCTTGGCCAAGTCTTCTTACATTTATTTCTTGACATATCTATCATTGTTATTATTTAACAATTATCTGATCCTGTATTTTCATCTGTAAACTGAGAGATATTACCCTCTCATCCCCCACTTTTACTTTTTCCACAATACCTCTCATCATCTTTTCAAATTCTACAGAATTAGGTTATCATACTTATTGTTTACTTTCTGCCCACTTCTTCCAAATGTAAGTGGATTGAGGAAAGGGATCTTTCTCTTTTTTTAAAAAAAATCCTAACAAATGTATTTTTAAGCACCTAGAAAAGTGATTGGCACATAATAACTCATCAATGAATATTTATTGACTGAATGAATTCGTGTAACTACAGAACTAAGGAAGTCATGGAAATGAAGGAACACCATACATCTGAGGAAAGAAAGTAAGATAGAAGAGGTTCTAGGCAGAATAAACACAAGAATTGATTCTGATGGAAATGGATAATCTGGGTAATATAAAAGAACATTAAAATATTCTAGTTAGAATCCTTTGTCAGATATTATTTAATTTATTAGTACTGGTATGCTATAAAAGAACCAAATGAGAATAAAAAAGAGGTCTTGAAATAAACTATAGATGAAATTAAAATAAGCTAACAAAAAAAACCCAGAATAATTTGAGGAAACATTATTGAAAAACTTCTCAGTATAGAGCAGCACATCAGGAGAAGCAAAATCTAATAAAAAATTAAGGAACACAGAAGATGAATTTAAAAGATCCAATTTTCATAAGAAGAGTTCCACAGAGGGGATACAGGTGAAAATAAAGGAAAGAAAAATGGGTAGGATTCCCATAACGGAATATAAAAATCTTCAGATTGAAAGAGGCCAGAGAATTTCAGTCAGGATAAAGATACATAGCACCTCTCAAAAATTTTCCGAACAAAAATTATCTAAAACATTCTCTCTCTCTCTCTCTCTCTCTCTCATTATCTATGTATCTATGTATTTGTCATCTATCTGTTTGATACTTGCAACAAAAAGAGTACTTAGGAATAAACTTAGGAGGTGAAAGACCTGTACTTAGACAACTATAATACAATGATGAAAGAAATTGAAGACAACGCAAATAAATGGAAAGACATAACATGCTCATAAATTGGATGAATATTGTTAAAATGCCCAAACTACCCAACAGCATTTTTCACAGAACTAGAACAAATATATGTAACAAATATATGTAACCTTATGTTTACTGCAGCATTATTTACAATAGCCAAGATATGGAAGCAACCCAAGTACCGAATGTACACATTAAGATGTGTTCTAAACATACAATGGAATATTACTCAGCCATAAAAAGAATGAGATGCTGTCATTTGCAACAATATGGATGGACCTAGAGGGTATTATGCTAAGTGAACAGAGTCAGAGAGAGGCAATACCAGATGACTTCACTCATATATGGAGTCTAAAAAAGAAAACAAATGAACACACATACTCTGAAACAGATATAGTACAGAGAAACTGGTGGTTTCCAAAGGGATATGGTGACAGGCAAAATGGGTAAGGGATAGTGGGAGATACAGGCTTCCAGTGATGGAATGAGTATCACTGAGATGAAAGGTACAGCAGAAGCAGTACAGCCGATTCTATTGTAATGGTGTTGCACAGTGACAGGTGGGAGCTACACTTGTGCTGAGGGGGGCGTAATGTATAGACGTGTGGAATCATTATGTTGTACACCTGAAGCTAATGGAAACTTGTGTGCCAGCTATATGTAAATAAATCAAAAGAAAAAAAATAACAAAGTATCTTTAAACTCCTGAAACAACACAGCAGAATTACGTACTCAGTGAAGGTTTCTTCCAACAAATTAAGGTGAATTAAAAACAATTTTAGGAAAATCTAAGGAAACGTATGATTACTAGCTAGCATTACAAGGAATATTAAAGTTCTTTCAACTGAAGAACAATGGTTCCAGAAGGAAGCCTGGATCTTCAGAGATAAACATTACTGGAAATTCTAAATAGACATATTTTTTAAGACTAATGATTGCTTAAAACACTAGTAATACTAGTGGTATATAGTTTATAACATGTAAGAGAAAATATAGACAAGACACATGCAGGAACATAGATAAATGCGATTTTACTGTTACGTCTTCATGTGTTATGTAGCAGATTATTAGGCAACATGTCCTCTCACGGACAAAGGATTTATTTGCAATCTCCATAGCAAACCTAAATATAATACCTACTCAAAACAATAGAAAATCAAAAAGACTGTAAATGTAAGCTGGTGTATATCAGCAATTACATAAACTGGTAATTGTGATTATGTACTGATGACATAATTTTATATGAAGACAATCTATATGTATTGATAAGACACAGTAATCAAGGTAAATAGATATTAGGTTGGTACGACAAAACAAGTATTTGAAAACTGAAAAAAGTCACATATGATAGCACCAAATACTCTTTCAAATACATGAATGTAAGTTTAAGAAATGTAAAAAAAAAAAAAAACTCTTACACTTAAAACTACAAAAAATTGCTGAATGAAATTAGGGAATATTTATATAAATGGAAAGGTATTTTATGTTCCTGGATTGGAAGAGTCAATATTGTTAAGATGCTGATTTTCCCCAAACTGATTTGCAGACCCACTCTAAGCCCCAGAAGGACTTTGTTTTGTATTAACAAACTAAAATATATATGGATGTGCAAGGGACCTAGATAAAACAACAATGAAAAAGAGAAATAACTGAAGGTCTTACACTACATGATTACGTGATTTCAAACAGTCTGTAAAGCTACAAGACTGTATAGTTGGCAAAAGGATACTTATATAGATCAATAAACAGATTGGAGTCCAGAAATAGATCACAACTTATCTACAACATAGATTAAGACAAATTATTTAAAAGGAAAAGTAAAGGACTGTGTGTGTCTGTGTATGTAAACATGTATATAGATAGAAAATGAACTTTGACCCCCTAACTCTGCTTGTATCATATATAAAAATTATTTTACCTACATCTGAAAAAAGAAGGATATGTATTCTAGATATAAACATAAGTAAATGTTTATCTGACCATCAATCAGGCAAAGATTCTAAACACAGAAAAGAATCCATAAAAGAAAAAACTATGAAAAACTATAATTTACCAAATTTAGGACTTCTGAAATCTGAAAGACATATAGGAGAGTGAAATTGCAAGCTACAGACTGGACATCATATGAGAAAAAGGATATGAAACAAAACAGTGATACATAAAATATATAGCAAACTTCTACCAATTAGGAGAAAACAAGCACCCTAAATAAAAAAATCGTGGAGAAAAATATCCACGTAGATACTTCAGAAAAGAAAGTTTTCAAATGGACAAAGAGCATATGAAAATTGGTAAGCATTATTATTCATCAGTGAAAAACAAAGCTACAATGAGATAGTGTTACAATGTTGGTATTAAAAATTCTGATGAGTAGAAGTGTGGAACAAAGGAAATTTTCATAAACTCCTGATAATATTGTAAAATGCTACAGTCTTTTGATTAGTCATTTCTTTCAAGTTTACATACAAACATGCTCTATGGCACAACAAATCCACACCTACGAACTAGACAACTAAACCTGTATGTCTACAAAAAGACACGCACAAGAATATTCTCAGCAGCACAATTTATAGTAGTCTCTGACCTGAAATAACCCAAATGCCCATCAAAAGGAGAAAATATACACAAACTTTGGGTGTTTGTAACAAAGGATGACTCGTCAACAATACTGAAAAAGTACTATCGATACACATTAACACATAGCTGAACTTCAAAAACATGGTGGATGAAAGAAGATAGAAATAGAAGGGTACATATTATATGATTTCATTTCTAAGATGTTCAGTAACAGGCAAAATTAATTTGTGAGGACAGAAAGTAGGCTACTGGACCAAGTAACAAAGATGCTTTGTGGAGTGACAGGCTTCTTTCTTTTGTGTTTTGGGTAATGGTTTTATCATGTGTGTATTTCTCAAAATTCTTCAAGCTTAAGATCTGTGCATTTGATGAATTATAAATTGTAACTCAAAATATTGCTAAAAACAAAAAAATGAGATCTAGATTTGCTTATCACTTAATATCTACAGAGAACTCTACAATTAAACATCAGACCATAATATTTTATAAACTCTTAGGAAGACAAATATGAATGGTAGCTGTAGACTTTGATAGAATTCTGAGGTACTCCTTCCCCCAGCTTCTGCTCTGATTTTGTTCTAGGCACACTTAGGGTCACAAGAGGCCTAAGTTTTCTTTGGAAGTATTTGGTGTATGGCCCTGAGAATTAAATGAATTTAATGTTTGGTCACTGCAAGGTCATCAGGAGACTCTCACTGGAACTTTGTTATCAAAGAGAAATTTCCAGTAATTTGTCTCAACAAAAATCCTTTTCAGTTAGGTAAAACTACAACAACAAAAAAAACCACCCAAACTTAAATTAACTCAAACTCAAATTCTTCTAAGGCTTTTCTGAGCTGAGACCTGCTGGTTCATACCCCAAATTTGGATTTAAGCAGCATCTAATATTTAGTAATAGACACAGGTGTCTTAGCTTGGAATTACTCCTCAGCTTCTGGGTACTAATTTATAGAAAACAACATATATTTTCAGTCTCTGACACTATGTAGACCAAAAAAATTCACTTTGATGCTATGGGGAACAAATGTTCTTATTTACACTATTTTTCTGATAGTTGCTGAACAACATTTGTTAATAATAGATATTGTTTCTTTACTCAACTCTTTTCTACTTAGAGTGGGAAGAAAATGCTTCCCATCTTCACAATCTGGGGTGCTGGTTCTCTGGATAGGACTGGTAATAATCATTGCAAGCAGCTCTAGAGCATTTCAAATGTCATTGTTCCCCAAAACTTGTTTTCTGAAAAACCAGCACTGTTGACTTAGCTGCTCGCCATTAGTTTCTCATGGCTTTGTCAAGGTTTGTAATCTATCACATTTCCTGGGCTATATAGTATTCCTTTCTCCTAGATTTCTTACACAGATTATTTCAGAGCCTACGAGGTTCAATATGTCTTACAAACTAAAATATTTTCCTGTTTATTGATGACAGTTAATGATTAGGACAACTCTATGAGATGGAATTCAAACTTAACACATCCTGAATTCATTGACCGATACCAAATCCTCTTTCTCTCTCTCTCTTCGTTTCTTCACATACTGAGATGTGTCTGACTATTGTTAGGAGTCTCAACAAAGCTTCAGGGTAAAGACCTCCAATCTAGAAATGATACGGGAAAAAACACACTCTCCTTTCCCCTATCAACCACGTGGAGTGTAGAGAAATCCCTGGAAGAAGAGAGAGACAAAAATACACAGACTCGTTTTTTATTCCGTAGCTCCTTGTAACTGTTGCCACAGAGGCTGTCTGGTGAAATTTACCAAATTGAGATAACTGATTAATAGTATCCCTAAAGACAACACTGCTTGTTTTATCTATGGGGAAGCAATGGTTTTAGGAATTGGTCAGTGCCTACACAGCAGCTTCCAAGTAAGAGCAGTGCCAACCTCATTTTCCTTTCTTTTCATTCAGTAGCAGCTCCAGGAATAAGACAGCCTGAGAGGTAATACTGGTCTTTTTGTTGTTGTTGTTGTTGTTAACATCTTATTGTGATTTCTTTCAGTGTTCCAAGATTCACTGTTTATACACCACACCCAGTGCTCCATGCAGTATGTGCCTTCCTTAATACCCACTGCCAGGTCAACCTTTCCTCCTACCCACCTCCCTTCCAAAACCCTCAGCTTGTTTCTCAGAGTTCATAGTCTCTCATGGTTCGTCTCCCCCTCCAATTTCCCCCAATTCACTTTTCCTTTCCTTCTCCTAATATCCTCAAACTCAATACCCAAAAAACAGATAATCATGTCAACAAATGGGCAGAAAACATGAACAGACACTTCTCCAAAGAAGACATACAAATGGCTAACAGACACATGAAAAAATGTTCATCACCACCAGCCATCAGGAAAATTCAAATCAAAACCACATTGAGATACTACCTCACACCAGTCAGAATGGCCAAAATTAACAGGACAGGAAACAGCAAGTGTTGGAGAGGATGTGGAAAAAAGGGAACCCTCTTACACTGTTGGTGGGAATGCAAGTTGGAATAGCTACTTTGGAAACTAGTATGGGGGTTCCTCAAAAAGTTAAAAATAGAGCTCCCCTATGACTCAGCAATTGCACTACTGGGTATTAACCCCAGAGATACAGATGTAGTGAAAAGAAGGGCCACATGTACCCCAATGTTCATAATAGCAATGGCCACAATCGCCAAACTGTGGAAAGAGCCAAGATGCCCTTCAACAGATGAATGGATAAAGAAGCTATGGTCCATATATGCAACGGAATATTCTGGCTCCATCAGAAAGGACAAATACCCAACTTTTTTATCAACATAGATGGGACTGGAGGAGATTATGCTGAGTGAAATAAGTCAGGCAGAGAAAGTCAATTATCATTTGGTTTCACTTACTTGTGAGCATAAGAAATGATACTGGACTAGTACCTCACACTCCATCTTGAATTGCCCTGCAAACCTGTTCATCAAAATTACAGAGTAGAATTAAATCATTTACGCCTACACGTAGGCCATAGCATCAGAGTTAAAAATTTTTAAGCATACCCAAGGTGATATAATTATAAAACTTGAGGTTTCTTGGGGATATATTAACATTTTGATATTTGGAGGCTATATCAACTCTTTTACTCCTGTTATTAAATATGAATATTCATGACATCAGTGTTTTGAAAATATCCCCTGTGTGTTATAAAGCAAATAAATGGTTTCTCCAAAAGGGAAGCATTACAATAATTGGCTTAGAGAAATGAGGGTTATGGTTTTTTTAAAAGATAAATTTACCTCCATATATTTACTCTTTATAGAAACGAGCACCAGAGTGAAAACAAGGAGACAGGAAGCCAGGCAAGAGACTGGTAAGTGCCATTACAGAAAAGTACCATAAGACGTGCAGTGAAGTGATTGGATGTATACACACACACACACACACACACACACACACATATAGTAGCCAAAACACATTGCAATTGAATATAATGTAGAGGATGAGGAAAAGACGATTCCTGATTTAGGAATTGGGAAAACTAAAACAAAAACACTTAGGATGTGACACATTTATAAACTGTGAAGAAAGATTTTCTTTTTTCAGATCACTTCATCCCACAAAGGAGACTCGTCAAGTTCTCCAGCAGGTACCAGCCTTTCATTAAAGAAGGGGTCAGAGTGCGGTCTGAAATACAGAGACTGGAACCCCAGATTCAGCTGTGGGTTGTTGGGGACACATCTTACCACTCAGCCTTGTTTCCTTATCTGTAAGACAGGTCAATGACAGTGTCTCTACAAAGCTTCTGTAAAGGTCAAATGAGATAATGCTTGAAAAAATGTCATTTGATGGAAGTTAAAGTTGTAATAATTGTGCCTTCTAACTTTCCTGAATATTGCTTATCATAATGTCATATCCAAACACGGACTTTTTGAATGTTCAGTTTATTTTGATCTAAATATTTTATTGGTTTTAAGGTATATAAATTCACTTACAGAATATATAATTATTTTATATTATATGACAATATGCATAAACAAGTATTTGTGTCGGCTTATACAAACTAACCAAAAACCAAAGAATGAGAAACAAAATTAACCAAGGCTTTTTTTTTTATATATACACATAATACTTCAGGAAATAAGTAAGGAATATGGTAGCAAAGATAGATTTCTTTCAGACCTATTTATTCTTTTCAATGCTAGATCGGTAAAGGAATGCCTAAAGCTTTACAGCTAATGTCTCTGGAGCAGATCAATTTTCTGATTCCCCCCACCCCCCTGGAGCCTGTCCATGGAGAAAGGCAAAGGCCTCAGTGGAACAGCATTTTTCACACTGACCTGCCCATTCAGTTGAATCTGTAGCACTATTTAAATAGGAATCAAGAGAGTGAAAACAGCAGCAGGCTCCTTGACAAATGCTTCCAGTTTGAAGGAGTTCTTTTTTTTTCCCCCTGCTGTTTATCTCCAGTAGCACCATGTTAGTCTGTCTCAGTACTTTCCACTGTCATTGTAATATACATGTGCACGTGTCCTAGCACACACACACGCACATATGGATATGTATATCCATTTTATAGCACACGTATTATACTGTGAATGTTAACGTTCTTTATGTATATCATCACTTTCTAGGTTAATACTTTCTGTAATAATCCAGCATCCAGTTTATACTGAAAGGCCAAATTTATTTCAGATGAACAAAAGAATTACGGATCGTGTGGATGGCTAGATAAATGAGTTAAACGTTTAGGCAAAACTCAAAACAGTTGGAAAAATAGGCTGATTGTGATATTTTAATGGTATTTTATTGCCTCTCTTTAACTTCATGTTGAGAAGACTTTTTATAGCATTCACATTCATTTATTCATTCAGTAAATATTTTTAAATAAATGCTATGTCCAAGGTACTCTGGTAGATATTGGTAATACAATAGTAAAAATAAAAATAGTTTCTCCCTTCATAGTATCATCTTCCGAGGTATGTCCTTGACCTAAAGTGTGGATTAATAACCAGATTTGCAAAATAAGTTAATCAAAGATAACCCTTGCTTGGGCTGTCCTCCCTTACCCCTTCCATACCTTCCCAGTTGCTTCCTCAAGGTCTGGGGACCAGGCTGACATCTGCATTGTCAACACACAATTATAATATTTACTTATGCATTTGAAGGTTTGCAGAGGCTACCTTTTCTCCAAGAATACAAATAAAGTAAACTTTTCCAAGCTTTAAGACATTACTGATTTTCTTAACATATTGAAAGTAGCAGATGAAATAAGCTAAGTCACTTCATTATCTCCTATCCTATGTAAATTATTTTTGAAGAGTAGTATATTAGGGGGATTATGCTTTATTGGATACTTAGAAGAAATATACTACACATTTTCCTGTCAAAGGAATGAGGTCACAATGGTTTAATGTAAATAAGGATTTAAAATGTACACAGTAACTTTTAAAGCATTTCCTCTAATAGACCATAAAATTAAAAGTTATTTATCTCAGATGGCCTGGAGGAGTCAGTGAAGTGAGAAGGTTGTATGGCAAGCAATTTATCTTAATCCTCTCTGGCCTAAAAATAAGTTACATGGGCTGATTCAAATTGTACCTAGATTTTTTTTTTAACTTCCATTAACTTTCATTGTTTTTATGACATTGTTTTTATAAACCAAACATCTTGAAAAAATATGTGAACCGAAAATTAAGGAGAGGGAACAAGCCAAAAAGCTGTTAGAACTTCAATCAAAGTGTACATGAATGGTAAGGGAGTAAAGGCAGAATGACTGTATTGAAAATATCTTGGAGCCAGGCCATCAGAAAATATGGATTTAAGTCTTGACCTAGCCATTTTCCCAATGGTTTTAGTCTAATCACAAAATCTCTAAGCCTTTGTTAGTTCACCTATTCACGGAGGGTGTAACATCATTCACTGTATCACTGCAAGGGTAAACGAGGTAAAGGGAATAAGTGTATATAAACATCATTTGGTACACTTAATAGAACTAGTAGTTATACCTTCAGGAAGCTTGCCACTAATGGGGAAGTGAGAGCTGAAAAGGAGGTCAAAATAATAATGTTTCTACGAAGGGGTTGTGTGTTAAAATTGTGTCCCCCTCCAAATACCTATGTTGAGCTCCTAACCTCCAGTACTTATAATGTGACCTTATTTGTAAATAGGGTTGGGGTGAATGTAATCAGTTAAGACGAGGTCATACTGGAGTACAGTGAGCTATGACTGTTGTCCCTACACAAAGGGGAAATTTGGGCACCGAGATAGACATACGTACAAGGTAGATGACAGAAAGAGACACAGGAGAAGATAGCCAACCACAAGCCCAGGAGAGAGGCCTGGAACAGATCCCTTCCTCACAGCTCTCCGAAGGAACCAATTCTGTGGATGCCCTGATTCTGACCTCTAGCTTCCAGAACCGTGACACAGTAGACTTGCGCTGTTTAAGCACCAGTTTGTGGCACTTTGTTAAAGCAGCCTGAACAGACTGACTGAAACAGAAAAGCCTACGCCTAGGCCATTCTATAGGTGAGGAAAGGAACCAAAGACCTGGAGGAGAGTGTCCTTAGATTTCATTTTATTTCTGTCATCATTTTCAAACAGTGACTAAAAATAGGGGATGGTTAATCAATAAAATTGACTGACTGCAATATTTTGGACATGACACAATTTCTGCTGAAGCTGTCTACCTACTGTGCTATAGTAATCGAAAAGTTAAAATAAAAAGCAGTAACTGAAGGATAATACAAAAAGATTCACAAATATGAAAAAAGAAAAATTTTAGGTTTTCTATAGAAAAAGTAAACTATTAATATTGCAAGATGGGGCACCCAGGAGGCTCAGTGAGCTGAGTGCCTGACTCTTGGTTTCCATTCAGGTCAAGATCTCAGGGTCGTGAGATTGAGCCCTGCGTTGGGCTCCGTGTTCAGTGCAGAGTTTGCTTCAAAGTTTCTGCCTCTCCTTCTCCATCTATCCTTTGCTGCACTTGCCCTCTCAAATATTAATCAATCTTTTTTTTTTTTTTTTAAAGATTTTATTTATTTGACAGAGAGAAACACAGCAAGAGAGGGAACACGAGGAGAGGGAATGGAAGCGGGAGAAGCAGGCTTCCTGCTGAGCAGGGATCCCGATCCCGGGCTCGATCCCAGGACTCTGGGATCATGACCTGAGCGGAAGGCAGACGCTTAAGGATTGAGCCACCCAAGCGCCCCTCAATCAACCAATCTTGAAAAACATATATATCCTAAGAAGTCTTGGAGAGAAAATCAATAGAAAATCACTTTGCCCTATTCCTGTGGTAAATTGCTTACCATAGTGCCTAAGGTGAGGCATTTGTCCTTCCCTTCCTTTTTCTTTGATATAGGAAGTAAACAATATATTCATATATCACTGCCATCCTGCCACCGTTACTGTAAAGGTGATTACCTATGGCAGGAGGACGGAGCCAGTTATCATAGCTAATGATTGCTGGTTCACTCAAAGGATCATTCTATGAATAATAGTTAGACTGGAAAAATCAAGGTCGTATCTTTTACCATGAGGACACTCACATCACCGACTACAGACCCTTCTCAGCATTTCTTGACTGTCGTCAGTAATGAAAAGTGGCTGCACCAGTTGGGGATGGTAATTCTAATCAAAGGAGTCTATTGAATGATGCATTTGCTTTCCATCAGGGCACATAGTGCAGCATTAGAGGAAGTTAGACTTTGCTATTCCCTCATACATCAAAGTCAGCTTGCCAGTGTTATATTTATTGACCTGTCCAACTCTGTTTCCATGATTGATCACTTTGGCCACCCAAGGGTTTTCCCTGTTGCCCTGTCAGAGCAAAGTTCTCAACAGTGCTTTAAAAATTTAAATTCCCTTTTATTTTTTCCCTGGGAAAATCTTTAATTTCATAGCAACTAGGGACATCCAGTATTGGAGCAGACATTGCGTTTGCTACTCACACACATTCTCCCTTCATCACCACTGAAGGAAATCCCTGTGTTGTCTAGGGGATGCAAGGAATTCACCTTCACATTTATTTTTCCAGACTTTTTTAACAGATTATCAGTAGTTTTGTGACCTAATTCTGACCAAAATAATATAAAAAATGTTCCATTGGCTGGAGCTTACAGAAAAGTATTGTTTTCCTCATAAACAAAGGACAAGTCATTCATTTACCTTTGACTTTCACTGGGCCAAATTTTTTTTCCTGATAGGTGAACATGATACATTATAGAAAAACAATTTTGTGAACATGAAAATGGAACCACTCAGTAAAGTGGCTGATGCTAAGTCCCTATGGTATTTGCAGGAGCCAACCTACCAGCTCTGGAATGGTTACCTCTGAACTTGTCAAGTGAGAAAAATTGCTCCCTGTTACAGTTTGGTCACTGGCATTTGAGTTTTCTGTTATAGGCAGATGAACACAGTGCTAAAGGAGTTCACTCACTCAGTGGATAGGAGCAAGCATTCTAGAATAGTTGGGCTTTGTAATGATATTTTTATCAGGCAATAACTACCAATCAATTTCAAGATCAAAATATATTTTAAGAGTTAAAACTTGTACACTTTGGGAAGAATTGTATGTGTAGAGATTTAGGTCTGCTTTTCTTTTTCCGTGTATAACATGTCACAAGAATCTGATGTCTTAATACAGAGAGCATAGAAAATATTAGGTCTACTGACCTTCAGCAAGATACTAATATGGTGTGCTGGTCTTCCTTCTCTCCAGGTCCCAAGGCACTATCTAGCTATAATTTAGTCCTCAGAGAGGTTCACACTGATGAATTCCACAATATGAAAGGTGAGAGGGAGGGAAGAAAGAAGCAACAGCAATAGACTGTCGACTTCCCCGTTTCAGGAATTCACATTAATAAACCTTTGCAACACAGATATATGTGCTGTGCATATGCATATTATGCTATGTATAATATATAATAAAGCCTTATTATTTTTATGTGCTATTTTATGGAGAAACAACTCTTCTCTATGTCATATTGCTTTACTTTCCTAAGTAGTTCACATATGTTCAGTGGCACAAGCCCAGGGAAATAAGCCATAGGCATTTGCTGATAAAAATAAATATATACTGACTTCTCCACCCAGAACTATCTCCAAAAGATAGTTTCTTAATTCTGACATCTCAAAAATGATTATAATGATTTTTTTTCCTAATTGGTAAGCATAGTTACTACTACCCATTTTATTACATCCCTGAAAGCAAAACTAATTATCGTGTGAGTCCTTTAAGTAGATGGATAATTAAATATCTATGTATAATTTACAGATAATAATCTTCATATGAACTTGAAATTCTCTTTAAGATTTATGGAAATAAATGATATTTATTCAACTTAGGGAGAATGCTGTAGCCACAGACTTTCTGGAAAATAATTGATATATGAATGATAAGGAAATGAAACCAGTGAGATAATTGAGTCTCTGAATAACCAAGCTCTGGGACCTTTAATGGGTTGGAGGGAGCAATCACTTATTACTGCCTAGCTTACTTTTCATCAGTAACTATGGGCACCCAGCAAGATTAGATACACGTAGAAATAATTTCAAAGAAAGAATAAACACCATGATGGATGCACGAAATTCTCTAAGACTTAAAATAATTTGTTGATTCTTAGTATGTCCTCCTAGGAGTTTGCTTCTCGGTAAGTGGCTATTGAATGTAGGACAGAATCTCACAAACTTAGGAGGTACCTGAATTTTACATGTGACTTCTCCCAGTTCTTTGCCCAGTAGATGCTGCAGTCTCATTTTTTGCATTGCTTAAAAATGTAAAGCCTGAAATCTATTCTGTCCCATAACTTTTAAACACATACTCTCAAATCCTTCATTCCAGTTATGGTAAAAATGGTTGATAGTATCTAAAAAATTCCTCTCCTGGGGCTCTTACATGTAACAATGACTAAGACCTAGACTGAAATGGAAAAAAGGTACTTCCGGCAGGGACACTGAAGTGGCTCCAGCCCAGCACATGGTCAAACGATCATTTTTAAGACGAAAAGTAAGGCAAAGGAAGGGAGAATGTTTTGCTAGCCTAACACTTATCATTTCACTCAGAAACAAAGACAGATTTCCTTCGCTGTCCATAACAAATATTTATCATCTTATTATCCTATTGTTATGTAACCAACTACCTTCAAAAACAATTTCTTATTTTCACGGTTCTGTGCTTGACTGGCCCACCTGGGTGATCGGTCGTAGGAATTCTCATGCGGTTGTCGTGAGAGGGACACTGGGACTGGAGCTATCCTAAAGCTTAAATGGGCTGCATAACCAAAATGGGTCACTGACGTGGCTGATGATTAACGATTACTGTTCACTATGCACCTAGATGGGCTTGTTTACTCAAGAACTTACATATGCCTTCTCTATGGGCCTTGGGCTTTTTTTAAAAAAATTCTTTATTTGAATTCAACTTCGTTGTCATATACAGTATTATTAGTTTTATGAGAATTTAGAGATTAATCATTTGCATGTAACACTCTTGCTCATTACATCAAGCGCCTTAATGCCCATCACTCACTTACGCCAGCCCCCGCCCTCCAGCAACCCTATGTTTGCTTCCTAGAGTTTAGCTTCTCTTACAATTTGCCTCCCTCTCTCTTCATCTTATTTTATTTTTCCTTACCTTCCCCTATGTTCTTCTGTTTCTTAAATTCCACATATGAGTGAAATCTTATTTTTTGCAGCAAGATGGCTTGGTTCCCCAAGGTTGGTCCCAAAAATGTCCACATATTTAATGTATAGAATTTGATGAATTTAGATGAACATGTAAACATTCATGATACCACGACCACAATCAAGGTAACAAACATACCCACTGCCCAAAGTTTGATTTTAAGAACACTTAACATTAGACCTACCCTCTCAACAAAATTTGAAATATATCGTCAAATTTGTTCTCTAAAACTTTTGTCAAGATATGTACATAGAAACTGTATTCAATTGGGAATAAATGTCATAAGATACACATTCTTTCTTGAGGAATTAATAGATATAAATCCATCATTTCCTAGCATTCAGATTTGCTATTGAGAAAGAACTCCCTAGCATTTTAAATCACTGAACTACTCATAAATACTTCAAGCTCTGAGAACTTTAGGTCAGGAACCAAGCTGTTTCAACACACACAGTTGGAAAAAAGTCTATAATAAACCAACTTATTTCAGTTCATCTTACTATAGAAACCAGAGTCTATAGAATATTAGCTGAATAACAACAACATTTGGGGTACTCCTCCCCTTATTTCCTGATACTCACATATCTTGGATAAAGTTCATGTGCCATCATTTTTATTTAACTTTTAAAAATATTTATTTACCCCAGAGACAGACAGGGTGGGGAGGAGTGTGCCAGGGGAGGGGCAGAGGGAGAGGGAACCTCAAGTAGACCCTCCACTGAGCACAGAGCCTTCTGTGGGTTTCAATCCTGTGACCCTGAGATCATGACCTGAGCAGAAATAGAGTGGGATGCCAAACTGACTGAGCCACACAGGTGCCCCTAATTTTTAATAAAAAAATATTTATTGTCAAAGACTTATCCTTAGTTTCCTAAACTTATTTTTTTCCTGAGCTGAATTTTCCAGGAAGTGAGAGGGTACTAATCATTTGTTTCCAGTCCCGACAGTTGCTGATCGGTCAGCTGCCTCATCTCGTGTTTGTTTTTTCTTTTCACAGTCTATTAACTTGCTGTTCCAGGCCCAGCAACCTGTTTCTAACTGTAGAGGCCCCCACATGTGCAGAAATTAAGTGTTATCTTCGAAGGTCATTAAGTTGTTCGAAATCTCTTAGAATTTCTTCTTTTAATTCAACTGTATTTCATCTGATCATCTGGGAGAAGGAAAACTGACTTGAGATTTGTTTTGTGTTTTTATTTTTAGTTTTTATTTCTTTAAAAATATTTTATTTATTTATTTGACAGAGAGAGAGAGACAGAGAGAGAGAGATCACAAGTAGGCAGAGAGGCAGGCAGATAGAGGGGGGGGAAGCAGGCTCCCTGCTGAGCAGAGAGCCCGATGTGGGGCTCAATCCCAGGACCCTGAGATCATGACCTGAGCCGAAGGCAGAGGCTTTAATCCACTGAGCCAGTCAGGCGCCCTTTGTTTTGTGTTTTAATTATTAATTTTTATTCTCCATCCACATGCTTATCTTTCTATGTCTACTGACAAGTTTTCAAAAAGGAGTGTGTTTTCCCTTTTGTGCTTCCCTAGCTGTGGTTATTGAAAAGCATTTGCTTTACCTGGTCCCTGCAGGAAAATTTTGTCAAAATCAGAAAGTTTTACCCTGGCAAACTGCACACAAAGTCTATCATTTTGTAGTCTCATCATCCTCTAGAGGAACTGAAAGCATGGTATTAATTAAGACCGAGTTGATTCTTGCATCAAGATTTTAGAAATATATTTTATTGGCCTTAACAATTGAAAAACTTCAGTATACATCACATACTGACTTTAAGCAATCACCAGTTTAGGTTCAGGACTTGTACAAGGTTAGCCAACTCTGGGTCTAAAATTTATTTTGTTCTTATTGTATATGAAGTTAGTTTATCCTACTGAAAAATAGAATATTTAAAGTTATCAAGAAGAGAATAGTTGACTATTTTCTAGTAAAAGCATATATAATTGGGAAAAACATTTACTTGATGTGAACTGGGCTAATTTTTATGAGTTGATAAAGCTAATCTTTCTCTTTGAGCATTTCTTGCAATATTGTTATTATTAAAATTATCACATCAGTTCCTACATTAAAAGAGAATTATATTATTATAATTTCTGGGTGTGTTTATTAAGAGTTCAGTTTTGAATGGCACACCAAAATGGAAATGCTTTCAATTACATAGCACAAAAAGGTAGAAAGTGTGTGTGCTAAAGTAAAAATACTTATAAAAATTACAGTAGTCTATTCACACAGGGAAAAAGGACAAGTGATTTACCACGATCTGGAACTCCAATCGCAGACCCTAAAATAATCACAAGGCCTCTAGTTGTCCAATATGATTACTTCTTTGAAGCATTGTCAAGAAAAGACAACGTAAAGACTTGACCCCTTCAACTCCTAATAGAACAGAAAGCCTGGCTCAACAGTGGGCTGTGAAGCAAGAACTGTCCTCTGCAACTGCAACAACTAAAAGGAAGCCTTTTCTCAACACTAAAAAAGTAAGAATAATAAGGTATTATTCCTACCATTAGTGAAAATGCCAGGCAACAGCCAGAAATCCTATTTTTACTTCTCCTAGGCCAATATCTCCAGCTTTATCCATTTTTATCCTTTATCAGCTACTTCCAAAACAAATGACCTCAAAGTGTCAAATGGTAGCTCTAGGCACGAAGGGATGTGGAATCCAGGAAAAGATAATTGTGGCTTTTAGATAAATGTAGGTCAGTAGCTTATTTAGCTTAGGAAAGAACTGGTCTTTATTAATGAGTGCAACTTTGAAATGTGGTATTCATTTCGTCTTTATTGTTACTCATTGAAAGGTGACTACTCAAGCACAGCATGGTTACAAATGATAGAAATACCTGGAACTGGTGAGATAAACTGATATCTTCTTAGGATCACTGGCCCTGCCACTAATTCTCTATCACTGAATATAAGTGCCTTTTCAGCCTAAACACTCCACAGTCTTTTCAGGGAGCAAGAACTCAATTTGCTTATACTTCCTTATTGAGTTCCTATGATGCACAAGCAAAGGGCTGAAATTGTAGCCAAAGTTCTATTTGGGTACATGCTTTGATAATCTAGATTCTAAGATTTAAGAATTCTTTGGTGCAGGACGCCTGGGTGACTCAGTCATTAAATGTCTGCCTTTGTCTCAGGTCATGATCCCAGGGTCCTGGGATCGAGCCCCACATCGGGCTCCCTGCTTGGTATGAGGCTTGCTTCTCTCTCTCCCATTCTCTCTGCTTGTGTTCCCTCACTCACTGTGTTTCTCTCCATCAAATACATAGAATCTTAAAAAAAAAAAAATTCTTTGGTGCAATCCTGACATCTCTACCCTTCGTTAAGGCCCTCTTATTCATCAGATGGGAGGGAAAATTGCTTAGGAAAACTCTTCCATGCCATTGACTTTTATGATCCTAATCACAAAACCTAGAGAAATGCTAGTGAAATGACTTAAATCATCTCACAGATTATATAATTGCCCAACAGTAGTTCTTTAGAGAGCTTCTATTTCCTATTTGAACTCTGTAGCTGCAGAGGGTTTCCGGGTTTCAGATAGGTCTGTACCTTCTCTGGTCACTGTTTTCCACAGATACTTCTATAAACTTGAGTTCCCGTAGTTAAAACCTGGATTTATGCACAGGGTGAAAAAGGCTCTCGTGTATGTGCTGAGACTTGACAAGTCCTGTGACAACATCATAACCAGAAACTGTGTGGCCAGTCATTAAAAGGTCACTTGATAGTGGGGCCATTTCTGAAGAAATGAGAACTGACATAATATTGACAACTCATTCTAAACTGTATTTGGGCAAATAGTTATAATGCATGTCTCATGTGAAACAGAAAGCTTTTCAACTTATTCCCCTTATGACATTTTCTGTAAGCTAGGATTTAACAGTTTTTCCTCCCAAAGTTAAATGGATTTGAAATGATACTGCCTTACGTGGTTCTTCTTGTTAATCTAGTTTATTCAATATTGCTAAGAAGCAACGAGTGTATGGATTTCAGGAGCGTAGTGAAAAAACACAGGAAATAGGAGTAATAGGGAATTACTTAGGAGTAATAGGGAATAGGATTATTCTTCCTATTCCTCTTATTCCTCCCCCCTAATAGGGAGCAGGAGTAACTCCTATTACACAGGAGTAATAGGGAAAACAACAAGCAATAAACAGATAACTAAATATCACATACTTACAGATAGAGATAATTTTCTGATAGAGAGAGATGCAGAGTAGAAAATAAATCAGGACAATGGAATGTACACCGTGTGCGTGTTCATGCGTGCACGCTATTTTTGACAAAGTATCATTCAGGCAAAGACCTGAATGATGACAAAGAGCCAGCCATGCAAAGATCTGAGTAAGTTGTATTATAGGCAGAGGGAATAGCAAATGCAAACAACAACAAACCACCTTCACTTTACCTGAAGGTTAAATTAAATGTAACTTATTTCCATAATAGCTAAATCTATATAAATAACACGAGCCCAGTAAAATTGCCCAAGATTCTGAAAGTGAAACTAGTCTCTGCTTCCCTGGTATTAAGTCACAATACACGGAGAAGCCAAATGGGGGAAAAACAGGGTATTAGGAGCACTTTGCCTTGTAAACTCCACATGGTATTGTTTTTATTTTATTTTTATTTTATTAATTTTTATTAACATATAATGTATTATTTGCCCCAGGGTACATGTCTGTGAATCTTCGGGCTTACACATTTCACAGCACTTAACAGCACATACCCTCCCCAGTGTCCACAACCCAGCCACCCTATCCCTACCCCCCCGCCTCCCAGCCACCCTCAGTTCGTTTTGTGAGTCTAGGAGTCTTTTATGTTTTGTCTCCCTCCCCATCCCTTCCTGTTTCATTTCTCTCCCTCACCCCCTCAAACTCCTGCCTTGCCTATCAAGTTCTTCATATCAGAGAGATCATGTGATACTTGTCTTTCTCTGACTGACTTATTTCACTTAGCATAATACACATGGTATTGTTTTTAAAGTTGATGGGAAAGTCAGGGTGCTGTTTTTTAGTAACTGTTCTTTACTATGGTTTTTGCTTTAGACATTTTTCCCAATCTGCCATTCTCTTTCTTTGGAAAATGAAAACTCTGGAGCATTCAGCACATTAATCTGTGTTTTCTTTTTCATTAATTTACTGAGTTATTAAACAGGCACAGTGTTCCACTTCAGTTAAAATAAAGTAGTTATGTTATTCAGCAATAACTCTTCACACCATCACTGTATAAATAATGGATACACCACTCAGGAAAGCATCTTCCTCTACTGCCATTTGCCTCTTACCAGGTTTTGATGCAAGACCAAAGAAATGGAGTTGTGTTTATATAATTACATGTTAACAGAGAATTTACTGGAAGTAAGATTTCCACGTTCCTATAGTCAAAATGATTTGGACATACAACAGGAATAAAAGAGATGTTCAGAAATAATACTTACAGCTTCATAATTAAGCTCTCTGCTAAGGGAGTACTTTTGGAAACATATATATTGGTGCTTGGCCAAGGGAAAAAAAAAACTCCTGATGGCAGTAAGTGGGTGTTTCTAAACTTGATTTCGAATACAGCTTTGAAAGGGTGGCTGTAAACACTAGGGACCATATTGTTCAAAAGCAATCTAAAAACCACTTTGGAAACAATGTAAACGTACTAGAGAGACTGGTCGTTTTAACATTGATGTATATATCACATGATAACTTGAAGGAAAAATCATGGTTAAACTCAGTAGATAAAAGTAAAAATCTCCTCAAAGTAACGTGATGGTAATTTCAGAAAGAACCCAAGTGTTCAGAAGAGTAGAAGAATTGAATTTGTTCTTTATGTTTTTCTAATTAGCTAGAATTTTTTTTTAATGAATAGTCCCCCTTCATGGGGCACCTGGGTGGCTCAGTGGGTTAAGCCTCTGCCTTCGGCTCAGGTCATGATCTCAGGGTCCTGGGATCAAGCCCCGCATCGGGCTCTCTGCTCAGCGGGGAGCCTGTTTCCCCCTCTCTCTCTGCCTGCCTCTCTGCCTGCTTGTGATCTCTCTCTGTCAAATAAATAAATAAAATCTTTAAAAAAAAAAAAAGAATATTCCCCTTCACTCTATTCTTTCTTCATAAATTTCATGGAGGCGGTTTCTAAAAGATCTTTTCTAAGAACATAGGGATCCCAAGCCAGAAGGAGAAATAAATGAAATGCAAATAAAGGCTAACTGGGGGGGAGACTAACATGTTCTTTCTTCTATTCCTTCTGGCAGTAAGAGTGGGAACCACCATGGGCAAATTTGGATGGGCTCACCTACATGTTAGTGGGTATATTTACATCCAGTTAGGGGAAGAATAGTGCTTAGAGGTAATGTAGAGGTGAACCTGACCCAAAGGACTGAGCACAGGGACAAATCTACTTTACTAGACCATCTGGAAACAAAGTTGGCCGTATAACAAAGGATGTGTGCTCCATTATGGGGTGGGAAGAAAAGTTGATTATTGGAAGGTAAGTCAAGTTTTTATTTCAATGCTACTCACAATCTTTGCACACTGATTTCAGGGAAATTACTTCCATAGTTCAACAGAGAGAGAGGGTGCCATGTTAAAGATATGTCATTTAATCTTTTTTTAAATACATTTCATAATTTATTATGATTATTCTGTAATCTTTTTTGATCACACTGAAGATTCCTGGTTACTGATTCTGGAGACAGTGGGACGTTCACCTGAGCAGGCAGGAGAATGTCCCTAGATGCTTAGAAAGAGGATGCAGTACCTCGGGAATTGCACAGAGAACAGCACAGCATGGAGCAAAAGAAGAAGCCAGAAACCCCCTTGTTCAGCAACCCACAAGATTCCTAAAACCTATATTCTACCCGTAACATTAGGCTAAAACTGAGCATCATTTTTATTACCCAACATAAATTACTCATGTTGTATCACTCCCCAGATACTCCAGGTTTTTCCTTAACAGCTAGCTCAATTCATGTATTTATGTTCCTATGGATGTCCCTCTTGTAATCTGTTTGAGAAGCACCTAATCCCTATGTTAGCAGGTATATACCCCAGTGTGCTAAACCTTGTCAGTTATCCAGCAGAGGGCCTTCTATCCCTGCCTGTGTCCAACAGTAGCCTGGAAGACTGACGGTACCATCAGGCCTCTGAAAGGTAAGTAACTGGGGTCCATAGTGAAGCAGGCCAAATACTTCTCAAATAGAAGAATGTCACCAGATAAAAACAAATGCAATTATATAATGTCAAGTGAACAATTTTCTATTTCCACTCTTGACTTTTTCCCTGAGGTCCAAACATACTTGACAACCTACTTGACATTTCCACTTGGAAATATAACATGTCCAAACTTAACATACCAAATAATGGAATTGCTCCCTTCCTCCTAAACCTCACAGTCCTCATGTCAGTAACAAATTTCACCATGTATCTAATTGTTCAAGCCAAAGACCTGGGAATCTTCCTTGATTCATCCCTTTACCTCAAACCAACCTAACCTTCCTTCATATCAAGTTCATCTATAAGTTTTACTGGCTATGTCTCCAAAATAGATCTTTAAACTATTCACCATCAAGGCGAACCTATCATGATCTCTCACCTGGACTACTCCAACAACTCCCTAACTGTTAGGCTGGTGGGCCCAGGGACGCCGAGAGTGGACAAGATGGCCACCGAGTTTCACAAGATGGTGGCTTGGGACTTTCCACCATGGGGCTTCCTGTCCCAGAGACTTTCCAGATCACCCCCCAATGATGACGAACAATCTGACTGGTCGACCTTGCATTCCTTTTTCCGTATAATGAGCTGACAAATGATTGGTGTATTTTGTATCCCTCATATACACAAACCGCAGCCAATCAGATACCTAGCAAACCCTCCACACCACACTAATCAAAAACCCCTCAGCCCCTACCCCTGGGTGTGACTTCCTTGGCCTTGTCCTAACCTGGACCAAGGAACCTTGCCCAAGAGTGCCTCCATTAAAGCTCGCTCGAACCATTTGCTGGGTCTGGGTCTCTCCATTATCCTTCCTTTTTTCTGTCACTAAGACCTTACACTAATTAGTGTATCTGTTTCCATTTTTGCCCCTTTAGAGGTCCATTCCATATGCATTTTCACAAAGAAGTCATATAGATGATTAAAAGACCCATGAGAAGATGCTCAACATCACTCATTATCAGAACTACATTGAAGTATTACCTCACACAGTCAAAAAGGCTAAAATCAACAACACAAGCAACAACAGGCATTGGTGAGGATGCAGAGAGAGGGGAACCCTCTCACACTGTTGGTGGGAATGCAAACTGGTGCAGCAACTCTGGAAAACAGTATGAGTTTCCCCCAAAAGTTAAAAATAGAACCACCCTATAATCCAACAATTGCACTACTGGGTAATTATGCAAAGGATACAAAAATGCTGATTCAAAAGAATATATGCACCCTGATGATTATAACAGCTTTAACATTAGCCAAATTATAGAAAGAGCTCAAATGTCCATCAACTGATGAATGGATAATGAGGATATGATATATACATACAATGAGCTATTGCTCATCCATCAAAAAGAATGAAATTTTGCCATTTACAACAACATGGATGGAACTAGAGTATTATGCTAAGTGAAATAAGTCAGTTAGAGAAAGACAAACACCATATGATTTCACTCATATGTGGAATTTAAGACACAAAACCAAAAAAGATAGGGAAAAGAAAAGAGAGGCAAATCAGAAAACAGACTCTTAACTGTAGAGAACAAACTGAGGGTTGATGGAGGGAGATGGGTGGGGGATGGGCTAAATGGGTGATGGGAAAGAGAGCACTTGTGCTGAGCACTGGGTGTTAGATGTGAGGGATGAATCCCAAAATTCTACTCCTGAAACTAATAGTACACTGTATGTTAACACACTGGAATTTAAATAAAAATTTGGAGAAAGAAGAAGGAAAAAAGAAAGAAAGAAAATAACAACCTGAAGAAAAAGATATATATGGATAGGAAAACAAAGAATGCCAATCAGGATCACTCAGTCATCTCTTTAAAGTGCAGAAAGAAAAAAAAATATGAGACTAGAATTCTATACCCTCCAAAAATATGTTTCAGGAAGAATTCAGAATCATCAAGATAATCTAAAAGCAGAAAAAGAGAAGAAAATTAACTAAAATGTGAAAACATAAAACAAATACCAGTGTGATATACTTTAACATAATCCTACCATTAATCATATTAAATGCAATTTTTAATACTTCCCAATTAAAAGACAGATGTTATTAAATTATATATAGAAGCAAGATCCAATTAGCTATCTATAAGACATCAGTTACATATAAAGATATAAACAAAGGGTAAGCATAGAAAAAGATATACCAAGCTAACTATTCAAAGAGAGTAAGTTTAACTATTTTATATAAGACACAGTACATTTCATAGTAATGAATGGTATTAGGGATAAAGAAGGAAGGTAATTTCATAATAGAGTTACCAATTTATTGGGAGGATATAATAGTTCTTAATGTTTATGGGGCTAATGCCAGTGCTTCAAACTACATGAATCAAAGCCTGCTAGAATACAATGAGAAAGAGACAAGTTCAGAATTACAGATACAGATTTTAATACTCTATCCTAAATAACTGACAAGACAAGTACAAAGTATAGCATATGTGATCAATACTCTCAAAGTGGCAGGCAGAGGGAGAGGGCGAAGCAGGCTCCCTGATAAGCAGGGAGCCTGATGCAGGGCTCAATCCCAGGACCCTGAGATCACGGCCTGAGCCAAAGGCAGATGCTTAACCAACTAAGCCACCCAGTCTCCTCTACGGGGATGTTTAGAGGGGAATTTTGCTAATTTCTTCTATTACATAAGTAGACAGATTTAAAAGGAATAACCTAAGCTTCCAATTTAAGAACCAAAAAGCAAAGAAAAGGACACAAATTAAATCTAAAGCATGTAGAAAGAATATAAAAGAACACCAAATTAATCCCAAACAATAGAAAACAAGGCCATGGGAAATAGAAAAAAAAATAATAGAGGAGATCAAGAAAATCAAAGCTCTTTCTCTGGAAGAATCTATAAAAATTGACAAATCTAAAGGCAGACTAATCAGGAAAAAAGAAACAATAGCAATATTAGAAGTGAAAAGAATAATCACTACAGATTTTACAGACATTAAATTGACAACAAGGGGATTTTATGAACAACCTTCCCAATAAAATTGAACAATTTAAATGAAATGGACAAATTCATTGAAAGGCACCAAGTATTAAAATCTGAATAGCCTTATATCTATTAAAGAAATGGAATATGTATTTGAAAATATTCCTACAAAGGCAACTCCCAATAGAGACCTCACAGGTGAAATCAGTCAAATATTTAAAGGAGGGGGAAAATTGCTTCTACACAAACACAAACCTTTTCAGAAAATAGTAAAGGGAGAGAATATTTCACATGTAATTTTATGATACCAATATTATTCTGGTTAAAAAAACCAAAATTATAGGAAAACTATAGAACTTTATCTGTTCATAAGCTAAGAAACAAATATTCTTAAAATTTTAGTAAGTCAAATCCAGCAGTGTATTAAAAATACTACATCCTGATCAAGTGGGATTTATCATACTAAGGTTAAGTTTGGCTTAACATTTAATATTTCACCATATTAAGAGGTTAAAAGAGGAAAACCATGCCTATCTTAATTGATTCAGAAAAAATATTCGACAAAATCTAGCATCCGTTCATGATGAAAACTCTCAAGGCACTAGGAATAAAAATGCACTTGATCGATGATGTACAGGACATCTATAGAAGCATCCAATTAGCATCACCCTTAATGATGAAAGAATGGATGTTTTTCCTCTGATATTAGGGAATAAACAAAAATAACTGTTGTCACCACTGCTACTCTACTAGATTACACTGGAAGTACTTACTCAGCGCAATAACAATTATAAAGAAAGGAAGCAAAGGAGGAGACAGAGGGAGGAAAGCATAGAGGGAAGAGGAAAGAATGAACAAGAAAGAAAAACATAGGGGAGCCTGGGTGGCTCAGTCGTTAAGCGTCTGCCTTCGGCTCAGGTCATGATCCCAGGGTCCTGGGATCGAGCCCCACATCGGGCTCCCTGCTCGGCAGGAAGCCTGCTTCTCCCGCTAACATTCCCTCTGCCTGTGTTCCCTCTCTCACTGTGTTTCTCTCTGTCAAATAAATAAAATCTTTAAAAAAAAAAAGAAAAGAAAAGAAAGAAAAACATAAAGAAACAAAAAGATATACAGAATGGAAAAGGAAATGTTAAGCATCTATCATAGATGACATAATAGTCTATGTAGAAAATATTAGCTCATCTAAAGAAATATATACAGCTAAGAAGTAAATCCAGAATGTTTGTTAAATTAAAAGTAAATATAAAAAAATCAATTGTATTTCCATAGCAATGAAAAAATGAAATAGAATATAGGTTATTATTGTATCAAATATGAAGTGATTAAGGACAAATCTGATTTAAAAATTTTAAGACAAATATGCAGAACACCACAAAACACATCTAAGTGAAATTTAGCAAGTGAATAAAATGAGACTTATACTGTTTATCAATTGAAAGACTGATGTCTAGATTAGAAACAATCTTAAACAAAATACCAGCATTTTCTTTCTACAGAGACTGATACTCTAATTCTAGCATTAACAATAAATTCAGAACCCAATTACCCAAAACGTTGATGTGGAAAAACAAAGTTGGAGGACTTAAACAACTCTGATTTTAAGACTTAACTTTAAGCTACAATAAATACACACTATCATATTGGCATAAAGAAATACACATGCAAATATGACAATAAATACACATTGTCATATTGGCATAAAGAAATACACATTTGAGATCTCTATTTATTGGGTTAATAAAAAGATTAACCCAACAGTAGTTTTGAAATCAATCTATACGTATATAGTCAATTTATTTTCTATGAAATTTCTAAAAGAAATCAATGGGAAGGGATTTTTTTTAAAATAAATGATTGTGGAACAAAAAACTGTCAATCTTTACCTATAACTATATAAAAATTTACTCAAAATGAGTAAGAAATCTAAAGGGAACCAACTATAAACCATCCAGAAGGAAAACTAGGAGAAACCTGTGGTGACCATTCAGTTTGGAAACATATTTCCTAAGTAGGAAACCAAAGTGATCAACTATATAAAAGAATACTTCTTTTTACTTAGAAATAGTTTTGCCTCTAAATACACCGTTTTTGAAAACGAAAGGGTAAGACACAACCTAAGGAAAATATTTGCAAAGCACATATCTGATAAAATGCTTACATGATATTATATTAATTACTGTTACAAGTCACTGATAAGGAGGAAACAAAATGGAATCTGCAAAATATTTTAACATATTACCAAAAGAGACATACAGATTGCCAATAAGCACATGAAAAGATGCTCAAATTCATTAGTCATCAGGGAAATGCAAATTAAACCAAAGTGAGATACTGGTACACACCCATTCTTTTTAATTTAAACTCAATTAATTAACATAGAGTGGATTATCAGTTTCAGAGGTAGAGGTCACTGATTCCTCAGTCTTATAAAATACCGAGTGCTTATTATATCACGTGCCCTCTTTGATGTCCATCACCCAGTTACCCCCATCCCCTCCAGCAACACTCAGTTTCCTATGATTCAGAGTTTCTTAGGGTTTGTCTTCCTTTCTGATTTGGTCTTATTTTATTTCTCCCTCCATTCCCCTAAGTTCATTTCTTTTGTTTCTTAAATTCCACATATGAGTGAGATCATATAATAATTTTATTTGTCTGACTGACTTATTTTGCTTAGCATAATACCCACTAGTTCCATCCAAGATTTCATTTTTTTGATAGCCGAGTAGTATTCCATCATACACATGGGCCACCATCTTCTTTATCCATTCATCTGTTCGGCATCTGGGCTCTTTCCATAGTTTGGCTATTGTGGACATTGCTACTATAAACATTCGGGTGCACGTGCCCCTTTGGATCACTATGTTTGTATCTTTGGGGTATATACTCAGTAGTGCAATTGCTGGGTCATAGAGTAGCTCTATTTTCAACTTTTTGAGGAACTTTCATACTGTTTTCCACAGTGGTTGCACCATCTTGCATTCCCATCCAACAGTGTGTGTGTGGGGGGGTCCCCTTTCTCCGCATCCTCTCCAACATCTGTCATTTCCTGACTCGTTACTCTTAGTGATTCTGACTGGTGTGAGGTTTTATCTCATGTACATACCCATTACTAATAGCCAGAACTAAAAAATCTCACCATACCAAGTGTTGGCAGGGATGGAGAGCAACTGAAAATCTCAAGCACTATTGATGGAAATGTAAAACTATACAACTTTGGAAAAGTTTGTCTCTTCTTTCAAAATTAAATATACATCTACCATACAACCTGTTTATTCTAAAGCATTTATTTAACCAAGAGAAATGAAAGCATGTGTCTACACAAAGAAGTGGTCAATGAAAGAAAATGGATAAAAAAATGTACATTATATAATTCAATTTCATAAAATTCTGTAATATGCAAACAGCCCTGAGTGTAAGCATAGTAGTTGCTAGAGAACCAGGATGGGTAATGGCAGGGAGGATTATTGTGTTACAAAGTGGCAGGAGAAAACTTTTTAGAGTAATGGATATGTGCATCTTCTTGATTGTAGTGACAGGCTTACAGGTGTGGACATAGATTAAATTCATGCGATTTCATACTTTACATATGTGCAGCGTACCGTATGTCATTTAGGCCACAATTAGACCGTGCACAACAGTTAGCCACAACTGAGTACCTGGTAAAGTAAGTGGCCTCACTCTTCAGTTCCATCTCCTTGAAACAAACTATCTTTACCTGACCAAATCAAGAATCACATGAGAAAAGCATCTTAAGTGTTGTTATTTGCATTTTGCAAGCTTCTAGAGCAGGTCAGGAACTCCTCTAAACATCTGTCATCGATTATGTTTTTATCTTTATAATCATGGATGAGGTAAATTTTATCATTACCTTCTTAGATTTGCTTATTAAAGTGTATTATTAACTTCCAAAAATGGGTGTCTGACCTGTTCAAAGTCACAGTCTGAAGGAAAGAGACTTGGGATTAAATATAGACAATCATATACTTACTAACAGTATTTGATTGCCTTGGGGTGGGGGGGAGCAAGATTAGGCTCCAAACAATGCGCTGAGGTGGTCTGGTTGCCACAAAACCACTGTCAGATCAAAGGCCTTTAAAAGCAGAGTAGGAAACACTGCTTCTGTTCCTTAAATAAAAGATGTCTTTACAAGCATGATGACAGCCCTGGAGCCCACGAGAGGTCAGGACATGACTCTGCAGCCTGCCAGAAAGAAATGATGAGGAAGCAAAGCTGAGTCTTGTTGTAAATTGTTAATAGAGCCCCAGCTGTTGACATAAGGTCTCTGCTGCCAATCACTTATTTCAGTGCAGTTCAGGGCAGCAAGTGACAATGAAATAGATGAGGCTTTGGCATTACAGAAATTGGTGTCAAGAGAAGAGAAGGGTAGGAATTCGTATAGGCAAATGTTAATTGGCTCTAACACTAGAGTTGGCTTAATGTAATTAACTTAAGAAGGAATGAGGTCGTAATTGGAAGTGTATTTATCCTTTTTTTATTTTATTTTTTTTAAATTATTTTTTTTTTTAGATTTTATTTATTTATTTGTCAGAGAGAGAGAGAGAGAGAGAGTGTGCACAAGCAGGCAGAGAGTGGCAGGCAGAGGCAGAGGGAGAAGCAGGCTCCCCGCCGAGCAAGGAGCCCGATGTGGGACTCGATCCCAGGACCCTGGGATCATGACCTGAGTCAAAGGCAGCTGCTTAACCAACTGAGCCACCCAGGCATCCCTGTATCTATCTTTTTAGTTCTTCATATTCATCCAAAAATTCTCTAGGTATTTCTTATAGTTCAGTAATCAACTGTAACAGCCAATTCCTTTATTTTGTATGTGAAGAAAGAGATGTTTCAGAGGGCCAAGGAACTTGGTAAGTCACCTCAAACCAGGACAAGAACCCCAATTTGTAGACTTTCAACCAAAGATAACTCATTAGGCATTGATGCATCAGTGTGAATGAGTCTCAATCCCTTTTTAATGATAAACTTTTCTACAGAAAGAGCATAAAGATTTTAAAGGCTGGAGCCATGAAAGGGTGAACTCCATATCAAAACCTCCTAAGTGCACTATCTAGTTGAGGACTTGGATGCTGGTCTGCACACATTTCCTAGCCTCCCACTGGTAGTGATGAAAAATCCCACATTCTTAAATTTAAGAGTTCTTTGATACCACAGAGATCACTGATGAATGTAACAGAGAAAGACACTTTGTTCAAATGTCACCTAATTTACCAAACATAGTTTCTCTTTTATGTTTTAATGACTAAAGCAAAACTTCCCAACAAAGATAGAATGGCAGTAGATATTAGTGTTTCAGTTAGATCTTTAAAGAGATTTAAAGGACCAGTGACTAGTTCCATACAGAAAAGTTGTGAACCAGAGCGTATGAATGAAGTCATCACTATATTGTCACTAATATCTTTGCTGTGCACAATGGCTGGAAATGAAGCTACATGTCGGTCCTGGAGTTGGGCAAAATGGAGTATTTTAGGCCTTTCCTACCTATTATTTAAAAACAGCACTAGTATCACCTTAGGTTAAGACTTTGTAATTTTTAAAGTATCCTACAATTATTATCTTATTTCTTTATGTAATTGCCTTGCTTTATAGTTAAAGATACCAAGATGTAGAGACAAAGTAATTTGTCATTATTTACATATATGAATTGGCAACAACATATCAATTGATACAGGTAAAAGAGAAAATCTGAATTTCATCCCAAGTCCTGTACTCTTTCAAAAACACCAGAGCTGTCTTTCCATTCTTAATGGTATAGTATTAATTCTTGAAACTGCTTCATTGGTTATAATTCCCATTGAGTTAGGCATGTAAAAGAAAAGCCTCAATATCAGTTTTAAAAATTCTAATGTTAATTTTGTGCAAAAATCACATAATTTTTATGTGATCTTTAGTAGTCCTTTCCCTCTTCTGGAATATTCCCAAAGGACACATATACTTTTTTTCCCACCTATAATCCTCTTCCGCTGTGCTTCAGTGTCCTGATCCAAGAGGCCCTCTGGCTACCCTCACTCACATAACCCCAATATTTGCCTCCCGGGCCCTTGTTTATTAATTCCATGGCCTGCTTACCATTTGGCATTATGTTTTGCATGTCTGTCAACCTAAATACTGTTCCTGTCCTCTACTAGTCTCTGTGAACTATGGCTGTCTCCTCCAAGGGTGGATCAATGTTGCCACTTCTTTAAAACCTGAGTGACTGTGTAGTCTGGGAAATCTCAAAGATACTTCACCATATAGCCAGTTCTGCCTGAGTAGTGCCAGCAAGCGGGGAGCTCTGGGGAGAGAGGCAACACACGTGCATTTGGAGAAGGCCTAACACTTGCTACCACACAGTAAAAGTTCTGATATTTTGGGTGTGATTTCTAAATTGCATGTCACCAGTCATACTGATCCCTCAGGCACATTGACTCACGAGGGCTTGGAATATAATATTCTGACTTATGTCAAATAAGGTATTTTTTTTTTATTAATTTGCACCCAAAAAAGCTGTCAAATTCAGAATTTTGCTGAGCTAATGTTAACCCATCTGTGCAGAATGGGATGCACAGTAAGTTCCTGGTTGGTAATGATGTTGGATTTGTGTTTTGGAAAATACACTTGACACATTTGCAGAAAGCACATGTCTTCCTGGCATGAAGTTTAATAGCATATGATATAGATGAGCTCTAGATATGAAAGGAGTTTGCTGATTTTATGAATTTTTTATGATTTTTCCTTCACCTTTTCTTTAACTTTTCCCTGACCTGATATAAAGGAGTCAGAAAGGTAAGAGTCACTGAAATTAGAAATCATTTCCATTCTCATTGTCCGACTCAGCTTTGCTCTCCATGTCATCCAATGGGATGGGGCTTTCTGGTGTCGATGTGACTTCTGGTAAGAATCCAGTGCCCTTCCACAGACTAACAGGCCATCCAGGGTGAATGATTGATGGTGATGATGACAGCAAAGATGGATGATGGATGTGCTTGCATATGCCAACTGGCTCAATGCTTCATTAACAGAAATCAGATATCAGAAGCAATATACAGAGCAATGTATAAACATGTGCTCTCCAAGCAGTCAAGGAAGAGGGTCAGATTGCTAATTAGGAACTAATTCTCTGGTACCCTAGACCCTAAGAAAACCTAATATTCAAAGACTAAAGAAAGGACATAAATCTCTCATAAGCTAGGAATCTGAGGACTACATGAAAGTCAAATCTTAGTAATCAGGGGAGACGAAGACGTGCTCAGTTATGAAGACAATGCTGACAGGAAGGTCGTAATCGAAAGATAAACTTTGGCTCCAATGTGGTTGGAGTCTTCTGATCATGAAGTACCTTAGGGGCTCTAAAGGTTCTTTTTAAATTTCATTGGTGATAAAGTAGATACCGAAAAAAGAAGAGATATGAAGATCCCCTTTCTCTGAGGTCAGACTCACTGTTGGGGCAATTGCACCACAGAAAGAGCGCTTTGCATTTCTCATGATGAACGCTCAGAGGTGTGTACACGTTTGACACGGCAGAGCCAAACCTGGTCTGTCCCAGGATCCCAGCGGCACCAAGAGAATGCTAGATGACAGGATGTGAGGTCAGTGGCAACAAAGAGTTGAGTTTTCAGGGGAATGACACACGCTGATGTGGCCAGCCCCCTACGTAATTTGAAATGAAAATATTAGTCTGGGTACTAATATTTTAGTACTAATTTAGTACTAATAATTCAGTACTAATTACTAATGAAAATATTAGTCTGGGTAATACTACCTTTCCTGGGTACGGAAAGGACAACCAAGTTACAAACCAAGGATGAGGCTAAACACAGGATATGAATCCATGCAAGGACAGGACAAGCCCTCCACAAGAGACCACATCACAAGGGATTTTTAAGATTAGCAACTGGACGGTAGATATCAAGGACTCAAAATATTAAAATCAGGAATGAAAAAGAGGACATTAATTTTGCCCTCAGAAGAAATGAAAATAAGCAAATACTGTAGATAACTCTAACCCAAGTCATACACATAAACGAGGTGAAGTGATGAAATGAACTCATTAAGACATGAACTACAAAAGTTTCTTTATGACGATGTATAAACTCAGAATAGAACAGTGAGAGATTATTAAATTAGTTATAAAACCTTTCTTGCAAAGGAAAATCTAGACCCAGAGGGCATCACTGTCAAATTGTCAAATATTTAAGGGCAACTTAACATCTATCATTCAAAAAAAGACTTCAGAAAAAATAGAAGAAGAGAAAACACTTTCCAGCTCTTTCACGAGGCAGTAATACCAATATCGAAGTCCTTAGAAAACTACAGGGGCGCCTGGGAGGCTCAGTCAGTTAGGCCTCTGACTCTTGATTTCTGCCTAGGTCACCATCTCAGGGTCATGAGATCAAGCCCTGCATCCAGCTCCACACTCACTGCACAGTCTGCTTGAGATTCTCTTTCCCTCTCCCTCTCCCCCCACTTGCACTCAATCAAACTTTCAAACAACAAAAAAAGGGAATATCTTGTATGAACAAAGACATACAGAAATCCTTAAGAAAATACTAACAAACCAAAAACATTAGTTTAAAAAAAAAAGGGATTATACACGGTGATCAATTGGGATTTATCCTAGGAGTACAAGGTTGTTTCAACATAGGACAATCACCAACCCTGTTGACACCCTAATTTTAGAGCTGGTCTCCAGACAGTAAGAAATCTGCCTTGTTTTAGGGCAGATTTTGTAGACACTTATAGCAGCAACAGAAAATTTAGACAGATTTCAGTGCTGATTGTGGAGTCCTCCTATAACGAATACCTAAAAATGTGCAAGTAGCTTTGGGTTATGGACAAAGACTGGAAGAATTTTGAGAAGCGTGAGAGAAAAGCCATCGCCTGCCTTGAACAGTCAGCAGATGTTAACAACTCCGCCAGTAAGGACTCAGAAGAGAGACACCAGGTTAAAAAATTAATTAGATTTAAAAAGCTATATTAAGAAATAATTGATTCATCATAAACATACTGTTAGTAGAAAGAGGAATGCTAAAGGTGTTTCTGTCAAGTGTTGAGGAAGAAATGAGAAACTATTTCATCAAAAACTTGAGGAGGAAAGGAGATCCTTGTTATATGAGACACAGAAAGCTTAGTGCAATTGTGTCCTGTGATTCTGCAGAAAGCAGAACTTCTAAGGGATGAGCTCGGGTATTAGGCAGAAGCGATATCTAAGCAAAAGGAAAGAGAGGCCTGGTTTCTTCTTGCTGCTTCCAGTAAAATGCAAGAAGAAAAATACACAGAGGGAAGAACATTTAGAAATGGAACCAGAGCCGGATGTTTGGGGCACTCCTCAACCGCTCTAAATTGTAAAAAACAGTAAAATTAGAGTCTCTGTCAGGAAAGAGAATATTGGCAAGAAAGCCAAGAGCATGAGGGAACAGCCTTTTGCTAGTGCCTCTGAAGGCACACAATTCCAGCGTCCAGCTGCACAGAGGGCTCTCTGATGAGAGTAGGATGTGACTCAGACTCCCTCCATAGTTACCTAAGCACAAACCTGGAGCAGCGAAACCTGGTCCTTATAAAATCCCCAAGATTACCCTGGGATCTTATGGTGGTGGAGGGGTGGACCTCTTGTCTAATATAGAGAATCTCAGGACATTCAAAGGAGACCCACAAAGGTCTTGAGAATTTTATACGAGCAGAAATACTGCCCATCTGGATTGAAAGCGACAGAGAAAAGGCAAACTACAAAAGGCTACCAGACTCCCAACGTTCTACAGACAAGATGTTTCCTGTGACTACACTGACCCACTTCAAACACATGCTGATACTCAAAAGAAGGAAGAAGTGAAGCCTTCAGCTCAAAGACGGGAGTTCTGAGCCCAGAGGATGGGAGTGAGAACCAAAAAGGATGACTTCTAGACCTTAACATCCAATGTTTCTTCATCTAGATTCCAGAATTGCTTGGGATTGGTGATTCCGTTTTTCTTTCCATTTTCACACTTTTTGGATGGAAATGCCTGTTACAGCTTTCCTATGCTTATCCCATCACAGTATTTCAGAACTAGATATTCTCTTTCTAATTTTGCAGGTCCACAAATGCTGAGGAATTTTGCCCCAGCAAAATTATATTTTTTTACCCAGAACTCACTTCTACCTGGTCTAGAGTATTGATATTTTGAACTGGTATTCATAAAATCTGGACTTGAGTGGACAATGAAAGGGGCTGACATTTTGAAGGGTCTTGGAATGTTGTGAATTTATTTTATGTGTGAGATAGACATAAATATTTAGGGACCTAGAGGGAGGATTTTGAGAGAAAGAATACTGTTGCTCATATCCCAACCCCTGGAATCTGCAAATATATTATCTTACGTGGCAAAAGGAACCTTGCTGATGTGATTATGTTAAGACACTTGAGATGGGAGAATATCCTGGATTGTTCAGGCCAATGAACAGAAATCAGTAGGTTAAGTACAGAAGGGGTCCTTATAAGGGACATTAAGGGGTCCTTATAAAAACAAGACGGATACAGAGATATAAGGATAGAGGCAGAGGTGAGAGTGATTTGACGTCATGAGGCCATGAATGCAGATGGGCTTTTGAAGTTGAAAAACATAAGGAAACAGATTCTCTCCCATACCCTCCAGAAGGAGTACAACCTTGGTGACACTGTAGTTTTAGTACTTCCTACCTTCAAAATATTGCATATTTCAAGGCACTTAATCTGTGGTGATTTGTTATACTAGAAACAGGAAACAGGTACTTAACCTACTGATTTCTGTCTACTAAATAACCAGTTAAATGGTCTGATGGTTTTGCACTAGATTTTTTTTTTAAAAAAACATTAATGACTATCAAAAAAAGGTCTCAGAGACAAAACATTTAGAAAGAAGTGAAATTTAGAATAAAGGTTTACAAGAGAGACCAGGATTTATCAGGACTGAGTCAACAACACCAACATAAAATGTAACAGTTATTTATAGGAAACACATGCCAAATTTCCTGAGTTTATTTTTGTTTATGATGGAAAAATATCAATTTCCCCCCAAGATTATTGTAACTGAAAGGTTTTTCAGATATACAGGCATCAGCCTTGCAAACTTTTGGGGATAGGGTCAAGTAACAAGAAAGCCTTAACGTATCTTTTATGTTGGAGTTCAGAACTACATGGGATGAATCTGCTTTTTTCCATTTGTTTCTCTTTTTGGTTTATCTCCAAGTTTAAAGTGCTTTCTCCTCACCTCCTGGTTATAGAATGTAATGAACACATGCTTGTAATGGCAGCACAACAAAGTGCCAGTTTTTCTTAGAAACGATTTGTCATACACATTTTAATATTTATCTATCCATCTGTTAATTTCATTACTTTTAATGCCCAATACTCACTTACATGGAAGGGGCATCATTTATTTTCTCAACTGGCCATTTCTGAACATTTGCGCTGTTTCCAAATTTTTGCTATTACCAGTTCAATGTGTACTTTTATAGTCAGGTACACATTACACATGTGTAACTTTAATAAGAGTTACACATTAACTCTTACTAACTGTAAATTTATATTTTTAGAAGTTGACATATGAAGCAAATCACATGTCAATGTGTAAGTTTTAATTCTTTTGTACTTATGACCTCTATGTTCTAAACATCCTAAAAGAAAATTTTGACGGTTAGCTTAGGCAGTTCGTCAAGTTAACCTAGGGAAACTATCCTAAGGTTATTCCTTTTCAGTTATTTTAAGACTTTTTACCCAATTTGAAAATTAATCAAGTCTCCAATTTGTCTTTTGCTCTATTACCTTTAGCTTTTGGGTCATCGTCATATCTGCCACAGTACAGATAGGCCAAAGGAGAGATTATGCTAATTTTAGGTTTCTGAGTATCAACACTTGTAAAGTTTCCCACTAATACAGATTAATCAGCATCCAAAAGGAAATTTCAGAATTTCTGCATTTCTTCTCTCAATGCTGAATGCTATGAACATTTCTTTAGTTATTATTTGGTAGGAGTAACTAATTATGTGGGTGAGGTAATTAATTACTCAGGGGATAATCCAGTTGTTTTTCAGTAATTGACCATTTTTTCCATTATTTGCTACCAAATGAGAAATCCTAGTTGAGATCAGCAATAAAGATGTGGTGATTGTTACCCTTGGGGCTAATAAGTTGCTCTGGAGTGCTTGTGCTCAAGTCTTTCCAAGTCTTAATTAGCTAAGAGTGGATATCAATTATGAAATAACTCAGATATTTGCCATTAAATGAAAAAGTCTACTTAGTGTGCAACAGAGTAAATGTCTTTTGAGTTGGGCTAAATAAGAATATGGAAGTTTTACCCTACATGAAACACATCACGTTTCCCCAAGTGTATACATACATTGTTTCTGTTGCTGTATCCCCAAACAATTTCAGTATTCTGGTGGAACTGCCCAAGAAACTAACGAGTTATTAAATTAACTGAAGAGGCAATTTGATTAAAACTCTTAAAGATATTTGAGTTAGTAAGTATACTCTATGGGCAAGTAAGTTTGAAATGGTTAAATTATAGCTCCCCCAACCTGCCAAAAACTGGGGGTGGGGGAAGCAGAGTAAGGTGGGTGTTTGGGTGTTTGATATGGGATGTAGGCATTAGAATGTATGAATAATTTTATTTTTAGGAAAATACTATTCTAAATATAATTATACTTACCCCTCCCCAAAGGGGAAGAAACCTGAATCTCTCCCACAGATACAGAGATTTGAAGGCTAGATGGTATTTTTAAGTCATCTGAATTTGAGTCACTGTAGGAAGCAAAGTCATTTCTGGAGATAGGCATTCCAGTGAGAACACTTTGAGGAACAACAAAATCCTTCAAATCTTAGTAACTTAAAAATTTCACCAGGAATTTGCAGGCACTGTGGATGGGTAGTAATAGGTTAAAGGCTGCTTTAGGTTCTAAGCTTTATCAATATATTTAGTTATCATTTTGTCTTAAAGCCAGATATTTGAGTAATTTTAGGTGAAGAGATTAGAAATTCTCTATGATTTGAGGTCAACTCATATAAAATTAATATCCAAGGGTGCCTGGGTGGCTCAGTAGGTTAAGTGTCTGCCTTCAGCTGCAGTGATGATCTCAGAGTTCTGGGATCGAGCCCCAAGTTGGGCTCCCTGCTCAACAGGAAATCTGCTTCTCCTTTTCCCTCTGCCTACTGCTCTGCCTACTTGTGCTACCTCTGTCAAATAAGTAAATAAATTCTAAAATAATATCCAGGGCTCCTGGGTGGCTCAATGGGCTAAAGCCTCTGCCTTTGGCTCAGGTCATGATCTCAGGGTCCTGGGATCGAGCCCCACATCAGGCTCTCTGCTCAGTGGGGAGCCTGCTTCCCCTTTTCCCTCTGCCTACTTCTCAGCCTACTTGTGATTGAGTGCTGTCAAATAAATGAATGAATGAATGAACAAACAAATAAATAAATAAAATTAATATCCATTCAGAAGCGGATTTGCATTAAAGAGTAGATCAATGAAGAAGAAAATGGACAAGGCATCCATTATCAGACAAGAAGTAATATATATACAGGTTTTGAAGAAAGACCCATGGCTCTGTCATGAGGAAGAATAGAAATTCCATCATAATGACAATAAATGATAGTTACGCTTTTCTATGTATTAATATTCTTCACTATCTATAAACCCTTATAAGTCTTTTTTCTTTTAAGATTTTATTTATTTATTTGACAGAGAGAGGGATCACAAGTAGGCAGAGAGGCAGGCAGAGAGAGGGGGAAGCAGGCTCCCTGTTGAGCAGAGAGCCCAATGTGGGGCTCGATCCCAGGACCCTGAGATCATGATATGAGTGGAAGGCAGAGGCTTTCACCCACTGAGCCACCCAGGTGCCCCAAACTCTTTATAAGTCTTACTCCATTGTGTGGCAAACATAAAATGCGATTGGTTAGACAATAACAATGCATCTCTTGCCTGCTTCCCCCCCACCAATTCTGAGGTTAAAAAATCTAAGCTTTTTTTTTTTAAAGATTTTTTACTTATTTGACAGAGAGAAACACAGTGAGAGCGCGAACACAAGCAGAGGGAATGGTAGCGGGAGAAGCAGGCTTACGGCTGAGCAAGGAGCCCGATGCAGAGCTCGATCCCAGGACTCTGGGATCATGACCTGAGCCAAAGGTAGACGCTTAATGACTGAGCCACCCAGGCGCCCCCAAAAATCTAGGCATTTTTATAGATATAGTATCTTGAAACAAACATTAAAAAAATATATCTGAGCTCCTACTATGTGTTTAGACCTGCTGATGCTTCAAACCCTGTCCTTGCTTTTAGATATCCAGAGAAGAGTATTATTCCTATGTGAAGTAACCCTCCCCAACCATTGACTTTTCTAAGAAATGTCAATTTTCAAGGTCTTGAGTACCTTGAGATACTTCAGTAGCCAGCACAGAAATTCATTTCTGTCACATGATATGCCTACAGCTGTTAGCCATCTGGTTGTTTCCCCTTTTGTTTCCTTACTCCTTTCCAGAAAGCTCAACTGAATCATAAACATTTAACCAGCTCCCTAACTTGTTCAGAGTCCTTTCCTGTAACATGTAGGGTCAACATTTTCAAAGAATCACGTGGCCTACAATGTTGTCCCTTCTCTTTTGGAGCCTAACACTTACATGCTTAGGAAAGTTGTCCAAATTCTGTTGTGTTCCATAATTGATGATGTGTGAGTCACTATTCAAACAAACGTCCCATGCTGTTGCCACTTTGAGAAGATAATTACACCCAGATATCCCCCTTTCCTAAATCTGAAATGTAAACTATGGCTGATCTTGACAGAGTCTCCAATCTGACACCTCTTTACAGTTCTTGTCACTTTACCTTCTGCTAGGCAATATAGAGTCTTTGTCAAATATATTCCCTCATAACAGGTACCATAATGACATCTCAATCTACACCAGTCTTGAAACTCAGTGAATTATGCCAGAAGTAGTGTAGGCTGACTTCTCAATCTTCCTCTTTCACATATACCAAATAATCTGTCAACACCCAGGGTTCAGTACTTTCAATTCTTTTTCTGGGTGGATGACTTTTATGAATGATCCTTTATCATCAGTCTTGAAGGTTTCCCTTTACAGTTTGCTTTGTTTACTTTTAAAGATTCTGATGTCCAGAATTCTGGCATCTAGGGTACACCCTATTCTAATTAATGGGGAATTTCTGGAGGTGGGATGCAGGCATCAATATTTTCCCAAGATTCCTAAATGGGTCCAACATACAGTAAAGTCAGGGAACCTAAGGTTACACATTTTTACTCTAAATGCTCTCTTCGCATAAGGTGAGAGGAATCTCCTTTACAAAAATTTGAGATGAAGGGAAGAATTTCTTTCCTCAAATGCTGAACAAATCACTTAATTTCTCTGTGTCTTATATGTGTTATATATGCAACTGATGAATTATTGAACACTACACCTGAAACTAATGATATATTATATGTTAGCTAATCGAAATGATATACTATATGTTAGCTAATCGAATTTAAATTAAAAAAGTACAAATGATAGTATCTTAGAGAGTTCTTTTAATAATTAAAGTATACTATGCATTAAAACATCCTGCATATAGGAGGTGTTCAGAAAACATTTCTCCTTCTTGGAAGAAGAGAAGGTATAAATCATTATTTAACTATAAAATCAAGTACAGCCTGGGAATGCACCTTATTCCACTGTCAGCAAATGTTTATTTCTATACTTTTTGAATTCTCACTATGCTTTATCAGAACCAGATGGCAGAAGCTAAACTCTACAACTCTGTTGGTTTTAGGGTTTAACAGCTTATGTGTTTCCAACTCTATCGTTGGTAATCTACTTTATGCAATTATAAATTCAAAAGTAACCATAAAAACAACATGGGGGTCAGACAAATTACATTTCTGAAGTATCTTATTTCAGTTATGCTTTTTGCATTTTATGGCTTAAAGTAAAATTTTTAGAACACATTCCAAGTTATAGATAGAAACCAATCATATTCTTCATACAAGTTCAAGCTGTTAAAAACAGTGTGTTCGTTTTTACTGGTTAATTCAATTTGTTAGCTGCACTTGAGAACTGCTTTAAATAAATTTCAAAAAATAACTTTTTTAAAAAAGACTTTATTTATTTATTTGACATAGAGAGAGAGAGATCACAAGTAGGCAGAGAGGCAGGCAGAGGGAGAGGGAGAAGCAGGCTCCCTGCTGAGCAGAGAGCCCGATGCGGGGCTCAATCCCAGGACCCTGAGATCATGACCCGAGCCGAAGGCAGAGGCTTAAACCAACTGAGCCCCCCAGGTGCCCCAAAAATAACCTTTGATTTAGAGTTCTCTTTGTGCTCCCTAGCTTCAGATAAAACGTGGCATTCACTGAAATCTGGATGAAACTTTTCCAAGTCCCTCGGGGAAAAAACAACAACAACAAAAAAAAACCAACGCCAAAATTAATAAACATACAGCTGGGCACTTCTGAATTATGATTAAAAATAAATTATTTTAATTTAAAGATTTTCTTATGTGAGAATAAGGCATAACAGCAATGCTTAACAAATTTCTGTCAATCAAATCACTTGAATAAAATGTGTCAAATATTATAATCGTGACTGAAACAATCTATCCATTCTGTCCATTCTAAACAGAATTTTAATCTCTAGTTTCCATCAAAAAGAATGCTAATATAAATACACAACTAAAAAGTACCAGATTGCTATTTCTTTATCTAATCCATCTTGCATATTGGCACTCTGGGGCAGAAAATCTGTTATCACGCTCTTTTTAGCCCCCATTGGTTTACCTTATGGAAACCTTAGATGAGAAGTAAATGAGACTGTGCTTTCTATTTTTCATCTTCTATAAGCCCAACATGAAAGAGCTAGATAAAATTCATACGTGGAAAGCAGGGATTCAAACTGAAGTAATATAAGTTCTGTCACCTCCCTGATTTTCTACCCCAGAGACCTCCTACATGGATCAAGGCTTCTTTCCCAGTGAGTCAGGTCAGGGTTCAGTGTTCGAGATCCTCTGTGCCAGTGTTTAAGGTCTGGCCCAAGGATGAAATGGATGAGTCAGTCTAGAACTGCACAGAAATAACTCAAGATTTATGCTGCAATTTACACTTGCAAATTTGCACATCATCTCTTTCGATCCCAACAAGTACATGAAATGCATTCATCAATTCATTAACAAGTATTAATTTTGCCAAGCGCTGTGCCAGGTGCTGGGGTTTTGATGGAATTTAAGACAGTCCCTACTCTTAGGGAATTTACAATCTACTTTTGCATGGAGGGTGTATTAGTTTTCTATTACTGTGTAAAAATTACCATAACATCAACAACTTGAAGCAAGACCCCCTTGTTAGCTCACAATTCTGTAGGTCAGAAATCTGGGTAAGGCTAATCCTTGCTTAGAATTTCACAAGACCAAACAACAAGGTGTTGGCAAGATGCTCTTACTTGGAGGCTTAAGGGAGCACTTTGTTTAGAAGATTGTTCAAGTTGTTAGAATTCTATTCCTTAAGGCTGGAGGACGGGTATCCCTGTTTTTAACCTGGTTGTTGGGGTTCCCACTCTCCTGAACGTTTCCTGTATGGTTTGTCTCTTGGCTTCCTCTATCTTAAAGCCAGCAACGACATGCTGAACCCTTCTCATATTTGAAAATCGCTCTGACTTCCACTTCTCCCACCAAACAGAGAAAACTCTCTGCTTTTAAAGGACTTGCATGATTAGGTTAAAGCCACTCAGATAATCTACCTTTTACCATTTAACATAACCCAGTCGTGGGAGTGCTATCTCATTATATTCCCAAATTCTACCCATACTAACAGGGTGAAAGTCATGTGGGGAGGGGTAATATAATATTCTGCCTACCAAAGTGGAACACAACAGTTTGATAGATAATTTAACAGTAAATAATGAAATGCAATGGGACATCTAGGAGACCTCAGTTGTTTAAGCATCTGCCTTGAGCTCAGGTCATGATCTCAGGGTCCTGGGATCAAGCCCTGTGTCAGGCTCCCTGCTCTGTGGGAAGCCTGCTTCTCCCTTTGCCTGCTACTCCCCCTGCTTGTGCGTGCACTGTCTCTCTGACAAATAAATTAATTAAATCTTTGAAAAAAAGTAAAATGTTATGAAAGGGTTAAGTTTAGGGTACCGTAAACATAAAGACCTAACCCAGTATTTGAAGCTTTGGAAATATATTTATGATATATTATTAAAGGAAAAAAGTTACAAAACAGGATTGCTTTATGCATGTGTGTGGGTATACAGAAATACTTAGAGTAATTAACAAACTTGATGAAATTAATCTAAGTTTAATTTTTCAACTTAGCTGTATTTTCGAGATTGTCCACATTACACACGTGTACCTCGTACAATGAACAAGTGTGCCTGTGGAATGGCATCGTAAATCATTTTTGTCTCCCATTGTTCCTTTTACTTTGCTAAGTGGCCCATGTTATTTCTTTTGGCCAAAGGCCATGACTTTCTATGCACTCTGATGTCACAAAACACTGTTTCTACTTAGTAATTGGAATACCAGAAGTGTTGAAATTATTCAGTTTATCTTCCTCCTCCCCTAACAACTGCTATAAGGTGGAAGTCCTACCCCGGGGAAGAGAGTGAGTATGGTTGGCAACTTCTTTCCCTCTCTGCCTGGTGTTTCCACACCCTCATTCCCAGCTGGATCACTGAGGTTTCTGCTCCTCCTCGGAATAGTGTACGGGTGGGAAGACAGGGAAAGAGGGGAAGGAAGGTGAGACTGGAGTGATAACTTTCAGCTAATTAACATTAAACCTCTGGGTGTGGAAAATGCTTAGAAGATATCTGTTTTACAGATGCTTTCGGGGTCCTCTGGAGAATTTCCTACATTGGGGGGGGTCTCTGATTTCCCATTCTCAGCAGGTAGAAATTAGGCAATTTGTTAACTTTTTTCTGCTGAGTTCTCTCCACCCATAGTGGAGGACTGGGCTCAAAGAATACAAGCATCTGTCCCCAACACTGTAGTTCTTGAATCCTCTTCCAATCTCCAGCAACCTCCACTTTTTAAACCCTCGATGGGGATAAAGGATTTAAAACTCATTAACCTGTTTTTAGTTTTTTAAAAAGTCTGTATCCTGCCCAGGCACATATCTTGTCTTGCACACACAAGAATGTCTTGCCTGTAGTATCTTCACACCCACACACAAAAATCAGTCACAACTCCCAATTTAACATTGTATACAGATTATTGCAGTAGTTAAGATTCTCTATTAGAGGACAGATGGGATAAAACCCTCAGCAACATTGCCCAGGATTTAGAAAATACCCAGAAAGAAGAGTAATAGGAGAAAAGAAGTATTGGATAGATCTTAGATCTATGGAGCATTCTCAGGAGGAAAATGGAATAAAAAGTAAAATGCAGAAGGATAATGAGGAAAAGATTTAAAGAAATAAATGTGGATGGCTTCCTTCCTATGGTGGCTAGAGGAGTCCTAATTTCACATACTGTTAAACACAAGAGACACTGCCCACAGGTCCTGAAGTAGATTCTAGACTTCCTGGTTCCACTCCACCTCTCGTCTGTCTATTCGGTTTCACAACCCATTAGATGGGGGTTTGTAAATGGACTTTCTGGCTTTATCAGAAACACGCAGGCTGCTGCTGTACACAGAGGGAGTCTTCCTCCTGACCCTCTACCACTTCATTAAACACAGTCTAAAAGAAATCAACCACACCAAAAGTCCAACCATTCCGCCCCTGAGAATTCTTTGCAAAACACTCTTGAAACTAGTGTTTCATTGGATAAACATTACAAATTGGTACGGAGAGGCATTTGGAGGAGGGAGTAAACAGTATGGACCTGATAACTGGTGTGGAAAAACTTGGTTTTTTTCTCAAAGATTTTATTTTATTTATGAGAGAGAGAAAGAGACAGAGAGAGGATGAGCAGGGGAAGGGGCAGAGGGACAAACAGACTCCATGCTGAGCAGGGAGCCTGACACCGGACTTGATCCCGGGATCCTCAGACCATGACCTGACCTGAGGTCAGATGCTTCCTCAACTGAGCCACCCAGGCGCCCCAGGAAAAACTTGATTTTAACAGAAGGAGAAGCGGAAGGAGAATGGTACCCTTAGAAAGAGACTTAGTGAAACACACAATGGATGCAATTGTCAGGTAGAGCCTTTCTCTCTAGAGTCACAGATCTTTCAGGATGTTTTTCCGCATGACACACACATGCACGCTGGAGAATTAAATGGGTCAGAACGAAGGCTGAAATCCCAGTTTCTCCTAATATTAGCTGCATCTTCCCAGTGAGGCAACATGTTATTTAGGCTAATGAATTCCTGACGTATATGCAAAAGAATGATCTGGGGGGGCTTCCAGGTTACTGATGCTCTGAGGTATTTTTCATCTTTTTCATATAAGGTATATTCTAAGGCCAGTGAGGTGAATGAATGTCAGAGAGAGAATATTAATGGGACTGTACTCATAGGATATTTTACAAATTAGTTTTCTGTTTCTTCCTCCCAATCGCCCATCTCCCTGTGAGCTCCCCAGGACTTGAAGTGTGTCTAAAAGCCTCTTTTCGGTCTCACCAAAAGTCATAAAGGAAAATCATTTTGAACCGAGGGAGGGATTCTTATCTTATTTCCAAGCGACAGAAGCATATACCAAAAGAGGCTCTGAGGGAGAGGAGCTAGTTTGTTTTTGAGCTCAAGTTTTCATATGCTGTCAGAAGGAGCAGAGTTCAGCGTGGCATTTCCCAGATCACAACATTTAAATTGCTGCTTTGGCTCACACAATCAGTGCTTTCACAGGCGGTTCTTGCCAGAAAAACACCCCCTCAGCTCATTAACTTTTATATTGTGTTTTCCACCATGCAAGGCACCCCTTCAATCAAAGCTACTCCCTGTGGCTTAAAGTTTGGGAAACAGATAATCCCATTTTGGTACCAACATTTGAAGAGCCC
>CM053607.1:91374247-91390750 GCA_028646535.1 Procyon lotor | reverse complement strand
GATATAAGGATTGCCACCCCAGCTTTCTTTTGATGTCCATGAGCATGGTAAATTGTTTTCCACCCCCTCACTTTAAATCTGGAGGTGTCTTTGGGTCTGAGTTTCTTGTAGACAGCATATCGATGGGTCTTGTTTTTTTTATCCATTCTGATACTCTGTGTCTTTTGATTGGGGCATCTAGCCCATTTACATTCAGGGTAACTATTGACAGATAAGAGTTTAGTGTCATTTTATTGCCTGTCAGGTGACTGTTAACTGTATATTGTCTCTGTTCCTTTCTGTTCTATGTTCCTTTTAGGCTCTCTGTTTGCCTAGAGGACCCCTTTCAATATTTCCTGTAGGGCTGGTTTGGTGTTTGCAAATTCTTTCAGTTTTTGTTTGTCCTAGAAGCTTTGTATCTCTCCATTTTCAGTGACAATGTAGCTGGATATAGTATTGATGGCTGCATATTTTTCTCATTTAGTGCTCTGAATATATCATGCCAGTCCTTTCTGGCCCATCAGGTCTCTGTGGATAGTTCTGATGTCAATCTAACATTTTTGCCTTTGTATGTTACAGACTTGTTGTCCCGAGCTGCTTTCAGGATTTTCTCTTTGTCACTGAGACTTCTAAGTTTTACTATTAGATGATGGGGTGTAGACCTATTTTTATTGATTTTGGTGGGTGTTCTCTGTGCCTCCTGGATTTTGATGCTTGTTCCCTTTGCTAGATTAGGAAAATTCTCTACAATAATTTTCTCCAATATACCTTCTGCCCCTGTCTTTCATCTTCTTTTGGGATCCCAATTATTTCTAATATTGTTGCGTTCTGTGATATCACTTATCTCTCGAATTCTCCCCTCGTGGTCCAGTAGTTGTTTGTCTCCCTTTTTCTCAGCTTCTTTATTCTCTGTCATTTGGTTGTCTTTATCACTAATTCTTCCTTCAGCCTCATTTATTCTAGCAGTGAGAGCCTCCATTTTTAATTGTACCTCATTAATAGCTTTTCAGATTTCAACTTGGTTAGATTTTATTTCTTTTATTTCTCCAGAAAGGGATTCTCTCATACCTTCTATACTTTTTTCAAGCCCAGGTGGCATCTTGATAACTGTCATTTTGAACTCTATTTCTGACATATTACTAATGTCTGAATTGAGTAGGTCTGTAGCCATCGGTACTGTCTCTTGTTTTTTTGTGGTGAGTTTTTCTGCCACGTCATTTTATCAAGATAAGAGTAGATGAGTGAGAGAGAAAGATACTCTGGAGTTCCGCAGTTTTCATTGACTAATTAACTAGGTCTTGGCTGGATATTCTCGCTGATCTTCTGAGGGAGGGGCCCGTTGCCGTGATTCTCAAATGTCTTTGCCTAAGGCAGAATTGCACCACCATTGCCAGGTGATGGGCCAAGCACTTTGCTCAGGTTCGCTCTTGGGAGTCTTTCTTCCCTGAGTACTTTCCTACCGCCCTGGAGGCTTGGAATGAAAATGGCAGCCTCCCAGTCTCTGGCCCAGAGGAGCTGAGTGCTGGGCACCCTGCTCCTCAGCACGCCCTCAGAGGAAATTGGTCCATCACTCCCGTCTCCCTTGTCTGCAGCCCGCGTTCTTTGCTCAGCTAGCCCAAGGTGGAGAGCTTCTATCTGTGGCGCCTGTGGTCCTGTCTGGAGTCCCCAAACCCAGTAGATTCCTGCTGCATGCTCCCGTGCTGCTCCTCCTGGAGGAGGAAGAAGGGGGTGTCTCTGGTGCTGCCTCCCTGGGGTCCCCACTTGAAGAGCAGCAGCTGGTCCGTGTCTCAGATCATATAATCCAAGGTAAACCTAATCTGATAGGGCGATGTGCTGCTTCTTCTCTGCTGTTGGCTTCTCCGCCCTAATACCTGGAAGCTCTGCTGCACTCGGGCACTCTTGGTCCCTCTGTGATCCCACAGGTCCTGAAACCACAGTGTTCCAATGAGGGCTAAACCCCTGCTTAGCCTCTGGAGCGATGTCCCTCAGCAGAACAGACTTAAAGTTCCAATTTTGTGCTCCGCGTCTCTGCCGCTGTTGGGAGCCAGCCCCTCCCCCCGGGGTCTCTCTTCCCGTCCCTTTGGATTCACTTTTTCCACACGTCCTACCTTTCGGAAAGTTGTCAGTTTTATGCTCCTAGAATTGCAGTTCTTCTCTTCTCTCTCCTGTTGATTTTGCTGGCTTTTAGAGTGTTTTGATGCCTATCTAGCTGAACTTCTGGGATCCAATGCTATCTCAGCCTCCTACAGCTCCGCCATCTTGTCTCCCTTCTCCCTGTAGGCTGATTTTAAGAGAGTCACTAAAGCCTTAAGGCTCATAAGTGAAGTGAAGAAAAGAGATAAACCAATAAGTGGAAATAAAAACAGCAAGATTAGCTATGTTCATGTTAAAGAAAAATTTGAAGTAAAAAATGTTACAAGAAAAAAAAGGAAGTAACTATGTAATGATAAGGGAGTCAATTAACGAAGAGGATTTTACAACTATAAATTTATATACACCCAATATTGGAGTACCTAAGTATATACAGCAAATATTAATATATCTGAAGGAAGAAATAAGGAGCAATAGAACAATAATATTTCTTAATATTACACTGTTAACAATGGATAGATCATCCATACAGAATATCAATAAAGAAACATTTGACTTGAACTATACTTTAGACCAAATGAAGCTAATTGGTATATACAGAATTTTCCATCCAATAGCACCTGAACACAAAATTTTCCAAAGGGAACATGAAGCATTTTCCAGAAAAACAAGCCTTAATGAACTTAAGACCATTAAAATCATATCAAATATGTTTTATGATACAATGTTAGGAAATTAGAAATCAGCAACAGAAGGAAAGCTGGGATATTGATGAAGAACACACTCCTAATTTTAAAGAATAAATGAATATCTTGAGACAAATGAAAATGGAAACACAATACCTAAATTTTGGGAAGCAGCAAAAGCAATTCTAAGATGAAAATTTATAGTGGCAAATGCCAACATTAATTAAAAAGAAAGATCTCAAATAACCAACTAATCTTTATACTTTAAAGATCAGCTAAATCCAAAGTTACCTTACAAGGGGATAATAATGATGAGAGCAGAAATAACTAGGGACTAGGAAAAGGATAGCAGAGATGAAGGAAACTAAGAGCTGACTTTTCACAAAGATAAAATTGACAAATCTTTAGTGAAAGTAAGGAAAAAAGAGAACTCAAAATCAGAACTGAAGTAGACATTACAACTGATAACACAGAAATAAAAAGAATAAAAAAACTGCTTTGAACAATTACACACCAATATATTGGATAACCTAGAAGAAATTACTAAATTCCTGGAAACAGACAACCTACCAAGATTAAATGATGAAGAAATAGAAAATGTGAGCAGAACAATAATTAAGGAGATTTAATTAGTAATCAAAAATTTCCTAAGAAAGAAAAGCCCAGGACCAGATGGTTTCACAGATGAATTTTACCAAACATTTAAAGAAGAATGCTAAACTTTCTCAGACTCTTCCAAAAATTGAAAAGGAAGAAACACTTCCAAACTCATTTTATGAGGCCAGGATCACCCTGATACCAAAACCAGACGAGAATACTATCAGAATTTTTAAAGATAGGTGGATACAGGGTGTTGCGTGCTCTTGCGTGCTCTTAAATAAATAAATTAATTAATTAAAAATAAAATATTAGTATTCTTTTTTCCCTTTTTTTAATCTATCAGAAAAGTAGAGATTCGTACCTCTGATGAACATATATGTAAAAATCCTCAACAAAATACTAGCAAATGAAAATCAATGTCAGATTAAAAGGATCAGACACCATGACCAAGTGGGTTTTTCCTCAGGGTGAAAGGGTGGTTTACCATACACAAATCAATAAATGTGATATATACCATATTAACAAACGAAGGATAAAAATCATATTATCATCTCAGTAGGTGAGAAAAGCATTTGACAAAATTTAACATTCCTTCATGATAAAAGAAAAAACCTCTTAAATTAGATATTGAAGAAAGGTATCTCAATATAAGTAATGTCATCTATGACCAGTTAACATTATACTCAACAGTGAAAAACAAAGGAACAAGAAAAGCATGCCCACTTTCACCACTGACATTCAGCATAATACAGGAAGTCTACTCAGAGCAATTAGGCAAGAGCAAGAATAAAATTTGGTGGGTGCCTGGGTGGCTCAGTTGGTTAAGCCACTGCCTTCTGCTCAGGTCATGATTCTAGGGTCCTGGGATCAAGCCCAGTATCAGGCTCCTTACTCAGCAAGGAGCCTGCTTCTCCCTCCCCCTCTGCCTGGTACTCTGCCCGCTTTCACTTGCTCACTCTCTCTCTGTCTCTCTCTAACAAATAAAATTTTAAAAAATAATCTAAAAAATAAAATAAAATTTGGCATCCAAATCAGAGAGTAAGAAAAAAATTGTATTTTTAGATAAACTAATAAGTGTCCACCAAAAATGTTAGCACTAATAAACAATTTGAGCAAATGTAAAGGATACAAATCAATGTACAAAAAAGTTGTGTTTCTATACACTACAAAACATTTAAAAAGAAATCAAGAAAATAATCCCATTCTCAATAGTATTGAAAACAGTAAAATTCTTACTATTAAAGTTAATAAGGAGATGAGAGATTTATATAATGAATATTATAAAATATTGACAACAGAAATTAAGACATAAATAGATATTTCATGCTCATGGATTGGAAGGATTAATATTGTTAAGATGACCATATTATGCGAAGCAATTGACAGATTTAGTGCAATCCCCATCAAAATTCCAAAAATGTTTTTAACAAAAATAGAAAAAAATCCTAAAATTTTTGTGGGACCACAAATAGCCAAATGGCTGTGAGTAAGAATAACAAAAGTGGAAGCATCACACATCTTGATTTCAAATGACATTGCAAGGCTATAGTAATAAAAACAGTATTGTACTAGCATAGAAACAAACACATGGACCAATGCAACCGAATAGACAGCCCACAAAAATCCATGCATTTACAACCGTACCATTCAACAAAGGAGCCAAGAATACACAGTGGGGAAAGGAGAGTCTCTTCAAAAGTGGTGTTGAGAAATTTGGATATCCACAGGCAAAAGAATGGACTTGGACCCTTACTTACACCATACACAGAAGTCAACTGAAGATGGGTTAAAGACTTAAACATAATACCCTAAACCATAAAACTCTCACAAGAAAGTATAGAGGGAGAGCTCAGCAGTGATTTTTTTGCATATGACAGAAAAGATAGTTTCTGTTAATTTCTCTTGTGAATTTGCCTGCTTTCTTGGTGCTTTGCCTGCTTGGTTTTGCCATTTTTTGTTAAACCTAGAAATTTTGAGCATGATCATGTGGTGACTCTGCAATGGACATTGCCCTCTCTTGGGGGTTGTTTTTGTTGTTGGCTGTGTGTTGTAGTTTGTTTAGTTTCTGAACTACTTTTCCAAAGTCTGTAGTTGTTGTCATGTGGGAACTTTGAAGTTCCTATTTCTTTAGTTTGTGGTCCAAAATAAGGAAGGAAGAAAGAGGGAGGGGGACAAAAAAGGGGAAGGGGAGCTCATCTGGTCTTTACAGATCGGCTGTTTTCAGATCCACTACTCACAGCCTTGGCTTTGATTTCCTTCTCTTGCTGAGCCTAGAATCAGCCAGAGGTGAAAGCTTGAGGTTTTTTCCTGAGGTCTTTTCTGAACATGCACCCTGCCGTTACAATTCATTTGTTTTCTAAATTCCTCTATATGTGCACACTTTTTACTGACCTCACTTCCCAAACAAACTCTCCCCATCTTTTCCTCTCAGACTTATAGTACATCTATTGTTTGCCTCCCCTTGATTTTCTTGCCTCAAGCAATAGTAGGTTGTTGGTATACCTTGCAGTGTTTTCACAGAATGCCCTCTGCATAGCCACAGCTGTACCTGAAGGAGCTTGATTTTGTTTTAAATCCCAGTTAATATACAATGTTTACATTAGTTTCAAGGGTACAGTATAGCGATCCATCACTTCCATATATCACCCAGTGCTCATCACAGGTGCTTTCCTTAATCCTCATCACCCATCCCCTCTGTCACCTCCCCTAGCTCTAGAGTATAATGCTAAATGAAATAAGTCAGTCAGAGAGAAAATTGTCTCAAACGAAACAAAGGCAAGGGCCTTCAATCAGTCCCTCAGGTAGGCTCAAAGCAGACAAGTTTCTGCAGAATAAGAGCTATTATGCTCTCTTTTTGGACTTAGGACTGGGGTTTGACCCTGGGAATGGAGACTACAGTCCTTGCCAGTGACGGGGAAGGGCTAAGGATGAATGAAAATGTTGTAAAGCCTTCCTATCATTTACAAATCAGTTTTTTTCTTGACTCAGCATTTGTTGAGTGGCTCTATACCTTTGACTATTTTGTAGACTTAGGCAGTTTATTCTGACAATGTTGACAATTTTCAGTGTTTCTGTGGAGTTAGGAACTCTTGGAACTACCTAATGTACCATCTTCACAGACATGATTTCTCTTAATCTTGTATCTCCATTGGTTTCTTGACTAATGTTCAAGTTAGAGCTTTTTTTCTGCCAATGATCTCTAGTTATCCATACTTAAAAGGAGAAAAATAAAAAGGTCATTGGAAACAGCATGGCTATGGGTAGGAATTGTCATTTGCAGGCTTTAGTATTAAAGCATTATCTATTTGTATCATCATATTAGAGACTTCCTGATGTATGTTTAGTTTATTCATCTTTATCTGGTCTATTCTTAAGAGGAAACTTTTCTGGTTATCTGAGAGGGTAGACTTGGCTACTGTCATTTTGAGGGACATGTGAAATCAGGGTGTTGAGGGGTTTCCACATTTAGTAAACAAATGGTTCCTGAATCGTCAGACACCCAAATGCACATGGGCCTCCCATTACAGAGCCCTCTCTGTGTCTCTGGTGAGGGAATGGGTGCTTCCGCTACCTAGTTTAGAAGAATTGTTAGTCATTCCTCCAGACAGTAGCCTGATACTTACCTTCATTTTCTGAAGTACTATCATTTGGAAGTTCCTCAGTGCTAGTTAAAAATTCACATTTGGGGACGCCTGGGTGGCTCAGTTGGTTAAGCAACTGCCTTTGGCTCAGGTCATGATCCCAGGGTCCTGGGATCGAGTCCCACATCGGGCTCCTTGCTCAGCAGGGAGCCTGCTTCTCCCTCTGCCTCTGCCTGCCTCTTTGCCTGCTTGTGTTCTCTCTCTCTGACAAATAAATAAATAAAATCTTTAAAAAAAAAATTCTCGTTTGTTGTGTCTGCTTTCAAATACTACCATTCATCTGCTTTCCCTCTTAAAGTTTTCCTGTGGTTTTTTGTTTTCTCTTTTCTTGTGAACTTAATTTTTTTAAGATGATAATTATTTTAGTGACATTTAGGGGTAGAGAAGACCAAGCTGTGTTTTTAAACCACCATCTGCTTGTAGGACTTCTCATTAACCCCTATTTCTTGAATCTGATTTTAAGAACCAGTTTCTAGGAATTAAGCTTTACAAATTTGAAGAGACTTTTTAGGATAAATGATAAAAAAAAAATTGCTCCGGGTACTTTGTCATATTTATCTTTTAATGGATAGTCTTGACCATCACAAATCTTGAGCATCATCATACAGGTTTACTTTAAAAAATATTTTATTTCTTTATTTGACAGAGGGAGAGAGATTACAAATAGGCAGAGAGGCAGGCAGAGAGAGAGGGAGAAGCAGGCTCCCTGCTGAGCAGAGAGCCCGATGCGGGGCTCGATCCCAGGACCCTGAGACCATGACCTGAGCCGAAGGCAGAGGCTTTAACCCACTGAGCCACCCAGGCGCCCCAAGGTTTACTTTAAAATAATATTTTAATTCATTAGTAGCTTAAACCTTTTGTTGAATGTAATGTATTACAGTGGTCAAAGATAGACCAGGCCCTAATCGTGAAAACATTTGGCTTAGCAATTAAAGGCTTCCCAGGGCGATTCATAATGTCAAACAACTTACCCACTGGAAGTTTAGTTGATTGTTCCTTGGTAATATTTTGTCAAGTAATTCTTTTATTTTCATTCCCATGTCATATTACTTATGGGATAAATCTTTGGTTTTTCTTTTATTAATTAATGCATTGTTTCATATAAAGTCATCAAGTTAATTTGTAGGAAAATAGAACACTTAAAGGCATAGAATATTTGATTGCTGATTTATAATCCAACTGTATCATTATTACACTCCTTGATTTTTAAAATTATGAGTAATTGCTACTTTATGGTCAAAATTGGAAGGTTATTTCATTTCACTGTTACTTTTGTAATATTTGAAGAATATTTTTAAGATCAGTATTCTTATGGTTCATTCTTACAAACTGTTTTTTTTTTTTTTTTTAAAGATTTTTTTTATTTATTTGACAGAGAGAAACACAGCGAGAGAGGGAACACAAGCAGAGGGGATGGTAGCGGGAGAAGCAGGCCTCCCGCCGAGCAGGGAGCCCGATGCGGGGCTCGATCCCAGGTCCCCGGGATCTGACCTGGGCCGAAGGCAGACGCTCAACGACTGAGCCACCCAGGCGCCCCTTACAAACTGTTTTTTAAGGTTAGATTTTTGAAATAAATTTATTGAAAAGATCAATGAAAAGGAAAATTGACTCAAGCGAAGTGCAATTGAATGAGTCATTACTCTTGATGACAAATATAAAAACTAATGAAAGTCAGTGGTGTTAAAAATCAACAAAAAGTAAAACATCAAACACAGTAGGGAAAACCAAGATCAAGGAAATAAATAGATTGTGAAAGTGTTGTAAATCCGTGACTACCACAATCTCAAGTACCAGTGAAGCTTACATTAAAACTGTAGAGCTACATTGTAGAGTGGTATAGGAGGGATGGCTAAAAAGGTAATTATTTGTGTTCTGTAGTAAGCCAAGGACATATTATATACTTAGTTAAGACTTCTAAATGCTACCTCTCCACGTTCCAGAGAAACAGTCTAACGTGCTATTTAGGACTTGACTTCTTTCTATTTGTCCAAGCTGTTCTCCAGTCCTGGCTTGACAGTTTGCTTTCCTTTTTCCTCCCATTACTTAGGCTTTATTTTTGCTTGGATTGTTTAACTTTCCAACTTGCCAGGGTGACGCTGACATAGAACCTACATAGAATCTGCCAAATTTCTGGCAGGCCTATAACTCATTCCTCATCAGTCTGGCCAGGCAAATCTTAGTGCACTGGGATTTAATCTAAGAAAATTGTAACTGTGATCTTAAGAATAGAATGTAAGCTCAGAAGTCAAGCTCTTCAAAATGGGGAAGTTGGAGTCTTACAGTACAGACTTGATAAGGAAGGGTAGTTTTCTCCCCTTCACCAATTTTAAGTCTGAACTGGAATGCTGATAAAATGAGCTTGGGAACCATTCCAGGTCAACAATAATGTCTGAGGGATCAAATACTGGGAGTAGGTGAAGAAGCTATGTTTAGGTAGGAGGACGCTGGCAATGATGAATTCTGGCTCATGGCCATTTTAAAAAGATGTCAGAATCAGATTTCCTGGAAGGTCCATGCAGATTTATATAAGGATGAACTAGCAGGCGGGGAGATATAAATAAAAGGAACCAGCTTCTACGTTATATGCTGTCTTTCATATTTAATGTTCGATTGTTCTAAAGCACATAAGAAATCAGGCCATCATTTCCTAAATGTAATAGACTAGCAAAGAGTTCTTATAATTGCACGTAGCTATGGCAGCCAAGCGAGTATAAGCCAAAAAAAGATATATTACTTCAAACCCTCCTCATTATCCATAAAATATTTATCTCTACTATTTTTATTTGAAAAATTGGTCCAATCAAGTTGTAACTGAAGCGCAGTTAAAATTGATGTTCCCATTATTAAGAAACCAGTACAGTAATAGCTAGATCTCCATGCCTCTGAATAGAAATGGAAATGCACTTGTTTGTGATATAGTTAGGGAGCCGAGACCTTAGGCTCTGGAGTCAGACGTCTGAGGCTCAGTCTACATTTCCTAATGTTACTAGATAAATCATTTTACCCAAATTTTCTCCATATCTCAAATTCCAGACTTGTTAAATGAGTCTAAAAATGTTACATATTTCACAAAATACAATAAGGTGATAAAGTACAAAATGACATCATTTAAGTTAATAAGCTTGAAAAGTTTTTCAGTGTGATATGTCTAAATGCTCGAGCAACACCAGGCTCTTCCTGGCATTGCTAATACAGAAAAATTAATACTATTATATGTTAATTATTTTATAGCAGTTCCCATTTCAGTATAAAATGTATAAAAGAAGACTGCCTCGTTAAGAGTTCACATTAAAAAGGATCCACTCCAAACTTGGTATCTAAACCAAAATCCCTGGAAGGATTGTAAATTCAGTGCCTACAGAAATGCCTACTAAATTCTCTTTACTGACCCATCATGCCAAGGTCCTTTTGAGTCCACAGTAGACAGCTCTCATCTTACTTTTTTTCTGTTGCTTTAATATATTAAAAGGCTGATGCCTTTATGATAGAGTATCTTGATATTTTTTTAACTATTAGTGGCATCATGGGAATCAACAATCCATTAATAGAGAATTCATAGTATTTTCTCCTTGGTACTTGAGTTTATACTCTAAATTATTATTTTGTAATAAGTTATGTCCCTGAAGACTTGAAAGTTGAGCCCTGAGTTGGGTCAAATTTGGTTCAAAGTTGAACCTCTTACTAATGGTTCAAGGCAATCTTAAAAAATACTTAGTGGTTCCATCTTATGTAAATAACATTTATCCTAAATCTTCATATTTCCATTGTATTTCAAATACTCTTTGAGCCTTAATATTCTATTGTTATGGAGTGAAACAAACCTCTTAATCTCTTATCATGAGAGTGAGAAATGTATTCTTTTTGTGTGTAAACAGACTCTTGGTTTTGTTAGAACCAGAATAAAATGAGATTTTCATAACCTCTTAATGTTGGTCACTTTCAGAATTATTGGGTCATTTTCACTGAGTCTGTAGGCAATATTTCAGTGCTTTATAGTAAGATAGTTATATTGAGCTGTCTGACTGGAAATGACAACAGAAAACACATGAGCTTTCCTCTTTTCCTCTGTAAGAAGCAACTACATTTGAGCACCTGCTATTATTTGTCTAATATGCATCAGAAGGAATAATGTCCAACACGTAATGCTTCTATGAATGCTTCAATATCCTATATTTTAATATATATATTTTATTTTAGACTTTGAACAAGTTTAGTTAAAAATGATTTTTGATTTGCATTCCAAGATAAAATTTACCTATGATATGATTGCACTCGTCAGAATAAGAACAAAAATAATCATCAGGGCCATGACCTGTTTTGTATTTGAAAATGCCTTAGAGAGAAATTAATTGATCACCCCTCATTCCTTTATTAGCCTTCTCTTGTCGCCATTCTTCTGTATATTCATTATCAAGGATTGGCCAGAGACCTCTGACTGTAACCTTGAAGTAAGACAAAGAAGACATGGAATCCTTATAAAAGTATTTCAATGAAGAGGAAATTGGGGAGTTAGAGTAGCATCTTTACCACCTTAAGTGAGAACTAAAACCCTCATGACAGTCCTGGAGAGAGGGCTGAGGCCAGTATTATTAATCAGTTTTCTAGTCATCATTGCTGCCAATTTTTCCTTGGCTTATAGAACCTTGATATTTATAGAAATGCAATGTGTTGAACCATAGGAGAGGTGTCATGGTTTGGTCTATTCAGTTCAAGTTAGCCTCATTTTAATTCTGTGCTTCGCAGAATCCTTTGGAGCAAGTGCTGTGAGTAACAGTTACTCACTTAGATGCACGTTTTTTTGTTTTGTTCATTGCAGTGCTCTGGGCTGTGTTGCTGTGTTCCCAATAATCTTGGTCCTCTGGTTCTGGCTTCCAGTCACTGACCACACCTCTGGTGAGTCTTCCTACACTCTGTAGTTAGCATTAATAGCTTCATCTGTCCCTAGTTTTGTGACTGCAGCTACACCGTAGCTTTCATGTGTAAATTTAGCTAAGTCGTTTTAGGAATCACTGGGTTCAGAGTAGAACTCCTATAGACTTGCCTATGATTTTGTAAGCATCTAATTCTTGCATTAAATTTGTTTCTGCTTAAAATACTTGCAAAAATTTTTATTTCCAAAACTGAACATGATGGATACAGCCGTACTCTTGGTTTTGCAGGTAAGTTTGGCCCTGTGACTCAGGGGTTGCAAGGGTTATTGGAATTTTGTTGCATGTCTTCTGGTAAAGATTGTTTTCTGATGAAATGTATAAGGGTATAAAAGTAAGTGGTCTGGCTGTTCTGTTCCTTCCCTTCTTTCTCCTTCTCTTCCTTCCTTTGATCTTAATGTTAGAGCAGGTGTCTTGCAACCATGTAATTTCTAGGTGGATGAGGACCACAGCCTACTATATATTAGGCATAGTAGAGAAAGATGGGAAGAGCCTGGCTCTTTGATGATATCATTAGGCTACTGAAGAAGGTCTGGATTGCTTACTGAATTTGTGCATTGTTAGGCTTCCTGTTACATACTAAAAGAATAATTTGTAATTATTAGAAATCTAATTTCTAATAATTTCTAATAATTAATAGAAATTCTAATAATTTCTAATAATACCAGGTAGTATTACCTACTGACTTCTTCCTGGCCATAGATTAAAGGTAAAGGAAATCTGAACTTCTCTAATGGAACAGGTGCTGTCGGTGCCCCACCCATGTTCTCAGACTTTACTCTTCCATTGTAGTCTAGCCAACCTTGCATGGTCATACAATATATCTGTGATTGAAAACTTTTCTTGGAATTTTAGAAAGGCCTCCTTCCAACTTCTAGAGCAAGGTAGGAGTGCCAAGGAATTAATATCTCTTCAGATACCCTCAACCCTCAATTTCACTCTCAGAAATTGCCATGTAAATATACTAATCTCCTGGTCCCTTGTGTATGAAAATTCTGAGATATGTGGTTTTTACAGTTCCCAGACTTGAACAGCACACTGTATTAGCTTAATAACAGATCATTTATTGTCTCGTGTATCCCTTAGGTAGAGGTTATACCTCCTAAATCAAATAATTGCACTTGATTTCTTGTCCCGTATGTGTTTCTATGAGAATCAAAGTTAAGATACCTAAATTAAGATCAAATTAGATATATTAAACCCCAAATAAAAGAGGCTTTGCTGTTTTACTCAGTGGTCAGTGTACAAAGCCCTATGGAAGCCATCTGTGATTTAATTTATGACTATGGCTTTTCAAAGACTTAGGCTCTTTGATTTTGATATATTATTTCAGTTATTATTATGTCTTGACTATTCCCATCATGTAAGTCCTGACGGGTACAATTAGATCAGCTTTATCACTAGCTGTCATGAGGAAAATCTGTAATTAACCCACTGATCTGACTCTACTACTGCTTCAAAAGAAAACTTAATTTTAATTCATTTAGAAGACTATTTTCCCATTTGTTAAATGACATTAACTGAAAATAGAATTTGGAGTTCTCCTTAATCAAGTATTTGCTATTTCCATGAGCTCACCACATGACTTTTTATATCCATGTGTGCAGGCAAGATGGGTAGATTTTTTTTTGTAGAGTTAAAAAAAAAAAAGTCCCTCTTGATGTGGAAATACTTAGCTTCTTTGCTAAAGTACTTGTAATTCTCTAGCTGAGAGAGGCTTCGTAAGGTAATAGGCCATTGTAACTGAGTTAACATATCTTGCTACCAGGGAAGACCAAATAATGAGCCAGTTGATGCCTCATTGAGGATGTGCTCATTTAAAATATTACCACCCCTTGTCACCTACCATATGGAAATGACTCTACTGAGGATATATCTTAATGAGGAGGGAGAAAAAAACTGATGAATAATTTGTCACTTGGGTCAATTACTGTGTATCACAGAGCCCACTGGGAAGATCTCAGGGCCCCAAGAAGCAGATCATAAAATGGGGAGTCAAGCCAAAGCTGTATCCACTGAGCAATTAGTACACAGGGTTGCCTTGTATATTAGATTACATGAAAAATAGAAAAAAAAATTAAAAATAAGGAAGCGAAATAATAAGCTATGGTTAAACTTTGCCTTAACTCTCCATTTCCACTTCACAGCACTTAAGAATTATGGGGTCAGCATAAAACATTTTACTTTTACAAGAAAAGCTATTTTATTCTGACAGAAAGGCCTCAGGTAAAAAGTAAATTTAAAAATTCAATTTAGAGAGGAAAAAATGCCAGAAACTGTGAGATTTTATGTTGGTGGAAACTGTCTCACATACAACTAAGTGAGTTCCCCTACATGAATCTTTTATCAAAGCAAGACCAATGAGGCTAGTTAGCTGATGACAGAGCAGTTTTTACACAAAACAATTTTATTTTGGTGAGTTTTAGCTGATGACAAACATGTTTGAATACCTACTAGGAAAATTTCCAAGGAGCTCCCTTTCTCTTAGATGGAGAAAGGGGTAATAGGTTTTAGGAAGTAATTTTCCTGATAGAAATTATCTTTCAACTCTCTGTTAACTGATTAGTGCTGGGAATGTGTTTTATACAACTTATTGTAAGAAAAAAATGTAAAGAAAAAAGAGTTCACCAAATTGTAAGCTTACTAAGAATAAAGATGTGAATATAGTCGTCTGAGGATCATTACTGCCCATAACCACACTTTGTAATTATTAGTTGTCAATAAGTATATATAACAATGTAATTATTAGGTTGTCAATAAGTAATTATTAGATTGTCAATAAATATTGAGTAAATGGATGCTAGTTTTGGCTTGTGTTCTCAAAGAATTTATAATCTAGTTGACTTACAGAGGCCTACTTCTGTGAACTGGCCAAAACTGCTGTGTTGTATACACGCAGTGAGTTCTTTGGTTAACTGCTGATAGCTGTTAGCAGTTCAAAGTGAGTAAAGATAATTCCTAGGCTGTAATAAAAGCAAATCTCAGACAAATCTGGCCACAGATGGCAACATGTATTATCAGTCAAGTATATGATGTTTTAAAAAAATTTGATGAAGTTCCAGTTTATAAGAAAAAAATTTGCGTAAAAGATGTACTTACATCATATGTGAAAATAGTCCATTGTCAGATCATGCTAAACTTACTAAGTTAGGCTATTAAGAAACCTCTGGGTCAGTGCTGGAGAAGAAATATTTAATAATCAAGCCTATGATGTCATGCTTAAAGGTATAAGTGAAGGATACAGTGTTTGTTATACTCTTACCCCTGTTGATGCAAAGTCTAAGATTATTCCAAAAATATTTTAGCCTATCTACACTTCTTGAAGATCACCAGTGAGATTACATCCCTAATAACCACTTTGTTAATGAACAGATTCCTCTAGTAGGGCCATAATTGTAACATACTGGGCTGATGAGCTAACTTTGATGATGATGATCAGAAAAAGAGGTAACTAAAGTGTATATAGTAGCTGTTGGAGGGGTGTGGCTAGTTCATTCTCCTCTGAATTCCTGATGAGGATGAATAAATGCTCCTAGAGTGTGGTTTTAACATGCATATATAGTAGCCAGTTGTCTATGCTAAAGTACTTCAGATAGATGCAGTTTCATATCATATATGACATGTGTGGAAATCCATAAAAATAACTAACACATATTGAATGCTTCCTGTGTGTGGAGGGAAGATTCTAAATATTTCACATGAGTCATCTCAAATAATCCCACAGCAACACTATTATTTCATTGTCTGTAAGACAACATTGAGGCTCTGAGAAGTTGGATTGCTTGCTAAAGTAAGAAGCTGGCAGGTGGCAATTTATGATTTAAACGTAGATGATTAGCTCTAAAGTCCACACCCTTAACCCAAATGCAGTAGTGACTCTCACAACACTGAATACAGAATGATGGAACTGAGGGCTAAATTGTATAAGCTACTGGGACTTAGAGCCTGACCTAGTCATACATGCAGAAGGACTGGACAGGAGTGCTGTTTGTCCTGGATTCAAGATCTGCTTAGTAGGTAAATAGTCAGGTAAACAGAGATTACCTATATAGTAGGTATTCTGTCATGTGTCCGTATTCCGTCTATATCATTTATTCATGTTCGTAAAAGGAGAACAATTATCTTCACCCAAACAATCAGGCTTGACCTGTAAATCCAGCTTCCCAGGACCTACATAGTTGATAGGCCATCTGGTAAGTTCCATGATCAACCTGAAGCCCTGGATTTATATTACAGTGGTGGGTGTCAAGGGATTTGGATGATTTTAGTGATGGTAGAATGTGATTATTTGGTGGAGACAGCTCAGTAGATGAGAAAAATGTAATCCAAAAATAATTACTTTGGTGGAACAACCAATTTACCCTTTAAAAAAATTTTACTAGGGGAGCCTGGGTGGCTCAGTCGTTAAGCGTCTGCCTTCGGCTCAGGTCATGATCCCAGGGTCCTGGGATCGAGCCCCGCATCAGGCTCCCTGCTCCGCAGGAAGCCTGCTTCTCCTGCTACCATTCCCTCTGCTTGTGGTCCCTCTCTCGCTGTGTTTCTCTCTGTCGAATAAATAAAATCTTTAAAAAAAAAAAA
>CM053607.1:91341764-91373747 GCA_028646535.1 Procyon lotor | reverse complement strand
AAGAACCATATGATACTCTCAATGGATGCTGAAAAAGCATTTGACAAAGTACAGCATCCCTTCCTGATCAAAACTATTCACAGTGTAGGCATAAAGGGTACATTCCTCAACATCATCAAGGTCATCCATAAAAAACCCACAGCCAATATCATTCTCAATGGGGAAAAGCTCTCAGCTTTTCCCCTAAGATCAGGAACATGGCAGGGATGCCCACTATCTCCACTGCTATTCAACATAGTACTAGAGGTCCTAGGCTCAGCAGTCAGACAACAAAAAGAAATCAAAGGCATCCAAGTTGACAAAGAAGTCAAACTCTCACTCTTTGCAGATGATATGATACTTTATGTGAGAAATCCAAAAGACTCCACTCCAAGACTGCTAGAACTCATCCAGGAATTCAGTCAAGTGTCAGGATATAAAATTAATGCACAGAAATCAGCTGCATTTCTATACACCAATAGCAAAACAAAAGTGCAATTAAGGAGTCAATCCCATTTACCAATGCACCCAAAACCATAAGATCCCTAGGAATAAACCTAACCAAAGAGGCAAAGAATCTGTACTCAGAAAACTACAAAGTGCTCATAAAAGAAATTGAGGAAGACACCAAAAAATGGAAAAATGTTCCATGCTCATGGATTGGAAGAACAAATATTGTGAAAATGTCTATTCTACCTAAAACAATCTACACATTTAATGCAAACCCTATCAAAATACCATCAATTTATTTCAAAGAACTGGAACAAATAATCCTAACATTTATATGGAACCAGAAAAGACCACGAATACCAAAGGAATGTTCAAAAAGAAAACCAAAGTTGGTGGCATCATAATTCCTGATTTCAAGCTCTATTACAAAGCTGTAACCATCAAGACAGTGTGGTACTGGCACAAAAACAGACACATAGATCAATGGAACAGAATAGAGAGCCCAGAAAAGGACCCCCAATTCTATGGTCAACTGATCTTCTACAAGGCGGGAAAGAATATCCAATGGAAAAAAGACAGTGTCTTCAAGAAATGGTATTGGGAAAACTGGACAGCCACACGCAGAAGAATGGAACTGAACCATTTTCTTACACTGCACACAAAAATACACTCAAAATGGATCAAAGACCTCAATGTGAGACAGGACTCCATCAAAATCCTGGAGGAGAACACAGGCAGCAACCTCTTTGACCTCAGCCGCAGCAACTTCTTCCTAGAAACATCTCCAATGGCAAGGGAAGCAAGGGCAAAAATGAACTATGGGGACTTCATCAAGATCAAAAGCTTTTGCACAGCAAAGGAAACAGTCAGCAAAACCAAAAGACAACTGACAGAATGGGAGAAGATATTCGCAAATGACCTATCAGATAAAGGGCTAGTATCCAAAATCTATGAAGAACTTCTCAAACTCAACACCCAAAGAACAAATAATCCAATCAAGAAATGGGCAGAGGATATGAACAGACATTTCTGCCAAGAGGACATCCAAATGGCCAACAGACACATGAAAAAGTGCTCCACATCACTCGGCATCAGAGAAATACAAATCAAAACCACAGTGAGATACCACCTCACACCAGTCAGAATGGCTATAATTAGCAAGTCAGGAAATGATAGATGTTGGCAAGAATGCGGAGAAAGGGGAACCCTCCTACACTGTTGGTGGGAATGCAAGCTGGTACAGCCACTCTGGAGAACAGTACGGAGGCTCCTCAAAAAGTTGAAAATACAGCTACTCTACGACCCAGCAATCGCATTACTGGGTATTTACCCTAACGATACAAATGTCGTGATCTGAAGGGGCACGTTCACCCGAATGTTTATAGCAGAAATGTCCATAATAGCCAAACTATGGAAAGACCCTAGATGTCCATCAACAGATGAATGAATATAGAAGAGGTGGTATATATATATATATACAATGGAATACTATGCAGCCATCAAGAGAAATGAAATCTTGCCATTTGCAATGACGTGGATGGAACTGGAGGTTATTATGCTAAGCGAAATAAGTCAGTAAGAGAAAGACATTTATCACATGGTCTCTCTGATATGAAGAATTTGAGAGGCAAGGCGGGGGTTTGTAGGGGGGTGGGGGAGAGAAATGAAACAGGAAGGGATGGCGAGGGAGACAAACCATACGAGACTCCTAGACTCACGAAACAAACTAAGGGTGGCTGGGAGGTGGGGGGGTAGGGATAGGGTGGCTGGGTTGTGGACATTGGGGAGGGTAAGTGCTGTGAAATGTGTAAGCCTGACGATTCACAGACATGTACCCTGGGGCAAATAATACATTATATGTTAATAAAAAACAATCAATAAATAAAATTAAAATCAGCATACAGTTGGGTCTGATTATTTTTAAACTATTCAGCCAATTTTTGTCTTTTTATTGGAGAAGTGAATTCTCTTAAAGTTATTACTGATTACTATTGCCATTTAAAAAATTGTTTTCTGGGTGTTTAGAAGTTCTTTTATTCTTTTCTTCCTCTCTTGCTGACTTAGGCAAATGCTTTGGGCAGGCATTCCAAAGGATATTTTCCCAATGACCTAATCACTGGCAAATTGAAAGGACTTTGTACTGTTATTTTCTTCGTAGGTTTTCATATACCAAGGCTACTGTGAGTTTTTTGTGTTCTTAAAATATATTTGGTTGACAGTAAGACATCAGTCCAATGCTCTTTGAAATAAGAACTATGTTCAACAAAACAAACCAAGTTACAGCACAGTGAATAGTGCTCTCCCCCTAAAGTGTCTTTACTCCCTGGACAAACTGCACAAAGAGAGATTTTAAAAGTGAGCAGCATTACTATTTGGTATTAGGTATCAGTGAGAATGGAAGTTTAGTGTAGTGGAAACAAGTCTGCACCCAAAATTAGATGGTGAGTGCTTGCTGAGATTCCACTATCGCTTGGCTTCCTGACTTCAAATCAATGGCCTCAAATGTTTACTTCTTAGCTGGCCTCCTATAAAAGCCAGAGACTCATAGACATGTGGCAAGGATCAATAGAAATCTCTTTTAATTAATACAAGATAAATAAAATTTTACATTTAAAATCAATGAGTATTTTTTTTAAAATATTTTATTTATTTATTTGACACAGAGAGAGATCATAAGTAGGCAGAGAGGCAGGCAGAGAGAGAGAGGGAAGCAGGCTCCCTGCTGAGCAGAGAGCCCGATGCGGGGCTCGATCCCAGGACCCTGAGATCATGACCTGAGCCGAAGGCAGAGGCTTAACCCACTGAGCCACCCAGGCGCCCCTCAATGAGTATTTTTAATGAGTCTTTTCAATACTATCCTGTAGCGTGGATCATAACCATCCTGTTTTGTAAAAATAAAAGTACCTTCAAGAGTTTGAGATTTACTCATCCTGTGTCTTTGTTCATTGTTTGAAGTTTTAGCAGTTGGCAAATGTTCTGTATGATACCGAGATTTCTCAAGCGTAATATAGACCACTGTGCTGCTGATGCTCCCTAAGAAACCTGGGTGGATTTAATAAACAAACGTGGATTCAAAATATTACAAAAGATAGCAGTACTAAACCCAAAGACTGGGGTGCCTGGCTGGCTCAGTGGGTGAAGCCTCTGCCTTCAGCTCAGGTCAAGGTCTCAGAGTCCTGGGATCGAGCCCTCCATCGGACTCTCTGCTCAGCGGGGAGCCTGCTTCCCCCTCTCTGCCTACTTGTGATCTCTTCCTGTCAAATAAATAAAATCTTAAAAACAAACAAACAAACAAACAAACAAAACTTCCATTTTGTGTAACTTCGTCAAGCTCCCTTCTACTGGCTGGGTGGGCTACTGCTGCCCAGTTCAGGATTCATTTAATAAAGCCAGTTGATACAGTTAAAAAAGTTTTTAATGGGATTGATTTGCTATAACTTAACCACACAGAAAGGTCTGTAAAAATGTCCATATGAGGACTTTCACTCACTGATCAAAAATTTGGGGCGCCTGGGTGGCTCAATGGGTTAAAGCTTCTGCCTTCAGCTCAGGTCATGATCTCAGGGTCCTGGGATCGAGCCCCACGTGGGGCTCTCTGCTCAGCAGGGAGCCTGCTTCTCCCTCTCTCTGCCTGTCTTCTTGTGATCTGTCAAATTAATAAATAAAATCTTTTAAAAATTTATTATTTGTCTTTGTCTTGACTTCCCTGCCATTTTCACCCTATCCCTCCTCTAACTACAAACACATGCCAAGTGTTGTTCACATGATTTGGCCCCAGAAGTCTTAGGACAGAAAACCTATCTATTCTGCAAGCCATTTTTGGATGTGTAGATGGGCAGAATAGATAATATGCTCTGTTTTGTCCGGTCTGGTTTCAAGGATCACTCTGGAGAGCTGAGAACATCTCTTTTTTTTTCCTCTCCTTCCCAAATATTATTTCTGCATTCCTATCTTTCAGTGCATTTTTACCACACTAAATCTAGATAAGATTCACACTTTGTTATGCTTTGGCAAATGGGATAATTGACATGCAAGTCAGGGAACTGTAGGATGTTGTTTTCTTTCTTTTTAAATCCCAAGGTTGTGCAATGCTGACTGCTCCATCTAAGAGGAATCTCCTGATTGCTACATGACAGGTGAGGTGTCATGGGCAGGGGACAGCAGAAACTGCTTTTACAGACTTCAAGGTAAGCTCTTCTTGTTTCCTCCAAGTTTGCCAACATGCTCACTGGTAAATACCCATTACTTTCTTCTTCAGTGGACTATTCCAGTGACTTAAAATTTGTTACATTTTTTTCTTACATTCTATTTTCCATTACTTGAAATCACTAAAGGATGACTTATTCCTCAAGGTTTTCGCTGTGTACAGTACCTAAATTGAGTTCCAAAGCACACTGCTCTGGGTCCTATTGTGAACATATCTGCTTCCATTAAAGACTGACCCAAGGTGACCTGTTTTAAGGTGCATTTTTAGCAAAAATGAGTACTTATGGCATTTCTGCTATTCTTTCTGCTTTTCTTGAGCCTACAGTATGATGGCAGATCAGAAAGGTGATACTGACAAGTCACTGCCGAACATCTCTCTTTTTTAATTTTTGACAATGTGATAGACATTTTGTATATCATAAAGGGTAAGTCGTGGTAAGTAAAACAAAAACTTGACATTAAATAGCCACTGAGGTGGTTAACAAAGAGCAGGTTCCCTCCCATCTTTCAGCCACATGATAGTATTATAATTAACAATCCTTCCGAATTCCGCTGTAGCCATGTGACATTCTTCAGCCAATAAAATGCAAGGGGGAGTGGTCTGTGTTTCTTCTGAATAGAAGCTTGAAGCCTTAGTATGTGCTTTGACACTTTTTTTCTTCTGTAAAAGGTACATGCAATGTCTCAGAGTGGGTGCTCTGTCAGCCAGGGTTCTGAAATTAGGATGATGTAGGACAGAACTCTTTGTAATTCTCATTAGAAGTACAGTTTTAGTGAGAATTTCATCTGTGTTTTCTCTGAGATTTAGTTTCCTTGTTGTCATCACTGTAGTAATTGTATACTTTCTACCTGCTTCTCATACCTTTTTAAATCCTAAGGAAACAAAAATTTAGGTACACCCAGATTTTCAGGCATTTCTCATGAACTTTAGACACGAACTCAAAACTTATTTAAGGTCTACCCAGTAAGAACTAGCCACTGAAAGAAAATGCTTTATCTATAGTATTTTTACAGTCACAAGGGATATTTTACAGATGTTTTCCTCAAATTAGGCCCACCAGTCCCTCTCACAAAAAGTGTCCTCAGCTTTCATTCAAGTGACGTGGAATATCTTATATACCACTTATCCTAACACTAAGGGCAGAGGGAAAGAAATTTATTGAAGCCCACACCAGTACAAAAATCCAACAATCTTTATTTTACTAACCTGAACAACTAAATTTATATGTTCCGTTATCTGTTTAGAATGAAATCGAACTTGTTCTCTCTAGGGAAGCAGCTGGTAAAAGTACTTGTAAAATTTTTTTCATTTTACCTTCATAAATGGATTTTCAAACTCTCCATTTAATGTCATTATACTATGTTCATATTGCTTCAAAATAATCCAAATTTGTTTCCCAGTGATTATCAGTATTTGCTTCTCAGCTGATGCTCAACCGATATTTCTCAAGTAAAAGAATAAAACATACTTATTTTTAATTGCATCAAGACAAAGAAGAACCAGCTCAGTAAATATCCAAACTCATCTTTATGTAGAAGTGTCACAGTTATTTGCACTGTAAAAGCACCTTCCCTTTTCTGCATATGAAGAATTCTGTGTCTTCTGGATGACCTGCATGCCCACACCCAACTTTGAATCTTTATGTTCCATCTCAGTTCTACTTTACCATATGCAGTAAAGCTATGCACGCTTGCCCAACAACAAGAGACCTGGCTAATGCTACATAGAGTATTATTAAAGACATCAGTCATGACTTGTCCCAGGATCACCTCTCCTCAGACTTGGGAAGGATCATTTGAGGAGAGCCTGTAAATAACCAGAGTCCTGACTTGCTTCCTGCTACAGCTATTTTATTGTTATTGTCTTATATTCATATCGCTTAATATACCCCATTTACTCGGAAAATGACAGTGGAGATGTTTTGTTTTCAGCAACAAAGGATTGGCTGATTCATATGCTCCCTACCCAGTAGCTCTAAAGTAGAACCCTCTTGAAACTCTTGAGAGTAAGAAGACAGACTGACCATGAGTACAAAACAAGAAATTTCTGTGATGAGGAGACATAATAGCAATTAGAAGCATAGGTAGGCTCCAGGGTCATCAGGCCCAATTTCAACTCCTGGTTCTTATTTGCTGGGTGACTTCGGATACACGCTAAGCCTAAATGGCCTTATCCGTAACACAGGGACACAACTACGCCTGACTTGTAGGGCTATTTTAAGCATCACGTGATAGGATGCTGGTAGGGTGCTTGAATGCATGGCACATACGAAATATTCAGTAAGCATTCACCTGAGTTCTTTTTGTTCATGCTGTTTTTTATTACTTTTAAAAATTTTAAAAATAATATTTTAATTTTTATTAAAAATGAAATCTTTTATTATTATAAATAAAATCTCGATACTGCAGCTGCAACTATTCTTTATCAGCCAAATGAATGAGGAGATCACTGGCCCTTTACCTGAAGACTCAAAGACTAGGACAGAATCATGTTAATACTGGGTCTCTCGTCTCAAGTATTGTTCAAAACAGTGAAAAGTTACCCAAAGAAATTATGATAAAATGGAGGAAAAATGCCCAAGAATTCTTGTGAAATGAAGTAAGGTATGTGGGGATGGGGGAGCTTTTAGAGATGGCAAATGCTCATGCAAAGAAAATGTTATTAGCTTAAACTAACATTACTAGGGGACAAGCATCATGCATGCTTAACTTCTCAGTATTACAAACTGCACAGCATAGGTCTCTAACTGAAGCCATTTAGGCTGTTGGGATCCTAGCCACCAAATGATTCATGAGAAACTCCAGCTGACAATACAGGAAGCTGAACTCCCCAACTAAACAGGCGAATCCCTAACTCTCCGCATCATGAGCACATGGAAGAACTCTATTTTAAGCCACTAAGTTATTTTCACATGTTTTTATCATTGTAAAATCTACATAATAAAACTGCTATGTACAATTAGTTGGCACTTATTATGCTTGCAAGTTTGTACACTCATAACCAGGATCTCTTTAAAAATCTTTTTCATTTTGCCAAATAGAAAAGAAATATTGAGCCCCTTAAGCAATCCCCTCATTTCACCCTCTGAATCTGGCTTACTTAATATAGCGTTTTCGAGGTTCATTCGTTGTAGCATCTATCAGCATTCCCTTCTTGCTATGGCTGACTAATATTCCATCTGTTATCTACCCGTCTGTCAGTTGTCACTTGGGTTGTTTCCACCTTTTGGCCATTGGGAATACTGTTGACATGCAGGTATCCGTTTTAGTCTCTGTTTTCAATTCTTTTCAGTATATACCTAGGAATGGGATGGCTGGGCCAAATGGTAATTCCGTATTTCAGTTCTTGAAGAACTACCGCAATATTGTGCACAGTAGCTGCATTCCCATAAGCCACTAATTTAGCGAGTACTATGCCTTAACTGCCTTAAATAATCACATAAGTACTACATTTATCAACACTACTACTATGTTAGAATCCCCTGATGATACCACAAAATATCGTAGAATTAGAGAAAGAAAAAATAAACGAACAGTTTCCCAGCTACATCAAAGGTGTCTATATGAATGTTATCCAACTATCTGAAAGTTCTAAACCCAGTAAGGTCATCGATACAGTTTTACCAACTATCTGTAAGAATTCATGAAGGAATTCATTTATGTACAATGTTCACTATCAACAGTTTAGTTCATCTATGTACTATATACTGGGCATACTAAATTATCTTCTGGTACTAAATTTGCCCTCATAGTATTTGATATCTTCCATAAATCTTTCACTTTTTCTACTTGTATACCCAATACTCTATTGTTCTTCTAGCTCCCTAATAAAGGGACTTATTTTTTTTTTTTTTAAGTTTCTTGGCTTCAAGCAGAAGGAAGAGGAAAAAAAAGCCCCAAACAAAACAAAAAACAGAAGAAAGAGATTAGTGTTTTAAAAAATTCATTTCCCTAATTAATATTAAAAGGGCCCAAGTAAGTTTGTGAATGCTGAGTCACAATGCGTAATATCCAATAAAGTACTCAAAGGATCCTATAGGGAAAAAATTGCCTAACTATTTTTACTCAGTATTTGGCAAAATTTTTATAACTGTGAAGTATTATTTTCAGAGATAGTTGTTAACATGCCAGGGAATATAAGTTTGCTTCTTGTAAATCTGGTATGTCAGTACCAGAAATTTTTACTCTTTCTGGAATTTTCTCTTTAAAATATAATTTAAAAATACTCAAATTGATTTATCACACAATCATAACCTGGATTTACTAGAAACTAAAAACTGTGTGCTTCTACAATAGGTATATTCTTTTTTTAAAGAAATAGGTATACTATTTCTAGGAATAACAAAAGCCTAACAGTTATTGTGCAAGTAATGTGAATTAATATGTCCTAGGTAGGAGCAACTTGCAGTATGTGTATCTCTCAGGTCTGATTGTTGGGACAAGAGGAGAGAAATTGTACAGGATGAAGAGGGGCACAGAAAAGGTGTTTTGGGAATGGAAGTGAAGATAAGACAGAGTTACTCTAAAGCAGTGGTTTTGAACTTTTGCTGCATATACAATTATGTGCATGCAGAACTTTTCTAAACCTCAACGCCCAGGCCATATTTCAAATGAATTAAAACAGAAGCTCTGGCCCAGATAAGTGTAAGTTTAAATCTCCCCAAGTGAAAATGTACATTCAAGTCTAAAAATCTCTTCTGTACAGTGATTAGGATAATGGAAGGAATGCAGAAAAAGTCATATGCAAACATTCTGTCTTGGGGAGATAATGCCAGATCTCTGTGTTAGACGCCAAGGGTATTTCAGAAAGTTTTCCTACCTGTCTGAATAATTCATGCCAACTTTCTATACATATTGACTTTTGTATGATTACTCTCCTCTTCTCTAGTAGACGTCAGTAAACTTGATTTATCTTAATACCTTAAATGGCAAAAGGGCCAGTGCAGAGACTGCCCAATTTTCACACATGAAAGTTTCACTTGAGGAGTTGTTCTACTTACTTTCTACAATCAAAGGAGACTTTTGGATTTTTACACTTGATATTTTGATCGCTTTGAAAATAAACAAGAAGGCAGGAATTTCAGGATAAAAAGCCTCTCGGACAAAGGATTTTTCTGCTATCACTTTATTCTTTAGCCCAAATAGTATTTCTTATATTCTATCTTGTAAAATTCTCTATTTTCCCCAGGTGCAGCTGAGCTTGGTCTTCAAAATTGTCACTACAGTCTATGACAAGGCAAGCCTTTAATGAGGATACTAATAATGCTACAATGCATTATGTATGGATATGTACTGTCATGTATGTGTCTATGTATTATTGTGCTGTTTTCCACACTTTGTGAGACTTCTTTGATTCTGGAAGTATGAGAGGACTATACTAGCTCTAACTCCTCTTTAAGGGAGTTAGAACAGAAAGTTCTGTTATCAACTAAATGTTATATTTCTTACAGAAAAAGTATGATGTCGTCTTACATTTTATAAGTTTTAAAAGAAATTATCAATTTCATTTTAATTTATTTAATATAAATATTAATTTATATTTATATACCTATAGGTATATAAATATATAGATATATTACTATGCTATTTTATGCATAATTTTAGTAGAATAGTCTCCAGGCTGCCAGAGTTTCTATCTCAGTATACCATTTTCTAGCCAGTCTTGTTTTGGGGCAGGTTACTCCAAGACTCTGGGTCTTAGGTGCCACATTTGCGAAACAGGCATTTTTGTGACAAAGTATTTTATCTCACTGCGTTGTTCTATGCATTAAATCTGTTAGTATTTATATTTGTCTGGCATATAGTAAACGGTAAACTATAATAACATAATGTAGTAAACTATATTAAACAGGAAAAACAACGCAACAATAACTTAGGTAGAAAAGTTTCTTTTGAACCTGGTAGCCTTCAGTAACAAGGATACACACACTCAGGCACAGAGTTCAGACTTCTACAGCATCCTACTTTATCTTCCCGCCATAAAAATGCAGTACACTAATTAAAATACAACCTATTACCAGAATTTCACAACTATGTAAAATCTTTATTAGCAATAATTAACTTTTCTTCCTTCTGCAAATTTACGTATGAACACTTAGAGGCTAGACCACCTATCGACCCTGGTGTTTGAAATTAACCTCTGAAAGGAGCTTGTCTTAGGTTTTTACCTCCTGTTTATTTAAGAATACAGAATTGAGGGTTCACTGAGGGTTCAAGTTGAATAGGTTTCAGTTCATCAGCATTTACCAATTTACCAAGCTGAAAAGCTTTGTTTATAGGAATACAATAAAATTTCAACTAACTAGAAATGAGTCTCAATAACAGCAGTCAAAATTGTAGTTTTTTTCACAGACATTACCATATGCACATGCTCATCTAAGTCTAATAATAGCCCAACTAACTTAATTTTCTCATAGCTGTCTTTAGTTTCAGAACCCTAATAACAATGTAAAGAAGGTCAGTCCTTAGAACTTACTTCATTTCTAAATAGTTCTCACCCCGAATAAAAAATTTCACAAATTGTGCTGACTCTACACACTCTTCCTCTCACCATCCTACCCTTCAGCGAAGCTCTTGGATATGCTACCGGTAAATAATTACACTGAGATCACCAGATAATGATTGTTCTAGATCCTTTTCCTAGAAAGGTGGGAAGAGTCTTTGGATATAGCTATAAATGAGCCATAAAAGTCCACTGGGCAGCCTGCTGAATGTTAAGTAGAGCAGGTATGCCTTCTCCTTGGCAATGACCCAGAGCTTGGTAGAGCTTAACAGGAAAAGACACTGTCCACACAACTGAGTAGTTTATCAAACATCTCATGCTTTTTCACTTCATGGCTTTGAATACATACACTGTTTTTTGGTTTTTATTCTCACCACCCCTTTCCTGCATGGCTACTTCCAGTGGACATTTCAAGATTCCATTCCAATGTGACCACTCCAGGAGCAGGCCCTAGCTCACAATCTCAAATGCTTTGATTTTGCCCCATTTTGTACCTTTTGCATTTCTATCATTATGTATATTACGGTGCAGAGTAATCACTGGTTTACTTATCTGTCTCCTCTTTAGATGGCATGATCCTTAAAGGTAAAAACTAGCACATAATCTTTTACCTATCATAAAATATGACTCCAATAAATGTTTCCTATAGTCTAGCTTCTGGCAAAGTTTACAGGTTTGACTTTTAAACTTGGGAAAACCCAAATAAGATTTCCCTAAAAAAAAAAAAGTTTTCTCTCTTTCTTCACTATCACGCTTAGCATCAAGCTCTTCCTTTCTGAAATAAATTTTCATTTTTGATACCTCATTTCTTTTTCCTTACTAACTCAATGCTTCTGCCACACTGTTGAACCTAAGCAAGACTGCTACATGGCTGACTGACTGGGAGGCATACTGGGCTCTATTATTCATACAAGAGCACCAAAGTTGTCCATTTGATGTGGTAAGCAAAATTTTCTCTGACATTCACAGCAGTCATTTCACACAAACCAAAGCTTTTTCATCAGCATATATTGTACTCATTTTCAATTTACAAAGATTGTTTTTGAACACAACCAGCTGAGAAGGGATTTGGGTTGTTTGGGGGTGGGGGTGGGGGTGTATGTTTAGCCTCTCCTTATCCTCATTTCCCTGTGGTTTTTTTATTTCATATTTACTTTTCAAGTCCTTTTTCTCCATAATTTTATGAGCAAGCATTCACAGGCTCACCACTGCATTCCAGAAGGACACATAGGAATTATCATAATCAAGTTACTTAAAAGGCTAGATAAAGGATGAGAAACTGCCTTTGAAAGAAAAAAAAAAAGAATTTATTGATGAATGCTTTAACGCCTCTATTTGCAAATACTTTGTACATATTGCCACCCTCTGAAGATCAATTCCTTGAAGGAAGGAACAGTATTTATTTTTTTTTCTTATCTCTTTAAACCAAAGCTGAATTTGTTAGATTGGCCCACTGGTCCTATGTCTTTCACATTTGCTTTTTTAAGAACTCATACTATAGTTTATTCAGAACAGCAGATGTACATATCACACTTGGGGACAAATGAGATGACTTACTTGTGTATTGAATCTTTAATGATGCTTCTTGGAAAAGACTTCAGAGGGAAGTTCTGAAAAGTTACCAGAGAGCACAGTAATGAGGTATCTCCTTCGATTCAGTGTTGAACTGGGACAGAGTAATAAGCTATTGTTTCCAAAGAGCAAGATTTTAAAAACAATCTCAAATGAATACTCCCAAGAATTTTAAAAGTCGACCACACATTTTTTCAGTATCAATGTTTTTAAAATTTCTTCTTACAATCACTCTTTATTTTTTTTCCCTTAAAGCATAATCTACAGTTGGAGTATTTCAATAAATTGGAATTCTTTTTCCCAAGAGAACAGAGTTTTTCAAGTTTCTAATGAAGTCATTCTGTGTTTGAGAAATGGTTGACTTTCTTATGGCTGAGCAAAACTCAGGCTGTGTCAAAACAGCTAAATAATTTTCATATTCCAACTATTTTCTTATCAAGTTGAGCCACATGAAGGGATCCCTTTTCAACTAAAACAAGAGGTCAATATTGGAAACTTCATGTGGTTCAATTTAGAATGTGTGTTATTTAGGATTGTAAGTTTTAACACAGTAGTGATTAAAACATCAAACAGCTCAGTCATTATGCCAAATAGCAATCATAAAAAAATGCTTCTTAATATTCAAAAGTATCACTTGAGGGGCGCCTGGGTGGCTCAGTGGGTTAAAGCCTCTGCCTTCCACTCAGGTCATGATTTCAGGATGAGAAAGCAATGAGTCTTTGTGTTAAGCGCCGAGATTTGGGGCTCCTTGTTAGTGCAGTACAACTAGTTCAACCTGATCAATTCAATAGGAAAAACATAGAATATATTTTTAATCATGATAACCAGTCTCACAAGCCTATTAGCTAATTTCATTTAAGTACTGCAACATGAACCAAAGATTTATCTACAATATTTCACTGTATCTAAGATGCTACAATGGTAGGATACATGTCAATTTCAAAGATGTAAACATGGAAAATGCAGTAATCTTAGAATTTATAAGATATCAAAATAGAGCTATCTTAGATGCTAATTTGGTGTTTCATTATGGCTAATGTACTTTTATTACTGAGAGAGTTGAGAAAGTCTCCATGTATATTTACTTTCAAATGAATTTTGTTTTTCCATGACTTGTCTGTTCATAGTGTCTGCATACCTATCTATTGGGATCTCAGCATTCCTCATGTGTGTTTTGTTGATTATGTAAAGTTAAATGTAAAGTTAAATGGGTTACACTAAGCATTTCAGTGCCTGTACTGAGATAGGGGAACAGATAATAAAACATGGCTATACGTGGCTGGGAATGAGCAACGGTGGAGGCAGCTTTTCCTTGTCCAACATGACTTACTGCTACATTTGTCTATCAGTTTGTGATCTGATGATGCCAGTAACTCAGAATGTAAGATCAATGCGTAAGGATACCCTTTATTTGATCGCTCAATATTCTAATTCTGCTTAAACCAGAAGAAATGTTAAATAAAATAAGCTTGATAAAACAGCATGGATCTAACCCTTTTTTCTTTTCTCCTACTGTCTTTTTCTTGCAGCTTCCTCTTTTTATTTTGCTTCACCAATTACAAATGCCAAGTTCTACTACTCACTGAATGTTAATATTCCCACCATTTTCTTACGGTGATTTGACTTCTCTTGTGGATAGGGCAGAGATTAACTATACCTGCTGCTCCATTCATTATTTTATTTACACCCTCAACAAGTATTTAAGTGGTCAATCAATTTTCCTGCCAAACTCAGGATGTTTCATAGTCAGTACTGATGTAATTAAGTGAAGGTCCAACTTGTACTTTTGTAATTAAGTGAATATCAGGGTTGAGAAGGCCACGTGGTGATGGGAAGAGGAAGCATGGGTTCTTAAGAGCCTGAGTAACTCTCATAAATCCAGGAGGCCCTTCCTTAGGCTCTTTCTACTCTAAAACAAAACAACAACAGCAACAATAAAAACAACTGACATGAAATTTAGAGCAACTGATCTAACAATGCCTTCTGAGGCATGACACTGACTATCTGAAGCAAGAACTTTACTAAAGTTCAGTAAAGCATTTGTAACAGAGCTGGCTTGCCTTTGAAAGTCCTGGCATGCAGACATGGCTGGATAAAGAGTTCAGGAAGGCTGCAAATATTCTGCTCATCACTATCTCAAGAGACATATTCCCTAACTTGTTCTTGCTACCATTACAGGCCAAACTGACCAGTACATTTTAATGTCAAGCTGCATCAGCATGAACATTATTGCCTCTACAGGCAGCAGTTGCTAAGCATACAGCTATCGAAATAGTCTCCATCTATAAGCAGCTGCTAAAATTACCTGTTATGATCCACCAAGTTCAAAATTAGTTTGCTCATGAAAGCCTAAGAATTATGCCACCTGCCCTGACCCATAGAAGTTTTCTTCTCTCCACATCCAGTCCCCAAATCCCATTCTTTGTCTATTCCTTAACGTCGCTAACCCATACATTAAATGATGGAGTACTAGGGGTCAATGAGTAATACTCCAGTCTTTACCACACAGTTTGGTACTAACCAGGGCCACTGGAATCTCAACAGCAACAGCAGAGGTAACTCACAACCTCCATTACTACAAAGCACTCTGGATAATATATACTCTTTGCAGAACAAAATGGACTTTCTAACACCCATCCCATCTTTACCGGGGAAATGCCCACTTGAGAATACATTCGCGTGTAAAGGACAAATAAAATTACCAAAAACTGCTCCTTTGTAGTCAGTTGGCGTAGACAGAGGGAATACAAGAGACTAAACACTATAATACTGTAACAGTGTATAAAAATACTAAAGTATTTTTTACCAGATCAGCTGTATCAAGAAACATCAACCAAAGGCCTTCTTATCAATAAGCTCAGGCTTCCTCCTTGAGGAATAGTGATTAAGGGAATGGAAGTGTTATTCTAGCTTACATTCTTTCACAGGGAAACATGAGGAATGGGGAATGGCTAACTCTAACAATGTTTAGATGGTTCAGGATTATGGACAAAACCTCAAAGAGCTGGTGTATCATTTTCAACAATTAAATGGCGATTTATATTGTGCCCTTGCTTCCATGAATATAAATAATAATTTTTAATTTTAATCACTGATTATCATAGCTACTACCCTTGTTTATTTTTAAGAATATCACCATGTACTATAATTATGCTCTAGCCTTTTCTAGTAAAACACGTTAACCAGGTGTTTTTTTTTTTTTTTAAATCGCTGACCTTAGAATCTAATGTAAATACTTTATAATATCCATTATTTTTCTGGTACATATTTTTTCACCTTAAAACAAGGCTATTTGGTAATGTATCTATAGCACCAATGCTATGAATAGGTATAAGCTCCTTAACTGGGAGACTCCCTAAATTACAGGATATTATCACAGTATAATGATAGCTGTATCATTCTCTAGAAGTACATCTAAGTATTGTTCACTTGTCAGCTAACCTTTTAGTACAACAGTACACCGGGAAAATGCACTAGACTGTATATTGGGAGATCTGGAGTTTATACTCGTTAGTCACTCAGTTTGATTTACCTCATCTTTCCAGGATTCTGTTTTCTTATCTGTGGATGAACATTTAGAAGGTGTATTATCTAGTGGTGCTTCTACTACCAAAACACTGTGAGCCCACATTTTTTACAGAGGTGGGTAACAGAATATCAATAAATGTGTAACATTTTTTTACATAATTATTTCAGCTACTGTCAGTTTTTTATCCCAATTAGGATTTCAAACAGGTTATTTATGTAGAAGTGAGCCCAAAAAACTGTGGCAAGAATTCAATAAGAGTTAATAAAATTCTATATTGTAGGTCAATTATAATTCAATAAAGAAGTCAGCTCATAAAAACTCATAAAATGACACGCCAGCTCCAGGTCCTGATTGTCACCAGGAAGATGAAATTACATGCATTTAACAGCTAGTACGTATCAATGGTAGTTGCTTGAGAAGTCAAGTTCTCCCTCAAAAAAAAGAAGTTTATTTAGTTATGAGTATTTATTTCAAACTCTTGAGCCAACATTAAAAAGAAAACTAAAAAGATGTACGATAGGCATCTTTTTAGGCAAAGAGAAGTGAGAAAAATGACTCATAGAAAATGTTCAGGTAAAACCAGAGAATGCATAAAAATAGAAAGCACTTATAAATATGGTATTAATCTAGTTATATAAATCATCACTTTAAATGTGAATAGTTTATACACACTCATTAAAGATAGATTCTCAGAATGGATAAAAGAATAAATCAAAGGAGACATAATTATATACTGTCTACAGAAATCCACCTTAAATGTAAAACACACATAGAATAATAGTAAAGAGCTACAGAAAAGCATACTAAGCTAACATTAGCTAAAAGTACCATTATTAATTTTGGAAAAAGCAGCCATCAGAATTAGGAAGAAGAAGGGGCGCCTGGGTGGCTCAGTGGGTTAAAGCTTCTGCCTTCGACTCAGGTCATGAACTCAGAATCCTGGGATCGGGCCCCACATGGGGCTCTCTGCTCAGCAGGGAACCTGCTTCTCCCTCTTTCTCCACCTGCCTCTCTGCCTACTTGTAATCTCTCTGTCAAATAAATAAATAAATAATCTTTAAAAAAAAATAATTAGGAAGAAGGATACAGTGGTCATTTATCCAAGAAGACACAATAATCCTTCACATGTATGTACCTTACAAGAGAACACGAAAATATATGAAACATCTGATAGAAATGTAAAAAGAAAAAGACAAAACCACTATGAGGTACAACTATAGAACCATTAGAATGGCTAAAACTATAAAAAAAAAAAAAGAGGCATTATCTTTTGAAGATGCACAGCAACTGGAACTCTCAACATTTGCTGATGTGAAGACAAAACAGTAATGCCATTTCAGTAAAGAGTTTGGTAGTATCCTATAATATTTAACATATAGTTGCTTTATCACCCAGCCATTCCATTTTTAGTTATCTATCCAAGAACTAAAACTTGCATTCTATTAGCTAACCAGCATTTAAATGTTTCAATTGTTGAGTTTATTCTCCTTCCCCTATTCCAATAGTCTTGCATGAAGTCTGCCTTAATATTTTTACCAAGTATTCAGTGAAAGTTCCTTTGAAAGCTTATAATGTGCCAAACTCTCTATTAAGCCACTTATGGCTATTATTTTGCTCAATCCTCAAGGTAGGTGTTATCATTTCCATTTATAGGTGAGAATATTGAAACTATGAGAGGTGAATTAACTTGCTAAGAGTTATATAGTTTTTAAGTGGAAACACCTAGGAGAGTTACTCTTAATCACTATATCACCAACATTCTGACAAAATAAGAGGGTCTTTCTCTAGTGTGTACCAATTGGTGCTTTTAAAAATACCCTTTTCCTTGGACTCATCATTCTGTTTAGCTTGTATGTGGCTCTCACAATCAGGTAAGAAACTAGAAAGAACCAAGCACTCTAAAAGAGCCAAAACATGGAAGCTAGGGAATACATCTCTTTAGCTGATAAATAAATGGATAAGGAAGATGTGTATACACCGCACACACATGCACACACTATTACACAGCCATAAAAAAAGATGTGATGTGCCATTTGCGACAGCATGGACGGACTAAGAAGGTACTTTGCTAAGTAAAGTAACCCAGAAGAAATTCAACATGATTTCATTTGAATGTGGAATCTGAAAAAAATAAATGAATAAACAAAAAGCAGAATCAGACCTATAAAAACCAAGAACACACTGATGGTTGCCAAAGGTACAGGGATGAGCCGGACTTGCAAGGGAAGTAGGAGAGAAGCTTCCAGGTATGGAATGAGTAAGTCATGGGAATGAGAGTCACAGTATAGAGAATATAGCCAATGATATTGTAATAGCATTGTATGTTGACAGATGGTAGCTATCTTTGCGGTGAGCATAACATATAAAGACTTTGAATCACGATGCTATTCAGCAGCAACTAGTGTAACATTATGCATCAATTACATTCAAATGTAAAAAAAAAATTAATAAAAGCGCCTCCACAGCTCCTTCCAGTAGAGGTAAATTAAGTTTGGAAACTAGTCTAATTCTGCCGTTATACTATCTACTAGCTCTTCTCCTACACATAGAAATAGTTCAGAGTATTAGGCTCTATAAAGGATATATATATTAAACTCTATAAAGGATATATATTAGACTGTATAAAGGATATTTCATTCTTTATGTAAAATTTTCAGTGTGTAAAATTGAAAATGCCAAAAGCAACTTAAGATGTCGATCAGAAATTAGGTAGGAGAGAAGGTTCAAGGTTAATATGCCAATCAAAGCCAAGCTCCAAGTGTATCATTTCTATAAGACGTGTTAGAGAATTATCATGGTAATTTTTTTAAAGATTTTATTTATTTATTTGAGAGAGAGAGAACATGAGAGGGGAGAAAGTCAGAGGGAGAAGCAGACTCCCCATGGAGCTGGGAGCCTGATGTGGGGCTCGATCCCAGGACCCTGAGATCATGACCTGAGCCAAAAGCAGAGGCTTTAACCCACTGAGCCACCCAGGTGCCCCCATGGTAATTTTTGGTCAGTATTTTGACAGTTTACTCAGTGATAAGGTAATCCCTGTAATAAAAGAAAATGACACCGAGAAGCTTATATATCTAATGAGATATATGATGTAAAACATTTTGAGTTTGTAAGATATTCTTAAGGAAAAGGTCATTGCTTTTTTAGAGATTTAAGTATCATTTATTAAAATAATGGCAACAATATTTAATGTAACTTTCAAAATATTGTTAACTTTATAAAGATACTTTGTTAATATCAATGATTATATATTCCAAAATATGAACTTACCAGTTATATTCCTAAAAAGTCGCAGGGAACATTTCATCACTCGGGTGTATAACGTCAGTGAAGACATACTTGATAAGGGAGAACACTCTTTTTTTTTTTTTTGAGAACACTATTTCTTATCACAAATCTTTTTTCACTAGAACACACAGTTATTCTTAGAGTTGACTTGATTATAAGCAACACAGGTACCTAATGAATTGTTGGGAGTCTTTGAAAAAAATCCCAAAATCAGAATCTAAAGTCAGGGACACTCAAGTATATAAAATAGTCATCAGCAGGAAACATCTTTCCTTCTTCTCTCTCTCCTTCTCCACCATGTCTAACTCCCTCTTCCTTTCTACTTTACTTCCTTTAATGTAAATGTGATCTTTTTTTTGTTGTGTACATGAGGTAGTCAAATAAATTTAATTCCCAGAAGTTCAGGATCCCTATCTGATTCATTCTATTAAGTGTGCTGGGTATTAGAATTATGATTGTTGAATTTTTTTCTTCCTAATCAGATTCACCAAAGTATTCTGAATTAGTGTGAAAAAGGAGAGGTTATTAGTTTTTTCATCTGAACTGAACAAATAAAAATGACCAACTTCGTAGGAAATTAACATTCAGGATTCTAGGCTAATGCATCTCTAGGACCCTGAATAAAAAGAGGATGAATCCCAAAATCTGGAGAGAAAATAATTTCCCTCAGTTTCTAAACCAAAGTGGAAAAAAACCATCCATCTGCAGAGAGCAGTATGTTTTTTCATGCTACACACAGGGAATTTTCCCATGACTTCCAGTATCTTTGTAAATTCTTGTCAGGTACCTTTTAGAAAAGAAATTGATTTGACATCCTTTAGAAAGCAACTAAAGAGAATCACATCTTTGTATACTGAACACCAAGAGTCTTAACCTTTTCTTGATAAAAGTCAAAAGTTAAGAAAAATTTCTAACATTTTTAAGTTTATAATTCATGCTTCTAAAAACATTTATGCATTACCTAATATATTCAAAATGCTAACCTAGATGCTGTAAGCATTTTAAAAAACGTGACAGATCTTCAGCTTCAAAAAGCTCAGGTTTAGGATGGGAAACAAGAGAGGTAAATAAGTATTATGTGATATCACAAGAATTGATAAAGCATTTTAGCTGTTTAAAGAAGGAAATGGTGTATCTGGTAGAAGAAAGGATAGAAGGCTCCATGAAGTGCTAACATTTGAGCCAGTCATTGATGGAGAGTTTTGAACAGAGATGGAAGGAAAGGCGATTTCAAGGCAAGGGAATGAACAGGTTTGTGTTGAGAAGACTTTCTCAACTCAGCGAAGAGTGGCTGACTGACAGAAGTTACCAGTCATGGGATGGAAGAAGAGTGCCAGTACACACCATATGCCAAATCTTGAAGAAAAATCAACACTTACAGAAAGGAGATAAGGGAGAAATGACTGGAGAGGACAATGGAGTTGGATAAATATTACGCTGATGATCATGTTCAGAAATGCATATTAAGGCCTTTAATGAACTGGTATATGTATCTCGACAGCATCAATGCCCACCACCACAGTCTTATCAAAGTTCCAGTTAAACAACTGGTTTTTCATTTGTTCGTTTATTTGGAGAATATATATCCCATTAGGCATTGAGTTTTCCATACGCTGCCTTTATCAGTTAGTTGTTGCTGCCTAATAAGAGCAACCCAAACTTTGCACCATGAACTAGCAACAACGTATTACAGCTCACTCACTAAGCATTGGCTGGGGATCAGCTGATCTGAGTTTGGTTCAATCACACAGGCACAGGTGGGCTGGGGTCTGCCTAGGCTGGTCAAATTTAGCTGCGGCAGCACTGTTCCACATGTCTCTTTTTTTCCTCCTGGAGCTAGTGGGCTATCCTAGGCACACCCTTCTGTCAGTGCTGGCCATAGCTAAATATGACAAGCAAACACTAAGGCTTAAAGCCAGTGTTCGAATCACCAAACTGCAAGGCAACAGACATTGATGCAAGGAGGGCTGAAACTGTGGATCTTTAGTACAAGTGGCCAAACTACTCCTATTCCAGTAGCCGCCAAGGGTAGGGCAACTCACTCAAAGCAACATCATCAGTGGTTTTCTTTCCTGCTGTTTTAATATTTGTTTGTTTGTTTATTTATTTTCTCCAAGAGGTCAAGAATGCAGCCTGGCTCCTGTATTCAATGTAGAATAGAGCAAGCATCAAAAATAAAGTCAGAGTAGGATTCTGCACAAAGGGAATGGGCAATGATGCAGAGCAGAGACTAGGCGAAGAGAGAAGGTAAATCAGGCAACTGAAGGTCCCGTCAAGGAAACAGCAATGAAGAAGAGCTGTGAAGACCTAAGTTGACACCGTGAGACTTCACATGGAAAGTAAAGATGAGGGCACAGCTGCTTGCTCGGCTCGGAATGACTATTAATAAGTCTATAGGAAATTTTTTTTTTTTAAAGATTTTATTTATTTGACAGAGAGAAGCACAGCGAGAGAGGGAACACAAGCAGAGGGAATGGTAGCGGGAGAAGCAGGCCTCCCGCCGAGCAAGGAGCCCGATGTGGGGCTCGATCCCAGGACCCTGGGATCATGACCTGAGCCGAAGGCAGACGCTTAATGACTGAGCCACCCAGGTGCCCCAGTATTTAGGAAATTTTTAAAATAAAAAAAAAATATATCTGGAGAAACAATGAGCACATGAAGAGCAACAGCTACACATTTATTCTCAATAGCCGCACATTCTACCATTAGCTCAGCCACTGATGCTTCTCAAAATGATAACCACAAGAAAGAGCAGGGAGGAGACCAAGTCATACAAACTTGCTCAGAAAACACCTGTATCATCCACTCATGCCCTGTAAATGTACCTATAAGAAGGAATTCAACTACTGATAAGCTAAAATAGAGAGGTGTTACAGGAAATACATCATTACTTTGGTATCCGCTTCATTGTTTTTTCACCAGTATGGACTTTTTGAATAAAACCTGACTGAATGAAAAATGAATTCAAGCTCTACATAGAGATAGTTGGTATTGTACAAATCTATAGGCATTTATTTCTCATTTCAACCAGGAAAATATTAAGTACTTACTTTTCAAAGTACCTACAACTCAGTGGCATAGATATACTGCAAATTCAGAAACAGATTAAAGATACAGCATTGAAAATCCATGTCAATAAATTTATGGGATGTTTTAAGAGAGGGCAAGCTATTTGGCAGCAAAAATAAGGTACAAGTATGTTGTAGAACTTCCTCAGGTTTTTGCACATATGACTTTTTTTGTGTTAAACTAGCCAGTATAGAGCATGTATGACTTTTTAATGGAAAAAAATTACAGACCACTGAACAAGGAAAAATAATATGAGTTCATGCCCTCAATGGTGTGTTGAACTTTCCGGACACACTGGTGTGGTTATTGATTCCACATCTACAATCCCACAGGGGAAGAAGCTACAGACCTAGGTTTGTCAACAATTGCTAGCATGGTCTCTATTCCATTGAGATGTGTTACCACTGTCAGGATGAATTCAGCAGTGGGCACAATTTTACCCAGCACACTGCCTATAGGAGGGCAAGTGTGGGGCATACAAAGGATGATAAACAGGTGTGAGTGTGGAGAAGTATACAGAGCTAGACACTCCCTCTTTACAGACCTCGTTCTGTGTTTGCCTTTGATTTCATTACCAATCTTGGTTATTTAGTTTCAAATAGTGCTTCAAATATAACTTGCAAAAATTTGCTATTTCTAGCTGCAGACCCCCTCCACAATGGACTATTTGTAATCGATCAACTTTTGTCTCTAACCTTTTTTCTTCCCATGTAATTTTTGGCCACTTCCCCAGTGTAACATCTACATAAACACTCATGCGGCTGTATTAGTAGGTAAGACCTACAAAGCTACAGAAGTGCATTTAAAGTGGCCTGCTGTATCTAACAAGACATCCAGGGCTTACTTCAAATGTACCAGATTCTCAATAAAACTCACTCCTCCTCTCTACTTTCTAACTTGCTTATACCCGTATTGATGATATGACTATTTTCTATAGCAAGAAAGTCATAAATACGTAAAACAATCATTGGATATTTTTTTTCTATTACCCCTGAAACCGAAAGATTGTGAGGGAGCATTGAAACTACCCCTAGAATGGTTCTTTTCCTTCTCCTCCTTCCTGGTCTCACTACCCTCACCCTATTGCAGACTTTCTTGATATTTCTTCCTAAGCAATGTAAGAGTCCTCCAATAAATCTCTTTGTTTACAGTTCCTGCACTCCTGATAACATCCTGACACCAGAACAATCTTTTAAAACTAATCTAAATCACGTCTTTCACCTCCCTGAAAACCTTCAATGGTTCTTTGTATCCTACCCAATTATTTCTAAAATGTTTTTCTGACCAAAACACTGTTTCTTTAAAAAATAAAGTAAAAAGCCTGAGCTACTCCTTTTGAAGTAGGACTGAACATGTCTTAATTGCTAATTCTCCCACTTCAACAAAAGTAATTTCTTAAGTACCACTGTGGAATCCTTTGTGTCTGGAAAGTTAAATCTGAGCTACAGAATAAGAGAGACTTACTTTGGCAATGTGGTCACGGTTTTCCTTCCAAGTGTTATTTTTCAGTATTTCATTTAATGGATCCTCTATTGTGCTGGAACAGATATTATCAAAAGTTCCTTGTCATTTCCCTCCTTCATTGCCTTGTCTAATGCCCATACACCATAGTTGTGTCACAGTGCACCAGGCTTACCAAAAATCTTCAAACATGTGCCACAAAAGGTTGATGCACAGAATTAATTTTTTCTCAAATGAGGACAAGTGATTTTCAGCCAAGTCTGTTAGGTGGAACATTTGGTGCTATTGGATATAGAAAGCTGAAAAGAGAAGTAAAGAAATGGCATCATCATAAGATGACATATGTATTAGGTAATGCCCGAACAATTCCATAGAAGACTGTATTGGGGATAACAGAAAGTTCTATTCAGTCGTGCCAAAGTGCTAAAGGGTGATTCGTGGATGTAATGTCTGTGGATTAGTCTAAACCCTCCAATTATAATGCTAATAATTGAATATTTGAGAATATTTCATGAACATGATAAATTGGACATAACTGCTTTAATTGTACTCTCTCTCTCTGCATTGTCTTTTTTCTATGTATATCCCTTTTGTCCCCATACTTTGAAACTCTTTTCAAATGCCATCTTCCATCCATGAAGTTTTCCCCAATTACCTCAGCAAAATGTGGACTTTCTTTTCTCTAGAATTCTATTCTCTTTGATTTGTTTAAAAGGATCCCAATCTAGATTGGGAGAGGACCACCGTCTGAGAGTGAATCGCTAAGTTTAATTTGGCAGTGGTCAGAGAAAATCAAAAAAAGGTGAGGTATTCTCCAGGGTACCATTCTGTACTGGAATGGAGTATGCATGGGGGCAAGAAGGTCAATAGTATGAATGTAGTCTATAATGATATACATCCAAGGGCACAGCTTATCCCTATGTCTCCAACACTACCCAAGGAAGGAGTGGTCTTAGACCTAAGATTTGTTATGATCGCTAAGTGACGGTGACAATATTTAGCTATTCTTGTTTTGAATATATGCTTACAAGGTAAATTTGTAATTATAATTTGACATTTATATAGATACCTGTGTTTTTGTATGAGACACCTATATTCCCACACAAGCATATACACCAGAAGAGAGAGAATGCATGTCGAACTTAGCTAATACCTACCTCAGAGAGCCTACTGTTAAAATTTCAAGAATTGTACAAGTCAGTGGATGTGTTGCCTTCAAATCTGCCCTGATTAAAGGAATTTATACATAGAATTCAGCAAATTCTACAAATAACTTCTATCCTCCCTCAACACCTCCAAAAGCCAATTGTTAAAAGATTTATTAGAACACCAGTCCTAAGATAAAAAATGCTAAATTTTTATCTGCTAGATCACTTGTGAAGCACTAAGATAACTGACCTTCTGGGACCTGCAAAGCTGAGACCGTGACACTCATGTATGAAGAGCTTAATAAAGTAGTACAATAATAACATCTGTCTCTCATTGAGTATGCCTATATGCCAGACACTCAAATATATTCCCTTTTAACTGTCACATCATCATCTAAACAGCAGTCAGATGTTACAGCACCTCCATTTTACATGTAAGAGATGTAAGGAGTTAAAGCAATGGCACAGAGAATATATATTGTCCCTATGATGGTTCATGCCTGTGCTATCAACTGATCTCCATCTTTGACAATTCTGCCTTTCTTTTACTACAAGAGTAAGTGAATAGACCCAATAGTAAGCAATATTGAATATAATTTAATCATTTATCTAATATTTGGTCAACATTTTGTTTCATGAAATGTTTCTAGATTATCATTTATCCTTTGTGGTCTTCATTTTCTTCATCCATCAAATCAACAGTTGGTGTAAGATGGCATTTTTAGTTTTCAGGCAATATGTTTTTTTAACTGTTTATGTCAATACTAGCAAGATACTACTTACAAAAACATAAGTCCTTAAGATTTTATTTTACCTTAGCTATAAAACTTGCTGGTTAAGAGGATAAATTTTGAAGTGAGCTAGCCTTGGATTTGTAATCTATCTATGCTCATTTCTAACTATATGGCTGGTAGGCAACTTGCTTAGCTCCAAAGATTTTCACTTATTTAAATCTAACAGGAGGTGTTAATCCTAACACCTCAATCGTACCTGGCACAAGGTGAATGGTAGTTAGTAACTTCATTAGCTTGGTGACTTAGAGAAGTACATTATTTTTTCCAGCCGTATAATGGAAGATAATAGTATCTCGCTTAAGTATTATCCTCATTGTCTATTTCCTATGTGTTTTCAGGGAGATAACTGTGTATCACTTGAGCATTATTCTCATTGTATCCTTCCTATGTTTCTTCAGCAATGTAGCATTGGTTACACAATTGGTTAAACAATTTTTTAATATTTTGAACACTGCCGGCTAAAAAAAGGCACTAATGTATTGGTATACAAATACAGAAATGTTGACATGTCATAAATATATTTAAATAATACCTCAAAAACAAGGATGTTTTCAGTCTTTTCAGAGTACTTGATTGCCTCAGTTAAATGGGTTTGAACTGAAATGACTTTACTGCAACTAGAAAATGATTAACCACAATTATCTCAAAATATACCGCATATGTTGGATGCTCTCAGTTTTTCTGTTTTTCCTCATTACAATTTAATTGCTTTGGAACATAAAGCCTTATTTAAAATGCAGAAAAGGCATAACTAAATATATACCTCAGAGAAAAGGCTAAGAAGGTGTATTTTCTATGTTTGAGACCAGCACCTCACTGATCTCAACAGGCCCAATGTATCCAGAATTACCTTACAAGGCCTTACTCTACTCAGTTTTCTCTTTAAATGACTACATGAACCTAAGAGAGGGTTGGGAAAATTGTCAAAGAAAAACTCCCAATAACTCTCTTTATTTAGACACCCCTGAAAAAACTGAAAAATGGTTTCATCATGAGGCTGCAGCTTGAGCAAAAGTATGATGAGAGAAGTAATTGGGTGAATATTCTTGGGTAACATATGGTCTACCGAACAGTAAAGACCAGTTGGCTGGAAAGAGACACTGGATCATGAGGTTCTTTACTTAGACTCCTATTCCGTAAATTTCTCTAAAATCGGGAGTAGATGGTCTAGGTACCTCCAATCCAGAACATCATAGTCAATAGAGCCTAGAGGATAGATTTTAGTATGATATGGATTTGGGCTGAAATTAGGTCTGTTAATCACCAGCTTTGTAATCTTGGGAAAACTGCCTTCATGCTCTCAGCTTCAAGATCTCCTCTATAATGTGGATAAAAGCAACGGTGTTTACCTCATATGGTACTTATGAAGACAAAATAAGATAATAGAGAGTATACAGCAAAATGTTTGGCAGATAAGTGGACTCAAAAGTAATAATTATTAGTACTTTAATATTTAAAGTAATATTAAAATACTTTAATATTTAAAAAATATTTGTACAATAGTCTCCCTCCATACACGAGTCAGTTTTGACACATACAATTCTTAGGAAATAAACATCTCTGGGAGGGGTCAATATTACTTTTACCATGTAATACCTTAGCAAAAAATTAGCCAAAGTTGTGGCAGCTGACATTATGCAAACTGTGCATCCAAGAGACACCTAGCAAACAGTAACAGTGAAGACAGATTAGGTACTGCAAAGAATGGGAGACTCCAGTGACCACCTTGGCACATTTCACAGTTTAAGGCAAGCCTTGGTAACACCACTAAAATTTTCTTCACTTGTTATCTATGGCCCACTATAAATGTATCCAATCTGAAGGTCTTAATCTTGGGCTGTCTGCAGAATCCAAACACCTGCTACATCCCTCAGCTCCCACCCAAAACGAGAAGATGATGCTCTCATTTGCACAGATATAAGCCTGGACAAAGGGGAGAGGGAGTGCATGGAGGGCCAAACAACACTCGCCCTTTTCTAAATATTCCAGATGCAGAAAAGAGAGGAGATTTAAATGTTATCTGACACACTGTTAGAACAGAAACCCAGGTCAAGTACTCACCAATGTACTCCTCAAGTATATTTAAAGAAATGTATTATATAAATGTAAAACATTATCAAAATTCAAACTAATGACAACATATAGAAAATCAAGTGTCTCTAAGCCATGGAAGTTTACTAAATCTCCAAGTAAATTATGTTTTTGTTCATTTTCACTTAGAAAATAGAGTTTGCACATCAACATTAGCAACATATTTGTGGATATGTCTCCTTAAAGACAGGAAAAACAAAAGCAAATATAAACTATCTGGACTACACCAAAATAGAAAGATTCTGTATAGGAAAGGAAAGCAACAAAACAAAAAGGTAGCCTAGTAAACAGAAGATGGTATTTATAAATGATAGATGCAAAAAAGGGTTACTGTGTGAAAAGTATAAAGAACTAGAAACTCAACCCCCCCCAAATAATCTGATTAAATAATGAACAGAGGATCGGAATAAACATTTTTTCAAAGAAGACATACAAATGGCTAACAAGCAGGTAAAAAGATGCTCATCTTTGCTCATCCTGAGAAAAATGCAAACCATAACCATAATGAGATGTGAACTCACACTTGTCACAATGGTTACAATAAAAAATACCAGAAACAACAGGTGTTGATGAGGCTGTGAAAAAAAGGAATCATTGTTCACTGTTAGTAGAAATGTAAACTGGTGCAGCCACTGTGGAAAACAGTACAGAGATTCCTCAAAAAATTAAAAATAAAAATACCATATGATCCAGTAATTCCACACTACAAGGTGTTTACTAAAAGAAAACAAAAACACTGATTTAAAAAGAAATGTACCCCGATGTTTATGGCAGAATTATTTACAAAAGCCAAGATATGGACACAACATAAGTGTCTACTGATGGTTACATGGATAAAGAAGATGTGGTCAATATACACAATGGAATATTATTCAGCCGTAAAAAAGAATGAGGGGGTTCCTGGGTGACTCAGGGTCATGATTTCAAGGCCTGTATTGGGTTCCACACTGGGCATGCAGCTTACTTAAAAAAAAGAATGAGATCCTGCCATTTGCAACAACACGGATGGACCTACAGTATATTATGTGAAATAAATCAGACAGGAAAAAAACAAATACCACGTAAATTCATTTTTATATGGAATCTAAAAAACAAATGAACAAAGAAAAAAATAGCCTCTTCAAATACAGAGAACAACCTGATGGTTGTCAGAGGGTAGATGAATGGGGCAATGGGCAAAAGAGATGAAGGGAACTAAGAGGTACAAAGTTTCAGTTATAAAATAAGGTATGGAGATGTAAAGTACAGCAAAGGGAATATAGTCACTAACATTGTAATAATGTTGTATGGTGACAGATGGTAACTATAATTTATTGTGGTATATAAGTGTCCCATCAGTAAGTTGTATACCTTAAATGAATATAACATGTCAACTATACTTTGATATGATACTTAAGTAACAAAGAAAAAATAACTAAAAGTAATGTGGAACATTGCAAGGGTTGCAATGTATGGAAAATATAATAGTTCTAGCTCACTACAAGCAACTTGAAAAGAATGGAGCATTTGCATCCATTCATCAGTTAAGCACTAGACATAAATCCATTATCAGAATTCAAACTAAATGAATAAAAGACTCATTTCAGAATTCTTCTAGTTGCAAGTTATGGTCTTAATGAACCGTTAGATACCGCCTCGCCTCAGCCAGCCGTACCCGACCTTAGCTACCTGTTAGTCACTCGAGAATCTTTTCAAAATGCATCCAACCTCAGAGATCCTGATTTAATATTGTGTGAGGAGTACCTAAGTATAGTTTCATACTTTTCATTTTGAAATGATTCACAAGATAAAATTTGAAGTGGAGTACAAAGAAATCCCATACACCGTTCATCCAGAGATCTGATTCAAGATTGCCAATAATCCCAGTAATATACTTTGAAGTGAGATGATCCATACCATGATGATGCTTTACATTTGGATGCCATAGCTCTGTCTACCCTAAGTGTGCAAGAGTTTCACAGTTCTTTCACTTTACTAACTTGTATATTTCATATATTCCGGTTATTTTGTAGAATATCCCACCAGTTGGATTTGTTTAATGTTTCCTCATGACCAGATTCAGGCTACGCATTTTGGGCAGAAAAATCACCAAGGTGCTATTATCTTCTCCTTATATCCTATCAGGAGATGTACACCATCAGTATGTCCCTCCTCTGGTGAAAATCTTCATCAGTTGTTGGAAGTCTTGATTATAGTTTGCTTAAATTACTCTCCTCTAAAGCTGCTCTTTCTCCATTGAATTTTAAGTGTTTTGTAAGGAGATGTTTAGAGAGACATAAACATTTTGATGGTCATTAATCTTTCATCCACTGTTTTTAACATCCGTTCATGTTCTTTTTGACCAAATTTTTACTGCAGTTGTTTCCAAATTGTGATTTTCCAATTTTACCATTACGTCTACATTTATTATTTGGCATTCTATAAATAAAAGCTTTCTTTCACTCCATATTGATGGGCTCACTTATTTATTTCATTGGAGCATTCTAGATTTCTTTTTGTCCTTTTAAAAATTTTATTTACATTTAATTAACATATACTGTATTATTAGTTTTAGGAGAATTTAGTGACTTTATCAGTTGCATATAATACCCAGTGCTGATTATACCAAGTCCTCCTTACACCCCATTATCTAATTACCCCATCCCTCCACCCATCTCCTCTCTAGCAACCTCTTTTATTCAATGGGATATAATTCAATACTACCTATTACAATCAACATTTATTTAGATGCCTAAATTGTCCTAGATTTTGCAGTAGAAGCCTCTGCAAGCCAGCATTTGTTTTTTTCTATCGTAGCAAGTGGCCAAAGATAGAATAGACAATACACGCTTTGTACTTTGGTATTTAATTTCTGTATCTGGGTCTCTACACAGATATATAAAACCTTGAGTTCATACTCATATTACTAATTCCTATCAAATTCTACAATGTTCATCCTAACTTTCTCCCATTTCATATCCATCATTTCCTACTCTAACAGTGAGAAACTTACTATGGTGTCCTGATATACTCACTTAGTCTTAATTTCCCCGTAACCAGTCTCCACAGCCGCTAAGGCTGCTGTCCTCATTCACATTTTCCTAATGGCCTTCAGAGTGAAAGAAGTACAGGAGACATATAATGGGGGAGGAAAAAGGGGAGGTATTAACATTTTTAAACCTCCTCAGCTAAAACTAATAAACAGCTTTGCAATCATTAGCACTACTTTTTATTTTTCCACAATCAGCTCTACATGTATTTGTCTAAGAGAATTATCTTTTCAGATTTACAAAGAGAAATGAGACCAAATTTCAGTAACTTTTACCTGTTGTCATTATCTCCTTGGTGCCTCACTATAGTTTTCAAGGCCAGTATGAGAGTGTTGAAAAACCTTTCTTTTGGCTAATAGGCATGCCCACCTAAAAATAACCACATCAGTATTCCACAAATGCAGAAAAAAATTTTGCTATCTGTAACTGAGCAAATCCCTATGCCAATGAATACATCTCAAATGAGCCATATCCTATACACTGAGAAGTAGCACCTATCTCTATATGCTGGTGAGGGACTTGTATCTCCCATAATATAGTTCCCAATCACACTATTTCTTCTTTTATTTATAGATAAATGGGATATCATTTATTTTTTTATTTCTGGAGAACATAAGGAACAAATTGTGGTTTCCATATATTCAAGGTTGTCTATTTCCATTTTATTACAAACAAAAAACTGAAAGATGAGACTTGAATTTTTGAGCCAATAAAGAATACACTGGCTCTAAAAAGTGTTCTCATTTTTTTCCACCAAAGACATAAATCCTGAAAGACTCTACCATAATATTAAGACAATATCTCTCTTAAAAAACTTAATTCTGGTAGAAAGAAGAATATCTATAGAGTATTTCAACTTACTAAA